>OZ010600.1:57413152-57443152 GCA_963932145.1 Acanthosepion lycidas | reverse complement strand
CTTGTAGAGAGGGAAAGAGAAAAATAGGCTCATAGAGAGAGAGAGAGAGAGAGAAAAAGAAAGAAAAGCGTCTCGTAGAGAGGCAGACAGAAAGAGACAAGCAGCATGTAGGGAATAGGAGAGAGAGAAAAAAAGTCAGCTCGTACAGAGAGAGAGAGAGAGAGAGGAGGAGGAGGAGGAGAGAGAAAAGCGGCCCGTAGAGAGAGATAGAGAGGGGAAGAGAGGAAAAACGACTCGTAGAGAAGAAAAGAGGGAGATCAAAGCCGACTCGAAGAGAGAGAGGAAAAAAAAGAAACTCGTAGAGTGTGTGTGTTTGAGAGAGAGAGAGAGAGAGAGAAGCGGCTCGTAGCGAGAAAGAAAAGTTGGATGGTAGAGAGATAGAAACTAGCAAAGCGGCTCGTAGAGAGGGAGAGAGAAAAACCGGCTCGTAGAGAAAGAGAGAGAAAGAAGTGACACGTCGAGAAGAGGAAAGAGAGAGAGAGAGAGAGAAAAAAAAAAGTCTGCTCGTAGCGAGAAAGAGAGAGAGAAAAAAAACTGGCTCGTAGAGAAAGAGAGAGCGGCGGTGGGGGAAAGCCGGCTGTACAAAAATTGAGAAAGAGAGAGAGGGGGGAGAGAGAGAGAGAGACTGGAGTAGGAGAGGAGAAGAGAGGAGTAAAATAAATAAATAAATAAAAAAATAAAAAATAAAAATAAACAAATTGTTTATTCGTAGACAATAGGAAAAAGGTAGACATTGCATTGAAATGATATGTCAGTCCTCATTTACGAATCGATTCGTTCGAAACTCGTGCATACCATTTGATGATTTGTCACCTCCTCCAACCAATGTTTATTCGAAATTTCCTACGCAAAATTATATTTATGAAGCCGTATTCTTTAAGATCTTTTTTTTTTCTTTCTATTTTTTAAATACGTATTCCTCTGTTGTTTATCATACCTCTGAAAACTACCTTTTCTCACGTGATATAGACATTAGGCATGATACAGCTATCATCGTAAATTGACAGCGGATAATGCGATATTTATTATTGGATACTGGGAACACGCTTCGGTGATCTATAATGCATCAGGCAATCTATAGTTATCATCGCACGCTTTCTCATCCCCAGCTGCAGCACCTGACGGATTTCGCTACGCAGCAAGCAAGTCATCACATCACGCCGTCACGCTACAGAGTTCGATGAATAAATTGTCGCCATTTTATATTTTAATATTTTTAATTTCGCGCATACACGTTGTTTCTTTAATCTTAATTTTTTTAATTTATTTTGTCGACTGCACAGTATAATAGGGTTAGTAGGAGTCCCATGATCCAATTCACTCCGCTAGAGATTTGAAAACGGCATGCTGTATCGCTTGGCATTCACGCCGGAAGCTCCAATACGAACATTTCAGAGTGGTTGGGTATTAATCTGAGTACCGTGCAAAGCATTCGGGAAGAGTTGGATGAGTCTAATGATGACTACGAAGGTACGGCAGCTCGAAAAATACACTTTGATATTTCTGATAAGAAAAAAAACAATCGAATTTGTTGGTGAGGGTCTCAAACTCAACAGGGAGGTCCACATCAAATGCCTTGAAAAGTTAGTGCTATCCGGGATCAAGATGGTGGTTGCTGGAAGACCCTATGTCTGGCAACAGGACTCTGCACCATGCCCCACAAATCAGGAGAACCCAGTCAAGGCTTTCAGACAATTTCTGTGATCCCTTACATCTGGCCACCTAACTCTCCAAACTGCAACCCTCTTGATTATTATGTGCAGGGAGCAGTTAAGCGAGAGACCAACAAAATTCCTTATAACACCAAAGATGAACTGAAGGCAAGGAATACGGCAGTATTCACGAACTTAAACAAGGAGGCCGTCCTGAAGAGTTGCAAGAGATTCCGAAGTCGGCTGGAGGTCAGGGTTGAAGGCAATGGCGGTTTTATTGAATAAATAAAATTAATATTTCAAGATATTTTTGTGTAATTTTTGGTCAATATTTCCGCTAAAACGTGTTGTCCGTGTTATTTTCAATTTTTGCGTAACACGGACGACAATTTATCCATCGCACCCTGTATACTCCGAACTCTTTACTTGCTTTTGTAACGTTATGGCGATCAAGAAAAAAAAATCTAATTCTTCCTTCTCTTCTTCTTTGGGCCGTGTTCCGTCAGAATGTAGCTGATCATGGCTCTCAACAGCTTCCTGTCCTTTGTCGCTCTTCGAAAGTTCGTCTTTTTTTCTTTTTTTTTTTTTTTGTTTGTTTTTGCTCTATCTTCTGATCCCTGTCGAGCTAGCCATTTAAACAAGCCAGTCCGGCAAGTTACCCGCTTCTTTCGTCTGTCCGCCTTTTCTCCAATCTGTCCCGTGAGGGTCAAATTTTCCAAGCCCTCTTTCCTCATTATTTGTCCAGTCCTGGATATTAGGATGAACCACATCCGGCAGCAAGGCGTCAGATCGGGAGATTAATTACTATTGTTCCCATGTCCACACTACCAGGATGCTAGCACCTGTTAGGGTCCCTGCTATGGACAAACAGTGAAGACCCCCAAAAAACAAAACACTATGAAAGCATAAAAATACATTTTTATAGTAAAATTAACAGCAATAAATTTTATATTGTAAAATGACAGACAATACATTTTATAGCAAAATAACAAACAATAAATTTTATCTGTAGTTGAAGGCATAGAAATGCGTTCAAAATATATTTAGTTGAAGCCATAAAATTAAGTTCCAAATATTTAGATTTCGGATTTAAATAAATCCAGATGAAAGAACTCGTTATGACATTAATCCATATAATATCTTACAATTTCTTAAAGAAATCAAATTGTATTTCAAAATTTAAGTTCAACAAAGCTACAACATAAAACACACACATATCACCACCTATAATAATCTGACACACACTCACATATATAGGCATAAATGCTGAGTATCATTTACCATGTATTCAATTGTGAAAACAGAATAACATATATCATATTTTTATTACTTCAAAGTACCCCAAAACAGTAAATTTTGGCATTAAATTACCCAAATCTCAATAAACAAACAAATCAATCACTCATTATATGTCCTAGAACTTTCAAATGTCAGTCAACAACTATAATTGTCCTTTTCTTAACATTTTCTCTAAAACTATGTTGTTGCTGACATGTTCAGTCAATGGTATTCGTGGCATCCTTTTGTAGAACCACATTTCTGCTGTTGCAAGTCTTTTCTTCATCAGTGAGGAAATTGTCCAGCATTCACTGCAATATATAAGGACTGATATTACGTAACAGTTCTGTATTTTTTTTCTTTGTTTTTCTTGCTTCAAGTCTCTTCTTTATCCGTGATGACATTGTCTAACATTCACTGCCATATAGGGGGACCGATATTACATAACACTACAGTAGTCCTTTCTTTGTTTCTCTTGCGTCAAGTCTCGTCTTCATCTGCGAGGAGATTGTCCAGCATTCATTGCCATATCGGAGGACTGATATTATGTAACAGTTCAGTACTCTTTTCTTTGTTTCTCTTGCTTCAAGTCTCTTCTTTATCTGTGATGAGATTGTCTAACATTCACTGCCATATAGGGGGACCGATATTACATAACACTACAGTAGTCCTTTCTTTGTTTCTCTTGCGTCAAGTCTCGTCTTCATCTGCCAGGAGATTGTCCAGCATTCATTGCCATATCGGAGGACTGATATTATGTAACAGTTCCGTACTCTTTTCTTTGTCCCTAACGAAATTTTTTTCTGCTTCTTAATACCTTGCTTAGCTTTTGGAAGGTATCTTGGGCTACCCTAATGCTCCTTTGGATTTTTTTGTCTCACTTTCCGTCCCGAGTAAAAACAAAAGATTTATAACGCTGATAACGATCGTGGAAAGGAATGGTGATTTATAGATGAGACTGTGTCTTCTGCATAGACGTCATATTATTGTAGCTTTCCGATTAAAAATGTTGATGCTTTCTACCGGATTCCATTGAGGATAAAGTAAAATGGGCTCGAATCTAGCGGAGAGATTAGTGCTTTATTTTCGATCGTACGCTGTATTCTCACTGGCGTCCGGATAAATTTGCATTAAAAAGCAACTGGCAACATAACAATGAAAGTAAATAACATGATAAAAACTGAATATTTTTATTGTTTGATGTCTTTTCTTCATCTGCGAAGAGATTATCCATCATTTATTGCCATATAACAATTTAGTACTCCTATTTTCGTTTCTATTACTTTGCTTA
This sequence comes from Acanthosepion lycidas, assembly GCA_963932145.1. Classification (NCBI taxonomy): domain Eukaryota; kingdom Metazoa; phylum Mollusca; class Cephalopoda; order Sepiida; family Sepiidae; genus Acanthosepion; species Acanthosepion lycidas. The sequence continues at coordinate 57,438,931 of OZ010600.1, read as the reverse complement.
ATACTTTACTTAGCTTTTGGAAGTGATGTTTTTTGCGAATCAATAAAAGAGACATTCTGTAAACGATACAATCATTCTTATAGCAGAACTTGTCGAGAGATGTGTGAAAAATTACGAAACGATTTGACATAGAAATCTATTGAATTTATTATTTCTTATTTAAAAAAATAATTATTTAAATCATTAGAAAGTATTAAATTAAATTGTAATGAATCAATTAATTAAATGACGGCTGATTTAATCCTAATTATGATGAATTTGATCGTTCATTAGTTAATTAGTTACTTTTTTCCTTACATTTTTCGTTATGCCCTGCCAAAAAATATATTATTACATAGAAATACGGAAAAGACATACCAGCAACGCTGTTTGATTTCCGTGAGAAAGAACGAAAAAAAAGAAAAAAAAAAAAGAAAGAGAAGACAGAGGAGGCAATAACGTTCTCATGTGCATAACGTCTGCTTCGATACACTCCGACGCGGTGTAACTTGTCTCGCTAGATGAATTACGACGGAGTAGTGAGTTCGAACCTCACTAGGTGCCGTTATATCTTCGGCCTAGCGCCACATCTAAAGTTACGTTGAGAAAAACAGTAAGGGCATTTCGACGTGGTGCTATGATTGGCAAGCTTGTCTTGCTAGATCACTTACGTCTGAGTAGTAAGTTTGATAGATGAACCTATTTTCGGTCGTGTGCCACATCTAAGCTACGCTGAAAAAAATCACCAATCTATCGTCTGCTTTTAAAAAAATATGTTAATTTTAGATCTTTTCATTTGTAGCCTCTAAATTCTTAAAATAATGACCTGAATTCATACTTATGATTGTCATTGCAATATTTTGTTAGAGTTCGTTAAGTTCAAATAGTTGACGGGGACGACTAGCATATATTATTATTATTATTATTATTATTATTATTATTATTATTATTATTATTATTATTATTATTATTATTATTCCCCTCTGCCTTTTCCTTCTTCTTTATCCTCATCTTCTTCATTTTCTCCTCCTCAATCCGATTCACCATCATCTTCTTCTTCCCATTATTATTATTATTATTATTATTATTATTATTATTCCCCTCTGCCTTTTCCTTCTTCTTTATCCTCATCTTCTTCATTTTCTCCTCCTCCATCCGATTCACCATCATCTTCTTCTTCCCATTATTATTATTATTATTATTATTATTATTATTATTATTATTATTATTCCCCTCTGCCTTTTCCTTCTTCTTTATCCTCATCTTCTTCATTTTCTCCTCCTCCATCCGATTCACCATCATCTTCTTCTTCCCATTATTATTATTATTATTATTATTATTATTATTAACTAGACTCGAAACTGTCATCGAGGCTAGCTCCTGCGGAGGGCGTTTACAACTTCGGCTTTTTACCTTCAGCATGCTATGTTTATTAATGAGTTTTGTATCGGTGTCATATAAACCTCTTCCCCTATGTCCACAATCTCACTCCCTTACTACCAACACTGATGAGAATGAAACGGCCAGCGTGGAATCAGCCAGAGATCTGGTTTTTGCTAATAATACAATTTCTACCAGAATTCACCCCCGCCCACAAGATCAACTGTCGGTGAGTAATTCCCATTTCTCTGTTTATTTCTCGCGCAGCTGATGAAGGACACAGACGTGCCCGAAAATTCCGGACTTAAAACCTTAATTTACGTGCTTCATTTTTCGTCATGTGGCTAATAATTAATATTGAATAAAATGCTTTACGTACTGACGACATTGATAGCCTTTCGTATGCCCTTGTTTTATTAACCATCTATTTGACATACTATAGGAAGCACACGTCGACTCTTTCTTCTAATTATATATATATATATATATATATATATATATATATATATATATATGTCTTAAAATAATTGTCCATTTCATAATGTGTGACGTCATTTGTTTACATTTGATACGTCATGAGCAGATATGAATGTACGTGAGAGATTCATGGAAGATTGAAGTTTAAATACAGTAAATTCGACCATGCTAACCGACTGCTCCCCTGTGGCCAAATCGGTAAAGGCACGTCAAGCTAAATGGCGGTTCCGTATAGGATACAGGTTCGAATACTGTCGGAGGACGAATATTTTTCTGTGAAAATTTCTCGGACATTCAGGACGGTAAATGTTGTTTAATGCTGTTTATTATAAAACAGACCATTTACTTAAACATTTGCATCTATAAAAAAAATGTTAAACTTAAAAATGTCTTAATATATAAGTGTGTTAGGTGCCAAAATTGTTCTATTTTTCTTAAAGTGCTCGATATCAAAAAGGTAAAGATAGAGCATTAATGTGAGTTTTTCCTTTATTTATTTATTTATTTATTTATTTGTTTATATATATATATGTTTTTTTTTCTTCCGTTGTTTCAGATTTATGAAAGTATAGTGAATCAGAACGGAAGAGAGTTTATACAGAACCAACTACACTTTTGGAAGAGCTGAATATAGACAATTGGTGCACATTGTGTGTCACAAGTTCTCTAAACTATTTTCCTCGGGTTTTCAATTTAGAGTTGTGGTTCTCCTAGACAGGTCGCCACACAAGGCTATAGGACATTGTCTGTTCTGCTATTAGCACCTAGTTGGTCATAGTGGAGTGATATAGAGCGGTTTGGGTTGAAGAAACAGAGTTGTATTCGTTTTAGTCGTTAACATGCAAACACCCTTGGAAAGGTATGAATATATGTAAGATTTGAGTTTCTTTATTTATTTTTGTAATCCTATATTTGCATTGATAAAGTTCCCTAGAGAATGAAACGCAACTATTTATTTATGGTAACTATTAATTCACATCCAAAATATTATGAATTTTAAATCAAAGTTTGTTTATTTTATTCAATTTTTGTCATTCTTTTGAAATTATAAATTTTAAATCAAAATTTGTTGTGCTTGGCTCCATGACAAATTACGCAAAATCAACGAGTTATTCACGTTTCATAAGTGAGGGTGATATTCGAGATATTTACAAAGAATTGCTTACAATTTAAAAATAAATAAATATTTTTTTGACTTGTTTATAGGGGTGAGCGCGAATGCAGACCCCACACATAGAAATAGCGCAACCCGAGCCGCCAACATTTGTGGCGATCGCAATGATCAGTCCAACCGGAGTGCAATGGAAAGGCATCGCGCTGGGAGAATTTGACTGGAATTTTAGTAAATATAAATTATTTTTATTTTAGAGTGAATTAATATTTTAGGGTGAATTAATATTTTAGGGTGAATTAACAGGAAAGATCTCATTCTTTCAATGTGGCCTAAGAATTAGACAAATGCCAGAAAGAACGAAATTCCATTATTATTTTAATGATGGTAAAAATATACGCACGGAAAATATTGTTCGTCACAAAAAAAATGTCTTTTGGCGATAAATTCAACGTTTTCATTTCAAATTAAATCGCGTTGATAATTTCTGTAAAAAATGTGTTCTATTTTGTTTTATTAGAAAAATTTAAATCTTTTTTTTTTTGTTTGTTTGTTTGTTTGCTTGTTTTTTTGGTTTTTTTTTGTTTTTTTTTTTGTTTTTTCGTATTCTTCCTTTTTATCTATAGCTTAACTTGCCCGAACAGAACTATAGCAAGAATTCAATTAGGATGAAAAAAAACAAACAAACAAAAAACATAGGTTTTCTTGCTCGTGCCTAAAAGAAACACAAATATTGTTTTCCGCCATTTCTATTCCAAACATATATATATATATATATATATATATATATATATATATATATATATATATATATATATGGTGGAATTTATTTAAAAGAAAAAACAAAGTAACGTTCTAAAACTCACTTATCAAATAAAAGCTACCGACACTGTTTTCCTGAGGAGACGATTGCATTCAGTACTTCTTTAAAAAAAAAAACATATTAGCATTAAAACTCTTCATCAGCTGAGAAAAGAAAAGAAAAATTAAAGCCGGTTATGTAGAGAGCTCCCTCATGAATTTCTCTCTGAGTTCACTTACCAGAACGAAGATCTAATATGATTTTCTCTTTTCTTTCTCCGCCATAAACGCGAAATAAATTGTTCGTTGAAGTACATGAACGTTTTCGACTGAGACATAAATCAAACCTGTTTATTTAAAGACACCATCAAAGAATACGGTAAGGCAATTTCCATTACTTCTAAATTGATGGAAAAACAAAGCTTCTAGGGAATTATACATTTTGGCATTCCATTTGTGAACGTTTCGACAATCACAAACACATGAGAAATTAAAGCCAACAGGAATATATACAAAAAACAAAAACAAACTTCAATTGAGTTTGAATATAAATATATATCTTTTCTGCAAATATTATCATGGAAACTGCTCTGATGAGCTTTCTTTCCCTGGTGCCCGGACTACGTGAGTTTAAGTGTGCTAGTACATTGGCATCTAGGTCCCACCCTTTTATTTTTGTACTACTAGATTGGTTTCACTGCTAGACGCATACGCCATTTCTATTCTAAGTTTCTTCTTTCTTATTTTCCACCTGTGGAACTTCTTCTCGATTATCTTCCTTCCCTGATAATTACAATCTTCATGAATTTAAATGCTACCTCAACCGCCATCTTCTTTCTCCTTGAACCCTGTTTTTTTTTTTGGGGGGGGTTGTCCCTTCCTCAATCCTTTCCCCTTCTCAGTCGTCTTATTCTCTTTCAGTTTGACTCTTTGTAAACCCTGTTACAGTTTTTTGTGTATATATATATATGAAACTAGGATATTTATTTGTAATTTACAAATTTTGGCACATGGCCGATGAAGGGGAGGGGTAAAGGCTGGTCCAAACTAACTATCCTATACCTAGCTAATCAGATTCACGACCCATTCATACATTACAATTTACCCATTCACCACAAGAACTCGTCCATCACCAAACAATCCTTCAATCACCATAATACCGCATTCTTACCCGGGGGTCCTACAAAAAAACGCGCTCCACACCATAAAAATTTGATGATGATACATAAAATACATAAAATTTTAATAATGATAGAATGAGAGGGGAGGGAGATGAACCCACAAATAACTCAAAAGTAACACAAATGCAAACTAAACATAATATATGTTAGTAGGGGACCGTCCAACCCTCAAAATAGAGAGGCCGCTGTATTCTGCCCAGGGGACAAAATCAAGAGGCAACTCTCGCTAAGGGAGTGGGAAGAAGGCTAAAATATTATGCGGGAATGGGAAAATATAAAGCTGACCCAGTCGAGATAAAAGGGGGCCGAAACAAACTGGGGAGGTTGGGAATCTCGACTTGGACCATAACCAAAGAGTAGCCGTGTTACAGGCCAGGAACAACACTTACTCACATTAACTAGGTACACTGAAGCTTGTCTAACCTAACCAAGGGGAGGGATCCACAGGAAGCCACCCCGATGTGCAATAGGTCGACCTAGAAGAGAAAATCAAGGCTAGCCCCGGTCACACGAACCAAGCTCGCCTCTTTTACCCACCTTTCGCTAAAGACTGTCAAATGCAATCGTTTTCTATCAGATCTAATCTTCATCTTGAGCTGATGCTCAAAGAATTGGATTAGATGCTGATGAGAAAGACGGTTGCCCCGCAAGACTTCCTCCTTTCGCGTCGTCCAAATCACCATTCGAGCCGTGGCCAGCAGCGTCAGAAACACCATTCGTTTCACCCCGGAATACGGGGGCGACACATTGTCACACGCGTATGCGCGATCAATGGACACAAGCTGTTCGGGAGCGAGACGAGCCGTCAGCTCGCCGACATGGTCCCATAAGGGGCGGACCCGGGGGCAATGGTAGAAGGCGTGCGGAGCCGTTTCTTCTAAGCCAAGACCACACCGTTCACAGTCTGGCAAATCCGCCAAACCCCATATGAAAGCCTTGTCGTTGAGAGGCAGCCGATTCCGAGCCAATCGCCAGGTAAGCGAAAACTCAGGGTTACTGAGGTAATCCGCCGCTGGCGCCCAAGACCAGTAGGAGCGATACTCCTCCTCCGACAAGCCGAGCGTATCACGTAGGGAATCCTTCGCGGGCCCCTCCACTAATCCACGATAGAAGACCTTCCTAGGCCGTGACAGGTCACTGGACCGGGGAATGGCCTTCAAGGCCGACCGACACTCGCGGACGAAATCCGACTCGTCCCGGGGTTTACGACGGCGCTCAACCCTCGAGATGGGGGGACTGATGGTAAGGCTAGGGAAGGCGTCCCTAACAATCCCCTCCAGAATCGGATCTCTCCCAGTCAATGCGCGGCGTAGGAAAGCCAACCTAGAGGCACGGACGTGACTCAAGAGGTGCGGCATTCCCAGCCCCCCATGACACGGACGTTTAGTGCAGACTCGTCTGTCGACCCTGTTCACGCGTCCCCTCCATAAAATGGAGGATAGCGATCGCTCGAGCGCCTTCCAATGGGTCTCACAGAGAGGAAGTACAGACAATCGATAAAGAATCAGGGGGAAAATGTATGTAGCACACACCTCCGCCCTGCCCTTCACGGACAACCGCCGTCGATTCCAAGTCTTGCCGGCAGAATCGACCTTTGCAAGTACTTCAGACCAATTCTTCTCCAGCTGGAGGTCCGGTCCAAACCACACTCCAAGAATGCGGACAGGTCCATCCGTCCAACCGAAGCGGCCCGGAAGAGCGACCCCCTTCCAGGCACCTAACCGCAAGCCGGAAGACTTGTCGCGGTTTATCTTGGCCCCTGTCACCTTCTCGTACCGATCAAGCGCCTTCTGTACCGCCTCGATGTCGTCCCGGGACGACACGAAAGCAGATACGTCATCGGCGTACGCGGAAACCCTGGCTCGAGCCCCTCCAGGAACGGCGATTCCGCGTAGGGCCGGACTGCCGGTCTCGTCCTTCAGCCGGCGAAGGAGAGGCTCCAACGCCAAAGCATAAAGGAGAGGCGACAGCGGACAACCCTGACGAACCGACCTAGACAGCACGAACGCGTCCGACAACCTTCCGTTCACCTGTACCACAGCACTGGGGGAGCGATACAGGAGGCTAATCCAGCGGCAGAAGTTGGGTGCGAATCCAGCGGCCTGCAGGACAGTAGCAAGGTAGCGATGGTCGACCCTATCAAATGCCTTGGACTGATCCAAATTGATCAGCGCGGCTTGCTCGTCGTCTTTTACACCCTCTATGATCGTGCGGATCAGATGCAGGTTGCTCTGAATTGTTCGGCCCCTCACAGAACAAGTCTGCTCAGGTCCCAACAGAGACTCGGCAACTGACTGCAAACGCTCCTGCAGGATCTTGGCCATAATCTTTAACTCTGTGTTTAGCAGAGTTATGGGCCTGTAGTCATCTAGTTTCCCCCCACCACCTTTGCCCTTTTTCAACAGAGTGATCACGCCCCTGGAGATCCGATTGGGGATGGACCCCGACCGAAACCAGTTGTTGAACACTGCAGTCAAAATCGGAACAAAGATGTGCGACAGCCTCAAGTACAATTCATAGGGCAAACCATCCAGACCGGGCGACTTGCCTCTGCCGACCTTCTTCAAAACCGCGTAGACTTCGCCCTCCGTTATCTCTCCCTCGCAGCTAGCCGCTTCAGTCGGCGAAAGCCGAGGAAAGTCAGCCAAATAGCTACGAAACTCCTCCTCACGGAGACCAGGCTCCTTGGTAAACCGGCTCTCGAAATGGCGCCGAAACGCCTCGCACATGTCGTCAGTGGCCCGAAGAGTACGCCCTTCCGGGGATTCGACTTCACGAATGTAACGATCGCCACCTCGACGGAACTCTTCCCTGCGCAGATCTGCGCCCAAATTCACAGCTTCGGAAGACATCTTGCTTAACTTATGTCTAATTACCTGGCCCATGTACCGCTCGCTATTCGAACGATCCAGGGCCTCCTTAGCTAAGGCTATCTCTAGGGGATCCCCCCCAGCCACCGCCCGGGAATAACTAGACTTGAGTGTCTTCACCTTATCAGCTCTATCTAGAGCGAGCCGTTTGCCGAAATCAGTGGTGAAGGACCTAATCCTACACTTAAGGCGTTCCCACCACTTATTCCCGATAACCGCCCCCACTAGCTCCCGCTGCACTAGTCTAATTAGCTGTTCCCGAAAGTCCTCCCTGTCCAGTAAGGACAGATTGAACTTCCAGTACCCAGCCATTCTAGGCCTACAGTCTAACGCCACCCGGGCACAAACGAGTTTGTGGTCCGAATAGCCTACCCAGTGGAACGTAGGGCAATCTAGTAGATCTATGTCGGCTCTTCTAACTAACATTCTGTCAAGGTAGCTAACTACCTTGTCAAAAGGCCAATTAAGAGCCCACGTCCACATTTTCCCCCCGGGATGATCGACCCGGTATCTATCGACGAGACCATAATCGTCGATCAGATCAACCAGGCTACGATCGCCCCTTCTCCCGCTAGCTCCCCGCCCCCTGTCTAACTTGGGGTCCAGGATGGCATTCCAGTCCCCCATTAAAACTAGGCGCGTTGAATCCACTAGGAACGGCCCCAACCGCCGAAAAAACGAGACCCGCTCCTCCCGGTCGTTGGGCGCATAAACCGCAACGACTCGGAACGAACCACTTTTCACGGCAATATTGGCCACGATCAACCGGCCCTCGGCATCGGTATGCACAAGGTCCACCTTCGCATCGAGAGTACGCCTGACAAGCAAAGAAACTCCTCTGGCAGAACGGTCCCCATATGCTGAATAGACGACAAAGTCGTCCTCCAGCACACACGCATCGGAACTGCAAACAAAGTGGGTCTCCTCGATCGCGGCAACATCCACATCCAGGGACAGAAGGTCCCGGAGCAGGCGATATATATATGAAACTAGTGAGTTAGTGAAAATGACTTAACTCCCTTTATAGTCCACCAATAGAAGGTTAACCTATCAGAAGCCGCAGAACATTGTATCCGTCGTGTATAAAGGCGGCCATCTTTGTTTACCCTACCGAAGGACCAGTGCCAACTTGACCAGGCGAAGATGATAGAAGGAAGAACTACGCTCTGTTACTTTGCTACGATATCCACTGCGAACCTAGACTACGCTTTCCTACTGTCTCCGAAATATTCACTGCCAACCTCTGGATTCTATACTCGAAGACGACCGTCATGAATTTGTAACAAACCCCTTGTGTCTTAGTGGCATTATCGCCTTGTTTTGGAGGTGAAACGATTAAAAAAATAAATAAATGCCTAATGATTAGAATGCTACCATTCCAACAACAAAAACGAGGTTCGAATCTCATTCTGGTTTAATTTGTCAAGGATATGACTTCTTAAAAATATCGGTCAAAGGAGACGCTTCCGGTGTGTGGCATCGTTGGGAAGTGCCTGAAAACCATAGCACGAGTTGATCCAAGCCCTGTGGGCGAAATTAGGTAGGAGGAACTGTTTGGAACCTGTCTTTGGCTATGCTATTAGGTTGGTGCCAAAATAATGACGTAATAATGTCGTTTTTTGACGTTAAAAAATACGTCAAATAACGACATTATTACGTCATTATTTTTGCACCAACCTAATAGCATGAAGTCGCAAGCCATCGTGGGTGAGGGTGTGAGCGTACTGATCTTTGTTCAAGTCACATTTGGCGCGTTCAAATTGTAAGTTCTCATCATAATTGCAGTAAACACATAATTTCCCTAACTGCATCGTCAACAAACAAATTAAATTATCCTTAAAGAAATTAAAAAAAAAAAATGTCAGACGAAAGAGAGAATAAACGCAATATTAAATTATTCTATCGTACCCCAATACTCGTTAATTTTAAACAGGATGAGAAAAAAAAATTTAAAAACATAATTTGAATACTGTTACCATATTTGGTCTGGCACCCCTGCTTTTCATTTCAAGGTTCTCGACAAAATCCAAAGACGGATCTGCAATATGATCGATCCTCACTTGGCACTTCGGCCCAGTCACTTTTTTACATTCGTGATGTGGCTTCCCTTTGTCTTTTCTATAAATATTTTTATGGTAAATGCACTAACGAGCTATTTTTCCCTGGTGCCCTGACTGCATGAATTTAGGCGTGCTACTAGGTTGGCATCTAGGTCCCACCCTTTTACTGCTGAAACAGTTAAATGTAACCGCCTCTTCTACCCCAACAGTTTTTTCTCTCACACTTCCCGACAGTTAATAACAATTATAATATTATGCTCTACTGTTGTATCGAGCACTGTTTTTTTAAAAATAAAAATAAATTCTAAGAACTCTGAATTATAAATCTCTTTGTTCTGTCCTATTATTTTAGTATATATATATAGAGAGAGAGATATAGATATGTGTGTGTGTGAAAATTATTTTCAGATAAATCGTATATGTGGAGAACCAAAATGAATACAAAGACAAGAGGAAAACTATTCTTAACCGATGCGTTTCGTCCCCTGACTGAATTTATCAAAGCAAATGTAGGATTTATTTTGTCGCATGTGTTTATATATAAGTGCAAGAATGTCATTGGTTTATCAAGGTTTTTTTTAAATTTGGAAACATTTGCTAATATTCATGCGATGGTTGAAAGGTCAGTTAAATCAGGTGGCGGAAAAAGATTGCTTTCATACAAAGTCTAGTAAGAGAAAGGTAAGCGAGTAATATTCAAGAATTTAAAAAAAAAAATAAATGAATGACGTTTAAATTGTGATCAGATTCTTATGTTTTGGGACGGACCGACATGAAATAATGGATGTCAATGTTTTCTTTTGATTTTTCAACATATTTGTGGTCGTGTATGTTGGCTTGGGAAAGGAGTAATTCTTTCAGAAAAGGTGAGATTGGAAAGAAACCGGGACGTAAATTTATATTTTGATAAGATTCGATAGCGACATTCCCGAGAATTTTCCTTCTGAATAAATTACTTTCTCTTTTGGGGGGATGCTAACTACAACTGATTGACACTTTTGTAATGTCAACGAATACTCGTTGACACTTTCGTAATGCTTTTTGTAGTAGAGACTTTGTAATCGCAGATACAACTATAGTAACGCCGTTGAACAATACTGCTGTCAGACGCCTTCGAATAGCACTCGCACTAATAGTACTTGCTCGATAATGCTCACTTGGAAAGTAAGCACTGTATAGTGATCCGTATAGTAATCCGTAGTGTGAGTTATTCACTAACCGACCCACGCGGTCGGATGTGCCACTAGGCCGAGTTTATTATGGAGTACCCGAGCCTGTAGGGTCGGCCAAAAAATCGTCGTAGACCTCGTATAAAATGGGGTCCGGTAGCTGTTTCCCGAGACGAGACTCTGCCTTCGACATAGCCTCGTCCGGGGATGCTCTCTGTTAGGAGGCATAGAGTTTGATCAGCACAGCTGGACACAAATGTCCAACTGCAGTATATCTACCAACGCCCCACGCAGTCAGAGGTGGCAAAGGGCTGAAATTATTGTGAGGTATCCGACACCGTAGGCTCGGTCAAAACTTTCCCGCAGACCCCGTATAAAATGGAGTCGGGTAGCTGTTTCCCGAGACGAGACTCTGTCCTTCGACATAGCCTCGTCCGGGGATCGTCTCTGTCCGGAGGCAGAGAGTTTGAGCATCACAGCTGGAGACGAATCTCCAACTGCAGGATATCAAGCAACCGCCCCACGCGGTCAGATGTGAAACAAGGCTGAATACGAGCTTGGATACCCCACATTGATTTTTTAACATTTTTGTGGTCGTGTATGTTAGCATGGGAAAGCAGGAAAGGTAAGATCGGAAAGAAATCACGGCGTAGGTTTATATTTTGATAAAGATCCGATAGCAGCCCTCACGAGAATTTCCCTTCTGAGCAAATTACTTTCTCTTTTGATAATAAAATTGATGCATTCCTTTCCCGAGGGTATTGGCACGTATCTGAATGCAATGAATTTGACAGGAATTCGAACTCGCCTCTACCGATTCCTCAATCCAAGCCGGAATCCATTACTCCACCGAGCCTCTCTGCCTCTACACTTCTCTCTCTAACTCTCTAGATATCTATATCTCTAATATATACCAATATCTCTAATATATATATATATATATATATATATATATATATATATATATATATATATATATATATATATATATGGTATTTTCCATATTTAATTTGTGATTAAGTTTAAATAAAAGCGAAACATCTTACATTTATAAAAGATTCTTTTTCTTTCTTTTCCTATCACTCTATTGGATTCTAATGCATATTTGATTCAGATTTGATCTCAATTCATATATGCTAATATAAGATGTTTCTTTATAAGGAAACAGTTGAAATTCTTTAACCGAACAGCTTTTACTACTGTACTTAGTAATTTATAAAATCTTTCACTTAAAACATTTTCCTGACACACGGAAGGGGTACGCCGTACTCGAAGCACGAGCTGTCAACCACAGCAACTAGGAGACAAACAGTAGCAGATAGTGCCGAGTTGAAAACGCGCGCGTTCGTGTGTGTGTGTGTGTGTATACACAAGTATCGCTGTCGAGGGGTTAGAACGCTCGCTTTCGGAACATGAGAGGGGGTTTCGAATCTCACCAAAGACAGGAATGAGACTTATTCATGTTACCGGTCTAGGGGGCGATCACAGGAAGTGGTACCGTTGGAAAATGCTAGAAGTCTATATAACAGTTTGGTCTAAGCCTTGTAAAAGAAATTTATTAGACATAACTGTTAGAATGCCGTCGATGGTTGTCCTAGCACAAAATTACCAGTCGTCGTGACAGAGTTTTTTGGTATATTAGCCTTTTTCTTTGTGTTGATTAGGCCAGGTTATGCACTTTCTCCTAGAAACTGTGATTAATATTTGCAGTATAAAACAAGGCTGGGCTCTGAGGGCGTTGAACGAACAGAAATGTGCCTGAGTAGGCGTCTGTAATAGGAATTGATGCCCTAGCAGACGAGCATACTCGTTAATCTTTATCCGGCCATTTTTATATATTAGGTGCAAATTTCCAGTGCTTAAAAGGGCCAGTTCATAATTGTATTCGCTCTTGTTTTGCACAAAAACCCCTAGGAATATTTACACATATTCTATATACAAATATTTATATATCCAGCTTAAATTTTTGGAGAATTTCATCATTATCGTATTGGTCATGACAGATCCATTCTTTATTTCAGATTTGGCAATGAATAATAAATTACAGAGCAATGTTCCCAAAGAAGAGCAAAAAACATATTTTTCTGCTTTTTCTTGTTGATCATATAAAAGCAGATTGAATTCGTAATTATAGAATAGATACAAGAAAAATCAATTGCTAATGATTTCACTGTGCAAATGCATTGCAAAATAATTTACTTTACAGAAATCTTACTTATTATTGCATTTGCAAGTGGTCACCCATCTAGGTACTGGCCAGGCTCGACGTTGTTTAACATCAGTGATCGTATGGGAATCAGTGTTTCAACGTGATGCGGCTGTAAGCTTCATTAGTTTCTAGGTACACTGGTGCTTTGCTATTGTTACTTTGTTTAAAATTAAGTCAAAGTTATTAATCATACTTATTATAAAACCCAGGTTTTGTGTGTGTGTGTGAGTGTGTGTGTGTGTGTGTGTGTACGTACGCTTATATATTGGATCAAATTTCCTACATTTTTCAACCGATTTCAACAAAACTTCACAGGACTACGTAAAATTATCTTGCGGTGGTTCTGACAGCGCCAAAAATTAGAAAAACACAATTGTTTTTGCACAAAATCAATTTGAAAACACAATTAAGAGGCATTAATGAAAGGGGGACAACTCATATCGAGTTAAACTTATTATAAAACCCAGGTTTGTTGTATGTGTGTGTGTGTGTGTGTGTGTGTGTGTGTGTGTGTGTGTGTGTGTGTGTGTTCGTTTATATATGGGATCGGATTTCCGACATTTTTCAACAGATTTCAACAAAACTTCACTTTTTTTTTGGCAGGTAGTGTTTCTTATTGTCTTGCACACTTTTTTCTTTATTTTTACATTCAAAATGCTTTTAAAATTCCATTTACAAGACAATTGTTTATAATAAAATTCTATTCAATCGGTAGACTCATAACGATTGAAAACAATGTTTTTGTTTGGGTTTGACCAATTCGTAAAAAAAAAAAAAAAAAAAAACTAATTAAGACATGCGTGTCCGTCAACCTTAAACAATAATCTTTGTCAATTTTATTTTTCAGACTTTATGATGGTCGATACTTGATCTATCTCTTATCTCTTATGCCGGGATCTACTGCTAGTATTATATATTCATTTTACAGATTCAGTATTCAAGTTTATTTACGTTAGTCTGTACAAAATAATAGTAGACATATGTGTGTATATACATACATATATATATATATATATATATATATATATATATATATATGGTTGGTACAAAAATAATGACGTAATAATGTCGTTTTTAACGTATTTTTTAACGTCAAAAAACGGCATTATTACGTCATTATTTTTACACCAACCTAATATATATATATATATATATATATATATATATATATATATATATATATATATATATATATACTGTTTATTTTCTACTGTTTCTAGCGGATGCGATGAGTGAGGACCGAAACTACTTCGCCCTTTTTCGTTATATATTTTTTTTGCATCATATATATTTTTTTTTGTTTTTTGCTTCATCTCTTCACGTTGATGTCTTTTCATTTTTTTCTCTATAACCCTTGTTTATTTCACATGTGTTACACATTTTTTACATATGTATATATATATATGTATATATATATATATATATATATATATATATATATATATATATATATATATATATATGTACCTATAAGTGTAGCTAGATTTTGCTGTGTGACTTTAGTTACTCTGGATTACCAGCTCGTCGGGCACAAAGTCTATGTTGCTAAAAGTAAACAAATCGCTTATGGGAGGAACGCTGTTATGTAGCCCAAAAATAAAATATGTATACGCATGATTATATCAGCTCATTTGATTTATCTACCCTGATAACTATATATATATATATATATATATATATATATATATATATATATATATATATATATATATATATATATTGAGAGAGGAATATATATATATCTATATAGGTAGATAGATAATGAAACTATTGAGATAGATAGATAATGAAAATATTGAGCTATATAGATAGATAGAAAGATAGATAGATAGATATAGAGAGAGAGATAGATAGATAGATAGATAGATAGATAGATAGATAGATAGATAGATAGATAGATAGATAATGCAAATATTGAGATAGATAGATAGATAGATAGATAATGAAAATATTGAGATAGATAGATAGATAGATAGATAGATGGATAGATAGATAGATAATGAAAATATTGAGATAGATAGATAGATAGATAATGGACATAGATTTTCCATAATAATCCATTCATAATTCTATTTCCAGGTCTAGACAAGATGACTTATCAAAAATCATTCAAATCCCCAACATTTCTATTCAGTTCTATATAATACAGTTCTATATAATTGCTAGATTAGGCTTTCTAATGAACTTGGACGGTGCGAGATGATAACGAATTCGTTGCTCTTGGGTCCTGTTCTGTGGGTGATGAAATACGACCAGCTGCGCTATATTGCGTCTAGTTACATAATTTCCACATTGCCACCGTGTCCCACTCGTCCAATCGGATGATGCTTGAATTGTTTTACCACGGACCGGGTTCGATTCTCGGTAATCGTTGTATATTATGCTATTTTATTGACAGTGCAGGCCGATAGACGAAATAAACCCTGTTTCAAAATAAATAGGTCAGTAGCTGTTTTTTTTTTTGTTTTTTTTTTTTTATATACATATATCTTTATTATAAGAGATTATAATAAAATCATTTTGAAATCACTACATAAAAGCTTTCATGTTTTAATACTTTGATTTTATTTCTTTAGGCGATGGAAAATAACTGGTGATAAAATGATTTTAAGAAAATTCCAGAAGCAATGTGTTAAGTATTTCGAAAGATAAATGGGTGAAAATTTAATTCTTATTCCCCCCACCCACACACACTCGGAAAAAGAGGTAAACACTTTGCTTTGGAAATTTTCTTAAAAATAATGATTTAATCACCGGTTACTTGTCATCGCCTGAAGAAGTGTAATCAAAATATTGAAACATGAAAGCCTTTTTTGCAGCGATTTCAACATGTTTTTATTATAATCTATTACAATAAAAATAATAAAAATATAACGCTCTACTTTATATTGAGCACTTTTTTAAAGAATAAATGCTTCGAACAATGGAATTTTACTCAATCTCTTCTTTCTCTCATTTATATTAGGTTGGTGCAAAAATAATGACGTAATATTGTCGTTTTTTGACGTATTTTTTAACGTCAAAAAGCGACATTATTACGTCATTATTTTTGCACCAACCTAATACATATATATATATATATACATATATATATATATGTGTGTGTGTGTGTGTGTGTGAGAGAGAGAGAGAGAGAAATTAGGAGGATTATAATTAAGTAATTCATCGTGTCTAGAAGAAACCTCAACAGAATGCAGAAAGCACTGGGCGGCCGTTTCGTCCTATGTTTGGGACTCATCAGCAGTGCGCATCCACTACCGAGAATTGAAACCCGGACAGTTACGTTATCAACAAAGATATATATTAAAAAGAAGAGAGAAACCGCAAACGTTTTTGGTTGTAATGGTTAAAGTTCTGCGTGAAGAGTTATAAAGCAATTAAGATTGGTCCAAGAATGGTGAAGGAGTTATCGGCATTCTTATCTGTTAATGACCCCTGTGTGTTCTTAGATCTATTTCCATTTTCGTGTGTTTTTGTCAGCAGCAGAACTTTTCATTACCAGTTCAAAAAACACATTTGAGTCAATAACACAAAAATAGAATGTCTCATATCGAGAATATTTAACATCGAAAAACATGAAGACAAAAATAATTTGTTTTTAATAATATGTGGAAATCTCCAATCTTTGGCTGATGACTGTCGCTAGACCGGGAACTCGTGTAGCAAAATTATAGAAAATAAAGCATGATATTTTTTTTTTTAAATCCACATTACAACCAAAAACGTTTGCGGTTTCTCTCTTCTTTTTATTATATACACTTTTCTCTCGTTGGAACTACTATAATCTCTTCCTTATATATATATATATATATATATATATATATATATATTAATAAGTACACATACGACTACGTTTGGTGTGCGACTCGAGGTTCTTTGGTTGGCCAACTCGTCCGGCACGAGACATAGCGTATTGCTTATTTAAATAAAAATGAACAATAAGCTATATCTCGTGCCTGAAGAGTTGGGCTACCAACGAAACTCGAAGCACACACCAAATGTACCGATTAATATATTTTCTTAGTTCAGCCTAATGACATTGAACACTTTTATGTCTACACCTCTTGGCTAAATTTGGTAATTATTGATTTACTTTATTATTTATTTTTTTTACATAACCTTATATATATATATATATAAGTACGAAGAACTTGGTAAACCGTATGGGTAATTCCAAGCAGGATGAAATCCTGAGAGCTCAATGTGAATACAGAGCTAATATTTTTTTTTTTTTCCTTTCATTTCGATGTTGGAAGTGTTACCTGATCCGGAGTCCTTTAAAAGTATTTAGGTGAAATAAATTATTGTAATGGTACTTTAACGTTAACGTTAAAGTACCATTACAATAATTTATGTGTATATATATATATATATATATATATATATATATATATATATATATATATATATATATATATATATATATAAGACATCTTTCTTAAATTAATCGTTGCTTGGTTATTATTAGGCTGGTGCAAAAATAATGACGTAATAATGTCGTTTTTTGACGTTCAAATACTCCAAAAAACGACATTATTACGTCATTATTTTTGCACCAACCTCAATATATGACATCTCAAATTGCTTACTATACCTACATTAGATTTGGCAAGACACAGGTAAATGGATACAACTTTCAATCGGTAGAATATATATATATAGTTGTATATTTAGTCAGCAATCCTTCGTTTATGCATGTTTCATTAAAAACGATAGACAAGGTAGTACGGTTAAGATTTTTATTTTATTTTCTTGTGTTCGAAGAAGAGCTTTCTTTTCTGGACAAAGTGGGTGTAAGAACTGTGCAAATGATTTATATTTCCGAGCGCTTTCGGCTATACGTTTAGCCATTATGAAGGATGATTCGATTTTTCAACTTAATTGTGTGTGTGCATTATGTGAATGTTTCAGTGTGCTGTGGAGATGTCTTTAATTACCGAATTAGCACGCTTTGTCCAGAAAAGATAGCTCGTGTTCGAACACAAGAAAAATTAAATAAAAAGCTTAACCGTAGTACCTCGTCTGTCAATTTTAATGAAACATATATATATATATAATTATTTATTTAAAAATATGTTGGAATCAACACGCAAAAATATGGAAGGCTTGACGAATTTGCGTGTCATCCTTGCGCAGGGGCCATCCTAATCTACTCTGTATCGTTCTAATTTTAGTATATGTACTGCCAAAGCGAGGATGACACGCACATTCGTGAAGCATTCCATATTTTTGCGTGTTGGAATCATATTTTTAAATAAATAATTATATTTATGCTCTACTTTTGTATCAAGCACTATTTTTTAAAAATAATAACAAAAATACTAAAGAACTTTGGATTATTTACCTAACCCGTTCTTTCCTATTTTCTATATATTTGCAGACATATATATAATGCCTTCCAATGTGGCGTATTTTTAGACTTGATTGATTTGTTTTTTAAGACTTATCAACTCTTTTCAGCTTGTTTAAAGCCAGAAAATCTTCGCATAATCCAATATAGCGAACCCCACTGGGATTAGAACTCAGCACCCCGGCTTCCAATACCAAGCAGTTATCCATTACGCCAGTCGCACATCTCAGCTTATATCACCTATTCCTAAGCGGTTATCCATCAAGTCATTGACCGAGCCCGACGTTACTTGTGTGTTTTCTTTATTTGATTTGATAAATATCTTTCTTTGTGATTGTGTAGCGCCAGTATATAAGATTTGATGTGGTAGTGTCTTCTTTATAAAACCTATAAAAATTCAGTCACTTAGAGTCAATTATAATCATCGATCCGATCAAATATTTGTATATAGCTGATTATGGGCGTGTGGCCGAGTGATTAGAACCTTCGTTTTCTGACCACGAGACCCAGGTTCGAATCTTAACATGGGCGATTTGTTAGGAAGGTGACTTCTTGATGTTATCGGTTTGGAAGGTGGGGCCATCCCAACGTGCGTCACATTTGGGAAGTACCTGGAAACCTTGTGATTGAATTTGGATAGACGGATTCCTTGGTTGCGCTTGCACGAAATCACAAGTCATCGTGACCGAGGGTTTGAGAGTGCTAGCCTTGCCCAGACTGCTGATCACGCTAGATAACGCGCTCTCTCCCAGGTCTAATTCAGCGTAGTTGCAGTATAAACCACCACTCTTTGGGTGTTGAACAAACACAAATGTGTCCGAGCAGGCGTCTACAATGGAGATTAGCTGTCCGCCATAATAGACTAGATTCGAGTGGCGGCACCATTTATTATTATATAGCTGCTAGTTTAGGCGTTACTGCACGAGCTGATGCTATGCATGACATCCGTATGAGAGTCTAGAGATGCAATTTAAGATGATGCCTCAAGTTCTTAATTTATTATTCTTGTTTTGTAGCATCGTGTTGTGTTGGACAAAACTACACTTAACACAGCTTATCCTTCCTTCAGTTTCTTTATCTCTTATACTCATCCGCACACTGAAGCATTTAAAGTGTTTAATCATCATCGTGATTATCCAGTTAGCGCCGCTATGGTTACCCTTCCATCACACAGCTGTTTTTCAAGGCAGAATAATGCAATGACTTACCGACTCCTTTTGAATTCCAGAGATGCTGAGGTCACCCCAACATGCCTCTCAGAGATTGATTTATCTTTGAAATTACCTTCCCTTCTTCTAGCGTTTGCCTAAAGAGACAGTATATACAAGGCAGCAGGGGTTTGAATTCAGCATTTCCTTCTCCTGGGCTGGTTGCCACCCAAGGTAGACTCAATCTGTTCTGCTATTTTACCCATAGCTGTGGGGAGAATAGATAGATTCAAGCCTTCATAGTTAACTCGTAGAGTGAATTCAATGAACCTAACAGGAATTCGAACTGGGCTCTCAGGTTCCTCAACCATTACTCCACCATTTTTCTAGAGAATTGTTTAAAATGTCTAGAATTTATTAATTCAATATTCCGAATTTTTTCATCATGGTTTCTTTATTTTTTGGAATAATGGATAGCGGCTCGGATTGAGGAATCGGAGAGCCGAGTTCGAATTCCAGTCGAATCCATTACATTCAATTACGTGCTAATACCCTTGGAAAAGGTATGAATCCTTTTCTTCTCCCCCCAACTAAATAGCAGGACAGGACTATAGCTTTAGATGGCAATTGGTCTAACGCAGAAAGAAATGGCAACCTGCTGCAGGAAAAATCTGCCTCGTCAGTCATATATCGAAAGATACATGATCATCCAAGTGTGTATCACGCATGGTTTAGTTTGGTTTATTTTGCTTTACGGGATATCAACCTCAATGAGTTGTTTAATACTGACAACATTTTTTTATTGCTGGTAATATTTTGTTTGGTCAAAAATCTGTTTCTGGTAATATTTTTCCTTCAAAAATTGTATTGCTGGTAATAATTTCTTTCAAAAAAGTATTGCTGGTAATAGTTAACTCTTTGCCCATAGCTGGGACCCTAACAGGTGCTACCACCTCGGGTCAGGGTGGACCTGGGAGCACCAGCAATTAAGAGGTGGTTCCACGCTCCTCAAAACCCTCTGAACAGAGACCTTGCTGTTGGATGTAGTTTATCGTCTTACCCATGACGGGAATGTAGTTTAACGCCTTACCCAGAACGTGTATCACGCATGGCATATAACTGATTAATAATAATAATAATAATAATAATAGAGTCTGACATAGTTTTAAGATATGTATTCAAAAGAAGCGTTAAAGTTAATATCTAAAAAAAAATCCCAAACAGTATTGATACATCTTCATATATTTCTTTTTTTTTTTTTCAATTTATCATTCATATAAAAGAGAATAAAGTCTAATTAAATTAATGCGTGTTTTCAAGACTCGATTTCATACGGCTGATCAGTTTTTACCACATTTTTTTTCATTTTGAAAACTCTAAAGTCGTCTCAAACTACCTCCTCCCACCCGGCCACAGCGCACGTATATTTATTCTGGAGTGCACTTCACCACGACGCAGAGATTGTCATTAGCAATTTTCCTCAGTGCGTGAATTTTCGACCTTACCTCCGCCGCACCCCCTCTGCTCCGACAACAACGACAACGACGTCGTTGGCGACGAAAAGACACGTCAAATATGGCGAGGAAATCAAATGCACGACGATGAATCCGAACATTTTCAATCGATACGACTTCTTACAGATTTTTAACTACAGGAAATCAGTACGCTTATTTTGTTGTTTACTAATCCTAGCTTGGCACAAGGCGTAAAAAATAGAGCGCCAACCACACCGTAAAAATGGAAATATCTACGATTATTGATATATAGAGATTTTTCATCAGTGTTATCAGTAGCACGAATGTTGTTCCTTCTTAGGTTTAATTTGGCACAAGGCCACACGTATGGGGCTCCAATGCGGACCGAACTCTCAACGACCCTATTGGAAATACGTACGCTTAACAGCGTGAGCACACTTTTTAATTAATTTTTTTTAGTTACTTAGTATTCTGTTGTTTACTAAGCGTAGTTTGGCACAAGGGCACACTTATGGAGCGCCGGTTGAGAACGAAATCACTACTCTTTACTTATGGAAATATGTACGGTTATCAACATGTATTCAGTTTTCATCAGTTTTATCAGTTATTTAAGTGTTGTTTCGTAAGTTTAGTTTGGCACAAGGATATATGAATGGAGAGTCAAGTTGGGATTGATCTCATTCTTCAGATTAGAGTTGTCAAATTGTCCTGAATTCATGTTTTCATATTTTTTAAATTAATTTCAATAGGTTCGTCTATCGTCGAGTTTACACTCCCACCGAATCTTTTGAACAGGAGTAGGGGTTTATCCCTTGGTTTCTTGTTTGGCATTGTGTTTCTAAAATTTTATTTACTATTTAACTCTTCCTCAGTAGGAGTAGATAGGTTTGCCTATCGTCCGGTTCACACTCTTCCCCGGTTTTTGAACTGGAGTAGAGGTTTATTCTTTGTTTCCTGTTTCCAGTTCCTTCAAAAGTCTTTTTCATTCTCTTTCACTCCTAGTAGCCACTTGCATCTTAGTGGTATTGTTGACTTGCTTGGGGTGAATGGATTAAAAAAAAAACAAAAAACTATAGATTAAACACACCAAATCACAAATATTTTTTTATTGAGTTTTATAAAAATTTTGAAGTATACTTTATATTGTATTTATTGTAAATCGCCCACCCCCTACGGAAGTCAAAATTAAATATGCTCATAATTATGTGATTCTCGAGTTCTTTTTTCATCGATTACTATCGATCAAACAATGAACCGGTGCTTTGTGGAATTAAATCCCAAGAGGAAGCTTCCCAGATCCCTACAACTTTAACCTGTTCACGTCAAGGGCTAACCGTCATCTTCCCCACATACCCGCATAAACTGTGCCTCTTACTCTGCAACCTTCTAACTCGAGTGGCTCTTGGGCTTTGTACAGTGCGAACATCACTGTGAAAAAAAAAAAAAAAAAAAAAAAAGACTCCAGATTACGAATTTCAAAATTTTATTTTATTTTTTTGCTTTTAAATAAATCACATCGTATAATAATATTTGTTTTGGCTTCCGTAGGCGGGAGGGTTAAAAAAGATTTACATTACAAACCTGACATCATGTATAAGTCTTGAGTGTTCTTTCTAGTTTCGCTCGCATGAATAAAAATGGAAGAAATAATTAATTTTAAAAGATTGAATTAAAAGGTCGATATTAAAATTGATTTCCAAGTTTAATAGTCACTGGTTTCATCTCATTTTCAGTAGGATTCTTAAAATCAGAAAAAGATCGTTGATATTTCTGGTGCACGTAACGAGCAAAGAGTTCTTAGACAATTTAACACTCAGAGGACATAATGAAAATCTTCTCATTCTATTTCACTTCCGGAACCCGTTGCTTCTTAGTGACGTTATCGCCTTTCTTGGGGTGAAACGATTCAAAATGACAAGATGGGACAGAGGAAAAAAGTAAATAATCTACCTAAAGAATTTGAGCCAAACGTGGTTTAGCAGGTTTGGTAGAACGGGGTTTAGAAGAGATAGCAAAAGTACAGGAAGTTGTGGAGAACCATGATCGCTTATGTCTTAACAGGGCATACAGAAAAGAAGATTATATTTGAAAAATAATTTATGATCAATCTGATTCCTCTTCAACTGTTTTTATCATATTGCAAACAATGGGCAGGGCGATTTTGGTAACCTGGTGTTGCACTCAATTTGAAAGTTTGGGTTTATCGAAATCGCTAACAAAAAGAGCATAGTCTGATGAAAAAGACGCCAAACTTTATGAAAACAAAATTTTAACGTCTAAATGCTTATGTTTTTATGAAGAGGAAAGACCAAAGTTTTTTTAATTATTTTTAAAAATTTTTACTTCTTTTTAGAACATTCTAAATTTTGATTAAAAAAAAACCTTGTTTCTCTTTGTACCAACTGGAACTAGTAAATAACATAGACAATTTTTAGCATGTTTTTTTTTTTTTTTTTTTGTATTACACACATTAATTTGGAAAATCTTGCAAAAATAAAAATAATTGTCGGATGTTAATGAAACTTTCAGAAACTATTCACAGATGATCGAAATTATTATAAATATGTTTTTTTTTTTTTTATTAAAGTCATGGCAGAAATATGTTTTTTTTAAATATTTATTAACACCCCCATAACTAATTTTATGAAAAACTCTTGAAATTCGATGACATCGGTTTTAGTGATTACAATAGTTAAAAGCACAAGGCTTTGAAGAATGCAAACCATGTTTTTTTTTTTTTTTTTTTTTTAATTGGATCCGCAGTACCTGAAAATCAGCTCTGAATTGTAACATACAAAACTCAATAAAACAAAGATACTATTTAATTTCAAATGCTTTTATTTGTTTTTAGTTGTTATTATGAATCTGGGCAATATTTTCTGAAAGCAAAAAATTTTTTCAATGAAAATGGAATTTTTAATACAAGTGTTTGTTATTTCTTTAATTATAATAGATTTTTACATTAAGTTTTTTTAAAATATTATAAAATTAGTTAAAAGCCACATCGGTTTTTCTAAGTGTCCTTATGAGATAGATCATTGTCTAGTGCTTTGAAAATTGTATCATTTGGACCAATCAGAAAAGTACCTTAAAAGTAACGAGGTAAATAATTTGTTCACTTGAATCTAAATAATTTCACTTCCTTTCATCCGTAGAAAGAATTATCCTCCCGTAAGTTATCTAAACGTCATGAAAATGTCTTTCGTCACCTGTCAACTGACGCGAAAGCTTATGACCTGATTTGTTTTATTTTCAAATTACATTTTTTCGGCGCAGAAGCTAAGTTAAGCTTGGTTCAAAATATTTTAAATAAACATTATAATTTCTGATTCTATTAAAATAAGTTTTGAAAAAATGATAATTGATTTTTAAAAGAATGTCAAAGTGAGATTTTCATCTTTTTTATAAAATGGAAAAAAAAATGATTGAAAAAGACTTTTGACCAAAAAAAAACAAGATTTTTAACGAAAATTTCGGACGTGCTAGGAACAATGAAAAAATGTAAAAAAAATACCCCCAAAATACTTTGATCTTTCCTCTTTAATAATAATATAAAAATTAGACGATAAAATTTTGTTTTCGTCAAGTTCGGCGTCTTTTTCATCATGCTATGCACTTTTTGTTTACATTTCGTAGAGGTACCTAGTTTAATATGATAATTTGTTGTTTATTTTTTTTTAAATCGTTACCGTTTTTTTAGGAAACGAGTTTGAAAGATTAAGTTTAGGTTCAAAATCGTAGCGTTAGAATTTAATTCCGGTGATCAGTGAAAACCTTAAAGCAAAACCTTATACAATTTGTAATTTACTGAAGCCTAAAAAATTATATATGGAGAAGATTCAAAGCACACACACATTATATACACATTAAATCAAATAAGATCCTCATGACGTTATATTATGATGCAAATTGATGCAATATTATGATGCAATATGACGTTATATTATGATGCAAATTGATGCAATATTATGATGCAATATGACGTTATATTATGATGCAAATTGATGCAATGTTATGATGTAATATGACGTTATATTATGATGCAAATTGATGCAATATTATGATGTAATAAGTTATACAGTGCAATAATTTTAGTGCAATTTTCAGTGACTAATGCAATTTAAAAAAAAAAATTCTCTAATAATTAGTGCCCAGCAGTATTATAGTGTTTTTTTTTTATTAATTATAATCTAACAGATCTTCATTGAGTAGCTTTTTTTCTTTTTTTAATAATCTTTCACAATGATTTAACACAGTCTTTTACTTATCGAATACAGTAAAAAAAATGAGTTATTTTGCTAGTGGTGATTCATTATTAGAATTGTGGTTTGAATATATTTTCCATTCAATCTCTCTAATGCAAAATATATCAACATTATTTGGAATTATTCTTGAGATGGTAAAATTTTGAAGTCAGTTCGTAAGCAAAAATAAATAAATAAATAAATAAAAAACCGAGGAAGTTAGGATATTTCTGTAAATTTTTTCGGACGATCTTTAAACTAATACTCAACCATGAATCTATCATTTGACGGCATTACTTATATAAAACACCAGCTTTCCCATCGA
>OZ010600.1:57403152-57405652 GCA_963932145.1 Acanthosepion lycidas | reverse complement strand
CCTTGGCTCTGGCGTAGGCCATAATGCAACGACATATTCAGAATATTCTTTTTTCTATGTCTATAAATAAGTACCAATGTTACAGAAATCACTTGCATGATCGACAATAAGAAATTTCGTTAAAAGCCCATCGATGTTAATGCTCGTTTAAGGCATCATGTTTTCGATTAAACCAAGAAGTTAGTGTACGAGGATCTGATTCAGGAAAGCGACTTCAATGCATTTCCCGCAAATAGATACAAAGATTGAGAGAAAGATACACTGATAGGAGACTATGTCGACACGTCGTGAAAAATTGGAATATGACAAATCGGTGAATGATTTTGATTACCTCAAGAGTTCCTCTCCAGTGAGTCGTGTCCCTTCAAGACGTGGGCAATCATGGCTCTTCCCAGGTTCCTATCCTTTCTTGCTCTTAGAAAGGTTTCTCTTTTGACCATCTTCCCCACTCTTTATTCTGCAGTACATTTGCACAAGCTTGCATTGAACATTACTGGCCACTTTCTATGGCCTGTTAAGACATTTTTTAAGAAACGGTTCTTTCAGATGATGCATTCGTCATTACAAATAATTAATAAAAATGGAAGTTAATTATATCTTTATTTTCTTTTTTTGTGTGGCGTGTCCTTCCAGGGCGTAGGCGATCATGGCTCTGCACTTTCTTCTAACCCTTGCAGCTCTCAACAAGTTCCGTCCCTCAGCCACCTCCTCCAGACCACGTTCTCTCATCCTCTTCCTTAAGTCCGCCAGATATGCCACGCGTTGTTTTCCCTTGTCTCCCTTTCTTTTTATTCGACCCTATGAGTATCAGATTCTCCAGGCCCTCCTTCCTCATCATGTGTCTCAGAAACTTCAGCTGCCTCCTCCCGATATTAAGTATAAGCCTCCTCTTCGTTTGCATCATCTCTAAGACGTTTTCTGCTCACACGCTCGGTCCATGATATCCTCAGCATCCTTCTGTAGAACCACATCTCCGTTGCCTCGAGCCTCTTCTTCATCTTTGAGAAAATCGTCCAACATTCGCTGCCGTAAAGGAGGATATATGTCGCGTAACAGCTCAGTATTCTTTTCTTTGTTACCAAAGAAACCCTCCTGTCTCTCAATACTCTATCCAGCTTTTGGAATGCGACCTTGGCCACCCCAATACGTCTACGGATCTCAGTGTCGCACTTACCGTCCTCTGTCAAAACGCTTCCCAGATATTTAAACTTCCGCACCTGTTTGATTTTAGTAACCCCGACCCGCAAAACATATTTCGGGCTCATACTTTTACGGATGATCATGCATTCTGTTTTCTTGTTGTTTATCCTTAGTTCTATTTTCTTACTCTCGTTCGCTACCTTCTGTGGAAGATTTTGTAGTTTCTTTTCCGTATCTGCTATCATTTGAGTATTTTATGTTGTTAAGATTGTAACCACCAATGCTGAATCCCGGTCGGGTCTCCAGTTCTCTCAGAATTGCCTGTCTGTATAGATTGAACAGGTCGAGTGAGAAAACACATCCTTGCCTTACGCCCCTTTCTATTTTCGTATATTCGCTGAATTTGTTCTCTATGCGCATGCATGCTGTTTGCTGCCAGTATAGATTCTTGATTATTCTACTATATTTCCCAAATATATCAAGGTTGCTGAGCAATTCCAACAGATCCTTGTGGCGTACTTTGTCGAAGGCTTTTGCGTAGTCTATGAGACAGAAATAGGTGCCCGTTCTTAATTACTTATCCTAATAGTTAACTAAGAACCGGATAATGGCATATGTCTATATTTCTGAGATTAAATATTATGTACACTATTTGCATTATTCGGACTATTGTCCTCATCTTTGCCGCCATATTTATTACAACGTTTCGGCCGTTTAAAGCTCCGGCCTTCAGCTCGACATTCCAACCACCTGAAGAAGACCGGAACGTACACTGCAAAGTAATCCTAGTTGGTTGGTTGGGTTTTATGGCATATCAACCACTGTGGGTCATTTAATGCCAAATTAAGGTATATATATATATATATATATATATATATATAAAGAAATATAGTCTTAAGGTGTGCTATATTTATGGAATAAAGTGCTCAATATCAGAGATAGAGCGTGTGTAAATATAAAAGTGAACATAGAAGTCAACACTTAGAGGCGACAGTCTGTTTCATGCTATATGCAATCGTCAGGCCTGACGATTGCATATAGCATAAAACAGACTGTCGCCTCTAAGTGTTGACTTCTATGTTCACTTTTATATATATATATATATATATATATATATATATATATATATATATATATATATATATATATACATACCTATACATATATTAAATATACAGTACTATTAAACATAGCTGGCAACATTACTTTTTCAAAAAACGCATAGCTGGCAACATTATTTTTACCAAAAAACGTATAGCTGGCAACATTGTTTCAAAAACGTATAGCTGGCAATAATTATTTTTCCAAAAGACGTATAGCTGGCAACATTATTTTTCCGAAAAAATTGTCTGAAGCCTTG
>OZ010600.1:57383152-57395652 GCA_963932145.1 Acanthosepion lycidas | reverse complement strand
TTCATTTTCAAGTCTTTTTTCGCTGCTCTTTGGACTGTCATAGCTGAAACATCTCTCTCACGTGATAAACGTCTTATGAATTGGGTTGTATCTTTTCTAATTGATATCTTTAGCTCTAAGTTGAAATGATTATCCCTCTTGGTGTTGTGACTTCTTAATCCAGTTTTCTTCTCTTCTGTTCCCTCTTTTTTTTTTTTAAACTTATTCACCATTCTCTTGATGGTTCTTGAATGGACTTTGAAGATGGAAGCCAGAGTATGAATGTTGGTACCATTACTGGCGGAATGAACGGTCTTTTTTTCCTCTCGCCATTGCTCAGTTGAAAAGACAGTGGGGCTGACACGAAACGATTCTAACCTGTTTCTTTCTAGCTGAATAACTGAAAGTGTTTCTCAGTGATTCTTACGACAAATGCTGTCACGATGGCTAAACGTCTTATCTGAAAGCCTGGAAACTCAGTTTACATTTTTTTTTATAGATTTTGTAGGATGGACAATTATGCTTTATATATATATATATATATATATATATATATATATATATATATATATATATATATATATATATATAACTGGTGTTAATAAAATAGTACTCGATTTAGAATAACAGTGGTATTATTATTCATGTGCACTTATCTG
This sequence comes from Acanthosepion lycidas, assembly GCA_963932145.1. Lineage (NCBI taxonomy): Eukaryota > Metazoa > Mollusca > Cephalopoda > Sepiida > Sepiidae > Acanthosepion > Acanthosepion lycidas. The sequence continues at coordinate 57,395,014 of OZ010600.1, read as the reverse complement.
TGTGTATGTATTTACATTTTTCTACGAATACGATAGCGAACATGTTGATATGTAGGTTGATATTATAAATAAATTTTTGTATATACCTATATATATATATATACATGTGGATGTGTGTGTGTATATATATATATATATATATATATATATAGGGATTCACATGAATACATTTGTGAGACATATATGAATAAATGAAAATTAATATTACCCTCAAATACTATTAAATAATGAAACCTAATCTTTAATTTAGTTTACCAATATAATAAATAAAAATTACATTCATAAATTAATTTTAAATATTAAAATAGATGTTATTGTTACTGTTTTTTCTTTATATATTGTGGAAATACAATTAGTCGGGTGAATAAACTATTAAGATTTTAAATATTTCTTTATGTCCTAGATAAATATGTTTATTACAATAATAGTTATATTTAGTCCTGAAACTATTTACTTAAAAAATTAAAGATTTAAGTTAATAACAAAATTTTTTTCAGACATCGAATTTTCTATCAAACATTGTAAGCTATCTTTTACATAATTTTGTTAAAACAAAATTATAACAACTCCATCTCTCCTTCCCCCCTATCTCTCTCTTTACCATAAGAATCACTTGTATACATTTTCTACATTTCACTTCCGTTTTGTTAACCATCTAAATAGGTCAAGGTTCTGTCACTCCTCCTACTCCAATATAAAACATACTTAAGAGAGATATAAAAATAACCCCTCCCTATACTTTATATTGTCTGTAACTGCCACTCTCAACCCCCTCTATTAAATTACAAAAATTACTCTACCCACCAATTTCTAATCCCATTTTTCCTCTCAATTCGTTGTTGGAAGTTTTACCTGATGATCCTGAATCCTTAAAACAGAATTTGGGGTGAAATAAATTATCGTAATGGTACCTTAAAGTGGTTTGTTTTTCATTACATATTAGCTCTGTCCTCACATTGAGCTCTCAAGATTTCATCCTCTTTGGATTTACCAATTCGGTTTACCAAGTTCCTTATAACTTATATATATATATATATATATATATATATATATATATATGCGCATAATTAAGCCATGTTTTGTTGAATAATTTAGACATGTTCTGTCAACTTATTTTCAATTGGATCCTTTCTTGCAATAAATAATACCCTGATGATGACATTGTGCTATGTCGAAAGTACTCGGAAATAAAAGAAATATGTATCAACACGGCGATTTTCTCTCGGCCTTCAATAACGACACCAACAAGCTTATCCATGAATATGAAAGGATCCAATTGAAAATAAGTGAACAGAATATGTCTAAATTATTCAACGAAACCTGTTTCAATATATATATATATATATATATATATATATATATATATATATATATATATATATATATATATATAATGGACTCGCCCATCGGTTTCGACGTATGAGGATCTGACAGCTTAGTTGATTCAGTTATGAGATTTTGTGCGATAATCTTAAGTGACACTTAAGATCCGCGAGTAATTTACAAAGGCAGCCACATATGGAGCAAGATTTAGGATTGTAAGATGAGATCACTTGCTAGATTGGCTGACCTTTTAGATCTTGCTCTCGTTTCTTGAAGATGATTCAGACAAGCAGATTGAAAACTGCTGAGTCTACATAACACCCTAACCCGCTCCATAGCTAAGCGCTCAAGGGTTTTATGTAGTATATTGACAGCTGACATATATGACATATATCTGGGGGGGGATATGTCATGATGCTAAGATATTTGCGCGTACATTTGAATTATATTTAAAACTAGATTTTAGATTTCTATATTTGTAATTGAATTATAGGTGTATATTTGTAGTTGACGGCGTGTGCGTATGTATATGTGCATTTGTGTATGTGTATATATTATTATTTTTTATTACTTATCCCTGAAAATAAAATGGACTTCATCACTATAATTATTATTACTGTCTCGTATCAATATTTAAATTAGATAGATAGATAGATAGATAGATAGATAGATAGATAGATAGATAGATAGATAGATATGAGCAAACTAAGATACATACATACATAGATAATGTTCAAACTGAAATAGATAATGAACAGATAGATAGATAAATAGATAGATAGATATATAGATAGATAGATATGAGCAAATTGAAATAGATAATGTACAGAGTGAGATAGATAGATAGATAGATAGATAGATAGATAGATAGATAGATATGAGCAAATTGAAATAGATAATGTATAGAGTGAGATAGATAGATAGATAGATAGATAGATAGATAGATAGATAGATAGATATGAGCAAACTAAGATACATACATACATAGATAATGTTCAAACTGAAATAGATAATGAACAGATAGATAGATAGATAGATAGATAGATAGATAGATAAATAGATAGATAGATAGATAGATATGAGCAAATTGAAATAGATAATGTACAGAGTGAGATAGATAGATAGATAGATATGAGCAAATTGAAATAGATAATGTATAGAGTGAGATAGATAGATAGATAGATAGATAGATAGATAGATAGATATGAGCAAACTAAGATACAGACATACATAGATAATGTGCAAACTGAAATAGATAATGAACAGAGATAGATAGATAGATAGATAGATAGATAGATAGATAGATAGATATGAGCAAACTAACATAGATAGATACATACATATATACATCCATAGATAATGTACAAACTGAAATAGATAATGAACAGAGATAGATAGATGGATAGATAGATAGATAATGAAGTGATGTAGATAGATAGATAGATAGATAGATAGATTTAAAAAAAAAAGCTAGAAATAATTAGATACATATTAAATTCGAAAAGCGGTGATATCCGAATCTTAGGTCAATTATTTCTATACAGATATAGATATTAGCAGGAATTCAAGTATGTCGATTTATGCGTCTATCTCTGCGATTTATTCTGTCTTCCACAATCATTTTTTTCTATCTGTCTGTCCGCCTTTATTACCCATGCTGTCGAATTGATCATCTATTTTTATCGCATAATCACCCTGTATTTGGTAGCTATTTTTATAAAATTCTAGCCACTTCACATTTCTTTTCTCAAATTATACGCCATTTTTTTTCCTTTCTGTCTTTCGCAATCCAAAACTCGCGCCTTTTCAACGCGTTCCCTCTTCTCTCGCCTTTCTTTCGTCTTCGCTTCGTTACAAATACCATTTGGTACTTGTTTCTCGTTCTTACGTAAAATCAAGCACAATTCAAATGACCTTCCTTGTTATCGAACCGAATTCTTCATTATTTGCTCTTTATCCATCTTTTTTCTTAGAAATATATCTACTTGATATCGTTTGGAAAATGCCGTCCCAATTAAATTCTTCGCTACCCAAAAGCAACAAGACACACACGCACCATACTACTTATCCGTACAAAAACAGTCATTGCCAATCAGTTAATGATTAACATTTGCCCTTAAAACGTCCGTGTAAAATACATGTCAACAAGACTTTATCAGTTGCAATGAACTTGGTCCTCAATAACTGCACTATTAATGTATCCTTGTGTCAGGATCATACTGAGATTCAGTCAGTTATGTATCATGCGTGATACGCGCGTAGGCGATCATGTATCTTTCGATTTTTCCCCGCAATAGGTTGCCATTTCTTTCTGCGGTAGATCAGTTGCCATCGAAGGCAACAGAACCTGGCCTGTCCTTCTATTTACCTATAGCTGGTCGTGAGAAGAACAGGATTCATACCTTTCCCAAAGGTATTAGCACGTAAGTGAATGTAATGGTTTCGACTGGAATTCTAACTCGGCTCTCCGATACCTCAATCCGAGATGCAATCCATTACTCCACCGTGCCTCCTAGAGCTTTCTAAATATAAATTTGATGAGACACTGGAACAAGAAATGTAATCTTTATGATCAGAATGCTATCAGTGCGAGAAATAGAAGCACAGACAAACATATACCTATTAATTAAGTTAGGACACATCGGGGCGATGTAATGGTTAGCAAACTTTCTCGCTAGAACAATTACGACTGACTAGTGAGTTTGATCCTCAATGGGTGCGCATACTTTCAGCCTTGTTCCACATCTAAGCTACTCCTGGATAATCACTATACCTATTAATTAAGTTGCGACACGAATATCTATTTGAACTGTTGGTCTATTCTAAAAAGATATTAGAATGATTCAAAATAGTTACTGTCTTTAAATCGCTTGCAAATAAATAAGAAATAAATTGTGTAGCCTTTTTTAGCAAATCGTGAAATGAACGTTATCTTGAACGGCCACTCTTCTAGATCCTTTTGTACTAAATATGCTCCAGTGCTCTATGCTTGGTTCTACTATGTTTTTTATCTTTCATTAACGACCTTCCGAATGGAATCAGCTTTCAACTGGGTAGCTCTGCTGATGACATAAATATTTATTCCTGTCTCAGTAGTAAGTCTGATCAGTTCGATAAAGTCAAATTGATGGGAAAAAAAAACGACGTCAATCTGTTGTTTACTGGGGCAAGGAATGGCTTGTTAATTTTAACGCCAAAGCAAAACACTCTATTAATTATCAGATGGACCCTTTTCTGCTTTCCATCAGCATTGCTGATGCTAATATCCAGGTGACTGACCCGTCTCGCCTTCTCGGCTGACATGAATTAGAATGATTATATTGAATCCATCGCTAGGTCAGCTGCTAAGAAGGTTAGCTCACTGTGTCCTGCTAGAGATTTTTTTCTCTCCAGAATCTATCAGTCTACCATACGTCCATGCTCAGAATATTGCTGCCACATATAGTTCTGGGCTCCTGCTGTGTATTTAGAGATTCTAGATAAAATCTAGAGAAAAGTCAGCAATATTATTGTCCCTGACCTGACGGCACGGCTTCAGTCACTTTCCCACTGCTGTAAAGTTGCTTCCCTGAGCCTTTTTCTATAGATGCTTTCATGGTAATTTTTTGCATGGACTCTTCGCCATGGTATCTAGATTATGAATTTAAGCGTAGCACTAGACTGGCAACAAGCTCTCACCAATTTACAAGTTGAATTGGCAAGATGTAACCGTAAGTTCTACCCCAGCAGTTTCTTCACGCACTTCTCATTTCAGGAACTCTCTTCTGACTCCTATGCTTTCCAGCCAAATTTGATTTTCAAATATTCAAATGCAATGTCAATCACTCCCTACTGTATTCCTGATCACTCTTCTAGTGTTCTGGCTCCTTGTAATGTTACCGTTCTCTATTTCTTCTTCACCCAGTAACCCTTTGTGTCTTAGTGGCTTTACTGCCTCCTTGAAGTAAACTCGCCTATAATAAAACAAAAGACAAGAACGTTTCGTCTCGTCGGATTTATTTAACCTTTACAGCAAAGCAACACAAAGAGAACTAGAAGTTCTACCAGGATTTATTATCAGTGGATACATTCTTAACGGTATAATATACACAGTTGACACAGTGTTCATGGTATATGTAGAAAGAAAAGTTCATGTACTCTTAGACAATTTAGTAAAGTAAAAAAGGAAGAAAGGACTCTCAGTTCTAAGAAGGCAGAATATTTGGCCATTAGCAAAATGGAGAGTCAAAAATTCGTGCTACAAACTGGAGACGGTCAAAATCATGCAACATAGAGAATTTTAACTCCTTGGAAAATAGACGATGCAAATGTCATACCAAAGGCGACTTACAGCGGAAGATCTTTTCCTTCCAAAGAGATGCCTTTTTCCACAAAAAGATGACTTCTTTCAAAAAAGATGCCTTCTTCCCAAAAAGATGCCTTTTACCCCAAAAGATGACTTCTTCCAAAAAAGATACCTTCTTCCCCCAAAAATGCCGTCTTTCTAAAAATAAATTACCTTCTTAACTAAATATGCTTTCTTCGCAAAAAGATGCCTTCTTTCAAAAAAGATACCTTCTTCAGAAAAAGATACCTTCTTCCCAAAATATGTCTTTTCCCACAAAATTAGCCTTCTTCCCAAAAAGATGCCTTCTTCCCCAAAAAGATGCTTTCTTCCCAAAAAGATGCCTTTTCCCCAAAAAGATGACTTCTTCCAAAAAAGATGCCTTCTTCCCTAAAAAATGTCGTCTTCCTAAAAAAAAAGAATACCTTCTTACTTAAATATGCTTTCTTCCCAAAAAGATGCCTTCTTTCAAAAAAGATGCCTTCTTCAGAAAAAGATGCCGTCTTCACAAAAATATGCCGTCTTCCCAAAAAGATACCTTCTTCCCAAAATATGCCTTCTCCCACAAAATTAGCATTCTTCCACAAAAGAATCCTTCTTCCCAAAAAGATGCCTTCTTCCCCCAAAATTCCTTCTTCTAAAAACGATGTGTGTATTATACATATAATATTATAAACAGAACGGTTTCGAAAAGATGGATGGTACCAGTAAACGAATACATTATTAAATACACTATAGATCTTTTTTTCTAATATATTAAACGCATATACAAACGCATCCTCCTTTTGATGACGTGTTATTTAATACGGATTGTTTCACTTCAATAATAACAGTATTCTGAGTCATTCTTTTGGCGGATTATGCATAGTATCTTGGTATTATTTGGTAATATCTGTCATATCAATATTCCTATTTTAGCTGTTTGTGATATGATAGTCGATATGTTCACAAATGGCACTGAGTTTCAATAAGGGGCACATTAACCCTCAAAAAAATGTGTTGCTTTTCTGATCAAAGTAAGAATGTATTTCACGGTGTTTATTATACACGCACACATATCCACTAATACGCACACACGCACACACACATTTATTTACCGTCGTTATATATATATATATATATATATATATATATATATATATATATATACGTATACATATATATATATATATATATATATATATATATATTTGTTATATATATGTTAGCTCTATCTCTGATATTGAGCTCTTTCTAATAAGTACCGCGCTTATAATATATAAATAATTTATTTATATATATATATATATATATATATATATATATTTAGATTTATATATACACCCTGTTCATATATATATATATATATATATATATATATATATATATATATATATATATATATATATATATTTCGATTATAGGTGCAGTTCAATTTATAATTAAATTCATAATTATGATTCATGTAATGATATATATATATCATTACATGAATAAAAATAAAAATGTCTTTAATAAATAAATTGTCGGACTTTGTCCATTTCGTAATATATATATATATATATATATATATATATATATATATATATATATATACGACGGTAAGTCAAAAATTATCTGCGCTTTTACCATAACATATCTTTAGGTTTAATACACTGCTTTCTGCTCATGCGTGCTTACAATTGTGGTCACATGATCGAAGTCTGAGCTTGATCGCGCCATTTTTTTTTCCTGCTACTACAATTCAAACACCAGAAATTTGGAAACGGTAACCGCTACAGCTTGGCATTCGGTGTCGGAAGCTCCAATACGAATATATTTCAGAGTGCTTCGGCGTCAATCTGAGGCAGTGCCGAGGATTCAAAGAGAGTTGGATGATATATCCAGTTGACATCATGGTGTTTGGAGTGATCACGAGTGATGACGGTTTTACGCCTCCATTTCTCTTTCCATGGGGACTCAGACTCAACAGGGAGGTCGACATCAAGTGCCTTGAGGAGGTTATATTGCTCTGGGTCAAATGGGTGACTGATGAAAGGCCCTAACATAACTAGGATAACATAGTCACCACTGTCAGACAATTCTGCAACCACATCACCCCTAACATCTGACCCCCTTACTCGCCAGACGGCAACCGCCTTCACTGTCATGTGTGGGGCGCAGCTGAGCAAGACACCAACAAAACTCCTTGTAACGTCAAAGATATACTGAAGGCAAGGATTATGTCAGCACTCACCAATTTAAAAAAAAGAGACCGCCCACAAGAGTTGCAGGGCATTCCGAAGTCGTCTGGAGAAAGTGGTTGAAGCCAGTGACGGTTTTATTGAATAAATTTACTCTTTAGAATTATATATATGTATATATATATATGTGTGTGTGTGTTTGCGTCTACAAATATTTGATATATCTCCGATTGTTCCAAGTAATTGAATAAAATTAATTATATACTGTATTAAATTTAATTCAACCAACCCACTTGTTCAAAACAATTAAATTCCGCCAAATAAAATCTTACAAGAGGCCAAAATTGTATAAAATTTTACATGGCCTTTACGAGATTGTATCTTTGATAAAAATGTTAATACGTATTTTGGTTTTACTACGACGATACTAACAAAAAGGCTTACGTTATTTTGATGAACATAGTTCACTCTGACAGCATTTAAAAGGACACTCAGAGTTTAGACAGATATTACTTGATAATTCATCTATATTACATAAAAATAATCATAAGCCAAAACTAAAAATCCTACATCTTAGGAGTCCAACTATGCTATACGCATAGTTGGACTCCTAAGTATGTAAGAACTCTGTTGTGTATAACAACAGAGTTCTTACATATTTGTAGTAGCAACATATATATATATATATATATATATATATATATATATATATATATATATATATATATCACATATTTGTAGTAGCAACACACACACACACACACACACACACACACATATATATATATATATATATATATATATATATATATTATAAAATGTTACCTGCATTGTACTGTGAAAAAAACTTTGAGAAATTTTGAGATCAAGAACGCGGCATAACGAAGAGTTGGAAATGTTTTGTTTTTACGCATACACACACACGCACACACACAAACACATATATATATGTATATATATATATGTATATATATATATATATATATGTATATATATATGTATATACATATTTTCATTTCTGTAGTATAGTGCTAGCAGCAAGCAGAAATATTTCTCCTCCCGATGATGGCCATTTCGGCCGAAACTAGTCGAGGAATCCAAATGGAATAATAATAAAAAAAAACGAAAGAATATTAATCTACAACCCAGTGTGTCTGAAGATTTTAATTTTTTAATTTTTTTAATTTTTTTATTTTATTGTTCAAAATATATATATATATATATATATATATATATATATATATATATATATATATATCAGTAAGCCTTCAGGCTACTTACACATTAAATATTTCATTACTTCTCAATATCCTTAATTTACTTGTGAATATCATACACCAAAATTTATCTACGTGTTAGCCTGCGGGATTTTTTTTTTGCACCCCTTTTTTAGGCGAGTTTAAATATTTATCATTCCCAATTGTATTATCCTGTATGCATTCATCTTCTGCAACAATATATATGTGCTTCTATGAAAGAACTTTTAAGAAATTTCCTCAAGCAAAATTGTAGAAATTTCGTAATAACATCAGGCCGCTGATATAAATGTGTGATTTTTCAATGAAAATAAAGCAAAAAGAAGATGGAGAACAAAAAGAAAAATGAGTTGAGAAATAGAACCAGAACTGAAAGAATGAAAAAGAGAAAGAAAGAAAAGTGAGAAAGTACAAGAAGAAAGAGAAAGAGAACAAAGAGTAAAAGGAAATAAAAGGCTAAAAATAAAAGAAAAGACAGGTAAAAAAGAAAGACCAGAAAGTGAGAAGAAGAAGAAGAAGAAGAAGGAAAGAGGAAAGGAAGAGGAGGTTTAGAAGTAAAGGGAGCGACAATAATGAGGAAGAAGAAAGAAGATAGGAGAGAATAAGTGAAATTGAAGAAAGAAACGAAGAAAGAGAAGGAAGAGGAGAAAAACAAGAAGAAGAAGGGAGGATAAGAAGAAAAAATAGAGCGACAATAATGGAAGGAAGGATGATAGAAAAAATAAAATTGAAGAAAAAAACGAAGACAAGAAGAAGAAGAAGAAGAAGGAGGAGAAAAAGTAGAATAAGGAGGAAGAGGAAAAGAAGGAGTAGGAGGAAAGGAAGAAAAAAGGAGAAGGAGGAAAATAAGGAGGAGGAGGGAAAGAAGAAGGAGGAGGAAGAAAAGAAGAAGAAGTGGGGAGGATGAGAAGAAATGGAGAGCGACAATAATGAAGAAAGAATAAATGAAATTGAAGAAATAAACGAAGACAAAGAAGAAGGAAGGGGGAGGAAAAATAAGAACAAAGGAGGAGGAGGAAAATAAGGAGGAGGAGGAGGGAGTAAGAAGAAGGAGAAGGAGGAAAATAAAGAGGAGAGGAGGAGGGAAAGAAGGTGGAGGAGGAGGAAAGAAGAAGGGGAAGGATAAGAAGAAATGGCGAGCGACAATGATGAAGAAAGAATAAAAGAAATTGAAGAAATAAACGAAGACAAGAAGAAGAAGGGGGAGGAAAATAAGAACAAGGAGGAGGAGGAAAATAAGGAGGAGGAGGAGGAAAATAAGAAGAAGGAGAAGGAGGAAAATAAGGAGGAGGAAGAGGGAAAGAAGAAGAGGAGGAGAGAAAAGAAGAAGAAGGTGAGGATAAGAAGAAATGGCGAGCGACAATGATGAAGATAAAATAGAATGAAATTGAAGAAATAAACGAAGACAAGAAGAAGAAGAGAAGGAGGAAAATAAGGAGGAGGACGTGGGAAAGAAGAAAGAGGAGGAGGAAAATATGAAGGAGCAGGAGGAGGAAAATAAGAAGGAGGAAGGTGGAAAATAAGGAGGAGCAGGAGGAGGGAAAGAAGAAGGAGGAGGAGGAAAAAGAAGAAGAAGCGGGAGGATAAAAAGAAATGGAGAGCGACGATGATGAAGAAAGATAAACAAAATTGAAGAAATAAACGAAAACGAGGAAGAAGAAAAAGGAAAAATTAAATGAGAATGAAAGAAGAACAGAATAAGAATGAGAAAAAAAGAAAAGCCAAATTTTACATCTCGATAAATCTAGACTGAATTCGAAGTCGACGAGAGACGGAACATGCAGAAGAAAGAAGTGTGGAGAATATTACAGAAAAAATTAAAAGAAAAACGAACAGCTCATGAAAATGCGCATGCGCGTCGATGAACGTCTGCTTGCGTGCGTATCATTAACTCGCTTTCTCATTTACGGAGGCCATTCTTTTTTTGTCATTTGCTTGCTAAGTTCTCATATTTCTTTTTTCTACTTTTTCATCTGTTTATTCCTGTTCCATTTTTTTATAATAATAATAATAATAATAATAATAATAATAATAATAATAATAATTTTAATAGTAATAATAATGAGATGCTGATGATATCGATGGCGATGCAGAATAGAAAGGAATTGTTTAATAAAGTCTCAATTGAATTTAATACTTTATACCATACTCTAGCGTTTACGAATATCAAATTTTCATTTTAGAAACCCATAGGCTTACTTTCGTATGCATCATTACATTTTTTATGTCTGTCATTTAAATCCGAGACGAATGCATATTGTTTTTAACTCAAGTAAATTTTCAATATTCTTATCAACTCATCTATTTTCGCGGATTTTCCTAATTTATCTTACTCCACCTCATAACTCAGTTGTGCATTCCATCATAAAAGAACGATTCCGTTTGTTGATTAGATGAATTGTTTGCTGTAATGTCCTCACTTTTTGTCGCCCGTCCCGTTTCCGAAAGAAACTGAACATTTATATCGTCAAATAACATCTTGAAGCACTTTCGTCGAAGTTTGCCGGATTTATGTTTAAGCAAAAAAATGCGTCAGTTGTTTCCGGCTGGCCAAGTGTTTTTTATCATTATTAAATAAAGGGTCTTGATGAAAATCATTGGAAAGATGCCGAATATGAAATATAGACACATGAAAATGGTTGAAGTGTACAACATCTGTTAGTAAGACAAAACAAATTGGCTTAATGTCTGGAATGACATAATGTAGAGATTCGAACAAACAACATACGCGCGTGCGCACACACACACACACATATATATTAGGTTGGTGGCAAAAATAATATCTTTTTTGGACGTT
>OZ010600.1:57372109-57382952 GCA_963932145.1 Acanthosepion lycidas | reverse complement strand
GATAGATAGATAGATAGATAGATAGATATTGATGAGATTCAAATAAAAAAATTAGATTATGAAGTGATTCAATAAAGAAAATTAGATATTGATGAAATTCGAAGAAAATTAGATAGATAATGAAGTGATTCAAATAAAGATAGATAGAATGATAGATAGATATGAAAAGAGTGAGATAGATAAATAGATAATGAAGTGATTTCAAATTAGATTATCTATTAGATCGATATGAACAGAGAGATAACGAAGAGATTCAAATAGATAAAGAAAATTAGATAGATAGATAGATAGATAGATAGATAGATAGATAGATAGATACGGACTGACTGAGATAGATAGATAGATAGATAGATAGATAGATAGATAGATAGATATGGACTGACTGAGATAGATAGATAGATAGATAGATAGATAGATAGATATGGAGAGACTGAGATAGATAGATAGATAGATAGATAGATAGATAGATAGATAGATATGGAGAGACTAAGATAGATAGATAGATAGATAGATAGATAGATAGATAGATAGATAGATAGGAACAGACTGAGATAGATAGATAGATAGATAGATAGATAGATAGATAGATAGATAGATAGATGTGGACTGACTGAGATAGATAGATAGATAGATAGATAGATAGATAGATAGATAGATAGATAGATAGAGAGATAGATAGATAGATATGGAGAGACTAAGATAGATAGATAGATAGATAGATAGATAGATAGATAGATAGATAGGAACAGACTGAGATAGATAGATAGATAGATAGATAGATAGATAGATAGATAGATAGATATGGAGAGACTAAGATAGATAGATAGATAGATAGATAGATAGATAGATAGATAGATAGATAGATAGATAGATAGGAACAGACTGAGATAGATAGATAGATAGATAGATAGATAGATAGATAGATGTGGACTGACTGAGATAGATAGATAGATAGATAGATAGATAGATAGATAGATAGATAGATAGATAGATATGAAAAGACGGATATAAACACAAAGTCTTCATCGAAATTCAAGCGGTAATATCGATACATATATAAGTATTCATTATGAGATAGCGTCTTAAAACACGATAGTATTTGGATTGCTCATGCGTCAAGGTCCGTCAAAGGAAAGGATAAACGAATATCATTTAGTAACGACGGAGCTTCGAGCAGTGGCGGCGATGTGAGGCAGTATTCTACCCAATCACTTTAGTGGTTTCAATCCTGATATGTGTATGCTTCGATCTCTTGTCTTTTCTTCTACTGAAATTACCAACGAAGGAGTTTCGGCTCGGATTCAGGGCTTTACTTCTCCTAGATTACATGCCACCCAAGACAAGTGTGCCATGCTATTTAAACAATAAATGGAAAAAGACATATTCATTCTTTTTCCGAGGGTGTTAGTAACATAATTACAAAATAACCGCAGTAATCGCTTTATGTGACGAATTCTGTTTCCCATACTCTTCCAGATTGGAACGATAAGAGCGAGAGTGTAGCACTGTTGAAATATACCCGTTTTCTTTTATTTATTTATTTTATTTTTATTTTTTATTTGGTTTGTACGGTTGGAGTTAGTCAAGCGGTCGGATTAGTAAGACAGAATAGGGGATTTCATCCTTTGATCGATATATATATATATATATATATATATATATATATATATATATATATATATATATATATATATATATATATATATATATATATATATATATATATATATATATATATATATATATATATATATATAACGGTTCTCTATAGGATGCAGGTTCGAATCCTGTCAAAGGGCGAATAATTTCTATGAAAATTTCTCGGACATTCAGGCCGGTAAATGTTATTTATTATAAACAGAGCATTTACTTAAATACTTGTATCTATAAAAAGAACGTTAAACATAAAAATGTCTTTAATAAATAAATTGTCGGACTTTGTCCATTTCTTAATGTATGTATGTATGTATATATATATATATATATATATATATATATATATATATATATATATATATATATGTATGTATGTATGTATTACAATGAATCATTCATACAAAAAGTAAATTAGTAAAATTAATGATATAAAATGGCGAAATCCCTTTGCTAACAAAATTTTAAAGGTGCATTAACCCACAAATCACTCGATGAATGTTTAGATCCTTGTTTTTAAAAATTATAAGCTGTATGAGGTCCTTATTTATTACGCAAGTACCTTCGACTGTACATTCAGTCATCTTCAGGCATGGAAATTATTTTCCTTTTGTAAAATTCTGGTAACATCCGAGACGAGAAAATATAATTCGAATCGAAATATGCTTTTTTTTTGTTTTAAATGTGTTATTGATAACAGATACAGACTTTTGGAGCGAGCTGTCGTAACGCTAAGGTTGAAGATTTTTGAAAATATAAGAGTGTGCGTTTTTTACTAATATGAAAATTTAAGTTTATCAGTCAATATGGCATGAACTAAATAGATCAGTAAATAGATTAATGTCTCAGTTGTTATTCCGAAAATTTGCACGTCTATATATATATATATATATATATATATATATATATATTCGTACATGTTTCATTAAATAATATAGACAAGTGTTGTCTATGTATGTAAATTCTTTTCAACCGTTTGATGTATATTGCTTCAAGGATTTTTAGTTTTTGTCAATTGTTTTGATGTTGAAGTATAACCTAAGCAAAATCAACTATAGAATCTCTACAAATATCCTTAAATGTCTATAATTGGTAACAGAAGCCATTGGTTTATACCAACGGCTTCTCATACTTCTTGAATTCACGTGGTCATGTGTGACGTCATGAGCTGCGGTGGGATTTTCACTTCTAGCATCGTATATGCACGTGTTTATCGTTGCTAGGAAATCATCTATGTAAACAATCACAGACTATCATCACTGTCTTGTCTGTGTATTGCTTAATATGTTGTACAGTAATTGCCATCTTTGATAATGGCTTATGTAAGCCGAAAGCTTAGATTGGATTAAAAAAATATGGTTCAATATTGTGATTTTCTTCCTTCGTTTAATGATAATGTTATTAAGCTTATCAGACGTTATGAAAAGAATTTACATAAAATAAATAGACCACACTTGTCTATATTATTGCTGCCTAAATATATATATATATATATATATATATATATATATATATATTTATATATATATATATATATATATATATATATATATATATATATATATATATATGTATGTATATGTATGTGAAAAGTGTGTGTATATAAATATATATATATATATATATATATATATATATATATATAATTATTTATATATTATATGCGCGGTACTTATTAGAAAGCGCTCAATATCAGAGATAGAGCTAACATATTTGGTTGTATTGATGTGAGTGTGTGACTCTGGGTTTCACGCTTTTGCGAACGTCAGACAAACTCTGACGATCGCAAAAGCGTGAAACCCAGTGTCACAAACTCACATCAATACAACCAATTATATATATATATATATATATATATATATATATATATATATATATATATATATATATATTTGGGAAGCAACCTTTCCTTTAAACATGCTTACCATTAAAATTTTATTATTAAAATATATTTTTATACTTTCATTGTATTTTTGTTGGTGTGAGTGTGTGTGGGGAGCTTACTATTTGTCTATAGCTGGGACAGTAACAGGTGCTACCACCTCGGGTTAGAGTAGACGAAAGAACAACAGCAATTAAGAGGTGGTTCCAAACTCTTCAAAACCTTCAATCTCCCGATCAGAGGCCTTGCTCCCGGATGTAGTTTGTCATCATACCCAGGACTTGTACAATTCAAAAGTTTTATTTAAAAAGATTTTAAGACTTTAAACATTTCTTTAACATGCAAAGGACTGTATAATAGATCATGATTCTAATGGATGCAATAAACTCAATAATTTATTGACATTCTATAATGGATACGTACTGTGGAAAACACAGTAGACAAAGATTGATTTGTTTATTTTTACAGCTTATCAAGCTTTTCCAGGTTATCTAAAGCTAGAAAACAATTTTATAATGTAAGGATTTTTTGCGATAATAATGATTTCCTGGTAAAAGTCTTACTAATTAACCCATAGCTGGGGGTAAAAAGGTGGATTCCTATCTTTCCCAATGGTATTTGAGCGTAAGTGAATATAACGAAACCGACTGGAATTAGACCTCGGTTCTGCGTTTTTCATTATACCGATGGATCTGAAATCTAATGGATAAAACAAACCGTGGACGTTTGTAATTTATAGACACACTGTATAATGGGAAATTTTAAACCCACCAAAGTTGTATTAAAGCACCCCGTCTTTTTCAGTGAAATTTCCAAGGTGACCTTGATGAGTTACCATCCAAAGGAAACGGGCTGTGGAAAACACAGCAGACAAAGAAGCGAACGAAATAAAAACAGCAAAAAATGTCTATCAATAATTTCGAAGAGAGAGAAATGAAATTGTCATAGAAATCACCTTTTTTTTTTTTTTTATAGACTTCGTTAGACACTTAACGCCTGCTCGATTTTTTGTTTGTTTGATTGATTTTTTTTCTCTGTGTCTTTTATGACGTTATCATATATTCGTTTCTCTTTGAATCAACTAAATTGTCAACCTACATTTATATTGGCATTTCTCCCGATTTTGGTTCCGTACTGTAAAAAAGAGAAATAAAAAAAAAAAAATAAAAATAATAAAAAAAAAAAAAACAACGAGAGAAAATATCAATAGCGGCCACTTGGTAAGTTAAATAAATATACACTTTCTACCAAGATCAGAAGTCAGTATTTGAGTGAAGATTTTTTAAAGAAACGGATGTCAAATGGAACACTGACGTAACCTAGACGAACTTTGATCTGACAAAAACGTCCTGTAAGAGGTTAACCTTAATAACAACTAAAAAAACAAAGACCTTGTACGATTGGCGCAAATCAATCTTTCTATACTTATTCCTTTCAAATATGGTCTAGTTCCGTTCCAGTTCTAGTTCCAAGACTAAAAGTATGGGGCACCCTGTGCGGATCAAACTCACTGCTCAGTCGTAAATAACCTAACGTGGCACATTTGCTGACCATTACATGATTTTCTAAGCGTAGCTTAGACGTGGCACGAGGCTGAAAGTGTCGGACAGTGTATGAGGATCGAAATCGCTATTCACTCGTAACTGACCTAACGAGACAAGCTTGTTAACCATTCGACCCCGTAGAAGCACTGTTAATATTTTCTAAGGGTACCTTAGATGTGTCACAAGGGCAAAAGTATAGGACACCCATTGAGGAGTGAAGTCACTATTCAGTCGTAATTGTTCTAGGGAGATAAACTTGCTAACCATTGCACCACGTCGAGGCGCCCCTAAATAATTTTCTAAGCGTAGCTTAGATGTGGCACAAGGCCGATGTTGTGGAGTACCCAATGAGGATCGAATAGGTGATTTCTAAGCGTAACTTAAATGTGGCATCAGGCCAAATGTAACGGGCACTCAGTGAGGATCGCACTCCCTACCAAGTCGTAATTGTTCTAGTGAGACGAGCTTGTTAAATATTGCACCACGTCCAGGTGCCCCCACAAGATTTTCTAAGTGTAGCTTAGATGTGACACAAGGCCGAAAGTAAGGTGAACCCAGTGAGGATCGAACTCACTACCCTAGTCGTAATTGATCTCGTGAGACAAGCTTGCTAACCATTACACCATGTCGAGGTGTCCAGCTTGTCGAGATCGAGCAAGTCGTAGTCGGTTCCACAAGGCAACAATTTGTGAGAAGTAATTGCCCGTGTGGAACTTACATCTCACCAGATGAAGAGAATGAGGGTGGTTCCCTACAATGTGCGTGGGATGGCGGGTCTTAATCGTGAAGTTCAGGACTGGTAGAACTAAGGAATGTATTTCATCTGAACACTCTCCATGGGAACAGCGACACCATAGTGAGAGGCTTGCCTTCGTAAGAAAGGGGTTGCGCAGTGGAAAATAGTTGGTCACCGGCAAGGAGGCCGAGACGCGTTTGGACTCTATCGAGATTGAAAAGCGAAGGCCGGGAAACTTGATTTGTGCAATCTGCCGCAAGAGGAGAATAACGTCAACATTTTAAGTTAGGCTTAACAAATAAAAAAATATATGAAAAAAGATATGCCAAGTGATTGTAATGCTGATTTCAGAGATAGACTCTCTCTCTCTCTCTCGCTCTCTCTCTCTCTCTCTCTCTCTCTCATTTGGAAAATTAATTCTCTGATCTATTCTTGTCAGGCGAGTAAGTTGTTCTCATCATATATTTTTTTTTAGGGGGGGAATTTTTCGTTTTGACATCTACTGCACATTCGTAGTGATTCGAACGCGTACTGTACGCCAGCTTATATTTTTTTACCTCTATTGTGGAAAATAACAAGATACTATCGCAAATTGAATGTAATGCCTCAATCGAAGCTTAATCATTCGTCTGCTTCTATAAAGGTCGAATATTTCGCAGTGTACGTTTAAACGGGGTTCTTGTCTAATAAATTATATCACTGAAAAAAGCCAGGCAACAAAGCCGCTAAAACGCAAAGCTATATTAATAAAGGAAAAAAAGAAAAATATTATTAGAGGAACGAGAAAAAAAAAAAAAAAAGAATTAACGTAGCCTCCCTGCGTCTTTTCTAGAAATACTTTCATGGAAATTGTTCTGATGAACTTTAACCTATGCCCGTAAACTCTTTGAACTTAAGCGCAGTACCAGACTGGCGGCAAGGTTTCATCATTTTACAGTCGAAATGGCTGAATGTAACCGTAAGTTCTATGCTAATAGTTTCTTCTATCTCACTCCTTGTTTGTGGAACTCTCTTCCGGCTTCTTGCTTTCCAATCAAGTTTGATCTTAAAAAATTTAAATGCAATGTCAAATCGTTACCTACTGTCTTCTTCATTCTCCTTTTTTTTATTGCTCTCTCTCCTCCATAGTGATTTTTTTTCTTTTTTTTTCTTTTTTTTTTTTCTTTTTTTTTTTTTCTTTTTTTTTTTTTTCTTTTTTTTTTTGCTTTTTTTTATATTCTGTAACATTCAGTAAACCCTTGTGTCTGAGTGACTTTATTGCCTTTTGGAGGGTAAAATGATTAAAAACATATATATTGCTTATCAGGAAGATTGTAATTCCCTGCCACAAGAGTACTATTATACAGGTATGTCTTCATAGCAGTTTATATTCTCATGTTATTGAGTTCAGCTCATATCTGAAGTAGTTTTCCTTTGATATGCCCCAGAATTTTCGGACATATCAAATTAAATCTCTAAACCTCTGAGGAAATTGATTTTTTTCAGGTTTGTCTTTTATAATAATCGCCGCTTTTTCGCCACCGTTGGTATTTATAAGCCGTCTTAATGAGAGGATTACTTATTTAAAAGTATTCGCTTTTTATTTTCTTTGTATTTACTTTGAATCTTTTATTACACACACACACACACACACACACACACACACATATATATATATATATATATATATATATATATATATATAATTTTTATCAAGAGAGCGCTCGGTAACGGCACGGGAAAAGCTTCTTCGAGTACTTTTGAGTTTTGAGTTTTGTTTTCATCTCGTTTCTTTTCCATTTCTTCCTTGTTAATCTTTTGAAGTAATCAAAGACAAGAAAGAATTTCAACAGAACAAATTCCGATATCTGCATTTGCCTTGTACGTTTCCTAACTTCGAGCGAAGTTTCACTTCCTTTATTTTCTTTCTTTTATTTGCTGAACCAAATTAAAATGAAAGCAAAAAAAGACAAAAAAAAAAAACGATAAAGAATTTCGACAGTTCAACTTTCGATATATGCCTTTACTTTGCTTGTTTGCCTCATGAGTTTGATTGCACAAACACACACACACACACATACATATATATATATATATATATATATATATATATATATATATATATATATTATAGATGGGTAGATAGAGATTGATATAGGCCATTAAATTTTCAACATATCGCACATACAGTAATATATTTCAATGTAATGAAACAGAGCAAATATATATATATATATATATATATATACACACACACACACACATATATATATATATATATATATATATACACACACACACACATATATATATATATATATATATATACACACACACACACACACATATATATATATATATATATATATATATATATATATATATATATATATATATACTCGACCCTCCCGTCGAATTGGACGTATGAGGGAAACCGACAGCCCGACAGCGGCACATGAGATTTGATTATAGTGGTGAAGGTTTCGTGCAGGACCATCCACACTTTTTGAAGGGCTAAATACAGAGACCTGGTGCACTACGTGCCACAAGGTCCCCAAACGACCCTCCGCAGGTTTTGAATTCAGAGTTGTCCTTCTCCTAGACCAGTTGCCATCCAAGTCTATAGAACCCAGTCTGTCCTGCTATTTACCCATATATATACAGAAGAGGATTCACACCTTTCCCAAGGGTATTAGCACGGAAGTGAATGTAATGTAATGGATTAGACTGGATTTCTAATGTAAATTAATTGGATTCCTCAATCCGAGCCGCTATTAATTACCCCACCGTGCCTCCTATCTCTGTATCTCTCTCTCAATATATATATATATATATATATATATATATATATATATATATATATATATATATATACAGATACATATATATACACACACACACACATATATATATATATATATATATATGCACACATACATACACTCACACGTATATATATATATATATATATATATATATATATATATATATATATATATATATATATATATATACCCAAGTATATGATTGGTGTATACGGAATAAATTCCAATAACCAACAATTACTATTCTTAAAAGAGTGCTCAATACAGAGTAGAGCAGATAAAATTACTTATTTAAAAATTATAACACCTCTGGTGTCTTATCAAGTGATGATGTTGAATGTAGGATAAATTTATTCTACATTCAACATCATCACTTGATAAGACACCGGAGGTGTTGAAACAAAATGCCTATTTTTGTAGTGATTTTATAACACATTTATGTTATAATTTTTAAATAAAAAATTATATATATATATATATATATACATATATAGTAATGAGGAGGATTTGATAATTATATTAATTGATTCATCGAGTCTGATAGAAACCTCAGGAAGCACTGGACTGCCGTTTCGTCCTATATTTGGGACTCATCAGCAGTGCGCATCCACTACTGAGGTTTCTATCAGACTCGATGAATCAATTAATATATATATATATATATATATATATATATATATATATATATATATATATATATATAGGGAGGTCCGAAGGTCTTGTCACCCACTACCAAATGAGAACATTAGAAGAATAAGTAATACAAATCACATGTACTGGATTTAGTTTATTCATTGACGCTGTCACATGTATATATATATATATATATATATATATATATATATATATATATATATATATATATATATATATATGCATATATATTTATATGTGTCTGTGTGTGTGTAAAAATTCTCAAAATTAATCTGTAGAGAAAGACAATATATATAAAAGAAAAAAAGACACTAGAAAAACTGCATGTGGTTTTTGAACTTGAAAAAGTCCGCAGTGGACGAAACGTGTCGGTTAAAACTACAGCCTTTTTTTCCAATTGTCTGTTTTTTCCTTTACACACACACACACACACACACACACACACACACATAATTGTTGTTTGTTTGTGATGAGTCGTCATTTCGCAACTGAAATCGACCAAAGAAACACCAATTGTTCTAAAGATTTTTTGTAGTTGTTCATAATAGACACCCATAATTTTACTTATTCTTTTTTAGGAAACAATGGGTATTATACATAAGGAATTATGGTAAGTACAAGTACACATTGCACGGTCCTGTGATCATATTTACAATTACTGTGTCACCAAATTCACAAATCAACGCTTTGATCTACTAAGCTATTAGTCCTATTAGTTAGGACAGAAGCCCCCATCGCCACTAAAGGTATTAACAACAGTTAATGGGCTTAAGAAATCTATTTTCATGAAAGATTGTTTTCTTTGAACGATTTGAATTCTTTGAATGATTGATTTTAAATCATTTTCATAATTTGTGACAAGACTTTTGCCAAGTTATAATTTGTGACAAGACTTATGGAGAAAAATGATGCCTTTCAATATTACTCAATGATCTTGCAGATGTGACCTCCATCTTCTGGCTTTCTCCTTCTATATTTTGAATAGGAGTCATATCCCTTGTTTAAATTTTAATTTCATTAAGATTAAAGGGGAAAAAGATCAGTGGAGGGCGTTTGATCTACCCCACCCCTCGTGGATCCCCTTTGATCAAAATGAAATATATTTATCGAAGTACCCTGGGAGTCATTCCCTTGTTCAAATTCAAATTTAATTTAAATTTAAGGGGACAAACATTACAGTGAGGGTCTGTGCCCACCAGGGCCCTCTATGATCAAAAGGAAATATATTTATCCAAGTATTGTAGGAGGTCTTCTCTTGTTCAAATTTAAATTTAATTTAAATAGAAAGGAAACGGTGGAGTAGTGGATAGCAGCTCGGATTGAGGAAACGGGGAGCCGAGTTCGAATTCCAGTCGAATCCATTACAATCACTTACCTGGTAATAACCTTGGGAAAGGTATGAATCCTCTTCTATGGGTAAATAGACTGGGTTCTATAGCCTTGGATGGCAACTACTCTAGGAGAAGGACAACTCTGAATTCAAAACCAGCGGAGGGTTGTTTAGTGTACCTAGTGTACCTTTGGACCTTCAAAAAGTGTGATTGGTTCTGCACAAAGCCTTCACTTCATT
>OZ010600.1:57339609-57369609 GCA_963932145.1 Acanthosepion lycidas | reverse complement strand
ATTCCAGTTATATTTTGAGCCCACGGATTAATCGGAAAAGATTCCAATCAACAAATTGAAGGGATTCCTGGTAGCCCAGGACTTAAAAATACAAAAAATTATACTCACAAGTACAGTCCACATCTTATGAAGGGCTTTATCTATGTAAAATGTCTGTGATCTTAGGGATTTTTTTTATTTCTTTCTTTACTCAAAAAGGCTCAGTGGAAAACGTCCTGATGCCATTTCTGATTTTAGGTCCTTGGTCGGGACCCGGAAACTAATGAGTATATACAGGAAATCAAAGGAAAAGAAATACTACTAATACTACTACTACTTCTTCTACTACTACTACTAATAATAATAATAATAGGGACAAGAAGAAGATGATGGTGAATAGGATTGAGAAGGAGGAAAATGAAGAAGATGAGGATAAAGAAGAAGGAAAAAGCAGAGGGGAATAATAATAATAATAATAATAATAATAATGGGAAGAAGAAGATGATGGTGAATAGGATGGAGAAGGAGAAAATGAAGAAGATGAGGATAAAGAAGAAGGAAAAGGCAGAGGGGAATAATAATAATAATAATAATAATAATAATAATAATAATAATAATAATAATAATAATAATGGGAAGAAGAAGATGATGGTGAATAGGATAGAGAAGGAGAAAATAAAGAAGATGAGGATAAAGAAGAAGGAAAAGGCAGAGGGGAATAATAATAATAATAATAATAATAATAATAATAATAATAATAATAATGGGAAGAAGAAGATGATGGTGAATAGGATTGAGCAGGAGAAAATAAAGAAGATGAGGATAAAGAAGAAGGAAAAGGCAGAGAGGAATAATAATAATAATAATAATAATAATAATAATAATAATAATGCCGGCCCCATGAAAAGCAACAAATAGGCCGAGAGGCTATCACTTCGTACGAATGACACTATCATCAACCCGTATAATAACTCCCTAGGGCTATTCCTGCAGACCCAAAGAAACGGGAACTGTGCCGAAATACACACTAGCTTAACTCTAAGTTTGTCAGTCAAAATAATAGCTGCCACTTCTTATATTTTTTAATTCTCCAGTAGCATTTCTATCTATTATTTGTACCTCACGCCACAATGAAAATTTTGCAATTGCCTCCCTGTTGAGCAGGAAGGAATTTCAAGATTGTCTCTGTGTCTAATCATCTCTACAAAATTGGTTCCATCAAAAGCAACACAAAAGAATAAACACAAAATTATACGCTGTATCCTCACGACATACGCGTATATAATGATTTATTAAGCGTAGCTTAGTTGTGGCACACGTTTGAAAGTATGGGGCACCCAATGACAGTTGAACTCACTCCTCAGTCTTAATTGATCTAGCGGAACAAGTTTGTTAACCATTATGACGTACGCGTTATAATATTTTTACATCCTGGTATTTTACTGCGTTTAAAAAATCCGAAAGTGCCATTTTCGTAGCTATTTTGGGCTGCAACCAACAGCTTGTCTTGTAAACAACGGAGCCTTTCATGACATTATACAAAAATAATAATTAAATTTAATTATCCTAAGTTAATTGCCATACCGTTCTATTTTCTGTTTGATAATCGCTTTAATAATTTTCTCTCGCAGACGTCATTATATCTGGAGGGGAAGCATTTAAACAACTTCCAGACTTTGAAATTAATTCGTTCGAAAACAGTTCGCAGATATGGAAAAGTTCCTTGACAGTTTTCGTCAAATCAAAAATGGAATCGTTCTTTTACGATAGAATACACAATGAAAGTGGGAGATGCAGTAATATCATTCTTTTTTTAAATCAAGTAAAATGCGGAATAAAAGCAACTGAATGGGTTTTTTTTTTTTTTTTGGCACGAAGAATCGTTGCTATTATGACTATGATTGTCCCTCCCTTCACACGACCATTACGCCCTGTCAATACCTCCTAAATAAGGGTCTGTTTGTAGTGCAATGGATATCGTCTTAGAATGAGAATCGGAGAGCCGAGTTCGAATCCCAGTCAACTTCGTTATATTTACTTACGCACAAATCTCCTTGGGGATGGTATGAATCCATCACTCCTCACAGTATATTTAAGCTACGCTGAATAAATCGATATAAATATTGACATATTACAACTGTTTGTTTTCAATATGTGCCAATTTGACTTAAAGAACAGATGTGTATTTATTCTTAGTGCATATATATATATATATATATATATATATATATATATATATATATATATATATATATATATATATGGTTGAATAATCTCGACATATGTCTATTTTTATTTTAATCCTCTCAAGTGCACGGATCAATTTCTGCTTTGTACAAAATTGATCATGAAAAAAGCCGTAATTACCCATACGGTCATTATTTTCTCAAGTACTTGGGAAAATAAACCAAGTACTTGGGAAAATAAACCAAGTACTTGGGAAAATAAAGACCATTTGGACACTTATGACGTATTTGTGATCAATTTTATACAGACACTAAGAAATTGATCCGTGAAATTGACAGTAATAAAATATATAAATAGACATAATATCTCCAGATTATTCAACCAAACATGCTTGAATGAAGATATGCTGCCTATATATATATATATATATATATATATATATGGAGAGAGAGAGAGAGAGAGAGAAAGAGAAAGAGAGTGAGTGAAAGAGAGATAGGCATTGAATGAAGATATGCTACCTACATATATATATATATATATATATATATATATATATATATATATATATATATATATATATATATATATATTGGCATTTGAAGGAAATAAATAGGACACCTAAAGTAAAATGAAAAATTATAAACAGGGCTAGAACTTGGAAAACTTGGGATGACCCATGCCCTTTGTGCGTCCATGAGAAACTGCACATTATTAAGTTTCTAAATAATAAAAATCTATGGAACAATAGACATGAGTTAACGGTTTTTTTGCCGTCATCATCAAATTTTTGCATTGAAAACAAACATACAATAAAATAATTTTTATAATCCATAGCCCTAATAAATAGTTTAAATACCCTACAAAAAAGATAACCCTTTATAAATGTTACGGCATTTTTATAGACACAAAACCCTTTCATAAAGAAATAAAAATAAAAAAATAAATAAATCTCCATAGACACGTAAACCAGACAAGACGAAATCATCTTCCGTTTTAAATTTAGACGCCCCCACCTTACCCTGACTTGACATCTATGAATGTAACTCTATACTGATACAAATTATTAACAGGCAACACCCCTCCCTATTTAAACAATCGCCCTGGCTGTTACCATGGAAATTTTGATTTCAATTATGAACATGCTATTAAAACACGTAAATTTCAGAAATAAGTTATTCAAAAAAAAAAATTCGCTTGAAGATGGAACAGAGCTTACTTTAATTCAATTTAATTCAAATAATTATATTGAAGTTTTCGATTCTTGTTTTGAAACATGAGACCTCTTATGTAGCGTGTTGGAATCATATTTTTAAATAAATAATTACATATATATATATATATATATATGTGTGTGTGTGTGTGTGTGTGTGTGTGTGTGTGTGTGTATACAGAGAGAGAGAGAGGGAGAAAAATTACAAAAGTTATTTTTAGTGTATACTCGTATTTGATGTAGACGCCCAGTTTTCATTCCAAGCAGTGTGTATTAAATCTTTGGGCGTACGCACTCAAGTACTATTAATAAAGAAAATGTGCTTCCTGGCCGGGTTCGAAAGACAGCCAGGTTAAAGACTAGTTTCTCCTACATAGGGGGATACAGATTTCTCGAATGCGCGGTCGATAGATTTAATGCACACTGTTTAAAAGAAAAAATGAGCCGTCCGCTCCCACTGGTCCGATTTCAATGATTCATAGCTCATTCAAAACCGTAGAAATGTTATTCGCAGGGAACAATTTTCGTTGAGCTCCAATTCAGGGTTGCCAGATTATGCGAGGTTAAAAATATATATTAATATATTATACTACCCATTATCGTCGCTTTCATGGTTCAAAGGAATGTAACTCTTATTTTCCTTTTGTATCCAAAATTGCAGTGCACGTTTTATTATAAACTAGCTATCGGCATTTAAGCTATCTCCTGTGGAGCTAGCTTAATTAAGTTAAACCTATATTATGGAATATAATAAGCTATTATGTTTCTTAAACTCTTCAAATGTTGAATGTGTAACTAATTCTAATTTCTATTTTCCCATCTCTACACTATATTAATTTTATCTTATAAATTTTCCCACTGTTCTGTCACCCTTGAAATAAAAATAATTGTTTGTACGGAAAATAAGGATCTACGTACATCAAATAGTCTTTAAATTAAGTGGCGGCAAAAGAATTTTCGTTGAACTTTTAAAAGGTAAGCTTAAATATTAATGCAATACTTAAATGCAGCGATCAATTTTGAGTTATTCTGTAGTTTATTGATGCCTATCGCATCTTCTCCACACCAACCATTGTGCTGATAGCCAAACAAAGAGTCATCTACAGGAGGTAGCTTGAATGCCGGTCGATAGGGCGGCTTTTAAGCTACTATGTGAATAAAGAGAAAAGTAAAACTTATTTTAGCCGGCATGTTTCGTCCTCTGATGGACTTTATGAAGGTGAATGTAAGGACTTTTTTTGCAACTAATATTTATAAAAAAGGAAAAATGTTAGATTTTCAAAATTTTTACATTTAAGTACACTCATAAATATACATAGGCTAACTGAAAGGCCGAGGTAAATTATGGAACATCCTAAATGAAATAATTTAATGTCTAATAAACAAAAGCAAGTAAATATCATTGAATTTATTTTTTATAATGTAAATATAAGTTATATTATTTTAGTTTCGGATATGTAGTATGTATTTTAAATAATATAATGTTTAGAATTTAACTATTTTCTTTTGATCTTTCAACATTTTTATAGTCATGTATATTGGCTTGAGAAAAAAATATTTCTTTCAGGAACGGAGATATTTGAAAAGATTCGGGCGTAGATTTATATTTTTGTAAAATTCGATAGCGACACTCCCAAGAAATTTCCGTCTTAGTAAATTACTTTCTCTTTTACTAGGTGTGGAATTCTTTAAATCGAAGTTGTGATTGAATTTATTCCTATGTCTAACTAATTCATTTGATAAATTGTTATGTGAAAAATATATATATATATTTTTTTTTAAATTTCTGCAAGTTTGCCCAATCTATTGTAACGAGCAGTTGCGATAGGTTATTTTATATATACCTGCTTCAAAATTATTTTTGTTATAGATATTTTGGGTTCTGATCATAGCAATAATAATTTTGGAAGTGTTTGTAATTATTTTTCTATTGTTAAAATTTAATAAATACTTTTGGATTGTAGATGTAAAGGAGTTACGTTATATGTCTGTACTTATCTAGTTTATTGTCAGTGGTATTGTTGCTGTTGTTATTTTTACATTTGTATATTTTGTATGCCTTTCTCTTAGCATTAAGGTTTTAAATAATAAGGATGTTGTAGGTTTTTAAAAGTGTTTTCTATGTATATTTCTTCGTTGGGTAAACACTGGGCTGCAGATCCGTCGGGCTCTTACATAGAATCCTATAATTATACCAGATTTTATTCTGTTACATGACTGAGAGTAGAAATTAATAAGCTTGGTACATTTTATGTAAACTTCCAACTGACAGATATTACTAGTTTTATGTGGCATGATATCTTCACCCTTGTGCAAATTAATTCAAACAAAACGAATAACTCCGTTATTATTTATTTTTTTCGTATTTTTTTTCAATGAAACATGACCTGTGCAAATCTTTGTACTTCGTATGTCCATTTCACAAATTTTCGATTGGATTTAAATCAGATTTCACGGCCAGTCTAAAGTACTTTATTTTGCTCACTGGTAAGGCTTGCCATTGTGTTCGTGCAGCGTTACAGTTTTCGTACGCTTCTTTGGAGTAACGTTCATCACATACAATGGCCGTAGGACAACTAATCGACAGTCGAGACAATAAGGTCTGGGCATGATGAAAATCTGATGCAATCACATATTACGCAATATTTTCCAAAGTAAAACAAATTACATCATACACCCCGAAAACAGATTCATATTACTGCATGCCACTGACCTAATCTGAGGTAAAAATAGAAATCAATTACACCCCGTCACTCCCATGGGTCTAAAACTGACCGTATGGCGAAAGAAAGGAAACTAAAGCCGTTGTTTCAACTAATTTGCGCAAGGGTGTATTAAGGCTAGAGTGAGAGTTGTTAGTCTCAAATATAATAGATTATTAAGTTTATTAACAAGATTGGGTAAAACTCTGTCTATATGAATAGAGAATTTTCTTTTTTTACAGCGGTGCGGACCTGTGCCATGTTCAAGGGCTACGCGAGGTGTTTACAGTGTATGAGGCACAGCTTATGTTGATCTGTGTGAACGATAACGGTTAAACGTAGACTTGAACAGGTGAAGACGGTAGAGTTCGATAAGACATACTTTTTAGACTCGGTTCTACAAGTTCATGGAAAGAAGCCATTCGAGTGGAACTTACATCTGACCAAAGGAATACGAAGGGAGTAAGTGCGGTTCGCTTCAATGGGCGTGGCTTAGTGGGTCTAAGCCGTGAAGGTCAGGACTGGTGGAACAAAGAAATGTAGAATTTTGTAGTAAAATATTTTTTAAAGGACCACTTTCTCGACATTCTAAAAATTGACAAGCCAAAACAGCGCTAAGATGTGACCCCATTGCTGAACTAAATTTCTTCCTGCGACAGCTTTCACGCTCCAAACAAAAATCTGTATCATGCTAGAAATGATTAGTGAAAAGCGCACGATTTTCTAGACATGCGACCATTAACGTCTGAAAACGGCGAGCAAATGCCGGATATTAGAATTATCAAATGACTCACGATCGAAGCGGTAAATTAATTAATCCCGTTAATTAGAGGACTTTTATAATGTTATCTAAGTTCTATGAGCTATGGTCTGCGGCCCGATGTAATTTTAAATGGGAGTGATATTATTTTCTTCTTCTGAGGCAACAAAAAAAAAACACTGGTTCTTGCACGTTCACCGAAGTTCAGCAACGTCGAGACTGGTCTGTACCTAGATGGGTGACCGCTTGGGAATACCAGATACTGTAAGCTCGAATGTACGCGTGGTATGGCTTACGGCCATCACACTTTGAAACACTTCTTCTAATAAGGTCACCGAAGTTAAGCAACGTCAAGCTTGGTAAGGAACCAAAATGGGTGCCGGCGTAGGAATACGGGGTGCTGCAACCTCGGATGTGCAGGTGGTATGGCTGATGACCATCTCACGTTGAAACACATGTACTCATACAGTCACCGAAGTTAAGCAATATCAAGCCGGCCAGTATCTAGATGGGTGACCGCTTGGGAATATCAGATGTTGTAAGCTCGGATGTGTGGATGATATGACTAACGGCCATATGCCGTTGAAACACCGGTTCTCGTGCGGTCACGGAAGATAAGCAACGTCAAGGCTGGTCAGTATCTAGATGGATGACCGCATAGGAAAATCAGGTGTTGTAATCTGGGATTTGCGGATGGTATGACTTACGGGTATATAACGTTTAAACAACTAGTCTCATACAGTCACCGATGTTATGGCCCTTGGAGTCTAGTCTGTACCTAGATGGGTGACCGCTTGGGAATGCCAGTTGCTGAAAGGTTGGATGTGCGGTTGGTGCAATGTATAACTGCTCGGAATTGTTACTTAGAGAGCCGCTTTCCAATTCCACTCGAGTTGGTTATATTCACTTACGCGCAAATACCATTGGGAAGGGTATGAGTCCACCGCTTCTGCCCCCAGCTATGGGTTAATTAGTAGGATATCTATCAGCAAATCCTTATTATCTCCCCCAAATTCTTACAATCTAAAAATAATTCTGGCTTTAAATAACTTGCAAAGGGTTCATAAACCGTAAAAAAATCAAAATATCCTCCTCCCCGCTCTCTCTGTTTTTTTTCTTCTTCCAGTTTCTTTTTCTTTGTGTTTCTTTCTCTTTTCATTTTACTATTTCTATTTCATTCTCTCCTCTTCTTCCTCGTTTAAGTCATTTAAGTCTCTTTCTATTCTTATTCTCTCTCTCTCTCTCTCTCTCTGTCTCTCTCTTTCCTAATTCTAACTTTTTCTATTTCTCTCTCACTTTTCTCTCACTGTTTCATTATTCTGTTTTTCTTTCGATCATTCTCTCTCTTTCGCTCTCTCACTCTCGCTCGCTCTCTGCTTCTTTATCTAACCACTTTCTATTATTCTCTTTTTTTTTCGTACAGTATATATATATATATATATATATATATATATATATATATATATATATATATAGGAAATAGTTTAAATCCGACATATTGTTATTTTAAACAAAATAAATAAAATAGGAAATATATATATATATATATATATATATATAGGAAATAGTTTAAATCCGACATATTGTTATTTTAAACAAAATAAATAAAATAGGAAATATATATATATATATATATATATATATATATATATAGGAAATAGTTTAAATCCGACATATTGTTATTTTAAACAAAATAAATAAAATAGGAAATATATATATATATATATATATATATATATATATATATATATATATATATATATAGGAAATAGTTTAAATCCGACATATTGTTATTTTAAACAAAATAAATAAAATAGGAAATATATATATATATATATATATATATATATATATATAGGAAATAGTTTAAATCCGACATATTGTTATTTTAAACAAAATAAATAAAATAGGAAATATATATATATATATATATATATATATATATATATATAGGAAATAGTTTAAATCCGACATATTGCTATTTTAAACAAAATAAATAAAATAGGAAATATATATATATATATATATATATATATATATATATATATATATATATATATAGGAAATAGTTTAAATCCGACATATTGTTATTTTAAACAAAATAAATAAAATAGGAAATAAATAATTATATATATATATATATATATATATATATATATATATATATATATATATATATATAATGGATTGATGTGATTTTGTGACTCTGAATGTGATCGTAAATGGTGTGAAATCTAGGGTCACAAATTCACATCTAACTAAATATGTTAGCTCTATCATTGATATTGAGCGCTTTCCAATATGGACCGCGCATATTTACATTTTTACTTAGTTTTGTACACGAGCGTATTCATGAATTTAATTTTCGTTTACACGCGCACATTCATGAAATTTTGCTTTTGTTTACGTCTTTCGTTTTTACAGATGTAAATTTTTCTTCCTGTTGGAAATTTTCTTATCGATATTAAGTTAATTTTTTATGGTTTATTTAGTAGCTGCTATGTTTTGTTTTTAATTAAATTATATAAAGAGTTAATAACGATAATCTTTCACAGTCTACAGTTCTTATTGGTAATATTATATGCGGTACTTTTTAAATATTCAATCTCATATATACATATATATATATATATATATATATATTTATATATATGTTTGCGTGTGTTTGTATCCTTGTGTGTGTGTGTGTGTTTACATGATGTATCAAAAATATTTTTAAAACATTTAGATCGTGTTCCTCACACCAAAATCAGAATAAAAGTCCATATCAAAAAATGTGTCCTTGATTTCGTGTGAGGAACCAGCTCCAAAACTTTCTTCAAGTGTTTAGGATACACCTCTCTTTCTCTCTCTCTCTCTCTTTCTCTCTCTCTCTCTCTCTCTCTCCCTCTCGATATATATATATATATATATATATATATATATATATATAATTATTTATTTAAAAATATGATTCTAACACGCTACATAAGAAGTCTCATGTTTCAAAAACAAGAGCCGAAAACTTTTTAAAAATAATAACTAAAATACTAAAGAACCTTGGATTACTAACCTAACCCGTTCTTTTCTATTTTCTATATATTTTCACATATACACACATATATATATATATATATACTTCTAAAGAATTGATGACATATTTCTATTATTTCAAACGTTATTCTAACCTTCCTCCACCCCTTGTGAGAGGAAAGGAGTACATAGATTCAAATCCTGTCAGAGGAGATATTTTCCTTAACTTTTCACAATGCTGGTAGATTAAATAAGTACTGTATAAAAAATACAGAGCCTCTACTCAACCATGAGTATCCTCTTAAAATAACGTTTGTATATATATATATATATATATATATATATATATATATATATATATATATATATATATATATATATTAAACTGTACATTGAAGTCAAACAAAGAGGCGACAAACTATTTCATGTTAAACGCAAACATCAGACCTCTGAGTATACATATATATATATATATATATATATATATATATGATTAATTTTGGGAATTTGGTCGCTTAGCTGAGTGGTTTTGATTCATTCATGCCTACATATTAGCTTGATGCGCTCATGTATTTACGTAGTAGGCATCACTAAACCAACACCACTCAGCTAAGTGATAAACTTCTCCAAATTAATTCTATTAACGCTCTATCCTAACTTTTATTATCGAGTACTTTATGACAAAAACCTTCCTACCGAAAACGGTTTTCCACCCGGAAAAAGAACCAACAATTCTGGTACTTAATACTATACTATAGTATTTTGTGACGTACGGTCGCCGTTAATAATTAAGTATAACTCAAAAGTTCAATGTTAAATAAAGCAGTATTTAATTACAACCGCAAATAAATAATTAACAAGAAAAAAAAAGTAAAAGTCAACCAAATATAATTAACCATTTCAGTGAATATATTTTTAAGAGGCACGGCTCGGCTTTACATCCTGTAAATCCTGAATGAAAAACCCAAATCATCGACGTACAGTAATTCACACTAATTCGACTGGATAGTTCCACTCAGTAGTCATTCAATAATCACTGCAATCAGTAGGCTGACACCGCTATTTATACACCTGGCGGAAAACATTTACTGATAAGTCTAGATTGTCATGCTTGAACATCGGTATATATATATATATATATATATATATATATATATATATATATATATATATATATATATATTCCGTTTTTGTTCCGTCATTGTGGTTGTCTTCCTCTTACCTATTTTCTTATATTATGTTTCTATTTCTCTCACTATCTTCGTGTGTCTTTCCTTATTTCTCTCTCTCTCTCTCTCTCTCTCTCTGACTCACTCTCTCTATCTATTTATCTAAATTTCTTCATATCTATCTATCTTGGTCTTTCCATGATCTATCTATCTATCTATCTATATCTTCCCTATTTCCTTGTTATATTATCTTTCTATTTCTCTCAACGTCTTCGTGTGTGTTACTTTATGCTTCTCTCTCTCTCTCTCTCTCTCTCTCTCTCTCTCTCTCTCTCTATCTATCTATCTATCTATCTATCTATCTATCTTAGTCTTTCCGTGATCTATCTATTTCGGTCTTTTCATGATCTACCTCTCTATTTTAGTTTCTTTCTATCTATCTTTCTATCTATCAAAATCTCTTACTATCTCTTTACCTCTCTGTTATTCTCGTTCGTGCTCTTTGTCTATATCGATAATACCTGCCTATCAGTTGCTCTCTTTTTACACATTCGGCTGTGTGATCTCACTGAAGCTTTTCGATCTGCTTTCATGTTAGCCACCATTTTTAACATAGCACTAATTTCTTCCCAGCTCTGTAAAATACTTCACGATCATTCCCGCCGTCTCATTTCTAGTTTCACCTCTTCTCCGTTATGTAACAACCTTGTCAAAGTTGGTGTACTATCTTCTTCTTCTTCTTCATTCCTTTTCTTCTTCTTCTTCTTCATTCCTTTTCTTCTTCTTCTTCTTCTTCTTCTTCTTCTTCTTCTTCATTCCTTTTCTTCTTCTTCTTCTTCTTCTTCATTCCTTTTCTTCTTCTTCTTCTTCATTCCTTTTCTTCTTCTTCTTCTTCTTCTTCTTCATTCCTTTTCTTCTTCTTCTTCTTCTTCTTCTTCTTCTTCTTCTTCATTCCTTTTCTTCTTCTTCTTCATTCCTTTTCTTCTTCTTCTTCTTCTTCTTCATTCCTTTTCTTCTTCTTCTTCTTCTTCTTCATTCCTTTTCTTCTTCTTCTTCTTCTTCTTCTTCTTCTTCATTCCTTTTCTTCTTCTTCTTCTTCTTCATTCCTTTTCTTCTTCTTCTTCTTCTTCTTCATTCCTTTTCTTCTTCTTCTTCTTCTTCTTCTTCATTCCTTTTCTTCTTCTTCTTCTTCTTCATTCCTTTTCTTCTTCTTCTTCTTCTTCTTCTTCTTCTTCTTCTTCATTCCTTTTCTTCTTCTTCTTCTTCTTCTTCATTCCTTTTCTTCTTCTTCTTCTTCTTCATTCCTTTTCTTCTTCTTCTTCTTCTTCATTCCTTTTCTTCTTCTTCTTCTTCTTCTTCATTCCTTTTCTTCTTCTTCTTCTTCTTCTTCTTCATTCCTTTGCTTCTTCTTCTTCTTCTTCTTCATTCCTTTTCTTCTTCTTCTTCTTCTCCTTCTTCTTCTTCATTCCTTTTCTTCTTCTTCTTCTTCTTCTTCATTCCTTTTCTTCTTCTTCTTCTTCTTCATTCCTTTTCTTCTTCTTCTTCTTCTTCTTCTTCTTCTTCTTCTTCTTCATTCCTTTTCTTCTTCTTCTTCTTCTTCTTCTTCTTTTTCTTCTTCTTCTTCTTTTAGCGCCGACAGGAAAAGTATTGAAACAGTTTAAGCACATATGGACGAGCACGGTGTTTACCTCGCAGCTTCCATTAACGCAAATAGAGAGGAAGTTTCACAAATTTCCCAGTATTTGTGGGATATAAATACGTTACGCTTCCCTTCACTTGCTTTGTTTTTTTAAAAGAAAGCTGGTAACGCCGATCATTTTTAAGGAAGCCTGTTTAATTTAATTTTTTTTTTTTTTAATTTTATTTTGGTCAATATCTTTCATTCATTTCTCCTTGTCTCTCACTTCTCTCTCATTCTTTCTCAATCTCTCTCTTACTCTGTCTTTCTCACTCGCTAATTCGCTTTATCTATCTCTCACTCTCTAGTTTTCTTTCTCTCAATCTTTCTCACTCTCTCTCTCTTTCACTCTCTTTCTGTCTTCATTTCTTTCCCACTCTCCGTAACTCTCTCTCTCTCTCTTCCTATATATATATATATATATATATATATATATATATATATATATCTTTCTTTCACACTTTCACTATTTTTTTCCCTCACTCTCTTTCTATCTCACTCTCTCCATTTCTCCCTCACTTTCTCTCTCTTTCTATTCCTCGCTCTCTTTCTCTTCCTATTTCTCTCTCTTTCTCTATCTCTTTCTTTCTGACTCTTTTTCTCACTATTTCTCTCTCTCTCAATCTCTCTCTCTTTCTCTCTCTCCCTCTATCTCTCAATTTCTATCTCTCTACCTAGCTCTGTGTGTCTATCTGTTTCTCTCTCTCTCCCTTCCCCTCTCTCTCTTTCTCTCTCTCTCTCTCTCTCTCTCTGGGCTAAGTTTGAAGGATGAACAAGATAATTACAAGCGACAGCCATTTCTGATAGCGGAAAGAATGGGGCAAAAAACAAATGTTGCTCAAGCTTTTGAATAAAATTTAAGAAATTGGCAATTGTTTTGAAAAATATCGACCTCGGGACCACAAGAAGCAAATTGGTGAAACGAAAAAAAATAATTGGAAAAGAAAACGTCTTAATTAGCCATCAGAGATACATATTGGAAGGCTTGAAATAAAGCGAAGCAACATTGCCCTGTTTTTGTTTTTTTTTGGTTTTTTTTTATAATAATTTCTTTTCTTTATTGATTTTACAACTAATTTTACATCACCGATAGAATGATAAATTATGGCAATCGATTGACATTCGATGACATTGACCATATATTAGGTTGGTGCAAAAATAATGACGTAATAATGTCGTTTTTTGACGTTAAAAAATACGCCAAAAAATGACATTATTACGTCATTATTTGTGCACCAACCTAATAACAATAGCAAAGCACCAGTGTACCTAGAAACTAATGAAGCTTACAGCCGCATCACGTTGAAACATTGGTTCCCATACGATCACTGATGTTAAACAAAGTCGAGCCTGGCCAGTACCACTTGCAAATGCCAGTTGCTGAAAGGTTGGATGTGCGGTTGGTGTAAGGGAAATCAAAAAAGATTTATCAGTTAAAAGC
This sequence comes from Acanthosepion lycidas, assembly GCA_963932145.1. NCBI lineage: Eukaryota > Metazoa > Mollusca > Cephalopoda > Sepiida > Sepiidae > Acanthosepion > Acanthosepion lycidas. The sequence goes on along the minus strand of OZ010600.1, from coordinate 57,355,471 downwards.
AGCAAACAAGTTTTAACTAATCTCTCTATCTTTATCTGTCTATCTATCTACTCATTTTTGCCCGGTGTCCCTTCAGAAAGTGAGCGGTCATGGTTCTCCACAACTTCTTTTCTGCTGTTACTTTCTGTTTACGGTACCTTTTGGATTCCGCGGTACATGTTCCGTCATCCATTTGATGAAATTTGCAAACCAGCTTATCCAGTGTTTCTCTTGACGCGTGCCCTGTGTGTGCTATATTCTCCAAGTCTACTTTTCCTAATTGTACGTTTCAGGTATAGCGTAAAATCTGCAAAACTTTTTCTAATGCCATATGTTTTAAGGATGCAGACAATCATGGCACTCCACAGATTGCCTTTTATTTATTATCCACTGCTTTCCCCAGCTCCTCCAGACTGTGTCATTCTTCAAGCCTACTTTCTTTGTTATAGATGTTGAGTTAATTCTCCTTCAAAATTGGCATTTTGGAAAAAATAGCTCTACACAGGTGGCACTGGTAAGTTATTTGCATGGGAATGGTTATAAGATTCAATCATTGAACTAGCCTTATATATATATATATATATATATATATATATATATATATATATATATATATATATAAATATATATACATATATATAATCGACTCTCCCGTCGAGATTCGACGTATGAGGGTCAAGCAGATCAGTTTCCAGGAAACCGACAGCCCGACACCGGCACATGAGATTTGATTACAGTGGTGAAGGCCTCGTGCAGGACCATCCACACTTTTTGGAGGGACGAATACAGAGACATGGTGCACCGAATGCCACAAGGTTCCCAAACGACCCTCCGCAGGTTTTGAATTCAGAGTTGTTCTTTTCCTAGACCAGTTGCCATCCAAGGCTATAGAACCCAGTCTGTCCTGCTATTTTACCCATAGCTGGAGGGAGAAGAAGAGGATTCATACCTTTCCCAAGGGTATTAGCACGTAAGTGAATGTAATGGATCCGACTGGAATTCGAACTCGGCTCTCCGATTTTTCAATCCAAGCCGATATCCATTACTCCACTGTGTGTGTGTGTGTGTGTGTGTGTGTGTGTGTGTGTGTGTGTGTGTGTGTGTGTGTGTGTGTGTGTGTGTCTCTCTCTCTCTCTCTCTCTCTCTCTCTCTCTCTCTCTCTCTCTCTCTCTCTATATATATATATATATATATATATATATATATATATATATATATATATATATATATATATATATATATATATATATATATGCGCGGTACTTAGTGGAAAGCGCCCAATATCAGTGATACAGCTAACATATTTAGTTGGATTGATTGTGAGTTTGTGACCCTGAGTTTCACGCTATTTGCGATCGTCAGGCAAACTGATTAATTTTTAAATTTTGGATTTATATATACAGGCGTATCTCGGTGCGTTTAATGTAGTGGGAGGAAAAATTGTCGTCGGAACGCCACTCATACCTACGCCACAAATTGACGTAAGCAGACATACATACACACCCGCTCACTCATTGGAGCTCGCACAAACATAAACATATGTTAACAGTGTGGGACTGGGCATATATGCGCATCCATGTGTCGTTGCGTACATACGTACGCAATTAGTCGCTATTTTCAATATTGGATTGTATAGCGAATATTTTTCGTCCGTTGCGGTGTCACGGCGCAGGCCGTTCGCCTGTTTGCGTATGTCTGAGTGGCGTTCCAGCGACAATTTTTCCTTCCACTATCATAAAAACACCGATATACACAAGCATATATAAGTTCAAAATTTAAAAATGAATCAGTTCGTCCGACGATTGCAAATAGCGTGAAACCCAGAGTCACAAACTCACATCAATCCAACTAAATATATATATATATATATATATATATATATATATATATATATATATATATATATATATATATATATATATATATATTTCCACCTTTTTTTTGCTCTTTATTTTCGTTACTGTTTTTTTTCGTTAATTAATGATCCAACGATTGTCTCCTGGTGAGAAGTTTGCTTGAAACGGCCTTAGAGACTAATAAAATTAAAATCAATAAATTCCTTGTTTTTAAAACTGTATATAAATTTTGTACATCTAAACATTTGCATATATATATATATATATATATATATATATATATATATATATATATATATATATATGAAAACGAAGACTTTAGAAATCTATGGTAATATTTCATAATTATCATTTGCTCTGTTCGTACATCGAATTCTCTTTGGATTTATATCCTCTTTGGAATTATCCATATGGATTATCATTTTATATTATAGATCACAGAGAGAGAGAAGAGACAGAGAAAAATGTTAGAGACAGAGAAAAAGTGGGAGCGAAATAGAGAGAGAGAAAGAAAAAGACAGAGTGACAAAAAAGGGAGAAAAACAGAGAGAGAGAGAGAGAAAAACAGAGTGAGGGAGAGTGAGAGAGAGAGAGAAGAGACAGAGATTTTTTTAGAGACAGAGAAAAAGCGGGAGAGAAATAGAGAGAGAGAAAGAAAAAGAGAGAGTGACAAAAAAGGGAGAAAAACAGAGAGAGAGAAACAGAGAGAGGGAGCGGCGAGTGTGAGAGAGAAAAAGAAAGAGGAAAAAGAAGAGAGAGAGAGAGAATTGTTTTTTCAATCTATGTCTAAATTTACTCCCTTTATCTTGGCTTCCAACTCGGCAAGACTGATATACTGTGTCCAACTGAGGCCACAGCCCGCACGCGTCTTCAGTTGTAGAGTCGTTCTCTTCAAGTAAATACTCCAACCGGCAAAGAGCTTGCGCCAACCCACATGACGAACTCTTTGACATATATGTACCATTCACCCCTAGAAAGAACAAAAAATACAACAAGATTCTAAAGAAAGAGATAAAGTCACCAGAGGAGATCTTTTCTTCTTTGAACTTCTGAGCAATGCCAACATTCCAAAACGAAGAATTTCTGCTATAGCGGTAAAATCTCCTTAAAAAATATCCTATTCCTTCAGGACATAGCCATAATAGCTCTACTCGATTACATTTTCTTTATTATCTTCGAATTTTCAGGCATTCTTTGGAAATATAGCTGAATTATGAATTAAGATTTTTTCCTTTGTTTAGACTGGTTTCCATTGAAGACTATGGAGGCCTGTCTGTTCCACTCTTTACCTCTTAGCTTGGGGGACAGTAGAAGTATTCATATCATTCCCAATCGAAAGTGAACACAACAGACTCAGTTAGAATTTGAACTCAGCCGATTTCCTTTTCCACACCGATATCAGTTACACCACCCGTGTATCTTGCACTTACAGCTGAAAAGTAAGGTTGAAAATATATAAAACTAGCAGTAGAGCCCGGCGTTGCCCGCGGATGTAACAGTAAGAGATAGATCAAGTATCGACCATCATAAAGACTGAAAAATAAAATTGACAAAGATAATTGTTTAAGGTTGATGGACACGCATGTCTTAATTAGTTTTTTTTTTTGTTTTTTGTTTGTTTTTTGGGTTTTTTTTTTTTTACGAATTGGTCAAACCCAATCACAAACAAAAGCATTGTTTTCAATCGTTATGAGTCTACCGATTGAATAGAATTTTATTATAAACAATTGCCTTGTAAATGGAATTTTTAAAGCATTCTGAATGTAAAAATAAAGAAAAAAAGTGAGCAAGACAATAAGAAACACTACCTGCCAAAAAAAAAAGTGAAGTTTTGTTGAAATCGGTTGAAAAATGTAGGAAATCCGATCCCATATATAAACGAACACAGACACACACCCACAAACAACCTGGGTTTTATAGTAGGTATAACTCGATATGAGTTGCCCCCTTTCATTCTCGCGATGCCTCTTAATCGTGTTTTCAAATTGATTTCGTGCAAAAATTGTTTTTTCAATTTTTAGCGCTGTCAGAACCACCGCAAGGTAATTTTACGTAGTCATGTGAAGTTTTGTTGAAATCGGTTGAAAAATGTAGGAAATTTGATCCAATATATAAACGTACACACACACACACACACACACACGCACACACACACACACACACACACAAAACCTGGGTTTTATAATAAGTATGATTAATAACTTTGACTTGATTTTAAACAAAGTAACAATAGCAAAGCACCAGTGTACCTAGAAACTAATGAAGCTTACATCCGCATCACGTTGAAACACTGATTCCCATACGATCACTGATGTTAAACAACGTCGAGCCTGGCCAGTACCTCGATGGGTGACCACTTGCAAATGACAGTTGCTGAAAGTTTGGATGTGCGGTTGGTGTAAGGGATAACGGCTACGGATTATTAATCGGAGAGCTGAGTTCCAATTGCCGTTGACTTCCTTATATTCACTTACACGAAAATATCCCAGGGAAAATTATGAATTCCTCTCTTCCCCCCCAGTCATGGGTTAATTAGTAATACTAATAAATTCTTACAATCTGAAATATTTTCTGGTTTTAAATCACCAGCAAAAGTTTGATGCGCCGTAAAAATCTAATCTAACCAGCAAGAACATTTAATATGGTTCCGTATAAGATCCTTAACTACCAGATTATGAATAAACTCATGTGTCTAACAAAATCCAGGTCATAACGTACCTATGAAAACTAATGGGTATGTCCCAATCCTCATAAATACGTTGGACGTTGGACACTATTGTAAGTGGGGGTAATATGGTGTCTGAGTATTCCACCATTGGCAGTGGTTTACCTACTTCACGCCGCTGGCGAGTATTGTATTTTGTTGATGTTATAAACATTACCAATTCATTTCCAATCCCTGATTTGGTTATTCTCCATTCAGTAACATTTTTCTAGGTTACATTTCGTATATTTTAAAAATCGTTACGCAAAATAAATGTTAATTGTTCATTTTTGTAAAGGCAATTTGTTCATTCTTTATGTAGCTTTTTCATTCAGTAAACCATTCTAGGTTACAACAGATAGATAGATAGATAGATAGATATGAAGACAATAAACTGCGATAGATAGATAGATAGATAGATAGATAGATAGATAGATAGATAGATAGATAGATAGGGGTCTTAGATAGTGTTATATACCGTACCTATGAAAGCTAATGGGTATGCCCCGATCCTCATAAATACGTTGGACGTTGGACACTATTGTAAGTGAGGGTAATATGCTGTATAAGTGGTCCACCACTAGCAGTGGTTTACCTACTCGACGCCGCTGGCGAGTATTGTATTTTGTTGATGTTATAAAGATTACTATTTCCATTTCAACCTCCGTTTTGATTATTCCTCATTCAGTAACCCTTTCTAGGTTAAAACAGCGTCACAGAAATGCCTCAAGCATTTCAACAATATCGGAACATCTCAAGAAAATTGGTTAGGGGAAGGAACTCGATAAATGGATTCCACATGGACTCAGATTTTATGTTTGAGTTTATAAAAAAATATTAGTCAGTTTTATGACTGAGTCTATAGTAAAACAATGGTCAAGTGTATGCTTGAGTCTAAAGAAAAACATTGGCCGAGTTTAAGCTTGAGTCAACAACAAATGTTTGTCTTTATGCTTGAGTCTATAGAAAATATTTGTCAGGTTTATGCTTGAATCTATATTGAAATGTTGTCCGGGTTGTTGCTTAAGTCTATAGAAAAGAATTGGTAAGCTTGGTTACAGAGAGTGAGAGTACGAGTAAATAGGAGTGTTTGGGAAGAGGATGAGGACAGGGATCAAGGTCAAGACAGCAGAAGATGTCGGTTGATATTACATTTGAATATTTGTCGATTATAGCTATCAGGGAAACAAGTGATATGAAGGGAGTTCCACAGACGAGAGGTGCGAGATAAGAAGATGTTAGAGTAGAAAAAATGGCTACATTTACTGGTTTCGACGGTGAAAAGGTTGGGACTGTGATGCCGACCTAGTAGCACGCTTAAATTCGTGTGGTTTTGGCAACCAGTGAAAGTAGCTCGTCGTGGCAAATGCCATGAAAGTACTTGTAGAAAAGACAGAGGTAAGCCTCAGTACGTCTGTGAGATAGCGACTGCAGACGGGATGCCAAATCTGAACCAACCACGTTGTATATCCGTCTCTGGATTTTGTCGGACCTCGAGATGAACAACGGGAATACCAGAACATATATGTCAGCAGTATTCCATGCAAGGTTGAATGGTTGAGTTTTAGATTTGAAGGAGGGACTCAGCCGAGAAAAACCTTCTGGTATGACACAGAGAACCAACTTTCCTTGCGGAAGATGAAGCTATAGATTCAATGTATGGTTTCCACTTCAGGTAAGTGGATAGCGTGAGACCAAGCAGACGCAGACAGGGGCTCTCGTGGAGTTAGGCATCAGCCATCCTAATAGGAGGCAGGTAGGGTTCTCTATAGTAGTTAAATGGGAGCAGTTTCGTTTTTAAAGTTTACAAGCCATTTCCTGCCCCAGTCAACCACAGATCGGAGGTCCTATTCGTGACCTACGGCCAGGTTAGTTTTGTCAGCAATGCCGGACTTACTATTGAGGCAGGAGTAAATGGTAATATCGTCAGCGTAGATGCTAACTTTTAAAGTGATAACCTCAGGATCTCTCTCTCTCTCTCTCTCTCTATATATATATATATATATATATATATATATATATACATACATACATATATATATATATATATATATATATATATATATATATATATATATATAACGAACAACAACCAATCAAAAACAATCAAAATCTTGCAAAATTTGCTTGGAGGAAAAAATAGCTATCATTACTATGCATTACCGACCAAAATAAATTATTAAACAAAAGATCCGAGCTCTTCTCAAAATGCAGACATGAAAATAAATTTTTACTACGTAACCTAAAAAAGGAAAAACGTAAAAAATAAAATAAAAACAAATAAATATACTAATAAACAAAATAACAATAAAAAAAAAGAAATAAAACATAAATAAATACTATGTTACTTAAAAATCGAAAACCGAAAAGAGAAAATATGGAGGTAAAATAAATTGACCTAAATTCATCCAAGTAAATAAATAAACAAACCAATCCCAAATAAAGATAATCAATTAAAAACTGTTCCCGCCAAAATAATACTTAGAATGAACTACAACAATCAACCCCAAAATTGAATAAATAGCTTTAATTAAATTCTCAAACCAAAACAAAACTGTTAAATAAGTGATATAAACAAATTTTTACTACGTTAATAAATAAATAAAATAAGAAACAATATATATATATATATATATATATATATATATATATATATATATATATATATATATATATATATATTAAGGCATGTCTTATTGAATAATTTAAAAAAGTTTTGTCTACTTATTTTTAAAAAGACCGTCTCATAATTAGGGACACATTTCTTAGTTTTTCTTATTAAAGGAAGAAAGAAAATTACCATAATGATGCATTTTCATTTTATTCCGAGTACTTTCGACATAAGCACAATATCATCATCAGTGTCTTTTTTTTTTCCTAAGGTAAAATAGGTGTGTTTATCATTTTTCTACGGTAATATATAATATATTTTATCAAAAATAAATCTTGTTATAAAACTGGAGAATAAACGGGTCATTTTAATGGTTTAAAAGCCGCAATACCATCAAAGGGAGTGGGAAGGGAAAAACCTAAATTTCAAACATCCTAGTGGTGACCTAGATGAACTAATCAAATGTAGAACTTATTATAAGCCCGAAGTGCACTTCCCTATTGGGTTCCTATTGACTGTACAAGTTATTTAAAATTAGACGTTAAGCAAGTGTCATGTTTAAAATATTCTTTGATCTTAACACAATAAATTGTCAACGGATTGCATCGATGAGGGCGGACAGTGACAACCGGTTCAACAAACCAAAACACGACAAAATGGCAAGCAGGAAAAAAGGGGAAAAAGAGTGTGAAGGTGAGGGACAGTAGAACGACCGTTACCTTACATTTGGATAATATATATATATATATATAATAAAAATAAAGAGCAGTAAGATATATAATCCGGTGGTTTTATTGATATTTTCAAAAAACAGTGCTCAATGCAAATTTACAGAGCATAAATATTATACATTAACTGATTTAAAATATGGTTTCTTCGCTACACAGGAATTACCATATTTCAAAAACCGAAACTAAAAACTTCAGATTTAATTATATAATTAAATTCCAAAATTCGCTTGAAGATGAAACAGAACTAATGCTTTTAATTTAATTATATAATTGAATTTGAAGATTTAGCTTCGGTTTATGAAACAAGGCAATTCCTGTGTAGCAAAGAAATCATATTTTGAGTCAGTTAATTTATAATATATATATATATATATATATATATATATATATATATATATATATATATATATATCTTTATACATTATTTTCGATGGATAGTAATATTTTAGTAGATTTTAGTATATTATTAAACAGTACATTTATTTACATCTACCGGCCTGAATATTCGAGAAATCTTGCATCCTCTGGTAGGATATGCATAATGTCCGGTTACTTGTTTCGAAGGACACTCGTCTGCCAGAGTGGCTAGCAAATCCCTATTAGAGACCCCCGCTCAGCCGACAGAGTCCACCTGTATTTGATACTGCAACTATGCTGAGCAGACCTTAGTTACGGTTACTGGGAAGGAGCGCATAATCTGGCGTGTTCAATGATTTTTTTTAACCAGGCCATCATGAACCCGATGACTTGTGACTTCGCGCTAGCACAAATATCGACGGTTTCCCAACGGTTTCAACTACTCAATTTCACTCACAGGGTTTGCGTTAAACCGTGATATTTTCCCAGCCACTTTCAGCGGTAAAATCCTGTTAAATCCTGTCAGAAGAACATGGTGTGATAACCCAAAGGTCAAAACGCTTTCGGCTTGCATGCTACTTTTGCAGAACCAAAAAAAAAAAAAACAGAGGGGGAAAAATAAAAAAGAAAGAAAAATGCTTCGCCACTGAATGACGTCGATATGCTCATGTAAATTAGCTTATGACAACCAATCGTGGTTCAAATTTTACTGAACGAAATGGATTGCGTCGAAAAACAATTCTAATCAATTTCCATGCCCCACACCTGATAAGGGTCAACTGAACTATTATAAAAGCAACTGACTTTTCCTACAAAAAAGGGGATTTTTGCGAAGAAGTTGCCTGTGTGTAGATGGAGATTTAGAGTTTGTGGTCTTTTATCATACAGTCTCATAGCTGACAAAGCTGCACACTGTCACGGTATTTAGTCACCCCCACCCACGAGGGCATCATATGGCACAAGGCCGGTTTAACGTGGGATCTCCGAGCTCGTGAGCTCGGCCAAAAATATGGCCTTTAAACCCGTATAAACGGATTCAGGGTCGGTTTACCTCCCCGAAAGAGACTCCGCCCTTCGGCGTAGCCTCGTTCGGGTTCCTCCCCGCCCGAAGGCAGAGAGTTCAGCCGATCAGCCGGTCGCCCGACTGCTAAGCTCGTTTTACTTCACACTGTTACAGCTACAATACTTTCTTACCTATTACGTCATAATTACGTCATCCAGCTGATTTTATTTTTTTACAGATCCGTTATGCTACTGTTTCTATTTTTTGGGCACTTCACTTTAAATACCCCATTAAATTCCATTGGAGTGGCTCAGTTGTTATTTATTCTTTCAAGATCTAACTTTAATTTTCAGAGCAATTAGTGAAACATTTTTTTAAAATATTTTATTTTTAAATTGTGCTAACTTGAATCTGATTTTAAATAACGTGAATGAAAAAAAAAAAACTTGCTAAAGATCTAGAGAAACAAAACCGTATAAACAAGAAAATCGACATTTTAGATAGATTTTTGAAACAGTATAATGCTTAATCCAGCAACAGATAATTTTTATTTTTATTTTTCCTTTAGCATCACAGACGCAGCATCAAAGCGAAGATTTTGTTCTCTTGGAAGTGGGTGGGGCGTAAAAATCTGAAATTATCCTTTCAAACAAAATAACTACTGAGGGGGGGAACGGCTTACTGAGAAGAGGAAGTGTCTATTCGATGTCTCAAATCACATATGGATGTGTGGGTGGTGCAAGGATTATCATCGCAAAACGTAGAATCGGCTGACTGAGTTCAAATTCTAGCCTAGTTAGTTGTGTTCAATTTCGCACAAATGTTTTCTTCTCCCTCCAGCGATCGCTTAGATAGCAGGAGGGACTGGGATCTCCTGCCTTAGTGTTGTAGAGTTGTTTTCACAGTGGAGGTTTGTATTTCGCTAAGTCGGCCCTAAAAAGGGTCCGACGTACAAAACGTTAGGAACTTGCAATAATAATTAATGACGAAGCAATCTAGCTGTCATGGTTGAAACTTCAATATCCGACATCGACTGACTTACTCAACTCCACTGAGCCCAACTGGCGACCGCTACTACTACTACTACTTATTATGTGTGGGAGAGTCTATTAAAATAGAATAGGTAATGTTCTGGCATAACACCTAGGGTGGCATCAAAGAGAAGGAAAGCTCCGACTTACAAAAACTTTAAATTCTAGAGATGACAACAGGAAACCACTATCTTTCTCAAGAAAGCATGGCAGTTCAGAGATTAAAAAAAAGTATTTTAGGAGAGTCTACGATCTGAAGGGACAGGGTATTAAATAAAAAGCAACCAGACGAGAAGAAGAAACCTCTGAATTCCAAAACAAGGGAAACACAATAAGACACTACTCCACTATCTTTCCCAAAAACGTCAGGGGAGTTCAAAGAAAAAAAATTAAATAGATCTAAGGAGAGCTATAATAGTCTACGTCTTGAAGAGACAGTGAATTAAAAAAGGCAACCGGTCTAGGAGAAGGATTCCTTTGAATTCCAAAATAAGGGGAAGGCAATTAAAAAAAACTCCACACTCTTTCTCCAAAAGTCAAGGCAGTTCAAATATAAAATACAACAAACCTGAGTAGAGTTATAACAGTCTGCGTTTTAAATGGAGAGAGGATTTAATGAAAGGCAACCATACTAGGAGAAGGACACCCCTGAGTTCCAAAACACGGGAAAATCAATAAGAAACCAATCCGCTATCTTTCTCAAAAAATCGGGTCAGTTCAAAAATAAAACTAAATGGATCTGAGCAGAGCTATAATAGTCAACGTCCTGAAGAGACAGAGAATTAAATAAAAGGCAACCAGTCTTGGAGAAGGATACCTCTGAATTCCAAAATATATGAAAGGAAATAAGAAACCACCCCACTACTTTTCCCCAAAAAGCCATGGCTTTTCAAACATAAAATTAAATGGATCTGAAGAGATCTATAATTGTCTATGTCCGGAAAGGACAAAGAATTTAATAAAAGTTCATCCAGTTTAGAAAAACATCGCTGAACCCAAAACTATGGGAAAGGAAACCACTTCACTATGATTCCCAATAAGTAATAGTAGTTCAAAGATAAAATTAAATGGTTTTGAAGAAAGCTATAATTGTCTACATCCTGACAGAGAATTAAATAAAAGACAATTCGTCTAGTTGAAGGACACCTCTGAATTCCAAAATATGGTAAATACGAAACTACTCTACTAACTTTCCTAAAAAAAATTATCCAGTCGCGAAGAAAAACATCTGAGAATTCCAAAATATGGGAAATGCGACCAGAAACTACTCCACTATCTTTCCTAAAAAAAATTATCTATTCTCGGAGAAGAGCACCTGAGAATCCTAAAATACGGGAGGCTTTGAGGAGTGCTGTAATTGTCAATGTCCTAAAGAGACGGAGAATTAAACGAAAGGCAACAAGTGTAGGAGAAGGCTACCTCATTATTCCAAACCACGGAATAGGCATTAAGAAACAACTACACTATTCTTTCTCAAAAAGCAATGGCAGTTCAAGTATAAAATTAAATGAATCTGGAGACATCTGATTGTTTACGTCCTGAAGGGACGGAGAATTAGATACAAGGCAACCAGTCTAGGAGAAGGATTCCACTGAATTCCAAACGCAATTAAAAGGCAATTACAACCTACTCCCCTATCTTTCCCAAATGTCATGGCAGGTGAAAAAAAATTCTACGTCTTGAAGGGACAAAACATTAAATAAAAGGGGGAGCTGTCTTGAAGGACACCGTAGGGATGTCTATAGGAAACCAATCTATCTTTCCAAAGAAGATTCGGCAGTTCATAGATAGTAAATAAAAAAAAAAGACCTGAGGAGAATTACTATCGTCCATATAGTGGAAGAGTTAGAAAAGGCAACCCCTTAAAGACAAAGACACCTGAATTCTATATCATAGGAAAAGCAACAAGAAACATCATTATCTTTCTAAAGAAGTTACGTCAATTCACATATAATAAATAAAAGGTACCTGTGGAGAGTCATGATCAGCCTCGGCTTGAATGAACAGAACATTAAAAACGCAACCAGTCCCGGAGAAGGACACGACTGACTTACAAATCCTAGAAAAGCAACGGGGAACTACTCCAACATTCCCCCAAAAGCGATGTCAATTCACAGATAATAAAGAAAGAGAACGAGTAGAGAGATTCATGATTTTCACGGCCTGAAAGGACAGAGCATTAAAAAAGGTATCCAATCAAGAAGTCGTCATTTCACAGGAAACCGTGGAGGACAATGATAGCTTACGTCCTGATGGGAAATGGCATTTTAAAAATGTCAAGAATAAATTGCGAGTAAAAATGGTTCGCTGTATCGTGCTAGACAACTTTTCTCGCTAGAATCTATCGTTCGGACATGCATTGAATATTGCTGCCACATTTGGTCTGGTCTAGTACTTCTGCTATGTACAGTGTAACCCGGATATAAGAGACCCGAATATAAGAGAAACCCGGGTATAAGACACTTCTTCTCCGGTCCCGACAACTCTCTTATATCCGGGTTACACTGTATTTAGAAATTCTTGATAAAATACACAGATCAATTTGCAATGTTATTGGTCCTGACCTGGCATCTCGCCGTCAGTCAGTTTCCAGCCGGTGTAACGTAGCTTCCCTGTGTACCTTTCTATAAATATTGTCCTGGCAATTGTTCTGGTGAACTTTCCTCTTTGACATCCCGGCTTCATGAATTTAAGTGCAGCACTAGATTGGCGCATAGGTCTCATCTTACAACAGTTGGAATGACCAGATGTAACTGTAATTTATATGCTATCAGTTTATGTTCTCGGATTTCTCGCTAGTGGAACTGTCTTTCCGCGTCTATCTTTCTAGACAACTTTGATCTTCCAAAATTCCAAATGCAAGGTCAATCGTTATCTTCTGTCTTCTTAATTACTGTTCTTTTTTTTTTGTTCTCTCGCCGTAATACTGTTTTTCCTCATATTCACTAATATTCAGTAACTCCCTGGTGTCTTAGTCGCTTTATCGCCTTTCTTGTGGTGAAGTGATTAAAAAAAAATTACAATCAATCACCACAAAAGCAGACAATATTATAATTTGAAATGCGTTAGAAATTCACGCCATTTGCAATTGAGAGTTAGACCTGCCATAACTGAAATTTCTGTCTTTCGTCGTAACTCTGTGAAAACGGAAGATTCGTAAAAAAATAAATTTCCGTCAAGAATTCTTTCTAAATCAATCAAGATTAGTTTTTGATCCAAATATAATTCTTTTCTTTATTATTATCCGATAATTCTTCTTTTTTAAATTTATTCCTTTGCCGAGAAGACGATTCTTGTATAAAAATGGTTTCTTTTATTAAATTCACAACAAAATAAATATTTAATTGAAATTCAATTACAACACTTATCTTAATTAAGCACGCCATCAGACAGTCGAAGCTGTGGGCATTGACGTCTTACCTCTAATTATTCGAGCCTATGATCTTCGTCTTATCAAATTATGCTGGCAAAATACAATTATCAAAATAATAAGGGTTAGCTTAGTGTTAGATTTGTTTATGCGTATTTTTTTTTTCATCTGCTGCTGTCAGCAAAGTGGTAACACTTTTAAATCGTGTGCAAAGGAAGGTGAGGGAAAGAGGATTTTACAAGAATTAATTTCCGACAGCAATGGCGCTGAAAAAGTGCAGACCGAAAAAGACTTTTCTTCTGTACAACAAAGAAAAAATCTACTAAAATTGTCTTCCTCGCCTGAGATCCTCGCTTTACTGTATTGATAAGAAAGATTCGCATTTGCTCTCGAAGCACAACTTACCAGCCGAAAAGTGTCTCGCCATACTAATTCAGCAAACAATTTTGTTCATCAACGTTCAAGATATATATATATATATATATATATATATATATATATATATATATATATATATATATATTATGAAATGGACAAAGTCCGACAATTATTTTAAGACATTTTATGTTTATACATTCTTTTTATAGATACAAATACTTAAGTAAATCCTCTGTGAAAATTTCTCGGACATTCAGGCCGGTAAAAGTTGTTTAATACTGTTTATTATAAACAGAGCATTTACTTAAAAAATTGTATCTATAAAAAGAATGTATAAACATAAAATGTCTTAATATATATATATATATATATATATATATATATATATATATATATATATATAGTCGACTCTCCCATCGAATTCGACGTATGAGGGTCAAGCAGATCAGTTCCCCGGAAACCGACAGCCCGACAACAGCACATGAGGTCTGTTTTGTTACGGTGAACAACCAATACGTTTTCTCTGTTGTCATTTAAAATGTCCCTTTTGTGTTCATATAGTTTCTTGTTTAAACTTTTTGAGGTTTCTCCAATCTATTCATTCAGGCAATTTCTACATTTGATAGATTAAATTCCTCCTTCAAGTTTTGGTTGATTGTTTTGTTTTTTCATTAATTAAATCTTTGATTGTTTTAGATGTAGTTGTGACAAAATATTTTTTTTTTTTTAGATAAATTCTTTTCAATTGTAGTTGTGATAGAGTTAGTGGGTAGAATAATATATTTTTTGATTCGTTAAGTTTGTCAGTAAGGACAGCTCTTCTATTTAGGAATATTTTATGTGCCTTTTGTTTGAATATGAAATAGGGTATTGAAGGTTCTTGAAAGTATTTTCAACATATTTCTTCTTTTCGTGTAAATATTGAGGGCTGGAAATTCGATGTGCTCTTAATTAGAATCCAATAATTATTCCAGATTTTATTTTGGTGTTATGGTGGGAATAGAAGTTTATGAAGTCATTTTTGTTGGTTGATTTTTAGTAGACACTATATTCTAGACTATTGTCGAATCGGTGTAACTTGATGTCTAAGAAAGGTAAAGAATTGTTTACTTCCGATATACTGATGAATCTTGCTGATAAATTAAACAAAACTGAACACATAATAGAATTCACATACGCAATAGAAAAAATAACAATACTTGCCTTCAGTTCATCTTTCGTGTTATAAGGAGTTTTGTTAGTCTCTCGTTCAGCTGCGCCCCACACATAATAATCGAAGGTGTTGCAGTCTAGAGAGATAGGTGGCCAGATGTAAGGGGCGATGTCGTCGCAGAAATTGTCTGACAGTAATGACTGGGTTCTCCTGTTTGCGTGACATGGTGCAGAACCCTGTTACCAAGCATAGGGTCTTCCAGCAGCCACTCTCTTGACCCAGGGAAGCAGTGTCTCCTCAAGGGACTTGGTGCAGTCCTCGTGTTGAGTCTGGGGCTCTGTGGGAAGATGAATGGAGGAATAACGTCTCCATCATTAGTGATCACGCTAAACACATTTGTAATCAACACTCGAATCATCCAACCGTTTTCGAATCCTCAGCACTGCCTTCAAAGTGATACCAAATCGAATGCCAAACAGTACAGTATGCCGCTTCATGGAGCTCTTTTTCTGGTTCCCAACTGACCCACTTTACTATACTGTGCAATCGACAAAAGCAAAAACAAAGTTCTTGTCCAAAATTAAAAATATACAATTACGACAATTTACCCATCGCATACTATGTGTGTGTGTGTGTGAATATATATATATATATATATATATGATTAAAAACATGTGTCAATATGGTGA
>OZ010600.1:57299609-57337109 GCA_963932145.1 Acanthosepion lycidas | reverse complement strand
ATAAACAAAATAAAAAAAAACAGGAAAAGAAACATCATTTGGTATACACCTCCGTTCAACCAAATGGTTAGTATTAAACTAGGACAGAAGTTCTTAGCTCTAATCGATAAACACTTTCCCACCAAAAGTAGGCTTAATAATATATTCAATAAGAACACACTAAAATTGAGTTAATGCTGCACTGAAAATCTAGAAGGTATAATAAGAAGACACAATAATAATATCCTGAACCAATCCCCTTACCTGAATAGTTTTAATAACTCTACACTTAAATCAGATAATGATAGGGAAAAATTATGCGATTGTAGAAACCCGGTAGACTGCCCATTAGAAAATAAGTGCTGCATCAAATTTGTGGTATACCAATGCACTATATCATCCACGGAGAACCCTAACAATAATATGATATACATTGGGTCCACGAAAAATGCCTTTAAAACCAGATGGAGGCAGCATAAATGCTCCTTCAACAACATAAACTTTAGACATCAGACCTCTCTATCTAAATATTTTTGGCACCTGAAAGAAAAAAATAGGACACCTAAAGTAAAGTGGAAAATCATTAACAGAACTAGAACTTGCAAAACTTGGGATGACCCATGCCCTTTGTGCCTCCATGAGAAACTACACATTATTAAGCTCCTAAACAATAAAAACCTATTAAACAACCGGCAAGAATTAACAGTTTTCTGCCGACACAACCGAACTTACGCTCTGAAGAACTAGCCTAAAACACGCATATAAATTTTAAAATCCATAGCCCATATACATAGTTTTAATTACCCACAAAAATTGATAACCCTTTATGAAGTCGTCAAATAACAAAAGTTACGGCCTTTTCATATACACAAATCCCTTTCATAAAGAGATATAATAAAAGAATAAAATAAAAATAAATTAATAAATCTCCGTAGACGCTCAAGCCAGACTATGCGAAAACTTCCTCCGTCGTAAAGTTTAGCCACCCCCACCTTACCGTGACCCGACATCTATGAAAGTAACTCTATACTGATACAAATTATTAACACCCCACCTCTGCCGATTCCAAACAATCCGCCCTTGATGTTACCATGGACATTTTTGATTTCAATTCTGACCATACTATTAAAACTCGTAAACTTCAGAAATAAGTCATTCCCAAAAAATTTCGCTTGAAGATGGAACAGAGCCTAATTTAACTCAAGTTAATTCAAATATTATTTTGAAGTTTTCGGCTCTTGTTTTGAAACATGAGACCTCTTATGTAGCGTGTTGGAATCATATTTTTAAATAAAGAATTATATATATATATATATATATATATATATATATATATATATATATATATATGGAGAGAGAGAGAGAAAGAGAGAGCGAGAATGAAAGAGAGAGAGAGAGAGAGAAAGAGAAATAATTTTATCTGGATTTTTTTTTTTTTGACCTGTAATTACAAAAGAAACCAATGTGTCCCAGTACAAAAACGTTTACTGAGCTTCGATTTCAAACAAAAAACATTCATAGTCTAAGCCAAATTATTCTATGCTGTAGTGGTCGTTCTTTGATCTAATCCCTAACGACGTCTTCTACATGAGCCCTGAGGTAAAAGAAATTTAAAAAGGGATCCTGTCATATATCCGAACTGATTCTGCTTCGCACCCATCTCACACACTGCTGTTTACATCAACTTGATTAACCAAACCGATCATACCCGACGTCAATGAACGACTGAGCATTTTCTCACTTTTCGCTTTCAGCCGAACAGAAGTGACTGAAATCGACGGTGAGAAGCGCCTACATTCAACTAGACGAGCTTTTCTCAACCTTTTTAAGCAAGAGCACACCTAGGAACAAATGAAAAGATCACGGCTCACTTAGCCAAATTTTTAAAGGGTATACGTTTGAAGGTTATGTGATAAAACCATAGATTTTTAAAGAATGCACTAACAAATATGAACTTAATTTATTTCAATGCGTCTATTAAAACTATTTGTGCAGCTTATTCAGTGCAAAACCTGTGCCTGTTTTTTTTTTTTTTTTTTTTTTTTTGTTGTTTTTTCACGATTTCTTCAATGTTTGGTCGAATTTGCACTAAGCAGATTCTCATTTCTTCTTCAGTTGAGTAATCTTTCTCGCTTCTTATTTTTGATGTTAACTAGGGTTGTGTTGTGGGGCTCTCCCCTTTTTACATAAGATGGACTCGTCCAAAGTATACTTATACTGACAGAGAGAATACCGGCTGTTGAGCTCCGTCTCGATACAGTCTTTGACTGTATGCGACGGCTGTCGGACTCTCTGCGTTAGCAGAGAAAAACCTGGACGAAGCTTTGCCGAAGGGCAAGATTTCGTCCGGGGAGGTAGACAGGGCCTGAACCCGTCTAGCCGGGTTCAAAGGCTATATTTTTGGCCAAGCCTACGGGCTCGGAGATACCTACATTAAACCGGACTTGTGCCACATTCGGTCCTCGTGGGGGGAGTGATAAATACAGAGCTCCGGCTCGATGCAGTCTTTGACTGCGACGGCTGTCGGACTCTCTGCGTTAGCAGGGAGGAACCCGGACGAAGCTTTGCCGAAGGGCAAGGTTTCGTCCGGGGAGGTAGACAGGGCCTGAACCCATCTAGGCGAGTTCAAAGGCTATATTTTTGACCGGGCCTACGCGTTCGGAGATACCCACATTAAACCCGGCCTTGTGCCATATTGAATCCTCGTGGGTGGATCGATAAATACCGAGTTACGTCGAGATACACTCTCGACGTCTGTCGAACTCTCTGCTTTGGCAGAGTGGAACCCGGACGAAGCTTTGCCGAAGGTCAAGGTTTCGTCTGGGGAGGTAGACCGGCCCTGAACCCGTCTAGGCGTGTTCAATGGGTATATTTTTGGCCGAACCTACAGGCTCGGAGAAACCCACTTTAAACTCGGCCTTGTGCCACATATATTCCTCGTGGCTGGGATATCAAATACCGAGTTACGTCGAGATACAGTTTCGACGTCTGTCGAACTCTCTGCTTTAGCAGAGAGGGACCCGGGCGAGACTTTGCCGAAGAGCAAAATTTCGTCCGGGGAGGTAGACAGGCCCTGAACCCGTCTAGGCGGGTTCAATGGCTATATTTTTAGCCGATCCTACGGGCTCGGAGTGCCACATACATTCCTCGTGGAGGACTGTTAAATATTGAGATACGTCGAAATACAGTCTTTGACTGTGTGCGACGTCTGTCGAACTCTCTGCTTTGGCAGAGAGGAACCCGGACGAAGCTTTGCCGAAGGCCAAAATTTTGTCCGGGGAGGTAGACAGTTCCCGAACCCGCTTATGCGGGTTCAAAGGGGATATGTTTTGGCTGAGCCTACGGGCTCGGAGAATCCAACGTTAAACTCGGCCTTGTGCCACATACATTCCTCGTGGGTGGACTGTTAAATATTGAGATACGTTGAGACAGGTTGAGAGATACGGAGACCAACACAGAGTGTTCTCAGAGAGTTATACAAGAGTCCAGAGAGAGAGAGTGAGAGAGATGATTACGGATTTACTTACAGAGACTTGTACATATACTTTCTACTAACCCGCATTTCTGGACTACTAATTTTCACTTCAAGTCTGTATTCTTACGTTTAATACACTTATTTTTCTATCTCAATTACTGGCGTTGTTTATTTATTTGTGCAGGATTCCATGCTCGGAATCCACAACAACTTGAGAAGCTTCGACAAGATTAACTCATAATTCAACATAACGCTAAAAACTTTTTATTAAAAAAAGAAAGTTGAATACAATTATAACAAAAATGATTAATATTAATTTATTCAAATATTTGTGCAGCTCATTTAGTGTGAAATCTGTGTCTGGTGTTTTTTTCGCGATTTCTTCAATGTTTGCTCGAATGAGTGATAAGCAGACTGTCATTTCTTATTTAGTTTAGCATACCCTTTCTCGCTTCCTATAGTTTAGTTTTTAGTTTAGTTTTTCCTTCCGCTTATGCCGTTAGGCGTCGCGGGGAGACACAGTCGTCTGACACCGGCAAGGCGAATGGCCTGGAGGAGTGATATCTCGTGGGCTCTGAGAGTATCTGCCACTGTGTCGCGCCAGCCACTTCTTGGTCTGCCTCACGCTCTCCAGCCAGAGTACCTGATGGCGTATGCTAGTAGAGCTGGTTGGTTGAAAGATATAGAATTGAGGTGTCCGAGCCACTTGATCCTCTGTCGTTCGATGTGTTGTATGATTGGTATCGCTCCTGACATATCTCTTATTGCCTCATTCCTGATCTTGTCTCACCTGGTCTTGTTCACTGTTTTCCTCAGGCATTTCATCTCACAAGTGATCAGTTTCCTATCAAGGGTATTTGTTAGGGGCCATGCCTGGCACTGGTATGTCTTATTTTTTATGTTATTTAGTGCTGAGAAACCGAATTCAGATAGATAAGACCTAGAAAATTTAAATAAAACTGATAAAGTCTGTTTAGCTAATGTGGGATATTACTTTTGTGGGCAGCACGGAAGTTTAGAGTCACTGAACTAGACAATAGTATTGCCTTTTGGTAGATTTTCGAAAACAGAATTTGGGGAAGAAAATGTTTATATTTTTTTTATAAAAATGCTTCATTCTGGATCGAAATGAACGCAGAGAATTTTTTTCTATTTGATTTGATTTTTATTTATATTTGCTGCAACGATGGTACTGTTAAAAATCTAGAAATTTGTCAGATAGGAAGAAAATGAGTAACTACCGACACCGTGGTTTGACCGTGATACTCTGGACTTATGAAAAGATGTTTTCTGTCAGGTGTATAAATAGCGGTGTCAGGTTACTGACTGCAGTGATTGAGTGGAACTATCCAGTCGAATTAGTGTGAATTATTGTGCGTCGATGATTTGGGTTTTGATTTAGGATTTACCGGACGTTAAGCCGAGCCGCGCTACTAACAAGATATTCACTGAAATGGTTAATTATCTTTGGTTGACTTTTACTTCTTTGTTCTTGTTAAGTATTTATTTGCGGTTGTAATTACGATATTTCCGGTTTACAAGACGCACTATTTTTTTTCCTAAAAAGTACCCTGAAAAATAAGTGTGCGTCTTCCAAGACGAATGTAAGGCAACGCTCAGGCTCAAATAAACTTGGACGGTCACCTAATTGGCTTGACTAATAGGAACGTGGATTTGTATGTTGATTCATTGCACTATACTGTTAGCTATCTATCTAATGGAGCCTTTTATATGATGTAACCTCTGTTCTTGACTATTACAAGACTATAAAGCTTCCTGGAGCCGAGCCACAAGTTTAAACATCTTCTTTATACTTACTTCTTTTTACTTACCTCTTTCTTTAATTTCTTTCTTTCTTATTTTCCTTCTTTTTCTTTCTTTCTTTCTTTCTTTCTTTCTTTCTTTCTTTCTTTTCTTTTCTGTCTTTATTTGTTCTTAACTCTTCTTTCTCTATTCTTACTGCTTTCTTTGCTTCTTTCTTTCTTTTTTATTATCTCTTCTTTCTTTATATGTTCTTACCTCCTCTTTCTCTATTATTATCCCTTTCTTTCTTTGCTTCTTTCTTTCTTTTTTATTATCTCTTCTTTCTTTATATGTTCTTACCTCCTCTCTCTTTATTATTATCCCTTTCTTTCTTTGCTTCTTTCTTTCTTTTTTATTATCTCTTCTTTCTTTATATGTTCTTACCTCCTCTTTCTCTATTATTATCCCTTTCTAGCAACGGCGGGAGCCTTTCAGCTCTTGACTAGTATGTGATTGCCATACAAACAAAATCGGAGGAGTGATTAATGTAAACAATACATGGCGCTAGTATGTGAGAGACGCATGTTGTATGAGAATGACTTTTTTTATTCTTAGAAATTTCTTTCCAATATTATGGTGCGTCTTCCAAGCCGCAGACTATTGTAAGACGGAAAATACGGTAAATACTGTTTTATTTTAACATTGAAGACTTGAGTTATACTTAATCATTTGTTATTCCCAGACAGGCGCATCGAATAAGAACAAAATCTGTTCTTTTAAAGGACAAAAGAAACAAACGAAAAAAATCGAAGAAATACTGGGGAAATATTCTAAAAAATGAAAAAAAAATAAAACAAAAATCTTCTAAAATCTGGCCTGTCAATCAATCTGATATATTTTACAGTTGCCAGGTACTGAAAATTCTACCGGACTGTCACAAGACAACTTATTGTTTAAAGTTTATTGACCAGAATATTCTCTCACTTTCTCTTTCTCTTTATTGTTACATCTTTCTTTCGTTCATCCTTCCTTTCTTTCTTTCTTTCTTTCTTTCTTTCTTTCTTTCTTTCTTTCTTTGTAATTACTCCTTTCCTCATTTTATTTTCTTTATTTTTACTCTTCTTTCTATATTTTTGATTTATCTTTTTTCTTTACTTAATTTCTTTCTTTTTTATTACCCCCCCCCTTTCTCTATCCTTACCCATTTCTTCTTTCTTTTTTATTTTCTTTCTTTCTTTTTTTTATTTGTTCTTACCCCCCCTTTCTCTATCCTTACCCATTTCTTCTTTCTTTTTTATTTTCTTTCTTTCTTTTTTTTATTTGTTCTTACCCCCCCTTTCTCTATCCTTACCCATTTCTTCTTTCTTTTTTATTTTCTTTCTTTCTTTTTTTTATTTGTTCTTACCCCCCCCCTTTCTCTATCTTTACCCATTTCTTCTTTCTTTTTTATTTTCTTTCTTTCTTTTTTTTATTTGTTCTTACCCCCCCCTTTCTCTATCCTTACCCATTTCTTCTTTCTTTTTTATTTTCTTTCTTTCTTTTTTTTATTTGTTCTTACCCCCCCCTTTCTCTATCCTTACCCATTTCTTCTTTCTTTTTTATTTTCTTTCTTTCTTTTTTTTATTTGTTCTTACCCCCCCCTTTCTCTATCCTTACCCATTTCTTCTTTCTTTTTTATTTTCTTTCTTTCTTTTTTTTATTTGTTCTTACCCCCCCCTTTCTCTATCCTTACCCATTTCTTCTTTCTTTTTTATTTTCTTTCTTTCTTTTTTTTATTTGTTCTTACCCCCCTTTCTCTATCCTTACCCATTTCTTCTTTCTTTTTTATTTTCTTTCTTTCTTTTTTTTATTTGTTCTTACCCCCCCTTTCTCTATCCTTACCCATTTCTTCTTTCTTTTTTATTTTCTTTCTTTCTTTTTTTTATTTGTTCTTACCCCCCCTTTCTCTATCCTTACCCATTTCTTCTTTCTTTTTTATTTTCTTTCTTTTTTTTTTTATTTGTTCTTACCCCCCCCTTTCTCTATCCTTACCCATTTCTTCTTTCTTTTTTATTTTCTTTCTTTCTTTTTTTTATTTGTTCTTACCCCCCCTTTCTCTATCCTTACCCATTTCTTCTTTCTTTTTTATTTTCTTTCTTTCTTTTTTTTATTTGTTCTTACCCCCCCCTTTCTCTATCCTTACCCATTTCTTCTTTCTTTTTTATTTTCTTTCTTTCTTTTTTTTATTTGTTCTTACCCCCCACTTTCTCTATCCTTACCCATTTCTTCTTTCTTTTTTATTTTCTTTCTTTCTTTTTTTTATTTGTTCTTACCCCCCCTTTCTCTATCCTTACCCATTTCTTCTTTCTTTTTTATTTTCTTTCTTTCTTTTTTTTATTTGTTCTTACCCCCCCCTTTCTCTATCCTTACCCATTTCTTCTTTCTTTTTTATTTTCTTTCTTTCTTTTTTTTATTTGTTCTTACCCCCCCTTTCTTTATCCTTACCCATTTCTTCTTTCTTTTTTATTTTCTTTCTTTCTTTTTTTTATTTGTTCTTACCCCCCCTTTCTCTATCCTTACCCATTTCTTCTTTCTTTTTTATTTTCTTTCTTTCTTTTTTTTATTTGTTCTTACCCCCCCTTTCTCTATCCTTACCCATTTCTTCTTTCTTTTTTATTTTCTTTCTTTTTTTTTTTATTTGTTCTTACCCCCCCCCTTTCTCTATCCTTACCCATTTCTTCTTTCTTTTTTATTTTCTTTCTTTCTTTTTTTTATTTGTTCTTACCCCCCCTTTCTCTATCCTTACCCATTTCTTCTTTCTTTTTTATTTTCTTTCTTTCTTTTTTTTATTTGTTCTTACCCCCCCCTTTCTCTATCCTTACCCATTTCTTCTTTCTTTTTTATTTTCTTTCTTTCTTTTTTTTATTTGTTCTTACCCCCCCCTTTCTCTATCCTTACCCATTTCTTCTTTCTTTTTTATTTTCTTTCTTTCTTTTTTTTATTTGTTCTTACCCCCCCCTTTCTCTATCCTTACCCATTTCTTCTTTCTTTTTTATTTTCTTTCTTTCTTTTTTTTATTTGTTCTTACCCCCCCCTTTCTCTATCCTTACCCATTTCTTCTTTCTTTTTTATTTTCTTTCTTTCTTTTTTTTATTTGTTCTTACCCCCCCTTTCTCTATCCTTACCCATTTCTTCTTTCTTTTTTATTTTCTTTCTTTCTTTTTTTTATTTGTTCTTACCCCCCCTTTCTCTATCCTTACCCATTTCTTCTTTCTTTTTTATTTTCTTTCTTTCTTTTTTTTATTTGTTCTTACCCCCCTTTCTCTATACTTACCCATTTCTTCTTTCTTTTTTATTTTCTTTCTTCTTTTTTTTATTTGTTCTTACCCCCCCTTTCTCTATCCTTACCCATTTCTTCTTTCTTTTTTATTTTCTTTCTTTCTTTTTTTTATTTGTTCTTACCCCCCCCTTTCTCTATCCTTACCCATTTCTTCTTTCTTTTTTATTTTCTTTCTTTCTTTTTTTTATTTGTTCTTACCCCCCCTTTCTCTACCCTTACCCATTTCTTCTTTCTTTTTTATTTTCTTTCTTTCTTTTTTTATTTGTTCTTACCCCCCTTTCTCTATCCTTACCCATTTCTTCTTTCTTTTTTATTTTCTTTCTTTTTTTTTTTATTTGTTCTTATCCCCCCCTTTCTCTATCCTTACCCATTTCTTCTTTCTTTTTTTATTTTCTTTCTTTCTTTTTTTTATTTGTTCTTACCCCCCCTTTCTCTATCCTTACCCATTTCTTCTTTCTTTTTATTTTCTTTCTTTCTTTTTTTTATTTGTTCTTACCCCCCCTTTCTCTATCCTTACCATTTCTTCTTTCTTTTTTATTTTCTTTCTTTCTTTTTTTTATTTGTTCTTACCCCCCCTTTCTCTATCCTTACCCATTTCTTCTTTCTTTTTTATTTTCTTTCTTTCTTTTTTTTATTTGTTCTTACCCCCCCTTTCTCTATCCTTACCCATTTCTTCTTTCTTTTTTATTTTCTTTCTTTCTTTTTTTTATTTGTTCTTACCCCCCTTTCTCTATCCTTACCCATTTCTTCTTTCTTTTTTATTTTCTTTCTTTTTTTTTTATTTGTTCTTACCCCCCCTTTCTCTATCCTTACCCATTTCTTCTTTCTTTTTTATTTTCTTTCTTTCTTTTTTTTATTTGTTCTTACCCCCCCTTTCTCTATCCTTACCCATTTCTTCTTTCTTTTTTATTTTCTTTCTTTCTTTTTTTTATTTGTTCTTACCCCCCTTTCTCTATCCTTACCCATTTCTTCTTTCTTTTTTATTTTCTTTCTTTCTTTTTTTTATTTGTTCTTACCCCCCCTTTCTCTATCCTTACCCATTTCTTCTTTCTTTTTTATTTCTTTCTTTCTTTTTTTTATTTGTTCTTACCCCCCTTTCTCTATCCTTACCCATTTCTTCTTTCTTTTTATTTTCTTTCTTTTTTTTTTTATTTGTTCTTATCCCCCCTTTCTCTATCCTTACCCATTTCTTCTTCTTTTTTATTTTCTTTCTTTCTTTTTTTATTTGTTCTTACCCCCCCCCTTTCTCTATCCTTACCCATTTCTTCATTTCTTCTTTCTTTTTTATTTTCTTTCTTTCTTTTTTTTATTTGTTCTTACCCCCCCTTTCTCTATCCTTACCAATTTCTTCTTTCTTTTTTATTTTCTTTCTTTCTTTTTTTTATTTGTTCTTACCCCCCCCTTTCTCTATCCTTACCCATTTCTTCTTTCTTTTTTATTTTCTTTCTTTCTTTTTTTTATTTGTTCTTACCCCCCCTTTCTCTATCCTTACCCATTTCTTCTTTCTTTTTTATTTTCTTTCTTTCTTTTTTTTATTTGTTCTTACCCCCCCCTTTCTCTATCCTTACCCATTTCTTCTTTCTTTTTTATTTTCTTTCTTTCTTTTTTTTATTTGTTCTTACCCCCCCTTTCTCTATCCTTACCCATTTCTTCTTTCTTTTTTATTTTCTTTCTTTCTTTTTTTATTTGTTCTTACCCCCCCCTTTCTCTATCCTTACCCATTTCTTCTTTCTTTTTTATTTTCTTTCTTTCTTTTTTTTATTTGTTCTTACCCCCCCTTTCTCTATCCTTACCCATTTCTTCTTTCTTTTTTATTTTCTTTCTTTCTTTTTTTTATTTGTTCTTACCCCCCCCCTTTCTCTATCCTTACCCATTTCTTCTTTCTTTTTTATTTTCTTTCTTTCTTTTTTTTATTTGTTCTTACCCCCCCCTTTCTCTATCCTTACCCATTTCTTCTTTCTTTTTTATTTTCTTTCTTTCTTTTTTTTATTTGTTCTTACCCCCCCTTTCTCTATCCTTACCCATTTCTTCTTTCTTTTTTATTTTCTTTCTTTCTTTTTTTTATTTGTTCTTACCCCCCCCTTTCTCTATCCTTACCCATTTCTTCTTTCTTTTTTATTTTCTTTCTTTCTTTTTTTTATTTGTTCTTACCCCCCCCCTTCTCTATCCTTACCCATTTCTTCTTTCTTTTTTATTTTCTTTCTTTCTTTTTTTTATTTGTTCTTACCCCCCCCTTTCTCTATCCTTACCCATTTCTTCTTTCTTTTTTATTTTCTTTCTTTCTTTTTTTTATTTGTTCTTACCCCCCCCTTTCTCTATCCTTACCCATTTCTTCTTTCTTTTTTATTTTCTTTCTTTCTTTTTTTTATTTGTTCTTACCCCCCCTTTCTCTATCCTTACCCATTTCTTCTTTCTTTTTTATTTTCTTTCTTTCTTTTTTTTATTTGTTCTTACCTTCCCTTTCTCTATTCTTAACTCTTTTTGTTTGTTTGTTTGTTTGTCTCTTTCTTTCTTTCTTTCTTTCTTTCTTTCTTTCTTTCTTTCTTTTTCATTACCCCCGCTTTCCTTATTTGTTCTTACCTCTTCTTTATACTTGCCTCTTTCTTTAATTCTTTCATTCTTAATTTCTTTCTTTCTTATTATCCCTTCTTTCTTTATGTGTTCTTACCTACTTTCTCTATTATTAACCTTTTCTTCTTTCTTTGCCTCTTTTTTCTTTCTTTCTTTCTTTCTTTCTTTCTTATTTTCTTTCTTTTTTCTTTCTTTCTTTCTTTCTTTCTTTTCTTTTCTTTCTTTATTTGTTCTTAACTCTTTTTTCTCTATTCTTACTGCTTTCGTTGCTTCTTTCTTTCTTTTTTATTATCTCTTCTTTCTTTATATGTTCTTACCTCCTCTTTCTCTATTATTATCCCTTTCTTTCTTTGCTTCTTTCTTTCTTTTTTATTATCTCTTCTTTCTTTATATCTTCTTACCTCCTCTTTCTCTATTATTATCCCTTTCTTTCTTTGCTTCTTTCTTTCTTTTTTATTATCTCTTCTTTCTTTATATGTTCTTACCTCCTCTTTCTCTATTATTATCCCTTTCTTTCTTTGCTTCTTTCTTTCTTTTTTATTATCTCTTCTTTCTTTATATCTTCTTACCTCCTCTTTCTCTATTATTATCCCTTTCTTTCTTTGCTTCTTTCTTTCTTTTTTATTATCTCTTCTTTCTTTATATCTTCTTACCTCCTCTTTCTCTATTATTATCCCTTTCTTTCTTTGCTTCTTTCTTTCTTTTTTATTATCTCTTCTTTCTTTATATCTTCTTACCTCCTCTTTCTCTATTATTATCCCTTTCTTTCTTTGCTTCTTTCTTTCTTTTTTATTATCTCTTCTTTCTTTATATATGTTCTTACCTCCTCTTTCTCTATTATTATCCCTTTCTTTCTTTGCTTCTTTCTTTCTTTTTTATTATCTCTTCTTTCTTTATATGTTCTTACCTCCTCTTTCTCTATTATTATCACTTTCTTTCTTTGCTTCTTTCTTTCTTTTTTATTATCTCTTCTTTCTTTATATATTCTTACCTCCTCTTTCTCTATTATTATCCCTTTCTTTCTTTGCTTCTTTCTTTCTTTTTTATTATCTCTTCTTTCTTTATATATTCTTACCTCCTCTTTCTCTATTATTATCCCTTTCTTTCTTTGCTTCTTTCTTTCTTTTTTATTATCTCTTCTTTCTTTATATCTTCTTACCTCCTCTTTCTCTATTATTATCCCTTTCTTTCTTTGCTTCTTTCTTTCTTTTTTATTATCTCTTCTTTCTTTATATCTTCTTACCCCCTCTTTCTCTATTATTATCCCTTTCTTTCTTTGCTTCTTTCTTTCTTTTTTATTATCTCTTCTTTCTTTATATGTTCTTACCTCCTCTTTCTCTATTATTATCCCTTTCTTTCTTTGCTTCTTTCTTTCTTTTTTATTATCTCTTCTTTCTTTATATGTTCTTACCTCCTCTTTCTCTATTATTATCCCTTTCTTTCTTTGCTTCTTTCTTTCTTTTTTATTATCTCTTCTTTCTTTATATCTTCTTACCTCCTCTTTCTCTATTATTATCCCTTTCTTTCTTTGCTTCTTTCTTTCTTTTTTATTATCTCTTCTTTCTTTATATCTTCTTACCTCCTCTTTCTCTATTATTATCCCTTTCTTTCTTTGCTTCTTTCTTTCTTTTTTATTATCTCTTCTTTCTTTATATCTTCTTACCTCCTCTTTCTCTATTATTATCCCTTTCTTTCTTTGCTTCTTTCTTTCTTTTTTATTATCTCTTCTTTCTTTATATCTTCTTACCTCCTCTTTCTCTATTATTATCCCTTTCTTTCTTTGCTTCTTTCTTTCTTTTTTATTATCTCTTCTTTCTTTATATGTTCTTACCTCCTCTTTCTCTATTATTATCCCTTTCTTTCTTTGCTTCTTTCTTTCTTTTTTATTATCTCTTCTTTCTTTATATATTCTTACCTCCTCTTTCTCTATTATTATCCCTTTCTTTCTTTGCTTCTTTCTTTCTTTTTTATTATCTCTTCTTTCTTTATATATTCTTACCTCCTCTTTCGCTATGATTATCCCTTTCTTTCTTTGCTTCTTTATTCGTTCATTAATTCTTGACTCTTCTTACTCTTTTTTTCGTTATTTTTTCTTTCTTTTATCTTCTTTCTTTCTTTCTTTCTTCCTTCCTTTTCTTTTTTTTTTTATTCTTAGCTTTTTTTAATTTCTTTTTTATTAGTTTCTTACGAATTATTTTTGTCTCCTTTTCTTCTTACGCATTTTCCCCCTCTCTCTCTTCCCCTCTCTCTCTTTCTTTCTTTCTTTCTTTCTTTCTTTCTTTCTTAACCTGCAACTCTCGATTGCCACATATCAAACACTTAAACATTCTAAATATACACGATATTTTTTACGTAGCACAGGACCGCATCAACCCCGTAAGAAACGAACTCATTGACCTTATCATATTGTCTGATCGGTTCAATAAGGTCAAGATGACAACTTATTTAAAAATGGCCTACAATCTTTTATTAACTGGGGCAAAGAATGGCTTGTTAATTTCAACGCCCCTAAAACGAAATTGCTTTCTTTTAATCATTTGAGAGAACCCTTTTTTACCACCCATCAGCTTGGCTGATGCTAACCTCCGGGAGAGCGACGCATTACGCCTTTTTGGGGTTACGTCTTCCACTGTCATGAAGAAGAAACAGTATATTAAATCAGTAGCTAGGTCTACTGCTAGGAAAGTTGGTTCACTGTTTAGTGCTAGAAAAGTTTTCTCGCTAGAATCTATCTTACATATTTATAGGTCTACTATTCGTCCATGCTTTGAATATTGCTGTCACATGTAATATGGTGCTTTTGCTATGTATTTAGAGATTCTGGATAAAAGATGAAGATGAATCTGCAATGTTACTGGTCTTGATCTGGCATCTCGGCTTCAGTCATTTTCCCAACACCATAATGTAGCTTCCCTGTGCCTTTTCTATAAATACTTTCATGGTAATTATTCTGATGAAATTTCCTCTGTTTTTTTTATCCCCCCCCCACAGGCAAATTGTACATATAAGAACTAGTCAGGACTTCATAGAGACTTGAGGTATTATGGTGGCTGTAGTAAGAATGCTAGAAAAGAATGCGTTGTTTTGATGTAAGGAATTACTGTAGTATGTTTGCGTCAGTTATTTTTGCTAAGTTTAAGATAAGACAGATTGAAGACCAGACTTTCCCCCATTCTCCTTTTCGCCTTGTGCCACATTTTTTGTATTTTCAAAATAAATATTACTTTCCTCTATGGTACATAGATTTTATGAATATAAGCGCATTACTAGTATGAAGACAAGGTTTCATCCTTTTACAAGCATTTCTCGCTTGTAGAACTCTCTACTGGCTTCTTGCTTTCCGGTCAAGTTTGATCTTCAAAAATTTAAATAAGTTTGTTTATGGTACAAAATTTAACGATAGCTAGGAATAAGCAAAATTTATATGCCATTTTAAAAAGATTAAAAAAATAAAAACGAACAATCGGTTTCGTCCCAGCCTTATCAAGTTTATTTCTGGGATGTAAAAAATAAGCTTGTAAATTTAATTAATATTAATGATAACGAATGGAGGGAAAAAAAATGAATTTCAAGAAAGCTAGAGTCCAATAACATTCAAACCCAGTAAGCATTCTCTCTGTTTACAGAGGGAAGGCCCACGGGATCTGATGTACAAGGACTCTAGAACCTTGAGGTGATATGAGGAGTGGGAACTAGATAAAATTGAGAAACGGTTCGCACTAAATTCAAAAACACAATTCCTGCTATTTATTACATGCTCAGCGATAAAAGAGCCAGAAGTATTAATTAGTTGACTATTTCTAGCACCCGGATTCTAAATCCTGGGGTGGTGGGGGTTAATTGTTGTTTTATCCTCAGATCCAAACGTTGGGACGTCCTCCCTATGTAGTCGAGTCCACAACTACACTTATATTGATAAATCACTGAATTAACATGATGGGGGGGGAGGATATCCTTACGAATGGATGACAAAATTGGTAACAAATATTGCCCGAACATTGAGCGAAAAATAATAGCCCATTAATTGCACGCGAAATTCGTCTAGATAAAGACTCACCCTCTTAACCAATAAAGGGAAAAATTTAAATACATTGTCAATTGTTACATAACTGTTCTTTTATTCTTCTCTCTCTTTAAAATTTCTCTCTCTCTCTCTCTCTCTCTCTCTCTCTCTCTTTCTCTTTCATATTCTCTCACATTCGGTAAAACCGTTGCATCTTAGTAGCTTTATTGCCTTGCTTGGGGTGAAATGATTTAAATCAAAACTACTCCGAAATAACTTTATGAACATTTCACCTGTGCGGGCATTTAAAAACAGTTTTCTTATTATTTCCCAGATAGTCTTCAAACTAGAGCTACCCCTGCAAATCAACTCAGTTCGATCTTCGCTAGGGGCTACACTCGCTCTAGATATTTGCTGCATTAAAATATGAATAGCCATTGAGGATTACACTTTCCACCATCGAAAACACGGCGATCGCATGCCGGCATTTGTTCAGTAGCATATGCTCCGATATCGGAGAATGGGTTCGTGTTTCAATAGCATAGTATGAGTAAATATAATTTCCTTAAAGAGACGGGGGCCATTCATTGTAGATAGTCTGTGGACAATATGCACCCGAAAACAAGTCTCCCGAACATTATGCCACTTTACTTGCAACGTGACGTGTGTTGCCGTACTGACGCCATTGTTACAAGACCAAGTCGTTCAAAATATCGATCACCAAAGGAGGAATTCATTTGTCGAAGAATTCCGGCAATGCAAACCAAACACGTCATTCTAAACACCTGCGGTTCTACTGCCAAATTATCTCTATCAATCTGTCCGAGCGCATATATTTACGACATTCTTAATGTCCTGCTCGGTATATGTTTCTTATCAGTTCCTGAGGCGAAAGGCGCATGCGCAAGACGTACGAATATCAGACTTTAAGCAACTAAAATAAAATCTAGTGAATACGCTTCGCGTGAATTCAGTATACCGTTAGATGTGCAGGTGGTGTAATGATCAGAGATTCGGAACGCTAAATCGGCGATCCAAGTTCGATTTCTGGTTGTGATCTTCATATTCACTTCCTCACAAATACCCTTGAAATGAATATATATGTATATAAATATTTAGCTTCCATTTTTGAAACATGGTTATTACTGTGTAGCGAAAAAACATATTTTAAACTATTTAATTTATAATATATATATATATATATATATATATATATATATCTTCATTCAAACATATTTCATTGAGTAAGATACCTTGTCTGTTTATATTTTTTTTTATACTGATCTTTTCCAGTTCTCTAAATAGTTCCAGGATATTAAGATGAAAGACGCCGTAGTTTTTTTCTAACCCAAGTACTTTCGTTTTTGTCAAACATCGTCTTCAGAGGTAAATTGTAGACAAATTCCGTTTTGCCCAGTTATGTTTAGTTAAAAATTTTAATTTATCCGTTGTTGTTATGGGATCTTCTGAAAAAAAAGCGTTTCAATGTAAGGAAGCTGACCCGAAATTGGTAGATCTGCAAAATGGCATTAAATATTTGTTATATGCACTTCGATATGTTGCTGCTACACGCGTAATAAATTTTGTTGAGTATTGGTTGGTTGCTTTTGATATAGACGGCCTTGATAATTTAAAGGTTTTGTTTATTATTTTCGTATATTGGTGCGCATTGTACATAGGGATAGATATATTTCTTAATTTTTGGATCATTTGTTGGAGCGCGTATTATTTATGAGTGCGTATTATTTTCGAGAAATTACAGTAGTTAGAATGTATTTGATTAAAGTAAAGTAGGTTGATATGTTTGGGTTATTTGATTAATTATTATGTTCTGTTGATTTATGTTAATATTTTTAATTTGTTAATCAGTGATGTAATTAGGAAAGTCATTATCAATGAGAGGTTGTTTAATGTTTTTTAATTCAGTGTAGAAGCGTCCTGGGTATGACGATAGACTACGTCCAACAACAAGGCTTCAGATAAAGTTTTCGGAAAAATGTTGCCAGCTATGCTTTTTTGAAACAATAATGTTGCTAGCTATGCGTTTTTTGGTAAAAAATAATGTTGCCAGCTGTATGTTTAACAGTACTGTATATTTAATATATTTATATATATATATATATATATATATATATATATATAGTTTATGCAAACTTAGGTAATCCGTATGGGTAGACCTGAGGAGGATGATATCCAGAGAACTCAATGTAAAATTCAGAGCAGATATGTTTGTTAAAGGGGTTATGGTGAAATAATTTATTACATGGAACCATAACGTGGTCTGTTTTTATTCAAACAATATATATATATATATATATATATATATATATATATATATATATATATATATATATATATCTTAATTTGGCATTAAATGACCCACAGTGGTTGATATGCCATAAAACCCAACCAACCAAATCAGTGTAGAAATTTTTTTGTGGAGGAGTTACCTTTTGCACGGTTTATTTATTAAATTTTGTATAATAGTTATTTTGTAATAGTCAGGACATTAACTTTTAGAGTTTAGAGTTTATGCTAGTTGTTTTTTTATATGGGGAGGTAGTAAATGTATTATTATTATTATTGTTATTATTATGAGTGTCTGTCAGTACATCAAGAAAAGGTATTTTATTGTTAAGTTCATATATAAACATAATGGCGTTTTTTTTGTTTTTTTTTTTTTGTTTTCTTGTTTTTAATTTTCTTGTTTTTAATTTTCTTGTATCTTATGTATTTCATCGATGTTTTTAACTAAGATAAGAATATCATTTACATATCTTTTTTTTTTGTGATGTTAAATCTTATTTTCAAGGTTAGTCATATAGAAGTTACTGTTAGTCAAAGAACTAAACCCAAGGAAACACCATCACATACGTAGATGTTATTTCGGTGTTCATAGAAGAGAACCTTAGTGGTACAAGTCAAAAGTAGTTTTCGTAATATATCAGGTATGATTTTTAGTGGAAGGAGTGACTGACAAATAAGCTTTCAACATTAAGTGAGGCTATGGTTTAATTATTAAGTTTTTGTGTTTTTAAGATTTGGATTAATTTGTGAGTTGATTTAATACTGTATTTACTAGGTATGTATGGTGTAATGAGTTGGTTAATAATTTTGTTTACTTGATAAACCAAAGGGGAGATTTGCGATATGATGTAATGGAGAGAGAAGTTAGGATTGTGTACTTTTATAGTTATTGTTAATCAACGATGTAATTAGGAAAGTCATAATTAATGAAAGTTTGTTTAATGTTTTTTTTAATTCAGTTGAGAAATTTTTTTTCGTAAAGCAGTTAAATTTTGCACGTTTTATTAATTTTTTAATAATAGTTATTTTGTAATAGTCAGGATATTCACTTTATAGTTCAGGGTTTATGCTACTGTATATATATATATATATATATATATATATATATATATATATATATATATATATATATATATATATATATTAGGTTGGTGCAAAAATAATGACGTAATAATGTCGTTTTTGACGTTAAAAATACGTCAAAAAACGACATTATTACGTCATTATTTTTGCACCAACCTAATAATATATCTAGGCAGTACTGAGATGATTCTTTGTATTGAGGTAATTTTCCTAAGATTATCCTATTTTTGAATAATTCGTTTTTACATCCGTAAGAGCCACGTTTGCATCCTTTATGTTCAAGAGGTATTAGGTTGGTGCAAAAATAATGACGTAATAATGTCGTTTTTGACGTTAAAAAAATACGCAACTTATATAAAATCTATGATTAGGCTTGCATATTAGTCGAGATAATTGCGTATTTGACAGATGAAGAAGAGAGTTGAAGCAGAAGAAATGTGGTTCTACAGAAAGATGCTGAGAATAACATGGAGCGAACATGCGAGCAACGACGAAGTTCTAGGGACAATGGCAACAAAAGGGACACTGATACTTAATATCAGAAAGAGAGAGTTGAAATTTCAGTTACACAAAATGAGGAAAGAACGCTTGGCAAAATTGATGCTCACAGGACGTATTTGAATGCAAGGGAGACAGTGTAAAGTAACGCATAACCTACCTGGCGAGCTTGGGTGAATAGATGGCAAACTAGGATTTTGGGAGAGATGGCAAAAAGACAAAAGTTATTAAATTAAGTGCTACAACTTACAGGAAATTGTGGAGAGCCATGATCGCGAACGACCTGAAGGGACACGTCACAAAGAAGAAGAAGAAGAAGAGTAAAATCTAAGATTTCGAGTACTGACTTTAAAGTCAGGTTTGCCTAGGGGTCAAGACAGTTGCGTATTTCACATGAGTACCCGTGGTCAGTGTATAGGTGAGTGTAATATCTGAGAGTATGAAAACTGCGAGGTTAAAAGAAAGATACATCGGTAGAGACGTTCGATTTAAAAAAAACAAAAAAACAACAATAATTAGAAAATTAATCTGAATAATATTTTGTATATTGACAATATCTTATCTTAGAATTCACATTTCCTCCTGTCTAGATTGTAACCCTGATCGCTTCGATGAGGTCAAATTGGTAGCTGATCTAAAAAAAATAACCTTCAATCTGCTGTTAAGTGGGACAAGGAATGGCCTGTCAATTTTAACGCCGCCAAAGCAAAGCTTAATCATCTGAGAGACCCACTTTCTGCCTTTTATCAGCATGGCTTATGCTAACCACCAGGAGAGTAATTCGTTGCCCCTTCACGAGCTAATATTTTCAGCTGGTATGAAGAGGAGAGATTAAATTGAAACAATTGCTAGGTCTGCTGCTATGAAAGTCGTTTCACTGTCTAGGGCAAGATTATTTTTTCTCTTGAAAAACTATCTTATATATGTATAAGTCTACCATTCATCCGCCCTTTGAATAGTCCGGTGCTCCTATTATATATGGTTTGGTTGGTTGGGTTTTATGGCATATCAACCACTGTGGGTCATTTAATGCCAAATTAAGGTATATATATATATATATATATATATATATATATATATATATATATATATATATATATATATGCACACACACACACATACACACACACACACACACATATATATATATATATATATATATATATATATATATATCGATACACATATACATACATACATACACATATACCTATACATATATTAAATATACAGTACTATTAAACATATAGCTGACAACATTATTCTTTCAAAAGCGTATAGCTTGCAACATTATTCTTTCCAAAAGACGTATAGCTGGCAACATTATTTTTACAAAAAAACGTATAGCTGGCAACATTATTGTTTCAAAAACGCATACCTGGCAACATTATTGTTTCAAAAATGTTGAGCTGGCAACATTATTGTTTCAAAAACGCATACCTGGTAACATTAGTCTTTCAAAAACGTATAGCTGGCAACATTATTTTTTCCAAAAAAACGTATAGCTGGCAACATTATTGTTTCAAAAACGTATAGCTGGCAACATTATTTTTCCGAAAACATTATCTGAAGCCTTGTTGTTGGACGTAGTTTATCGTCATACCCAGGACGCGGATGTAGTTTATCTTCATACCCAGGACGCCCTTTTATATATTTAGAGATTCTTGGTAAGATTCAAAGTAGAATCAGCAATATTATTAGCACTGACCTGGCATCTCGACATTGGTCACTTTCCCACCGCCGTAATGTAGCTTCCCTGAGTCTTTTCTATCAATACTTTCCTTGTAATTTATCGGATGAACTTAGCCCACTTTCACTTAAAAAAAACAAACTATTTTATCATGCGAGTTCCTTTTTTGAGATATCAAATTAGACTAATCTCTTTTCCTCTATCTCTTTATTCCATATTCTAATGAATAAGTTCAAAAAGTAAAAGAGAATGATAAAAGTATCGTTAGTAACTCTATACTCGTTAAAATCAAGCTAAGAGACAAAAGACAAAGGTGAAAAGCGTTAGCAAATAGACAATGCCTGCTTTGACCCAAGAAGAAACCTCAGGGGTTCTATTATTTAATTTTATTTACATACATTAGAAAAAATACATAAATGAAAAGTATAATACAAATAAATACATACATACTTATGAATAATAAATACATACATACTTATGAATAATAAAAAGTGGTTTCCTCTTGTTTTGTTACTCTCTTCTTTGAGAGAGCTATTTCTGTTTGCTGGGACTATAAAAGGACACTATACGTGAACTCTTTATTCACAGTTGAATAAAGCTTCCTTAAAGCCTACACCTGCGTACTTTTGTCATTACACATACATACATATATAAATACACACACACACACGTGTAACGGGCCACCCCCAAATTTTCAATTATTAAAAACGTCTTTATCATGTATTTCTTTTTTGAGAGACCAAATTACAATAGACTAACCTCTTTTCCTCTATCTCTTTATCCCGTTTTCTAGTTATATAAGTTAAAAACTAAAAGAGGATGATTAAAGTATTTTTAGTAAAGCTATACTCGTTGCGTATTCGCTTACAGCTATAAGCAACCGAACTAGAAACAGCTAAACATCTTATAAACGTAAACAATGAAAAAGATGCATATTCACTATGTTTATATTTTATAATACGATACTTAATATGTGAATATTCCATATTTATTGGATATAATTAAGTAAGCATCAGTTTTATACAAATCGTGTTTGTTTTAAATACAGCTGTACTTTTTGACTACAGTAAATGGATATACAGTTTGGTCAGCAGCATAGCCAGAGCCAGCAATACATACGCTG
Organism: Acanthosepion lycidas; assembly: GCA_963932145.1. Lineage (NCBI taxonomy): Eukaryota > Metazoa > Mollusca > Cephalopoda > Sepiida > Sepiidae > Acanthosepion > Acanthosepion lycidas. Next base: position 57,315,318 of record OZ010600.1, on the reverse strand, counting down.
AGTTTATATCTCGTGTATAATGCGACCCCCTTAAAATTAGCTTCAAAATTAGGTCTTTCAATGTCGCATGATATGTGAATATATACGGTATATAATCTGGCTGTTTTTTCAATGTTTTTGTTTGTTTTTTTTCTTCTTTCAGGCCTTGCAATCTTCTGTTCACAGTGTGAATCTGAAAACCTACCGACGTGTGAGCCATATCCCCCCTCAGCTACGAATTGCACTCACTGCCAACAGATGGACGATGAGAGCAACCGGTGTCTTATATTCAAGGAGTATAAATACTGTATCACGTTCACAAAGTTTGTCAACGGTAAGTACCCTAAAATTTTGTCTACGGTAAGTACCCTAAAATTTTGTCAACGGTAATTACCCTAAAATTTCTTCAGAACACGCATAATAGATCTATTATACACGAAAAAAAAGTGGCGTATTATTTGCTCTATAGCATCAATAATGGTGATAATGACTTTGTTAATACTTCCGGTCCCACTAAGGGACAAAACGGATCGAGCGGCAGTTTGAATAATACAGTTGCTGAGTTCAGCATGTCTCGTCTTATCTCGTCTTTAAACAACATTTACCGGCCTGAATGTTCGAGAAATTTTCATAGAAAATATGCGTCCTCCGACAGGAATCGAACCTGTATCCTATACAGAACCATCATATAGCCTGACGTGGCTTTACCGATTGAGCCACAGAGGAGCGTTTTGGTTACCAAGGTCGATTTTACTGTTTTTAAACTACAATTCTCCATGATTTTCTCTCATACATTCATATCTGCTCGATGCGTATCCAAATGTAAGCAAATGACGGAGGACGCGTATTTTCTGTGAAAATTTCTCGGACATTCAAGCCGGTAAATGTTGTTAATACTGTTTATTATAAACAGAGCATTTGCTTAAATATTTGTATCTATAAAAAGAATCTATAAGCATAAAAAAATGTCTTAAAATAAATAAATTGTCTCGACCTCACACCGCTCCATCCAGAAGGCTGCCTTTGTCTGGAGGTTTGAAGACAAAAAAAAAAAAAAGAATTGAAGGTTATATTATTTAAACAAGATTCCTTATTTTACTGTAGTAATAACAGAATAACAATTAACGCAACAAAAAATGCCAATTCCTTAATACAAACGAAATAGTTAGAAATGGCAAATTATTTAATGAGACATTTGTTTCCGCTTATTGTCCAGTAATTTCTATACATCAGGTGACATATTTGCCGATGACAAGAGCAAAACATCATCCATGGGGTTATCATACAACCTTGTTCTTGAACCATTTTTAGAAGATTTCATTTTCGAAAAAAGTTGTTAACAAGCATATGTACTACCAAATAATGATATCATTTTCGCATTATTTAATACCCTTTTCTATTTCCCACTTGGCAAAACATATTTCCTGGAGAAGCCAACAGTAGATTCGGAATTAAATTTTGATTCTAAAACTTCGTCGCATTGTAAGTCAAGTAACTACAACTTATATTTTTCTGCCATTTGCTCAACAAATTAATTAGATTTAACAGATTCCCACAGCATAGTAGTGGATAAATGTTTACTCAATCATACTAGTAATCCCTCAACAAATGGTGACCACGACACGATATTTTCTCCTGGATGCAAAAACAGAAAACTATATAAACCACATCAACAATCTATCGTTTAAACCAGGGGCCGGCAACATTTTGGAGAGAGTCGGTCAGAAAGCTATTCATTGTCTCGGAGAAGGATGATATTAAATGTACTATAATAAATTCTCTCGACCTCACACCGCTCCGTCCAGAAGGCTGCCTTTGTCTGGAGGTTTGAAGACACACAAAAAAAAGAAGTTAATGTTATATTGTTTAAACAAGATTCCTTATTTTACTGTAGCAATAACAGAATAACAATTAACGCAACAAAAAATGCCAATTCCTTAATACAAACGAAATAGAAATGGCAAATTATTTAATGAGACATTTGTTTCTGCTTATTGTCCAGTAATTTCTATACATCAGGTGACATATTTGCCGATGACAAGAGCGAAACATCATCCATGGGGTTATCATTCAACCTTGTTCTTGAACCATTTTTAGATTTCATTTTCGAAAAAAGTTGTTAACAAGCATATGTACTTCCAAATAATGATATCATTTTCGCATTATTCAATAGACTTTTGTATTTCTGTTGTGTCGGAAACCTACCACCTCTCTTGAAGATGAACTTGTCTGCGTCTGTGAACAAAGACTTTAAAGAGTGGCATGTCAGTTGACCGAGAGACAGAGAAATTCTTAGCTGAGCTAGTTATTGACTACTCAGGCGATTTCTGTACCTTTTTTACCAGCCTATTAAAACCCCTTTTATTGTTACGTGTTATTTAGCGTTTGTCTCTACTAACCCCAAATCAACATCATAACAATTTCCCACTTGACAAAACATATTTCTTGTCGAAGTCAACAGTAGATTCAGAATTAAATTTTGATTTAAAAACTTCGTCGCATTGTAAGTCAATTAAAACCAAATTATATTTTTCTGTCATTGGCTCCACAAATTAATTAGATAATTGGTGTCCAGGTGTAAAGTTGGCGGGCCAGACAAATGACCTTCGGAGGTCGGATCTGGACTGGGTGCAGGGGATTGATGACCCCTGGTTAAAACACTTCTCAAAACGGAGAGCCAGACAATAAAAAGTAAAGCGACTAACTTCTCTATCTACTGTACAACGTGGACAGTCAAAAAAAATGAATTTATTCCTACAAAAAAAAATTGTGATTAAATCCAATATAAGAAAAAAATAGTCAAATTCCAAAACTTTAAAGCGCATATATATGACGTAACAACGATGGTCTCCAAGTCAACAAATACATTTTTTTTTATATTCAACACGTGCGAAGAAAAGTTACTAATAGCCATCACAATTATTATTACGACTACAACGGTCTGCAGGTGAGCAATCCTCTTTTCAGTTTATCTTTTTTCTCTTAGCGCTTTATTAAAAGCATTAGAAATATGTAGCAAGCTTAGAAATTCCATATCAACCCTGGTGCAAATTAATCGAAGCAAAACGAAAAATTCCGTTATTATTTACTTTTTTTTTTTCATATTTTTCCAATGAAACATGACCCAGTGCACATGTTACTACTTCGTATATCCATTTCATGGGGTTTTCGGTTTCTTCTAACGACTTTTCATTCGCTTTCACTCTCAGTAGAGTCCCTTGTGTCTTAGTGGAATTATTGCCTTGCTTGGCGTGCACTGATTAAAAAGAAATTCTTACCCTTTCTCTATATAAAGTTTTCCGCTCGCTAAAGCGTTCTCCTGATGACTGAATCAATTGAAATCAAGCAATAAGAATATCGAACGACCGTTCCATCGATTGATCGATCAATTAAATCAGTCACTCAATCGATTTCTTAATTTAGTTTCACTAAACGCAGTCACTTCGAAAATTCAGACACGGATCAAAATGTCCAAGAGACAAGGCCAGTGTCTAGTTCATGATTATTATATCGTTCCGCGCGGGTGACTCACTACTGTGGTCTTCTTCTGAGCTTGGAAAATACCGGGAATATCTAATCTGGTGAAAACTATGAAACAGGGACGGTTTTATTTGGCTAAGCCATGTTTGATGCAATTTCATTTATTAGTCTTTAGAAAGAATCGCTTTCTTGGTCGCATTTATTGATGAAGAATTATAAAGCAAAAATATTGAAAGGGAAAGAGCGGTGTCTGCTTTGAGGTTTAATTATGTAAGCATTCGATTCTATATAATTTCGGAGGATGGGGTTTTTAAACCTGTAAGAACATCAACAAAACTATTCTTTCGTATTTCTTAACTGTAGCGAATTGATTTTATGAGATAGATCGATAGATAGAAAATAACTGAGATAGATAGATAGATAGATAGATAGATAGATAGAAAGAAAATGACTGAGATATATAGAAAATGACTGAGATAGATAGATTGATAGATAGATAGATAGAAAATGACTGAGATAGATAGATTGATAGATAGATAGATAGAAAATGACTGAGATAGATAGATAGATAGAAAATTACTGCGATAGATAGATAGATAGATAGATAGATAGATAGATAGATAGATAGATAGATAGATAATGACTGTGAAAGATAATGAATGTGATAGATAATGATTTTGATAGATAGATAGATAGATAGATAGATAGATAGATAGATAGATAGATTATGACTGTGATAGATAGGGAATTGTGAAAGGAAGGAAGGAAGGAAGGAAGGAAGGAAGGAAGGAAGGAAGGAAGGAAGGAAGGAAGGAAGGAAGGAAGGAAGGAAAAGAGTGAGAATATGGAGGATTAAGAAAAGGACAAAAGATGAACGGGATTTCAGAAGATAGATGGCGATTGACGTTGTATTTAAATTTTTGAAGATTGTAGTTATCAGGTAAGTAATAAACGGAAAAGAGATCCAGAGACGGGGAGTAGGAAAAAAGAATCTGTGGAAGTAGAAGCGATGGTTTCATTTAGCTATTTCAACAGTAAAGGGTGGGGCCTAAATGCCAATCAAGTGGTACACGCAAATTCAAGCAGTCGGGATTTGTAGAAAAGGCAGAAGGAAGCCACATTACGTCTGTGACTGAAGTCGAGATGCCAGGTCAGGATCGATTACATTGCAGACCATAATTTGGATTTTGTCAAGAACCTCGAGATGAATAGCAGGAGCACCAGACCAAATATGGTAGCAGTCTGTGACTGAAAGCAAGATGCCAAGTCAGGATCGATTACATTGCAGACCATAATTTGGATTTTGTCAAGCACATCGAGATGAATAGCAGGAACACCAGACCAAATATGGTAGCAGTCTGTGACTGAAAGCAAGATGCCAAGTCAGGATCGATTACATTGCAGACCATAATTTGGATTTTGTCAAGAACCTCGAGATGAATAGCAGGAGCATCAGACCAAATATGGTAGCAGTCTGTGACTGAAAGCAAGATGCCAAGTCAGGATCGATTACATTGCAGACCATAATTTGGATTTTGTCAAGAACCTCGAGATGAATAGCAGGAGCATCAGACCAAATATGGTAGCAGTCTGTGACTAAAACCAACATGCCAGGTCAGGATCTATTACATTACAGATCCTTTCTTTGGATTTTGTCAAGAACCTCGAGATCAATAGCAGGAGCATCAGACCAAATATGGTAGCAGTCTGTGACTGAAAGCAAGATGCCAGTTCAGGATCGATTACATTACAGCCCATAATTTGGATTTTGTCAAGAACATCGAGATGAATAGCTGGAGCACCGGAGCAAATATGGTAGCAGTCTTTGACTGAAACCAAGATGCCAGGTCAGGATCGATTACATTACAGCCCATAATTTGGATTTTGTCAAGAACATCGAGATGAATAGCTGGAGCACCGGAGCAAATATGGTAGCAGTCTGTGACTGAAACCAATATGCCAGTTCAGGATCGATTACATTACAGCCCATAATTTGGATTTTGTCAAGAACATCGAGATGAATAGCTGGAGCACCGGAGCAAATATGGTAGCAGTCTTTGACTGAAACCAAGATGCCAGGTCAGGATCGATTACATTGAAGACCATAATTTGGATTTTGTCAAGAACCTCGAGATGAATAGCAGGAGCACCGGATCAAATATGGTAGCAGTCTGTGACTGAAACCAAGATGCCAGGTCAGGATCGATTACATTGCAGACCATAATTTGGATTTTGTCAAGAACCTCGAGATGAATAGCAGGAGCACCAGACCAAATATGGTAGCAGTCTGTGACTGAAACCAAGATGCCAGGTCAGGATCGATTACTTTACAGATCCTCTCTTTGGATTTTGTCATGAACCTCGAGATGAATAGCAGAAGCACCAGACCAAATATGGTAGCAGTCTGTGACTGAAACCAAGACGCCAAGTCAGGATCAATTACATTACAGATCCTTTCTTTGGATTTTGTCAAGAACCTCGAGATGAATAGCAGGAGCAGCAGACCAAATATGGTAGCAGTATTCAATGCACGGGTGAATAGTTAATAAAATAAGAAGATAATAATGAAGAAAAAAAGATAGCAACACAAAGAGTGCGAAAGAGGGATGACGACAACGGCAAGCCGCCTTTTTTGATAAATCCAACGTTCCCTCCTCCTTCGAAAAGCGGAATTTCTTTCGATCTAGCCTTCTGTTTAATTCCCGGCGGCGTCAAATCGCAAACTGTTCCAACGTTCAATAATGTCTGCAAATAGCCGACTTGAATTTGCTGAGTGGCCAAATCTAATCAGGAACTTGGAGAAATATCCGTCTATTTGCGTCCTCGTTCGCACGGATGTAACTATTTACACGTAGCGTGTGTTCAGTCTAAGCTTAATTCAAGAACTATAGTCGCGTATCGAACTGTTTTTTGTGGCTTTTTGGGTCTTTTTTTTTTGTTGTTTTTTTAACATTTAGTACTGTCCTGCAGTATCTGTGGAACTAGAACAGGCTACCTCAGCCAACGAAATAAAGCGTTCAGTTCGACATTCCAACCACCTGAAGAAGGCCGGAGCGTACAACGGCCCAAACGTTGTGATAAATATGGCAACAAAGATGAGGACAATAGTCCGAAAATTGTAAATAGTCTACTATTGTCCTCATCTTTATTGTCATATTCACGACGTTTCGGCCGTTATACGCACCGGCCTTCTTCAGGTGATATACTTTGGAATTTCGAACTGGACCCTTTATTTTCTAACCATTTATTTTGTCCACAAGAAATAGATTGAACTAGATCCAGGTGCCATGCCTCTTCCGGATTCCTCGGGTTATTTCTCTTTAGTATAACTATTTATACTATTTACATTCTTTGAAATGTTGTCCTCATCTTTATTGTCATGTTCCCGACGTTTCGGTCTTTGTTTCGTACTTGCTATTCATTTTGACCTGCTTGATAAGACCCAAAGAAGAATCAGCAATAATATTGGTCCTGATCTGATGTATCGGCTTCAGTCACATGTCCACCGCTGTAAGATAGCCTTTCTGAGTTGTTTCTTTAAATACATTCCTGATAATTGTTCGGATGAGTGTGTCTTCGAATATCACTCGCACTAATAGTACTTGCTCGATAATACCCGCTCGAATAGTAACCATCGTATATGATCACTATAGCGTATAGTGGATAGTATAGAGAAGAGAATGATGATCCGTTTAGTAACAGAGTAGGAATAGTGATCCGTGTATGGACCAGTATAGATTAGAAATGGCGATTAATCTAGACGTCACGCGACTTCCTATATTTGCGTTTCCTCTTTGATCACCGAGATGAAGCCGAGACGCCAGATCAGGACCAATAATATTGCTGATTCTTCTTTGAATCTTATCAAGGAGGTCAAAATGAATAGCAGGAGCACCGAGCCATATATAGCAACAATATTCTAAGCATCGTTATTTTTAGTCTATCCTTGCTATACTGACCGCTATTCTGTCCACTATTCGCTATACTATTTCTGTATTCGGATCACTATTCGGTGGTTACTATTCGAGCGAGCATTATCGAGCAAGTGCTATTAGTGCGAGTGATATTCGAAGGCGTCTGACACCAGTATTGTTCAACGCGTTACTATAGTTGTATCTGCGATTACAAAGTCTCTACTACAACGAGCATTACGAGTATTCGTTAGCATCACAAAAACAATGAAACACATTTTTACTTAGATTTTAGAAGCATTTTCCAGAGTATTTTTATGACTCTTCTTTTTCTTTGATGTACCATTTCACTTCAGGAAATAGGGGATCATCCTATTACACAATTTCATGTCCTTTTTTAATAACTTTTGCCTTTTTATTATCTCTCCTAAAACCTTGCTCCGCCATCTTTTTATTCGCTACTTAGGTTATGCGTTGTTTTCCTCTGTTTCTCTTGACTTCAATCTCTCCTGTGAGTATCAAATTTTTCAAGCCCTCCTTCTTCAATACGTACCAGAGAAATTTTAATCGTCTCTTCCTTATGTTAAGTATAAGTTCCGTTTTTGTTTCGATCTTCAGCTTTTATTTCTCCCAGCATACAAATGGCCGATTCTTTAATTAATATTCGATTTTCGTATGTATACAGAAGTTCCTATTTCGATGACGTTAAATGATTTTCATTTTTTAAGGCGCACGCTTTCTCCTCTTTATTAAATAAAATCCAATTGTATTGGAAAGATGGCGCTATTGTTGTCTCCTAAACTGAATGAATTGAATTCAGTATATGTGCTTTTGTATTACCGTATTAGTAGTTGTTCTGTTCTCATTATCGTTTGGCATGGGTCACAAGACTTTCGGACAACTCTTACTTCATCTTATAAATTAGTAATGACCGACAGTACTTTCTTCAATAATATTAGTAATATCCGACAATACTTCGTCAAATGAAATTAGTAATGGCCGTTACTACTGGGTTGTTCGAAAGTCTTCGTACCCCTACATAATATAACAACGCTCTGTGGGGTACTATCAGGAAGAGAGTTTCACATGAACGATACCAAAATACCCATAAGTTGAAGGGCGTCGTTTGGAGAGCCTTTGTAACAATCAACAAAGCACAGCTTCTTAAAATATTTAACAGCACATGGCGCCGCATCATTTTGTGCTATGAAAATGTTGTTCATACAAACCTTCTCTATGTATGGCAGCGTCAATGAAAGTGAATAAACTGATTCCAGTATATGTGATTTGTATTACTGTATTCTTTTTTTTCTCATTACCGTTTGGTAGGAGGTGACAAGACTTTTGGATCACCCTGTACTTCATCTAATAAATTAGTAATGTCCGACAGTACTTCATTTAATAATATTAGTAATGGCCGACAATACTTCGCCAAATTAAATTAGTAATGGCCTCTAATACAGGGTGGTCCGAAAGTCTTGTCACCCTTACGTAATAACTCAGCTTCGTAAAATATCACACAAGACATGGCGACGCATTATTTTGTGCCACGAAAATGACGGTGTTCATGTAGACCTTCTCGATGTGTGACAGCGTCAATGAAAGTGAATAAAGTACATGTGCTTGTATTGTATTATTTGTTGTTCTACGGTTCTCATTATTTTTTGGTAGGGTGTGAAAAGACTTTCGGACCACGCTGTACCTTTGCACATATACAACATCGTCTTTGCCAGCTTCTAATATGACCCGGGAGTTATAAAAAAAAAAAAAAAAGTAACAACAAAAAACACTTGAACAAACTATTCAGTTTCATGAAGCGGTTTTTAACCCACCGTTTATACTCGTGTATAAGTCGAGATACATGTGCTAGAAAATGCGTGATAAAATGGTGGGTAGATTCAAGGTTAAGATTTTACCGATTTTCACAGACTTCTGTGTGAAAGAAAAATGGCCGAATATTTGTGGAGTTATTGCTTTACAATTGTTATATAGGAATAACATGTCGCTACCGACACTTGAGTTTGAACATAGATCGCCAGTGAGTAAACACAGGCGATCCAATTATTGAATTAAGTAGATCCTGTGACCATAGAGGAAACGCATATATAGGAAGTCGCGTGACGTCTAGATTAATCGTCATTTCTAATCTATACTGATCCCTACACAGATCATTATCCCTACTCTATTACTAAACGGATCGCTGTTCTCTTCTCTATACCATAATGGTACGATATTAATGTCAACGGTGTCTTCATCTAGCTAATGTCTTCCCAGTATGAGAGAGGTATTTCTGCCACATTATAGTAATACTGGAGTACTTTGTTTCTATTAATAATGAATCTTGGTAGGAGATCTGCTTCTCTCAGTATAGCCTCTCCTCGGTTGAAAAGGTCCGGCGAGAAGATGCATCCTTGTCTTACACCTCTTTCTATTCTTGTATATCTGCTGAACTCATTTTCTATTCACATGCGGACCGTCTGTTGCCAATATATGTTCTTGATTATTCTTATATCTTTCCCAGATATGTCAAGGTTACTGTGCAATTTCAACAGATTTTTGTAGCGTACTTTATTGAACCCATTCCTAGTAATTTCAACTATAAAATGTTGCATGCTAAGTATTACTAAATCATTATTATTCCCCGCCAAAAAAAGAAAGAAAAAAATTCTCACAATCTAAAAATATTTTCTGGCTTTAAATAACCTGCAAAGGTTATTAAGCGGCAGAAAACGAATCAGTCAATTCTGAATCGGTCACCGATCTATATACTGGCCAGGCTCGAGGTTGCTTAACTGGGACCGTTGTTTCAAATTGATATAGCCGTAAGCCTGTGGCAGATGTAAATATAAGTAAAGGTCTATTTCTGAGTGTCTGTGCCGTTTTGGTATCGTCTGTTTTTAAAAAGACTCTTTGTTCGGCTTATTCGTATTTCATCAAATTACAGGAGAGAAAAATAACATTTTTACTCCAACCAAAAAGGACTCGGTCTGTTCCCTCCGGGCCGATTCACGCTTCTGACCCACCCGTCCTCAAGGTCATACGTGACTAGAATAGCCCTTACGTATATGTTCTTTCTCTACTCACCGGTGGCCAAAATTCTTATGGCTCGCCCAGTGCTGTTGGCATGGCTGCCTTGCAAAGTAAAAGACGAGCGGATAATCGGAGAGGCAAACAAAATTTCATTCACTAAACGAAGTAGATGTTACGGAATTGAAGTGGCCAAATCGGGAAGTTCTTTTTATTATTATTATTATTAACAAGAAATTGTTGAAGTTTGGCAAATTATTCTAGCCGAGATTGCCAAAGCAATCTTTAAGATCCACATCTGTTTTAATCATTGCTATTATTAATATATAGTTGTCTTCGCCAAGTTTTCGGGCTTGTATTAGAGATCAAGTGACAGTATGACCCCTTATCACTATCACAGTCTCCTTAAGATTCAAAATAACTAAAATGTAATTCAGTCATTCGATTATTATTATTATTATTATTATTATTATTATTATTATTATTATTATTTCCTTTGATTTCTGGTGTTTACACATTTCTTTCCGGGTGCCGCCCAGGGACCTAAGGTTAGAAATGGCATCATAACACTTTCCACTCACAAATTAAAAAAAAAAATACATAGATAAAGTCCTTCGTAAAGTGTGTGCTGTACTTATGAGAGCAATTTTTGTTGTATTTCTTTGAAGCATGGACTTCCAGGAATCCCTTCAATTAGTCTACTGGAATCTTTTCCAACCAGTCCTAGGGCTCCAACTACAAGAGGGATTGTTGATGTTCCCATATGCCACATTTTTGAGATTTCTATTTCAAGGACCTTGTATTTTGTCAGCTTTTTGAATATCTTCAAAGATACATTGCAGTCAGCAGGGACTGCCATATCAATAAGAAGGCACTTTTTTTTGGTGGTGGTCTTTAATAACAATATCTGGGCAGTTGCCTTTGATTGTTCTGTCAGTGTTGTGTAGTCCATAGAATTGTGACAGGTCCTATCTCCGTAACCGGGTCTGGGTGGTGTTCATACCATTTTCTTTCAGTTTCCTTCCCGTAGAAGTTGCAGATTTTCCAGTGCAGATATTGGCCCACTCTGTCATGTCGGGTTTTATATTCAGTGGGTGCCAGTTCCGTGCAATCTGATACAAGATGATCAATCGTTTCTGGATATTTATCACAGAATCTGCATTTTGGGCTAACAATATTTTAGTATATGTGCTTGTATTATTATTATTATTGTTATCTATTATTATTATTAATAATAATAATAATAATAATAATAATAATAATAATATTTCCTTTGATTTCTGTTGTTTACACATTTCATTCAGGGTCCCAACCAGAGACCTAAGGTCAGAAATGGCATCATCACATTTTCCATTTAGCATTTTTTTGAAGAAAAAGATAACAAACATTTCACTCTTCCTGAGTATGACGATAAACTACACCCTCGTCTTGGGTAAGACGATAAACTGCGTCCAACAGCAAGGCCACTGATCAGGAGGTTTTGAGGAGCGTGAAACCACCTCTTAATTGCTGGTGTTTCCAGGTCCACCCTGACCCGGGGTGGTAGCACCTGTTAGGGTCCCAGCTATGGGAAAATAGTTAACACCCAAACTTGTGTAAAAGTAGATTTTAATACCAGAAATATTTTTTAATATAAAAAGAATCATTACCAGCAATAATTTTTGAAAGAAAAATTATTATCAGCAATACTTTAAAAAATACCAACAATAAAAACAGTTATACATTCTTTGAAAAAATATGACCAGCTATAGATTTCTTCAAGGAAAAATATTTCCAGAAATAGATTTTTGAAGAAAAACACATTACCAGCACTAAAGATTTTGTCGGCATTAAATAACCTATTGAGGTTGATATACCGTAGAACAAGCTAACCCAAATCAAACATTTCACATAGATAGATACCTTCCTAAGGTGTGAGCTGAGTACAGTTTTTGCATTTTTTTTAAGGCTTTGGCAACCAGGACTCCCTTCAAAGAGTCTATCAGAATCTTTTTCAATCAATCTGAGAGATCCAAATACAAATGAAATTATTGATATCCTCACGTGCTACTTTTATTCATATTTCCATTTCAAGATCCTTGTATTTTGATAGTTTTTTGAAGCGCTTCAAAGATATATTACAATCTGCACGAAGTGCGATGTCAATAAAAAATCACATTCTATTTTTGTGGCTTTTTTGATCACAATGTCTCGGTGATTCGCTTTGATCGTTCTGTGTGTGTGTATTTTAAAGACCCATAAAATTATAACAGCTCTCATCTCTGTAACCGAGTCTGTGTGGTGTTCAAACCAGTCTCTTGCTTTTCCCATCCCGTAAAAATGATATATTTTCCAGTGCAGATATTATCCCACTCTATCATGCCGAGTTTTATATTCAGACGGTGCTAGCAATGTGCAACCTGATGCAAGACGGTCAATTGATTATTATTATTATTATTATTATTATTATTATTATTATTATTATTATAAAGAGTGAGATAGAGAGAAAGAGAGAGATTATATTAATATGGCACAAGGTTAATATTATGAAGCATCCTGGAGAACCCAACTCTCAGTAATGGCCACAGCTTGCATGTGTATTTGTACCAGTGACGTGCCGTCTAGTTAGGCAATGTAGGCAGTGCATACACTGAATAAAATATACCAGAATCTACATTTTTCTTCTGTGGCACAATATGCACCTAATGCAATAAATTTATGAACGTTACACTAATTATTATGCATAAAATGCAAAATATTTTAATTTTTCGTAGATTTACCATATAAATCTCACAAACTGCCTGCCCTGAATAATTACTGAGGGCACGTGACTGAATGGTACGTACGTATGTGTGCGTGTGCTTTTGCGTGCACGTGCGTCTGTGTGTGTGCTTTCGCGTGCACGCACGTATGTGTGTGTGCACGCGCGTGTGCCTTTGCGCGCACGCGCGTATTTATGTCTGTGTTTACAGAGACAGCAACACCGAGGGAAAAAGGATTTTGAGTTAAAAAAATAAATAAATTACTGTTTTAATAAATTGAAAAAAAATAGGCATAAATAATAAATTGATAGATTGAAAAAATGAAGCAAAACGAGATTTAAAAAAAAAAATCTAAAACGAAACTCGTTAAAAAAAAAATCAAAGAATTTCGTTATTTATAAGAATTGGTAAAGAAGAATATGTTAAAACTTACAGAGGAAGAAGAAAGAAAGGAAGTGAGAGAGAGAGGCAGAAACGAAAGAGGTTGAATAGAAAGAGAGTAAAAAGAAGAAGAATGGATTGAGAGAGAGAGAGAGAGAGAGAGAGAGAGAGAGTCGATGTTGGCAAATGTTGGTATACTAAATAAATAAACTCGAATTTCTTAAACTTGATTCCAACATACAGATCAATAGAACGGAGCCACTGACCGCTGAATCCGAATGAAAAAAAATATAACAGATATTTCCTCACTGGTGTAGACGTAAAATCCTAAGGGTCTCTGAGATTTCATTGAAATTCGTTGTTGTTGGCGCCTGAGTGATTCGAAAACTTTTTTTTTTCTTTTTTTATTTTGTTCTTCTTTCCAAAATGGCCCCAATTTTCGTTTCTCTGTTCTGTTTGTTATTAGGTTGGTGCAAAAATAATGACGCAACAATGTCGTTTTTTGACGTATTTTTTAACGTCAAAAAACGACATTATTACGTCATTATTTTTGCACCAACCTAATATGTATTGACCGCCTGTTCAGGAGTAGCAAATCTCGTGGTAATCAAAAATCTCGTCATTCATCTTCCGGCAATATAGAATTTCAATATATCTTTCGATATTAACTAACCCATATTTAACCTCGGAACAACAAGGGAACGTATATTTACAATCAGAATAAGCCACATACCGCGAAACGATAAAGATAGCTTTCCGAAATCAAGGAAAAACAATGCACTCTTTCGAATTTTAAACTAATTATTAAACTCTAAACTTAACCGATTGCTTTTATATATGTAAGTGTATAATAATTCAAGTTTTTCTAGGTGGTATTCAGCTGATAATGCTTATTCTTGTGTGTGTCTCGTAGACTTTATGTTTGGTGGCTTTTCGCATGTTGATTTGGGAACGTTTCAGGAACGTTTTTTACTTATATACGTTTCTTTTAGATAAATATGTTAGATTCTTTAAGAATGTAATACAATGTTTTTATAACTGTATTTATATTTCGTAATGTTGCTATTACTAGGCTTCCTTTCTCTATTTCTCATTCTCTGGTGAACTTTTAATAAAAGTGAGACATATTAGATCGCTAAACGTTTCCTATGTTTTCTTTATCTTATTAACTACCCCCAACACACACAGACACAAATGCTCTGTTTTATAATAAACAGTATTAATAACATGTCCGAGAAATGTTATTAATACTAATCGAACAATCCTCCATGGCTCGATCGGTTAAGGCACGTCAGGCTATATGACGGTTCCGTATAGGATACAAGTTCGATTCCTGTCGAAGGACGAATATTTTCTATGAAAGTTTCTCGGACATTCAGGCCGGTAAATGTTATTTATTCTGTTTATTTTAAAACAGAGCAATTTCTTAAATATCTGTATCTATAAAAATAATGTATAGACATAAAAATGTCTTAATATAAATATATATATTTGTATATTTAGGCAGCAATCCTTCTTTCATGCACATTTCATTGAATACGACAGACAAGGTGCTTTGATTTAGTTTTTTATACAATTTCTCATGTGATCTAATATTTTTTTCTTTTCGGATGATAAATTATATAAAAACTGTCCGAATGTTTATCCGAGCGCTTTCGGCTACACATTTAGCCATTTTCAAGGATTAAATATTTTAACTGTTAAATAAGAAATAGTTTGTTGTATGTATGTTTTATAAAATGTTTTCATTTTTCAAAACACGGTCAAGATATTGTGTCCATGTTCAAAGTTAATATTATTAAGTGTTGGGTTTTTGTTTTTATTAATAAGGCTTCCATTATTTTTATCCTTTTTTTTTTTGTATGTAGATAATACTATTATATTAGTGTTGTCAAAAAGTATATTACAAATAGTGTCCGGTAGGTCTCCATGAATATTTAAATGAGATCTAATTGAGCTATGGTCAGAAAGGTGTAGAGTGAGTTTGCGTATCAAACATGTATTGGGGCCAATAAAAAATGCCGAAAAACTTTTTGTCGTTAATAATAATAAAAAAATCCCAGACGACATGCATTTAACGGATGTCAGAATTCGTTGAAAAATACACCCCTACCCTCCCTAAACTTAACCTCTTTTTCGAATGTAACTCATAATTGATACAACAATAGTTAATAAAAATGGACATGCTAC
>OZ010600.1:57174609-57294609 GCA_963932145.1 Acanthosepion lycidas | reverse complement strand
AACTAATCAGCAGGCTGGTTAGGTTTAAGGTGTCGTTCTCTACAGAGAATTGTCCCATGGGACAACAGCCTCCTGGATTAACGTGTTGATTCGTGGATTTTGGTGACATATAATTGTGGTTTCAATCACTGGGCCGGACAGGATTTACTTTGATTCAGTGGAAACAGGAGGGAAATAAATGAGAAGTCGTGAACAATCGACCAGATTAAATAAAGGATTCACTTCTAAATTCTCTTCAGATTACTCGGATCGACATACACCTGATGAAGGCGGGGAGGAACAACAACCGAAACTTTGTGATAAAAAACAAAGATGAGAACAATAGTACACATATGCATAATATAACAGATATTTATATGTATTTTTAAAATTTTAAATATATAAATAAATAAATATTTATATGTATTTTTAATTTTTTTTAAAAATATATAAAGTTTATCATGAGTCGTAAGAAAACTATAACCTCAAAAGAGTGTTCTCATCCCTCAACAGCTTTACAATATGGTGATATTGTAAAGCTGTTGAGGGATGAGAACACAATTTTGTTGTAAGTCCCGAATAAGACAAACAGGAAGCACGGAAAAATAAAAAATATCATTAATATCATTAAACAAAGAATATGAAAGCTGAAAAGGGTGATAAGCAAGAAAGTTGGATTGAACGGTAAGCGTAATAAAATGAAACCGCCGTTTAGAATTTAATCAAAAAACACATGAAGAAAGTAAGGAATATTGATTGAAGGCGTGACAACATCAAACTACAGCATTTAAGTCAACGTCGAGCATAGAAACGTGTAAATTAGGTGAAGTTGATGAAAACTTATTGTTCAATAAAAAAAAACTTAGTGATAAATATACATCTACATTGTTTAGATAGAAAGATATAGGCTGAGATAGATAGATAGATAGATAGATAGATAGATAGATAGATAAAAAGAAATAGGATTGAAATAGATAGATAGATAGATAGATAGATAGATAAAAAGAAATAGGCTGAGATAGATAGATAGATAGATAGATAGATAGATAGATAGATAGATAAAAAGAAATAGGCTGAGATAGATAGATAGATAGATAGATAGATAGATAGATAGATAGATAGATAGATAGATAAATAAATTCTTCACATGTTATTTGACATTTAATAACCAAATGTGTTAAAATGTCGTAGAATCCACTAACCATCCCACCGGTCTGTTTATATATATATGTATTTAAAACTTTTCACATCAATCAAGACATATTTATTTCTATCACAATCAACACGCCAACCTCACATACGCTGGCAATATTTTTTCCTTCCCCACCCACTTCAGTATATTTCAAGGCACTTGACTTTATTTGGCGTTTTTCTTTAACTTCCTAAAAGTAAGTTCTTTTCCTTCTTACTATGAATTGTTCTCTTTGGATTCTATTAGGTTGGTGCAAAAAAAAAATGTCGTTTTCTCACATAGTAACATATGTGAGAAAATGACATTATTTTTGCACCAACCAATTTTTTTTATTTCTATTTTTTTTTTTTTTTTTTTTTTGCATTTTGAATTCTAAAACTTTCAAACGTCATTTGACCGGCTCTTGATTTGGTGATATCCTATGGAACTTCTTTTCCATGTGCTCTTCACTTTCCTCCGCGCATAATAATCATCTTAGCCCTGTCCTTATCAATATGACTCGCCTTCTTTAAAAAAAAAAAAAAAAAAAAAAAAAAAAAACTGAATTAATAAATAAAAGATAGCCTGCAGATATCTGATGGGCTTTTTCATCGACCCTAACCAACAGGACGCCACGGCCTGAAACACTGCGAACCCTGGGAAAGATTATGATCGAATTTATATGCCAACACACGTCATCACTTTGTCGCAACAAATAATGGTTGGAGGAGTGAATCAGGCCTGCTCAATGGCAGCACATGGTGGGTTCGATGACGGGACTGACTGCAAATGGCATTTTTCAGCAATCTTTCATATATATATATATATATATATATATATATATGATAATGTATAATGTTAGGGTATGCTATATTCATGGGTGGACATTGTAGTCAACATCCAGTGCCGACAGTCTGTTTTCTGCTCATACGCAAACGTCATGAATATATTGAGCATTTTACACACACACATATATTTATATATATATATAAAATATACGGAAAAAACAAACAAGAATCCAAATATGCAATTATGCTGTTTTAATGTTAATATAATGTCAACGTCAGACGTTTCGGTTTAATAAACCATCTTCAGGACATATTCATATAACATGATTAACATTAGACCATATTCAATTCAACATGAAAATGACGATATATATATATATATATATATATATATATATATATGTGTGTGTGTGTGTGTGTGTGTGTGTGTGGTGGACTCTCCCGTCGACGTATGAGGAACAAACAGCTCAGTTCCTAGGAACCGACAGCCCCGACACCAGCACATATGATTTGATTATAGTGGTGGAAGGCTTTGTACAGAACCCACCTCAGACAACTGGTGCACTAGGTGGCACAAGGTCCTCAAACGACCCTTCACAGGTTTTGAATTCAGAGTTGTCCATCTCCTAGACTAGTTGCCATCCAAGGCAAGTCCTGCTATTTACCCATAGCTGGAGAGAGAAGAAGAGGATTCATGCCTATATATATATATATATTTGTTTGAATAAAAACAGACCACTTTAAGGTTCCATGTAATGAGTTATTTCACCACAACCCCTTTAACAGGGCTCTGGATCATCAGACTTTACTTCCAAAGGTTGAAATGAAAAATGAAAAGAAATTCACACGTTTTTGATGGACCTCATCAAGCATATGTAAAATTAACGATGTGAAGAAGTAAGGTGGGAGAGAAGATAAGATATGAGTGGGTTAGGTGTACCATTTCAATTCCTTATTCGTAATACCATTGTGTTGCTTAAGCCTAACGCGTCTTGTCTCTAGATATAGATGGATAAGGGGTGAAGACCGACATTAAAGGAAGAAGCTACAGCAACCCTAATAAATTACATTCCACGAGGACAGGTTTCATTCAAATTCTTAGACGCTGTTAATTTGCGTTACTTTAAAGGGAATATTTGGGAGGTTAAGGTTTGACGTAAATCTAAATGTCTAAACAATCTACGAAGAATTTAATTTGAAGTTCGTTGGAGTTTGGGGTATTTTCTATGAAACAGTCGATTGGAAAAACTCATAAACAGTACATTGAAAGAGTAATCCATTTTATATTTAGTAATCTTTTCTTTCTAAACTTTTGTCTTATTGGTTGTTAAGTTGACATCTATTCGTTTGATTTTTGTTCATTAAATAAACTCGTGGTTGTTTTTAGGTACCCAATTATCAACGGTTATTCCAATTTAAATAATTTTATCATCAATAATGGGGTAGTATATTTCAATTTGAATTAAATTACCAATTTAAACTTTACCTCCGTGCTATCCAAACCTCACCTCCAATTGGAGAATATTAGAGGAGAGATTTGGATAAAATGTCACTAGGAGAAAATTAGGTCCTTCTTTTACAATCTTGCAATATATCCATACTCATATACACTTCTACACATGTCCTAAACCCCTATCTATATCCACATACCTATATCTCACTATATACCTATGAGTTCTTATATACACCTGCACACACATCCACACCAAAAACTATATGTATATTCCCATATTTACACATATACACCTGCAGAAAAACACATACCCACATATCTACATACATATCTCCACATGCACTTATACTTACATATATACATATATACACATAAAATCACCTGCTTATCAATATACATCCATGTACATACGCACATATAGATTTAAACACGTTAATATGCTTGATGAGGTCCATCAAAAACGTGTGAATTTCTTTTCATTTTTCATTTCAACCTTTGGAAGTAAAGTCTGATGATCCAGAGTCCTTTTAAGGGGGTTGTGGTGAAATAACTTATTACATGGAACCTTAAAGTGGTCTGTTTTTATTCAAACATATCTGCTCTGAATTTTACATTGAGCTCTCTGGATATCATCCTCCTTGGGCCTACCCATGGGTATTACCTAGTTTTGCATAAACTATATATATATATATATATATATATATATATATATATATATATATATGTGTGTGTGTGTGTGTGTGTGTGTGTGTCGGGAGACAAGCGCGAATTTGTAAACAGTTACTAATTACTGCTGGTTATGTGCAAGACTCTCCAATTTGGATTGAGTTTTCTGGATCACTGGCGTGTTTTTTAAAAAAATAAATACGCAAAAATTCGCCTGGCTCTCTGCTGAGCATCGATGATGCCAAATCGGTCGGGTTTCGGTCTCGGCTTGAAGGGATCGAATGTCTAGACTCATTGAGGAGCTGTGATACAGCGATACTGTGTATCTGTGAATGACTAAATATATATATACTGTCATCCACAGACACACAGTTTCGCTGTATGACAACTTATCAGTGTGGCTAGACGTCCGGTTGCCTCTAGCTAGGATCGAAACTCGACTGAATTAGGCGTCAGTCGGGGGATGCTACCACTAAGCCTTTGGCGCACGGCAAGGATGAAGGTGAATTTAAGCGTATTTATTTTTAGATAAACACACAGTGACTGAGAGAATTCGATTCGATTCACCGAAGAGTCTTGCGTTATCAGCCGTAATAGTCCTGAATTTCCTGAATTGTGTATTCAGGAAATAAAAAACAGTTCGTCTTTGCCTTTTGATATATTTTCGGGACGATAATTTGAGTTATATCCAATCCACTTGTGTGATTGATCGTTTAAAAAGCTGGATGAAAATATAAAATGCAACAAAGGAAGGGAACTGCTAACACACACACACACACACATATATATATATATATTGTCATCCACAGACAGACAGCTTCGCTGTATCACAGCTCATCAGTGTGGCTAGACGTCCGGTTGCCTCTAGCTAGGATCGAAACTCAACTGAATTTGCATTAGTCGGGGATTCTACCCCTAAGTCGTTGGCGTACCGCAAGGATGAAAGTGAATTTAAGCTTATTTATTTTTAGATAAACACACCGTGACTGAGAGAACTTGATTCGATTCACCGAAGAGTCTTGGCATTATTAGCCGTAATAGTCATTGTTTACAAACTCACACTTCCTCCCCAGAGAGCTCAACCGAAATAAATTTTATGATAAAAATAGGTTTTAGGTATGTATTAGGTTGGTGCAAAAATAATGTCGTTTTCTCACATATTTTACTATGTGAGAAAACGACATTATTTTTGCACCAACCTAATATTTCTATGGATAAAAGTGCTTAATATCAGAGTCAGAGCGTGTGTAAATATAAAAGTGGGAACTAAGGTCAGCTCCGACTGTCGGTCGTTTCTTTCCAGCTTGAATGCTGCCTTCAGACATTGATTGGTCGGCTTTCTACGTCTTCTCGTCCGATGCACGTTATTTAAAGCGATAAAATAATTTTAATTTGTTTTTCAGGTAATAATAAGAATTGAATGCTACAAGACTTAATACTCCTTCGCTGGGTCAACCGTTATCTTCTGTCTTTTTAATTCCTGTTCTTTTAACGTCCCCGCCTCTTAAAAATGTTTTCTATTTTTCATATTCTCTCACACTCAGTAACCTCTTGTCTATTAGTGGGTTCATTGCTTTGTTTGGGGTGAAATGATTAAAAATAAACGTAATAAAAAAGTGAGAGGGGGAAAAAACGAAACCTCAACTATCAAAGGACGTGTTAATAATATATATATATATATATATATATATATATATATATATATATATATATATATATATAATTATTTATTTAAAAATATGATTCCATTGCTACATGAGTTCTCATGTTTCAAAACAAGAGCCGAAAACTTCAATATAATTATTTGAATTAAAGTACCGAGCTCTGTTCCATCTTCAAGCGAAATTTTTTTCAAATAATTATATTGAAGTTTTCGGCTCTTGTTTTGAAACATGAGAACTCTTATGTAGCGATGGCATCATATATTTAAATAAATAATTATATATATATATATATATATATATATATATATATATATATATTCCATTTAAATATGCTTATAAAACGCGTAAATTTCAGGAATTAGTTATTTAAAAAAAATTCGCTTGAAGATTCAACAGAGCTTGGTACTTTAATTCAATTTAATTCAAATAATTATATTGAAGGTTTCAGCTCTTGTTTTGAAACATGAGAACTCTTATGTAGGGATGGAATCATATTTTTAAATAAATAATTGTATTTATGCTTTAACTTTTTTATCGAGCACTATTTTTAAAAAATAATAACAAAAATACTAAAGAACTTTGGATTATTTACCTGACGAGTTCTTTCCTATCTTCTATATATTTTTACACACACACACACACACGTATATATATATATATATATATATATATATATGGGCTCCCTGACGAAACGGGGATAGTAGTTGGCCCTAAAATAGTTTCCTTGGAAATATTTCAATTGTCCTTATACAGTATAGGATAAACAAGAGGTGCCATTGGCATTCGACTTGGTATTTCTTTGTGCGGGTGGAAAATTAACTGAGCGTATCAGTGGCTTTATTTAGTGTCTTTTGGCCACTTAACAAATCAATCTTCACGCGTTGATTTCTCGCTCGATTCGAGGCGAAAAGAAACATCGTTTTCAAAACATAGTTTCTCGAAGTTATGGGTTGAAAGCATATCGAAACGAAAATGTGATTGTGTGAGTCAAGTTCGAACTAGGGTCGAATCTCTTCGCTTCACAGAGACTCTTTCGAAAAGTACGAATTCAATTATATCTGGCTTTTCTCACTGATAAATACATACACACACGTATATATATATATTCATTAATGCATGTTTCATTAAATAATATAGACAAGTTTTGTCTATTTTAAACCTTTCATATCGTCTGATAAGATTAATAAAATTATCATTGAAAGACGAAAGAAAATCACCATATTGATACATGTTTTTTAATCCTATCTAAACTTCCGGCTTACATAAGCCATCATCAAAGATGACAATTACAATACACGGACATAGCAACAATGATAATCTATTTTGTTTGCATGGAAGATTTCCAAGCAACGGACAAACTCGTGCATACGAAAGGCTAAAAGCGAAAAGGGAACTCATAGATACATATAATCTATTGCTAAAGATGCTGGGAAAATAGTCGGCTAATTTTCTCGCCCCAAGAAGTACCTGATTCCTTCTACCATGCTTTATTTTTGCAAGGGTCAAATTAGACTAAATATGGAATCTTAGCGCTCTATCTGGGATGGGGCGGTTTCGTATCATTTTATTGTCACAAAAAGTACCTGACTCCTGCCATACTTTATCTTTAAAAAAAGTCAGATTAGGCTAAAAATGAATTATCCCTGGCTGGCGCTGCCGAATCCGCACATTCCAATCTTGATAGATTTAAAAATCGTTTACGCAGTCTTGTTTCTATGCGCCATGCTGCTGTCTCTTACCCACGTCGCAACTTTGTAAGCCTATTGTTATTTAGAGAGCAAATTTTCTGATGAACTCC
Organism: Acanthosepion lycidas; assembly: GCA_963932145.1. Lineage (NCBI taxonomy): Eukaryota > Metazoa > Mollusca > Cephalopoda > Sepiida > Sepiidae > Acanthosepion > Acanthosepion lycidas. The sequence goes on along the minus strand of OZ010600.1, from coordinate 57,287,090 downwards.
ACTGTTCACTTCCACCAGCTCAGAGCTTTACAGCTGAAACGCCCGATGCCACTTCTACAGAGATGTGTCGCCTTCATTTCTTTTGGCTTCCACGTCTAAGAAGAAAGTTCCACCCAAACAGCTTTTTCCAAGAACTGCCACTTTGCAGAACTGACTCCTATATGAATTGCTTCCCTGAACCCTGCAATCTTCGCCTTAAACTCAAATGATATCTATCATCCTTATCCTTTATCGATAAAAATCATACCCGCTCGGCCCGGTGGCTAGGATCAAAGTGTAGTATCTGTGCTTTGTGAGCTGCCGGGTCGGGTGTCTGTCGAACTCTCTGCTTGCAGGGAGGAACCCGGACGAAGCTCCGCCGAAGGGTAGGGGGAGGTTGACGGAATTAACCCGCCCTGGTGGGTACGATGGTTATTTATTTTTGGCTGGGCCTACGGGTACGGAGATACCCACATTGAAAAGGCCTTGTGCCACATTAAATCCTCGTGGGTGGATTGATAAATACCATCATCCTTATCCTCATAATCTTAACTTTCTAATGTTAATATATATATATATATATATATATATATATATATATATATATATATATATATATAATCTCAATTATCATAACCATTTTTCAGTAATCCTCCCTCTTCAGTGGCTTTTTTAGCCTTGTTTTGGGTGAATTCTATTATAAAACTCTATCGGTGACTCTCTATCTGGGATCTTAGCTTACTTAGAAAATATGTACTGGATGCTGAAGAGCAGTGTTTCTCAGCCGGGGTGCACATGAACCATTGGGGTCCATGTAACATTCCTGGGGGCCCACACAAAAAATAGAAATTGCAGGTTAACGCTAAAATTTTAGTGGTCCATAGAGCACTTTCGCTTCGGATCGGTTGTTACAACTGAGAATTCGATTTTCCGGATGTTTTGATTGCAAAAGTTGAAAAAAATTACGAAGGATATATAAAGGAAGGATTATATATATATATATATATATATATATATATATTATGAAAACGTTACTTTTAAATATCAATTTTATCCCGACATCGATGTTTCTTGTTAAAATTTTCAGTCTTCAGGGGTGATGGTTTTAAACGGTATTTCCAATTAATATTTTTCAATTTTGTTTTAACTTCGTTTTGTACACATGCATATTCATTAGTTTAATTTCCTTTTACACACGCAATTCATGAAATTTTGCTTTTGTTTACGTCTTTCAATTTTTCAGGTGTGGATTTTTCTTCGAGTCGTAATTTTTCTCTTTGAAATTAATTTAATTTTTTATGCTTCATATGGAAGCTGTTATGTTATATTATTAATTAAATCATAATATATGTTAATTTTCTTATTAATAAAATTATATTCCAGTTAATATTTTTAATTAATATTTTATTTAATTTATTATTATATTATTATTAAAGTAACTAAGTAAATATTTGTTAATATGTCGGCATCGACATATTATCTCATTCTTCTTATTTAATATTTTAATTTGATTATTAAAATGTTAATAATGGTAAATGTATCATATATAAAGATTATAATTTATTATATGAATTCATTTAATATTTTAATAATAAATAATTATATTAATTTTAAATATATTAAAATAAAATATTAATATAAATTAATTATTTAATATATTTCTGTTTATACGATATTTTTATAGATATAATTTATTGTAGTAAATGCCAGGTTTTGTAATTAAACAGTCTTAATTACATTTACCGGCCTGAACGTTCGAGAAATTTCATAGAAAGTATGCAGACTTTGTAAACCAGACGCTTCATTGTAGCTGAATGGTTAGCAGCATGTCAGATCAAATGACGGTTCCCATTAGGGTTAAAGGTTCGGTTCCTGTCAGTGATCGCATATTTTCTATTAGGTTGGTGCAAAAATAATGACGTAATAATGTCGTTTTGTGCCGTTAAAAGGTACGTCAAAAAACGACATTATCACGTCATTATTTTTGCACCAACCTAATACAAAATTTCTTGAACATTCAGACCAGTAAATGTAATTAATACGGTTTGATTAAAAAAACAAAAAAACAAACAAAAAAAAACAGCATTTATTTAAATAAATTATATCGATAAAAATAATGTATAAACAGAAAATATATTAAATAACTGTCGGATTTAATTCATTTCATCATATAAATAATTATTGTAATAGACTCGACATTATGAAAACGGGGTAATTTTCGAGCATCAATGACATCGATGGAGCTGAATATAAAAAAAAAGAAAAAAAAATTCTCAGAGCAGCACCAAACACAGTAATCTCATTAAATATATCTGCATTTTTATAATTTCTTAATTGCTACCATATTTTAATATGGTTTATTATGAATTATTTTACTAGTGTACATAAATGTCCCATAGAATTTAGATTTTTTAATTAAATTAGTTTTACTTCAAAATAAAGCATAGACATTTATTATACCCGGGCATCTCGGCGTGGTGTAATAGTTAGCACGCTAGAACAGTTACTACTGAAAAGTGAGTTCGATTCTCACTGGATACCCATACTTTCGGCATTGTGCTATGCTTTGAAAATCTCTCTATTTTCATATTTCTATGATACAATTTCTAAACTTATGTATTAGTAAAAAAAATAAAATAAGTTTTATTTTTCATTGAATGGTTAGGGGAATTCACCAAAAAACAAACTTAAATGTGGTCCAAAAGTAAAAAAGGTTGCGAACCATTGCTATTAACGTCTAACCATTATGTGGGAATTATTTCTGGGAGGTCACTGTGCCGTGCCAGAAGATTTCCCTCGTCAGAATCCATCTTGCACATTTACAAATCTACCATTCGTCAGTGCATTCAATATTGTTGCCATATCTGTTGCCATACATTTACTATTTCTATGATACAATTCCTAAACTTATTAGTAACAAAAAAAAATAATCTTGTTTTTCATGGAAAATTATATGTTTAATGTTAATGTTTAATAAGGTTTCCGGTGGTTTCCGGTAGTTTCCGGTAGTTTCCGGTGGTTTCCGGTGGTTTCCGGCCAAAGTCGTGCAGTTACGAAGCTCACAATAGTAATTTCTATGATGGCGTCTATTGCTTAAAATAGATTTCTTTTTTTATAAAGGCAAAGTTCTTTATTTACTTCATTTATTATTCTGATATGTTCAGCAGAGCGTTTCAAAATTATTTATAATATTTTATATAATTAAAATAAAACATGCATTAAATATTCAACGGTTTCTTTTGTAAGGGATTCGATATATATATATATATATATATATATATATATATATATATATATATATATATATATATATATTGTGAGGATACCGGGTTGGTTTAAAAAAAAATTAAGAGTAAATGTTGTCCAAGGGTAAAAAAGGCTGAGAACTACTGCTGCCGAGTGGGTAGCCTCATTGCCACTTCTAGTATCATAAGTTCGATCACAGTTACCGCTTTATGACATTGTTTTCGCCTAAGATAAACTCAGCAAAAAGTAATGTATAGTTGCTCTGATTGAGGAATCAGAGAGCCGAGTTCGAATTCCAGTCGAGTTCATTACATTCAGTTACGTGCTAATACATTTAGAAAAGGTATGAATCCAATTCGACTTCGCCCTCTACAACTGTCACAGTTATGGGTAAATAGCAAAACAGACTGAACCATATAGCCTTGGTTGGCAACCAGACTAGAAGAAAACCTCGGACTTCAAACCACCCTAGAGAAGGTTAGGTTCCATCAGACTGTCTCGCGCATGACACACTGCTCATGTTATGGATGCAGTAGATTTGTTATCCCTTAGACCCTCAGCGGTTACGGGATTAGTGATCGTGAAATTCTGTAAATCTAAAAAAATATATATATATTGCGGACTATGAAAAGCGTAGCGGATTTTTTTTTATTCTGTCTTTTTGTTGGGTGTTTGAGAATTGTGCCTCACCATTTTAAGCATTTTCCTCACCAGTGACTGTGATCCCTAAAATAGAAATTTACACATTTAACAAGTTTTCTCATCTTTACAAAACAAAAAGTAAAAAAAAAAAAAAAAAAAGAAAAAAAAAAGATATATTATTTTGGCGCTTTGCCTCTTACCAGATTTAAATCGATAAATAAATGTTAGCCAACTCGTAGGGGCATAGTTGTCTGAAATATTTTTTTTCTTTTTTGCTAGGCTAGCTCAAATAAAAATAAGTACAATCAATATACGCGACCTGTTTCCGTTCATCCTCTCTCTCTCTTTTTTTTATTTATTTTTTTTTTTTTTGACATATTGGCGAAAAGTTAATATTTAATAAGGCTATTTCCGGTGGTTTCCGGTGGTTTCCGGCCAAAGTAGCACAGTTACGAAGCTGACAATAGTAATTTCTATGATGGCGTCTATTGCTTAAAATAGATTTCTTTTTTTATAAAGGCAAAGTTCTTTATTTACTTCATTTATTATTCTGATATGTTCAGCAGAGCGTTTCAAAATTATTTATAATATTTTATATAATTAAAATAAAACATGCATTAAATATTCAACGTTTTTTTTGTAAGGGATTCGATATATATATATATATATATATATATATATATATATATATATATATATATATATATATATATATATATATATATATAATCATTTATTCGAAAATTATAACATAAATATGTTATAAAATCACTACAAAAATAACCATTTCGTTTCAACACTTCTGGTGTCTTATCAAGTGATGGTGTGTTGAATGTAGAACCTTGATAAGACACCAGAAGTGTTGAAACAAAATGGCTATTTTTGTAGTGATTTTATAATATTTTTGTTATAACAGTCGGATAAATGATTATATTTGCTCCACTCTGTACTGAGCACTCTTTTAAGAATAGTATTTGTTGGTTATAGGAATTTATTCCCTATACACCAAGCCTATACTTGTGTATATATATATATATATATATATATATATATATATATATTAGCTGTAGGTGAAGGCATAGAAATGTGTTCAAAATCTATTTAGTTCAAACCATAAAATTGTATTCACAATATTTAGATTACGGTACTGAATAACCCACAAAGGTGTTGATGTGCCGCTAAACAAAATCAACGAAACTAACATGGAAGAACTCTTTAATGACATTAATTCATATAATATCCTGAAATTTCTTAAATCAAACTGTTTTCCAAAATATAACTTAAAACACACATGCCACAGCCTCTAGTAATTATGTCCACACAAACATGGATATGCGGAAAAACTGTGTATCATCTACCATGTGTTCAAATGAGGAAGCAGAATAACATATCATATTTTTATTACTTCCAAGCTCCTAACAATATTAAATTTCGGCGTTAAATGACCCATTAGGAGTTGATATGCCGACAACAGACAATTATTCATGCTATTCTAAGAGAAAAAAATATCTTTTCAGTAGAAAGGGGCCTCAGGGTTATATTTCTTCTTTTAAATGAATCAACCAAGCCTACGGTTTGGGAAGATGGGCGAAATTATTTACAAAAGGTTTGACAAACACGCAGGAATGTCATTCGAGAATTTTATTTGACCTTTGGTCATATTCTCAAAAATATCATTTTCTTCCGGTTTCGAATTCGTATTGTCGGCGAATGCATTGCCGGCTGTTTGTACGAAAAGGGGCTTAAAGTTGCTCTGCAAGAAGAGAAAGAATCCCCCTCTTTCTTTCTCTCTCTCCCCCCCCTCTCTCTCTCTCTCTCTCTCTCTCTCTCTCTTCCTTTGTTATCTGAATAACCTTTTAACAGCCAGGCAAGTGTTGTGTTTTTGATAGTCCCGGCAGCAGTCGAAGTTCAGCTTTTTGGAAGTGATCGTATCTGAAAGGCGTTAAAGTTAATCGGTTAAGCATAATGTCGGCTGGAAGCCGTGATGAAATATTCGGATCTGTCAGCGTAGCTTAATCAAATGGAATAAAGAATAGATTATTGTTTAAAGGATCGATGGCAACGAACGACTTTGGAGCGATGTGACCAGACGGTCATAGACAAATGAAAGAGATGAACATAGATAGATAGATAGATAGATAGATAGATAGATAGATAGATAGATCATGAACAGACTGAGATATTAGGTTGGTCCAAAAAAATGACGTAATAATGTTGTTATTTGACGTATTTTTAACGTCAAAAAACGACATTATTACGTCATTATTTTTGTACCAACCTAATCGATAGATCATGAACAGTTTGAGATAGATAGATAGATAGATAGATAGATAGATCTTGAACAGTTTGAGATTGATAGATAGATCGATAGACAGATCATAGATAGATAAATAGATAGATGATGAATAGACTGAGATAGATAGATAGATAGATAGATAGATAGATAGATAGATAGATAGATCATGAACAGTTTGAGATAGATAGATAGTTTGATAGATAGATTGATAGATAGATCATGAACAGTTTGAGATAGATAGATAGATAGATAGATAGATAGATAGATAGATAGATCATGAACAGTTCGAGATAGATAGATAGATAGATAGATAGATAGATAGATAGATAGATAGATAGATCATGAAAAGGGTGAGATAGATAGATAGACCATAACAGATTTAGATAGATAGATAGATAGATAGATAGATAGATAGATAGATAGATAGATAGATAGATAGATATGAACATAATTTGACAGATAATGAATAGATTGAAAGAGATATTGAACTGATTAATAGAAAGAAAGAAAGAAAGAAAGAACAAAAGAAAGAAAGAAAGAAAGAAAGAAAGAAAGAAAGAAAGAATGAAAGAAAGAAAGAAAAAAGAAAGAAAAAGCCGTTCTTTGCATTCACCTTGAGATCATTAACAAAATTGAAAGAAACTCTAATCTGATTAATAGAAATGCTGGTACAAAACATTACACCGTTTCTTACATAGTCTTCTTGTATATGGTTTACCTGTTCACTCTGTCTTCTACCAGGGCCACAATTAGTTAAATGGCTTAACATTGGTCAACAGACTAACCAGTAGATGTGACTTTCCATTGTGAGGATACCGGTTTGGCAGTTTGCTGGCTGCTGCTTCCGACTGATTTTTAGGAGCCCGAAACTCTTTAGTAGCGATTAGAGACGCTGTTCTGATCAACAATCTCTTGTCATCGGTATATCTGTAGTGTCAGTGTACTTCCGGTGGGCAACCCTGAGGCAAAATTATGCTCTATTCTCTGCCACGAACTAAATGGTTTGTATTGGCATTGACGACAGATTATGACAATTATGGTCGCCTTTTCCCCCTCTCCTCGAAATAAATCTCATGGAAATCGGAACAAATAAAGAATACAACTAAACCAGCAAACAACAAAGCACCTACCCTTTTCTAACTTTCTTTTTCCAATATTAGTGTTAAGTGTTCCAACTTCTGCGGCCTAAAACCTTTTCTCCGGGAATGGTCGCTAGATATCGATTCCCTTTGTGAAACCTATTTGAATTCTTCCATTTCGACCAATTTTTGGTTTCAGACAATCTTCCCTTTGCCGAAAAGATCGCAGCATGCACATGACTGACCTTGGTGTTTATATCCGAAATAATCTTCTGATGACCAGGAAATTGTCTCTTGAGTTCGCTAACTACTGTTTCATGTGTTTCCGTCTTTGCTTACTAAACTATGTTAGCTATCTGTTTTGTTTTTTTCCTTTATCGCTCTCCCTCTTCACAGGACTATATATAGTAGTATATGAAGCATAATAACCGACAGTATAAAAAAAAAGCACGTTCTTTCCAGCCATCTTTGTTTTCGGCGACTTTAATGATCACTATGAAACATGGGTGAAATATTCTAAAGGTGCTGATGTTGCTGGTATTCAGACATTAAATTTTTCCATTGACCTATCGCTTACTGAAATCGTGGATTTCCCTGCTCGTTTCCCGCGCAAAACCGAGCAACATGGTTCTCTACTTGATTTATTTCTTACCTCCTCTCCAAGCTCTTTACGAGCTTCACAATACTGGCGTCTTGGTAACTAGGACCACGCTTCCAATATTTAAACAGGAAACCCTATCCCTAAGACGTCTTTCGTTACCAGCGTGCTGACTGGCAGTCGCCCTGTGATTTTCTTCGTGGGGCCCGAATGGACTGATTTCTTCAACCTCCCAATTTAAAATTGAGTCACTGAGTCACTAAAATACGAGGATAAATCCTCTCCATGGTTCACTCCGGTAAGCTCGGCCGCTATAGCAAGAGGAACCACTATTTTCGGATATACTAGTGTGACAACTCTCGTCATAACTCGTTACTGCTAGTAATAAATGTTAGCGAGTCATTGAAGGAGCGAACTCAATGTTTGTCGAGAGAATGATGATGCACAGTATAGCCACTGACAACTTTGGCTGTGGTGATGGCTCTGTAATATGGTATTAAATAAGGTCCCTATTCCCCACCTTTTCAATCAAGAGGTTTTATCATGATCTGCTGATAAAGGCGAATGCTTTGCGCGTAAATTCTCCTCAAACTTTACTATGGACTCGTCTGGAGTATCCCTGCCTATCTTCCCACTAAGAAGTGATTCACTGTTGAGTCATATGTATATAACACCAACAATGATTTCTGCTATCATCTATAACCTTGATCCCCACAAAGCATGTGTACACGATGGTACCCCTCTAATAGTCAATAATCGGTGTACTCCCGAACTGGTTCCTTTACTCTCTAAACTGCATAACATAAGAGTTTTAGACAGGTACAAAGAGATTGTGATAGATAGCTAGCTAGATAGATATATACGAACAGACATAGATAAATAGATAGATAGATAGATAGATAGATAGATAGATAGATAGATAGATAGATAGATATGAACAGAGTGAGATAGATAAATATGTAGATAGATAGGTAGATAGATAGATAGATAGATAGATAGATAGATAGATAGATAGATAGATATGAACAGAGTGAGATAGATAGATAGATAGATATATACGAACAGACATAGATAGATATGAACAAACATAGATAGATAGATAGATAGATAGATAGATAGATAGATAGATAGATAGATAGATAGATATGAACAGAGTGAGATAGATAGATAGATAGATAGATATATACGAACAGACATAGATAGATATGAACAAACATAGATAGATAGATAGATAGATAGATAGATAGATAGATAGATATGAACAGAGTGAGATAGATAGATAGATAGATAGATATGAACAGAGTGAGATAGATAGATAGATAGATAAATAGATAGATAGATAGATAGATAGATAGATAGATACGAACAGACATAGATAGATAGATATGAACAGAGTGAGATAGATAGATAGATAGATAGATAATCACAAGACCGAGATAGATAGATAGATAGATAGATAGATAGATACGAACAGACATAGATAGATAGATATGAACAGACATAGATAGATAGATAGATAGATAGATAGATATGAACAGAGTGAGATAGATAGATAGATAGATAGATAGATAGATAGATAGATAGATAGATACGAACAGACATAGATAGATAGATAGATAGATAGATAGATAGATAGATAGATAGATAGATAGATAGATAGATAGAAAATGTAGAAACTGATGAAATAGAAAAATTAGAACTGTGTCATAGTTAATAAATTCCTGTCTACTTTGATGTGAATAATCTATTGTGCATAATGCGAGCAAAATGGAGAGAGATTGGTTGTAATGCACTGACGCCCGGACATGTATGACATGGGAATTTTACGAAAAGAACAGAAGGAAATGAAATTCTGATAGCGACAATCATTAAAAAGATTACAGGAATTGTTCGTAGGTGCAGTGGAGGAGGGAAATAGACGAAAATAAGAAAAGAGAGAAAGGAGTGATGGAATGAATGGAGGAGGATAGAAAGAGAGTGATAAAGGGTGGGAAGTGATGAAGGAAAGAAAGGAAAGGAAATAATGAATGGTAAAAGGGAAAAAGAGCTATGAAAAGAAAGAGAGGTCAAAGGAGTGAAGAAAAAATATGTAACTTAGCAAAGGAAAGATATGAGTAAAAAAGAAAGAACGATACCAATGAAGCAACAAAGAAAGAAAGAAAGAAAGAAAGAAAGAAAGAAAGAAAGATAGAATGAAAGAAAGAAAGAAAATCAAAGGGGGAGGAAGAAAGAAAGAAAACATAAAAGAATGAAATCAAACAAGCCATAAAGAAAGAAAGAAAAAAGAAAGAAAGAAAGAAAGAAAGAAAAAAGAAAGAATATCAAAGGGGGAGGAAGAAAGAAAGAAAACATACAAGAATGAAATCAAAAAAGTCGTAAAGAAAGAAAGAAAGAAAGAAAGAAAATCAAAGGGGGATGAAGAAAGAAAGAAAACATAAAAGAATGAAATCAAACAAGCCATAAAGAAAGAAAGAAAGAAAGAAAGAAAGAAAGAAAGAAAGAAAGAAAGAAAGAAAAAAGAAAGAATATCAAAGGGGGAGGAAGAAGAAAGAAAACATACAAGAATGAAATCAAAAAAGTCGTAAAGAAAGAAAGAAAGAAAGAAAATCAAAGGGGGATGAAGAAAACATAAAAGAATGAAATCAAACAAGTCGTAAAGAAAGAAAGAAAGAAAGAAAGAAAGAACGAACGAACGAACGAACGAAAGAAAGCGAAGAGAAAAACAAAAAGAAGGAATTAATGACGGAAGTAAAGAAAGATAAAAAAAGAACAAAAGAACAAAATAAAAAAGGGAATATTCTCTTTCAATTTTGTTCAAATAAAAAATGCTGCCAATATGGCAAACCCTGTTAGGATCGAACTCACACCCTAAGTCGTAACGATCATCCAACTTCAATGGTAGGCCGTTATACATGCCGAAGCACACACATTTTCCAACGTCATAAGCGATAAGCAACTGTTTCTATATATCAAAATAAAAGCATTACGTAATGCTACTTTAGCATAGAGAAAATTCAAATAAAAAAAAACCGTTTAATCTGAGGTCTGTAACATATAACGAGAGACTTGAAAATATTTATCAAATAATGTCCGAGAAAAGAAAAATGTTATTTAAAAAAAATAGGGAAGCTTCAGAGTTTTGCAACGCCGTCTTGACTTCATTTCCTTTCTGCGTTAACAGGTTAAATTTGCAGCTAATGTCTAACGAAAATCAATAAATATTGTATTCAGGTAAGGTGTAAATTGGCTAAATATACTTTTACATATAAACATACATATTTTCTTCTTCTTCTTCTTCTTCTTCTTCTTCTTCTTCACCTCTGTGACGTGTCCGTTATCCGCAATTTCTTGTCTTTTTAGCCGGTAGTATTTTTCTTGTATGTCCCCTAAACCCTGTTTAGCCAGTCATATGCACAGGCTCGTTAGGAAGATCATGCACTGTTTTCCACTGTCCCTCTTGCCTTCGCCATATCCTGTGAGTGTCAAATTTTCTGAGTTCTCTTTCCTCATTAATAGCCCAAGAAGTTTCAACTGTCATTTTCTGATTCTAAGTACAAGTCGATGTATTTTTTTTTCTCAATTTCTCTAAAACTCCATCATTGCATCATTGTCCAGCATTCACTGCCATAGAGGAGAACCAATATGACAAGACAGTTCATTACTCTTTTATTTGTTTCTCTTGCTTCAAGTCTCTTCTTCATCTGTGAGGAGATTGTCCAGTATTCAATGTCATATAAGAGGACTGATATTATGTAACAGTTCAATAATCTTTTCTTTGTTTCTCTTGCTTCAAGTCTCTTCTTCATCTGTGAGGAGATTGTCCAGCATTCACAGCCATATAGCAGGACTGATATTATGTAACAGTTCAATAATCTTTTCTTTGTTTCTCTTGCTTCAAGTCTCTTCTTCATCTGTGAGGAGATTGTCCAGCATTCACAGCCATATAGAATGACTGATATTACGTAACAGTTCAGTACTCTTTTCTTTGTTTCTCTTGCTTCAAGTGTCTTCATCTGTGAGGAGATCTTCCAGTATTCAATGTCATATAAGAGGACTGATATTATGTAACAGTTCAGTTCACTTTTGTTTCTCTTGTTTCAAGTCCATTCTTGATCTTTGGGAAGATTGTCCAGCATTCACTGCCATATAGAAGGACTGATATTACGTAACAGTCCAGTACTCTTTTCTTTTTTCCCTTGTTTCAAGTCTCTTCTTCATCTATGGGAAGATTGTCCAGCATTTACTGCCATTTAGAATGAATGACATTACATAACAGTTCATTACTCTTTTTTTTGTTTCTATTGCTTCAAGTCACTTCTTCATCTGTGAGAAGATTGTCCAGCATTCACTGCCGTATGGGAGGACTGATATCACGTAACAGTTCATTACTGTTTTCTTTGTTTCTATTGCTTCAAGTCTATCCTTCATCTTTGAGGACATTGTCCAGTAGTCACTGCCTTATAGGAAGACTGATATTACTTAATAGCTCAGTAATCTTTTATTGGTTTCTGTTGCTTCAAGTCTCTTCTTCATCTGAGAAGATTCTCCAGCATTCACTACCATATAAGAGGACTGATATTACGTAACAGTTCAGTACTCTTTTCTTTGTTTCTCTTGGTTCAAGTCACTTCATCTGTGAAGAGATTGTCCAGCATTCACTACCATATAGGAGGACTGGTATTACGTAACTATTCAGTACTCTTTGTTTCTTTTGCTTCAAGTCTCTTCTTCATCTGTGAGGAGATTGTCCAGCATTCACTGCAAGATATGAGGACTGATATTACGTAACAGTTCCGTACTCTTTTCTTTGTTTATAACGAAATCTTCTTGTTTCTTAATACTGTGCTTATCTTTCGGAAGCCATCTTTTCAAATACTAATGTCCCTTCGGATTTCGATGTCGCAATTTACACCCTCTGTTAAAAAAATCTTCCACGATATTTGAATGTATGTGCATGTTTGATTTTGGTATCACCAATCTCTAATACAAATGATCGGCCCTTCCTTTTTCTGACAACTGAATATTCTACGTTCTTTCAATGGACGCCTACTCCTTTCTTCTCGCTTTCTATCACTGTCAATTGTTTCCGTCTTCTAGCAACACTCTCGTCTGCATATTTAACGTTGTTAATGTTGTGTCCCCCCCCAGTAATGAATCCTGGTAGGACTTCTAGTTCTCTCTAAAGGTTGAATAAGTACAGCGTGAAGACACATCCTTGTCTTACACCGCTTTCTGTTTTTGTATATATATACTGAAATCATTTTCTATTCGAATGCAGAAGGTTTGCTGCCAGTATGGGTTCTAAATTATTCAAATATCCTTCCCTAATATGCCGCGGTTATCTAAAAATTCGGACATTTTCTTGAGTTAAATTGTAACTAAAGTTCCAAGCCAAAGATAAGAGAGCAGAGAAGCCACGACACTGTATTTACCATATAAGTTATGGCAGCTAAAAGATGATAAAGAAAAAGGGATCTGTGTATAGACATGGGGTCCTAAATCTTGAAAGAAAATGCCATTCATGTCCTACGCTCCTTTCTATTTCTTTGTATTTACTGGATTGATTTTTCTCTCCTCATAAGGTCTGTTTGCTTCCTATATAACATCTCCATTATTCTCATACACGTCCCAAATAATTCACACTCTGAAAAAAAAAGAAAGACATTAAACTGTAAACATTTAAGATACTGGCACGAATGATGCAAAGTTTTGAAGGGAAACAATATGCCGTGTCCATTTAGTACGTCTACGATCATGGCTCTCCACAACTTCCTATCCTTTGTACGTTTTGCGTTTTCACCATTTCTTTTCAGTCTCTCTTTTGCCGTCCATTTGCACAAGCTCGTTAGGTAGGGTACGCATTGCTTTTCTCTGTCCTTGTTACCTTCATAACGCCCTCACAGTAATGCTCTGTTTATAATAAACAGTATTAACTACATTTACCGGCCTGAATATCCGAGAAATTTCTCAGAAAATATGTGTCCTCCGACAGGATTCGAACCTGTATCCTACGCGGAACCGTCATATAGCCTGACGTGCTATACCATTTAGCTACAGCGGAAGCATCTGGTTATCAAAAATCAAATTACTATTTTTAAACAACAAATTTCTCTTCGTGTTTTCCACTTCACAAGTAAAAATTTAATTTTCAGATGAATGCAACAATTTCATTTTAGAAAAATGATGAAGACAACAATTTTTTGTCTCAGAAAAAGCAACACATTGATGGTGACATTTTGCTAATGTCGAAAGTACTCGGAATAAAAATGAATATGCATCAACATGCTAATTTTCTTTCTTCCTTTAATAAGCATACTAAGAACTTTGTCCGTAATTATGAGAGGGTCCTATTAAAAATAAGTAGACAAAACTTATCGAAATTATTTAATACGATATGTCTTAACGAAATCATACTACCAAATTTAACTCAATTTATATATATATATATATATATATATATATATATATATATATATATATATATATATATATATATATTGTTATATCTCGTGCAAGATATAATAAACAAAGTAAACACGAGTGTAGGTTTTCAATAATAGATTTATAATCGGATGTATGTGTGACAAGTACAGAGTCGAGAGTATCCTAGCCTCAATAGGTGTTACAAACGAAGTTCCCCCTTGACTGTCCTCTGTGGTCGTACTTAATCGACAACCAGTCCGTCCAATATCATGAATGGGGAAGTTGGGGTTATATCATTGCATTTAGAAGCTCATCCAATTTGTATCAGATGTCTTCAAATCAGATGGTCAATGTACATCTTCTTTGGTTGACCTTGTGTTCTTTTTCCATGGGATACTATGCAGAGTAGAATGTCTTCAGCTAATTCTTTACTACGCCAACAGTGACCAGCAATTTTTTTAGTCTTTGTTGCTGTATTAATTTGCTGATATGAGATATGCTGCCATAGAGCTCTTTCTATGTTGGGTGCTCTTTCCAAGATTTGTTTAGTGTTGCTCAAAATGTTCATGTTTAAGCCCCACCTAACTTCTTTTCTACTTTGGCTGTTAGTTTTCAGGTTAAGGGGCCATACACAAGGACAGACTCTACTATAGCTCTGAAAAAGTTTCTCTTCATTTTGTCCGGTAAATTTGATTTCCAGATTTTGTTCATTTCATTAAGCACTCTCCAGGCTTTTCCTTGCCTGATTTTAACATCATTCTAAGTGGAGACAATATAGCTACCCAGGTATTTGAAATCTACTACTTTCTTGATTTTTTCTCCATTCACACTTTTCATGCCTGTTGATGTATCTTGATTTAGGTAGATGAACTCTGTTTTACCTGCATTGATATACAGTGCAACCTCCTGGGATATATTTTTGATGTTGTGAAGGAGTAATGTTGTGTCTTTTAGATTGTCAGCCAGTATTGCTAGGTTGTCAGCATAGTCAGCATCAGTGATATTTGCAGCTGGATAGTGTCTGCTTTTTTGTTCAGTGAAAGTGAAGCCAAACTGCAAGTTCTTATCTAGGGCTTTTCTCAGCATATAGTCAAGACGAAGATGAAGAGAAAAGGCACAGGGTGTGTCTGCTTCAAGGACTCCTGCAGAAATATAAAAAAAAATCAGGTGAGCCTACCATAGAATGGGTGTTCTGATACAGATGGCATCTACAGTTTCCTTAGGTATCTCATATGCAAGTTGTATTTCTTTCATCTTCCAACAATGAATGGAGTCAAATGCCTTTGAGAAGTCAGCAAACAAGAAGGTAGCTGGAAGGTTTTTGGATTGTATGCCTTCCAAGATTGAATGGTAAGAATCTGTCCTGATGTTGATCTGTTGGTGCAGAAGCCATTTTGGTTTTTTCCTCGGTATTAGCTCAATTTCTGATCTTATTCTGTTCAGAATAACCATCTATCTCACAATAAATATGAAGGCCCAATGCACATTTCAAAACTCAAGGAATTGAAGGCTAACTTGACACAGCAACAGACCTTTTTTTATGAAAATTCAGAAACAGAATGTTGCTTCTGTTACTGCAGCTGAATGATAGCCATGAGTGAGAAATCTTACAGTGAAGGAGATTTCATACAGCAATGCCTTATAAAAACAGCTGAAATTTTATGTCCAGAGAAAGCACACTTATTCAAAGACATTTCATTAACAAGGAACACTGTTGCTGAATGGATTGAGCTCTCATTCATGTACACGTATAATGACACCAATGAACTCTGTTTTACCTGCATTGATATGCCAAATCCAAGTTCTTGTGCTTGACACGAAAATTGGTAGAAACATCATCATCATCGTCCTCATCAAGTCGAGCAAGCTCGGCATTCCATGATACGCTACCTCCATCCATTCCTATCGTTCAATGCATCTGGTCTGGAAGCTCATCCAGTTGCATCCCGTGTCTTCAATTAGATGATCAATGTACATCTTCTTTGGTCGACTTGTGTTCTTTCTACCCGTAATGGTATCCAGCATAAGAACGTCTCCAGCTAGTTATTCTTCGCTACGCCAATAGTGACCCGAAAATCTTAGTCATTGTTGGCGTTTTAATTTGATGATGGGATGCATGTTGCCATAGAGCTCTTTCTTTGTTGGATGATCTTTCCAGGATTTGTTTAGTGCTGCTCGAAACATTCGTGTGTAAGTCCAGGTTAAAGAGCCATATACAAGGACGGTCTCTACTGTAGCCTTGAAAATGTTCCTCTTCAGTTTGTCCGGTAGATTTGATTTCCAGATTTGGTTTATTTCATTAAGTGCTCCCCAGGATTTTCACAGTCTGATCTTGACATCTGCCTCAGTTGAGGCAATATAACTATCCAGTCATTTGAAGTCGACTACTTTCTTGATGTTTTCCCGTCCAGTCTTTTCATTCTTGTTGATGTATCTTGATTCAGGGATGGTATCCTGATTAGAACGTCTCCAGTTAGTTCTTCTTTGCTAAGTCAACAGTGACCCGCAAGTCTTTATTGGCGTATTAATTTGATGATAGGACGCATGTTGCCATAGAGCTCTTTCCTTTGTTGGATGATCGTTCCAGGATTTGTTTAGTGCTGCTCGAAGCAATCATGTTTAAGCACCATCTAACTCTTCTTTCAGTTGGCTATTAGTGTCCAGGTTAAGGAGCCATATACAAGGACGTATTGAAGTATTACATATGAAGTATTATATATATATATATATATATATATATATATATATATATAATAAAAAAGCTTAAACTCTAATATTCCATGGTCATAATTTATTCCGTTGGAATCGTATATATATATATATATATAAGTGAATATTGAAGTCAAGACTCAGAGGCGACAGTCTGATTTATGTTAGATGCAATCGTCAGGCCACCTAGCTCTATTAGTGGCCTGACGATTATGTCTAGCATGAAACGGACTGTCGCCTCTAAGTGTTGACTTCAATGTTTACTTTTATATTTACACACGCTCTATCTCTGATATTGAGCACTTTATCTCATAAATATAGCACACCTTATATATATATATATATATATATATATATATATATATATATATATATATATATATGACATTTTTATGTTATAGATACAAGTATTTAACTAAATGCTCTGTTTATAATAAACAGTATTAAATAACATTTACCGGCCTGAATGTCCGAGAAATTTTAATAGAAAATATTCGTCCTTTGACAGGATTCGAACCTGCATCCTATACGGAACCGTCATTTACGCTGACGTGCCTTACCGTTAGGCTACAAAGAAGCGTAAATGAAGCGTCAGCGTAAATGACGGTTCCGTATAGGATGCAGGTTCGAATCCTGTCAAAGAACGAATATTTTCTATGAAAATTTCTCGGACATTCAGGCCGGTAAATGTTATTTAATATTGTTTATTATAAACAGAGCATTTACTTAAATACTTGTATCTATAACGTTAAGCATAAAAATGTCTTTAATAAATAAATTGTCGGACTTTTCGTAATATATATATATATGTGTGTGTTTTGGAATGTTCTGCTTTTTCTAGGTTGGTTTCCTGTTTCTCTCCACTAGATTATTCTGAACAATATTTTACCGAGTTTAGGTGGATTTCTTAACTCTTTGGGTTTTTGTTCCCTCTACACATAGGACAGTCTGCGTTCAATTTCTTTATTTTCTATACTAAATTTGTTATAACTTATCCCTACACTTAGGTATTTAAATTTTGTTTTAACCATTTCACCTCTAACAAGGTGTGAGTGTTTCTACCACACAGCGGTTTGCAGAGAGTGAAAATGAGAGAAAAGATTGCGTATAGTGGGGATTAAGGAAAGGATAAAAGATGAACGATGGATTAAGGCAACAGGAGATGGCGATTTCTGTTACGTTTAAATTTTTGACGATTGTAATTATCAGGGGAGCAAGTAAGAGAAAGAGAGTTTCACTGTCGGGAAGTGCGATAAAAGAAACTGTTGGAGTAGAAGTGGCGCTTACATTTGACTATTTCAACATTAAACATGTGGGATCTAGATGCCAGTCTAGCAGTACGCTTAAATTCATGTAGTCGAGGCACCAGAGAAAAAAGCACGTCAGAACAGTTGCCATGAATATATTTGTAGAAAAGACAGAGGGAAGCCACGTCACTTCTATGAGAAAGTAACTGAAGTCGAGATGCCAAGTTACATTGGTGATCTTTCTTTGGATTTTGTCGTGAACCTCGCAGGATCGCCAGAAGAGATATGACAGCAGTAATTCAATAGAATGAACTTGGTAAATACTCTCGTCAGGAGGCCATCTTACAAATTTACTATTAAGTTGGTGCAAAAATAATGACGTAATAATGGTCGTTTTTTGACGTGTAATAATGTCGTTTTTTGACGTTAAAAAATACGTCAAAAAACGACATTATTACGTCATTATTTTTGCACCAACTTAATAGTAAATTTGTAAGATGGCCTCTGACGAGAGTATTTACCAGTTCGACATACTGCATTTTTATGACGGATTCAGGTTATATGTCATCACTGCTTTCATTCCAATGTCAGAACTAAAATAGTTTCTCTTTTGAAAATGTTTATCTTCAGTGTTATTTATTAAAACTCTTAGTAGATGCAATATTCTTGGATAGACTCACACTCCAAAAGCTTTGAGAGCACAACAGTTGAAATGTTGTGAAAACAAAAGCAAAGATGAAGATATTAGTTGTCATGTATGTTTAATAGGAACTGTCGAAATCACGTTTACAAATAACAAGCCTAAATAGTATAGATATGTGCCGCTTCCCTTCCTTATTTGGTCGATCATGGCTCTCCACAACTTCGTAACTTACATAGCTCTAAGTAATATTTGTCTTCTTTCTATTACTCCCATTTCTTGTTGTGATATCGATCTTTTGATAATATCTCTGCCGCCTCAATTCTACATAGATGTAGGAAGATTGCCAGCACTCACTGCTATGTAGGAGGATTGATATGACATAGCAGTTTAACAATCTTTTTTTGTTATAAGGCTTGTATAATCTAGTTGTTATTTACACTATTTACATTGTTCGAACTATTGTCCTCATCTTTATTGTGATATTCACAACGTTTCGGCCGTTGTAAGGTCTGGCCTTCTTTAGATGAATGGAATTTCGAGACGTCGTGAATATGGCAATAAAAGTGAGGACAATAGTCCAAACAATGTAAATAATGTAAATAATTAAAATTTTAAATAAAGTTCAAGTATGGATGCATCAAGTTACACTTTAACACTTTAAAAGTCATAACAAAAAATCTGCAAACGGCCAAGATATGAACTAGTTATTACGTAACTGTGCTTTTGTACATTCTTGTCAAATCTGTTAAAATTATAAGAAAGGATAGTGAAGAATTTGTTCGTTGTTAAAGCAATTTTTACCATTTAATAAAATTTCAGGTTCGATCTTTCCGGAAGGAATATGAACAGAAATTTAAAATTATTTTTAAAATGCTTTTAAATTCGTTTAAATCTTTGAAATTCTCCATAATATTGTTTTAGCGGGAATTATCTTTTTTTTTCCTTACAAAAACTCGAAAATATGATTTAAATATTACTTATTAATTGTGAGTTTCATGGGGACGAATACTTAGCTGCATATATACATATACATATATACACACATATATATATATATATATATATATATATATATATATATATATATATATATATATATATATATATATATATATATATATATATAAAACAACATGCCTGGCCGCACACACAATTCTGTAAAATCCTTGTAGAAAACACAACTATACTTAAACATGAAAACAATAAACAAAAACTAAAAATTCTTGAAGCTATATACATAAAACAGTTTCAAACCTAACCTAAACAAAATCAACTATGAAATCTCGACAAATACCCTTAAATGTCTATAATTGGTAACAGAAGCCATTGGTTTATACCAACGGCTTCCAATACTTAATACTTCTTGAATTCACTCTCGCGTGGTCATGTGTGACGTCATGAGCTGCGGTGCAATTTTACCTTCCAGCGTCTTATATGCACGTGTTTATCGTTGCTTGGAAATCATTCATGTAAACAATAACAGACTATCACCATTGTCTTGTCCGTATATTGCATAATATATTTTACAGTAATTGACCACTTTGATAATGGCTTATGTAAGCCGAAAGCTTAAATTTTATTGAAAAATATGGATCAATATTGTGATTTTCTTCTTCGTTTAATGATAATGTTATTAAGCTTATCATACGTTATGAAAAGAATTTACATAAAATAAATAGAAAACACTTTTCTATATTATTTAATGAAACATGTATGACTATATATATATATATATATATATATATATATATAGTTTATATTTTCTGAGATAACCGTGCGGAATAAGCACGAAATGCAGTACTCCTTGCAGATTCCACTAGACAGAGATCAAAATTTGTTATTTTCTGGCCAACCTAGTATATGGCCGGCATACTCAAGAATGTTTATTTAAATAGGTTTCAAATGTATATAACGTTTCGAACCGACCTAAAATTTTAAGTAAGATTCAAGTATGGATGCATCAAGATACACTTTAACACTTTAAAAGTCATAACAAAAAAAAAGCTGCCAACGTCTAAGATATGAACTATTTATTACCCAATCGTGCTTTCGTTTATTCTTGTCAAATTCTTACATTAAGAAATCTGTTAAAATTATAAGAAAGAATACTGAAAAAAATTTTCCCTTGTTAAAACAAATTTTATCATTTAATAACATTACAGGTTCGAACTACTGTCCTCGTTTTTATTGTTATATTCACAACCTTTCGTTCGTTGTACGCTTCGGCCTACTTCATGTGATATATCAGGTCTTCCCATAAGTTCTGTCCGAATTTTGAATAAAGAAAACAAGTGACCAAATGTTACATTTAATTACAGATTCAATCAGCAATATATTTTCCTTGATTATCTTTGACTCCCTTCCATCTATTAACAAGCTTACTAATTCCATTACTGTAAAATTCTTTTGGCTTTGATTCGAAGAACTCACAAATGTCAGTTTTAACCTCTTCCTGTGTTACAAAAGCTGTTTCTTCCAAATGATTCTGTAAGCTACGAAACAAATGGTAGTCTGAAGAAGCAAGATTGGGAGAATAAGGTGGATTAGGAATTTTCTCCCAACCAAGTTCTTCGATCTTTTGTGACGTGATTCTTGCTGTGTGGGGTCGTGCATTGTCTGGATGAAACATCACCTCTTTTCGAGTCACTAGAGCAAGTCTTTTTTTTTTTACTTAAAGCTTGGTTCAAACACTCTAATTGCTGACAGTATATTTGAGCATTAATTGTTGCATTAGGTGGTAAGAATTCAAAGTGGATTATTCCTTGGCGATCCCACCAGATTGAAACAAGAACCTTTTGCCCATGAAGTTCCCTTCTCGGCTGTGGATGGGGTCCTTCCCCTTTACCAAGCCACTGTCTACGACGCTTAACATTTCGATAAAAGATCCATTTTTCGTTGCCAGTCACAAGTCTATCCAAAAAAGGTGAAACAAGTTGGTGAGAATGGAGAGAAGAGCAGATGTCAACTCGGGATTTGAGGTTGTTTTCAGACAATTCATGAGGCACCCATTTTTCAAGTTTAGGAATTTTTCCAAGGTGTTGAAGATGACGATGAACAGTTGTATGGTTTGAACTGAGAACCACTGCCAATTCCTCAACTGATAAAGCAGGATTTTCTTCAAGGGCTGCTTCAAGAAGCTTTTCATCAAACTCAACTGGACGTCCGGTTCGATCTTCATCTTCAAGGGTGAAATCTCCACCTCTGAATTTTGCAAACTATTTTCTGCAAGTTCTTTCATTCACACATTCCTCTCTATAAACTGAGTGAATGTTTCTAGCCGCTTCGGCTGCTGAGTTTCCTTTCTTGAACTCATAAAGCATTATGTGTCTCAAATGATTCTTGGGTACTTCCATGTTAGCAGGGTTTTAATCAAACAAAATTTAATTTTATTGTTCTCTGAAATAAAATTTGATAAATTTAAATGCATCTAAACATAAAAATAATGTTCAGCTCCATTAGACATTATAAAATACTCTTTAAATTTCGTTCATTTTAACAAAAAGTTAAAATTCGGACAGAACTTATGGGATGACCTGATAGATAAATGTTGTGTCGTGGCACAATAGTAAAAATAAGAAAATCAAGTCGAGGTTGGTTTAAGGCACAAGTGTATTTAACATCACAGATACAAAGGTAGGAAACGGGTACTACTCAGCTAGGCAGTTGTAATACTGTCGCTACTCACACACCGGGTAGGTATTACTGGTACTATATATAGTGAGAACCGGTGTAATTCCCTTGTGTTAGGAGGCCGGTGTAACAATAAATATGTTAGATTCTTTAAGAATGTAATAGAATGTTTTTATAAGTGTATTTATTCTATATTTATAGTTCGTAATGTTGCTATTACTAGGCTCCCTTTCTCTATTTCTCATTCTCTGGTGAACTTTTAATAAAAGTGAGACATATTAGATCGCTAAACGTTTCCTATGTTTTCTTTATCTTATTAACCACCCTCAACACACACAGACACAAATGCTCTGTTTTATAATAAACAGTATTAATAACATGTCCGAGAAATCTTTGTTGTCATATTCAAAATGTTGTGGCTGTTGTACACTCAGGCCTTCTTCATGTGATATACATTGGAATTTCGAACTGAACCCTGTATTTAGTCCACAAGGGAAGATTTTTCTAGTTCCACGTGCCATGCCTTTTCTGGGTATCTCCGTTTCAGTTATTTCTTTTTAGTAACTCAACTCTTCAAGTTTTTTCTTCACCTCTGCTGCTGTCCAAATACTGAATTCTCAATTCTTTGTGGCAAGTCATTGCATTCTTTCAACCAAACCTTTCACCCACTAAACTATTTCCTCTTTCAATGCATCGCCGGATTTCGGTGTCCCACTTTCTGGCAAATTTCCAAATCGAGAGTTCGCATCATGGAGTATTCCTCTCGCCGATGACCATACATTCTGTCTTCCAGTTGATGGTCCGGTGTTTCCTTCTCGATTTCTTTTACTGCTTTCTGCCTGGTTAAACACAACTTTGAATTCAAAACCATCCTGAAAAAAAAAGATGGGCTCCGTTAAGTTTTCTTGCCCGAGACGATAGACGAACCTATCTACCCTTACGAAAAAAATAATAATAAAAGAAAAGAAATAAATAATTGTTATGGGGTCCTCCCCTTTTCCATATAAGTGGACTCGACCAGAGTGTTATTAGGTTGGTACAAAAATAATGTCGTTTACTCACATAGTAACATATGTGAGAAAACGACATTATTTTTGCACCAACCTAATACTTGGACTGCTGCCGTTAAATACCCAGAGTCAGTCAGAATAGAGAGAGAGTGAGAGTGAGCAGAGGTTGTGATTGAGTTGGAGGTAGAGTAATAGTGTGAGGTAACCGCTTGTAGAAGTCACAGTTACAAGCACGTAGACTCTAAGGAAGTCCTACTTCGAGACTATATATATATATATATATATATATATATTATTGTGTAAATACATTTAATTTCTTATATTTAATTCTTGCGTTTGTCATTCCTTGGAGACCGAATTTCATCTCGGAATCCACAACAATAATAAATAAAAGTCCAGAGTTTAGGCGGGAACGGTAGGACAAAAGCGGGCGTTAAAAGGAACCGGAACTCCAATCCTAAACTGAAAAGACCAGAATGGGTTCCGGTTCACACACCTCCCCGGTTTTTTAACAGAAGTAGAGATTTATCTCCGCCTAAACTCAGGGATTATATTTATAATTTATTATTTATTTTTTCCTCACTAGTTCGCCTATCACCCGGTTCATACATTTCCCTGGTCTTTTGAACAAGTGTTGAGTCTTATCCCTTGTTTAGGATAGGGTTTCTGGTTCCTTCTAAATTCTACTGTAACTATATACGCGCTATTTACTCGTTCCCCACCCCACTAGGACGTAATGCGACACAAGGTCTTTTTTTTAAAATGGGGACCCGAGCGCGTACACCCGGGTAAGGAACAGAAATTGCCCACAGCCCCCGCAACCGTTGCGCTGGCCTCTGTGCGAGCAGCGATCCTTCTCTATGGTGCAATGAAAGGGCGCGGCCTCGGGCAGATGTCCCCAGGCTGGGCACCTCTCAGTATTATTTTCCTTGATTGCCGCTCTGCCCTTTGACAGAAAAACCTCTGAGCACACTCTTCCCAAGGACAGAGACGCAACTGAGAGATGTTAAGCCATGCATTAGAAATTCCTCCAAGGAAGGATTTATATGCTCTACTTCAACTATATACTTCTAACCTATCCGTCTAAGCACCGAAATTATTTATTTTTTATTTTCCTGACTAATAGTAGATAGGTCCCACTTCGTTTTTTCTTCTTTTCTTTGACATCAGTAGAGATTTATCTTTTGTTTCCTGTTTAAGATCGGGTTTCCGGTACCTTCTGAAGTCTTCTCTTTCTCTTTCATTCCCGGTAACCCCTTATGTCTTAGTGGCATTATCGCCTTGCTTGGAGTGAATTGATTTCAACTAAAAAAAAAAGGCAATAATGGCTCGTGATCACGTGTCATTACAGACCTATATCTGAAGTTTAATCTTAGGAAATCTTTACAGCATCGTCAAAGGACGCCTTTATGCGAACGGCCAATAGATTCCATTCAGCAATGAACTTTGGAGAGCGGTATCAACTGTGAATTCATTACCGCAAAAGAAAATTCTGAATAGAAACTTCTATGGACATCAGGCCGGTTAAATTCTTTGGAATAAAGGGATATTATATCCGCAAATAATATTGCCTTTCTATTATAATCTACGACTACAGTTTGTGTTGTCTGTCGCTCCTTTGAATAAAACATCCTTGTGTTGGCCCATTCTTTCTTTTTATTCGACGATCACTTCAAATTGATTTTTGGAGATGGCTGCCCATGAAATAGAATATCTTAAATGATCCTATTTTGTATCGCACTCCATGAATGAAATTCTTTATTATACGATGCTTGCTCACAAAGTTATGTCCCTTATTTTTTTCCCACGGAAGCGACAATAGCACCGACAAAGAGAGCACGTTTTCGGCTACAAAATGTTATTTGTTCAAAACTATCACCATAAATAACTATTCTCTTTCGCCGACAATGTAAAACCTTACTGCCAGGGATAACAACATATTGCTTGTTATCCATATAAAAATAATGACGCATCGATAGTAATACCTCCTAATTGTATAAATAAACACCGTTGTAGAGAGCATGTTTTTATATACAGGGTGGGGCAGAATGGTTTCCTCGATTTCAAAGGTGAATAAAAAATCTCCATCTTCTGAATTTCTCCTTCTATATTTTGGATAGGAGTCATTCCTTTGTCCAAATTTAAATTTAATTTAAATCAATGGGAAAAAAGATTTTCAGTGATATTTTTTTGCAAAAACATTTTGATCTGTACCCTTTGATATGCATTTCATGCAAAACTTGACTGAATGAATTGATGAGTAGATTTCAACATTGATATGACAGTTGAATTGTCGCAACAAAGGCGATTGGTAATTTTTTGCTCAACTTGACATCCATATTGTCTCATTTTGATCTTGCCGATGTGACCTCTATTTTCTGGATTTCTCCTTCTATATTTTGGTTAAGAGTCATTCCTTTGTCTAAATTTAAATTTAATTTAAATCAATGGGAAAAAGATTTTCAGTGATATTTTTTTTGCAAAGCATCTTGACCTGACCTTTTGATATGCATTTGATGCAATACTTGAATGAATGAATTGATCATCAGATTTCAACTTTGATATGAATCTTGAATTGTTGCAATAAATATGTATTTGTTGTAACCTGGGAAAGGTTACTGAATGAGGAATAACCAAAATGGGGGGGGGGGGTGAAAATGGAATGGTAATCTTTAATCTGTTTATAGGTACGGTATATAACACTATCTATCTATCTATCTATCTATCTATCTATCTATTGTAACCTAGAAAGGGTTACTGAATGAAGAATAATCAAAATGAGGTTGAAAATGAAATAATAATCTTTATAATATCAATAAAATGCAATACTCGCCAGCGGCATGATGTAGGTAAACCACTGCTTGTGGTGAACTACTTAGTATATAATACCAACTTACTGACGTATTTATGAGGATTAGGACATACCCATTAACATATGAAGATGAAAGAAAAAACTTCGTATCACGATGAAGTATATTAAATGCCGTTTATTTTCTGTTTCAGTTAATGTCCCACCATAGTCTGGGGTGGAGAGCAAAGTTTTTTTTTTCTTATGATATGTTTTTTTTTTTTTTTATCAAACGTTGAAATCGGCAACCTTTCTTCCCCACCGTGTATAAAACACGATTGTTCTATGCAGGATTCATCATTTTCAAAACATATGTTGAAATATACAGATATAGAATTGTACAATATACAAAACATGATTTTTTCCACACAATATTCATCATTTTCGTTAGCGAGAAACGAGAACAGTTTCACCAACAATAGCAACGTAATTAGTATGTTTGCTGATAGATTTCATTACATTTTATTAATGTTGGCTTGTTTGTTTGTAAGGTTAATGCTTCTTGAATTTGTAGTCGTTTATTTTTTTACAGATTATGTGATATACTATGCTTGTGTTATTGGTAAGGATTTGTGTTTTGCTGTTATGCTCTTTGGTGATATGCAATTTGATTAGCTGATAAATGCTACGTTAATCGACACGATAATGTAGTACTGATTAACGCACCAACTCCAAAACTCTAAACGACCAGAGCTTGGTAGCTGATCTCTCCTCTGACCTAGCTCTAACAGCACAGATGGTTAAAAACTGGCTGGTCATATTCAGTCCACCATCGCGGATCGGACTGAAAACGCTCCGTGCTTTGAGAGCCTATTGGGACTTAAACAGAACCCAAGTGACACTCGTAAATAAGACCCATCACTAAAGATTCTGGCCAAATGATCGGTTCTCTGTGCCTCCCCCGTAAGTAGCCGACTACTCCTGCTATCCTCTACCTTTGCAAGGGACAGATCAGGCTTAAAATGGAGTACTGGTTCCATATATGGAGCGGAGCTGCCTAGTCTTCACTTTCCAGGTTCGATAGAGCCCAAAGATATCCTTGTGGGTGACGAATTGTTTTCCACCCTGCAACCCCTTTTCTCACAGTCGAAAGGTTGAAAGCCTCTTGCTCCTCTGTCACTATTTCCATGCAAAGTGTTCCGACGAACTACATGTCTTAGTTTCACCTGCTCTACCTTTCACGGCTAAGACCCGCCATGCCACGCCCATTGTAGCGAACCGCCATCATTCCCTTCGTATTCCATTGGCAAGATGTAAGTTCCACTCGAGCAGCTTCTTTCCACGAACCGCTGCTTTGAGAAACCGACTCCCAAAAGGATACTTTCCCTATCCCTATGATCTTAACCTGTTCAAGTCTAGGGTTAACCGTTATATTCCCCACATATTCTTATAAACGGTGCCTCTTAGTCAGAAACCCTCTACATCGAGTAGCTCTTTGGCATTGTAAGGATGAGCATCATTTTAAAAATAAAATAGAATTATCTACACTTTAACCATAACTGAGGGATAAATGGATTCATGCCTTTCAAAATGCCTAAGTGAATTAAAACAGTGCCGGCCCGAAAGTTTGAACTCTTTTTACCGATCATATTTTTTTCCGTTAATTGTTTGATTAACAGAAACTCATAAGAACCGTTTCCGTCCTGGGTATGACGATAAACTACATCCGCGTCCTGGGTAAGAATTAAACTACATCCAACAGCAAGGCCTCTGATTAGGAGGTTCTGAAGAGCGTGGAACTACCTCTTAATTGCTGACCCGTGGTGGTAGCACCTGTTAGGGTCCCAGCTATGGATAAATAGTTAGCCTCCAAACTGGGGTCAAATCATTATGAAAGTGTAAGGAGAGGTTTTAATACCAAAAATACTTTGTAAAAAAAATTATTACCAGCAATACATTTTTGAAAAACAAATATTACCAGCAATACATTTTTTAAAAAAGAAGAGAAAAAGAAAAAATATTACCAGCTATATATTTTTGAAAAGCAAAAACGGCAAAGGAAAAGTATTACCAGATAGATTTTTTGAAGGAAAAATATTGCCAGAAATAGATGTTTGGAAAAAATATTGCCAACAATGGAAATTTTGTCGGCATTAAATAACCCATTGTGGTTGATATGGCGTAAAACAAAACAAACCTAAGAACCATTTAAAATTATTAATATTTTCTAGGTTTATCCTAACCTGATACAAAGAATGAACAGTTTGAAACTCATACAGAATGATTCCTGACAAGTTTATTTTTGATTTTTTTATTTATTTATTTTTTTTTTTATTTTAAATTTCTGGTCCTTGATCTTTTTCTCCTTGTCCGAATTCAACGAAATTGATTTTATCAGCTTCGAGAATATTTTGCCTACGCGTCATAATTAGCTGATTATTTCTACTTGCATCTGAGCCCCCAAAAGTCGTTGATCTTATAGAGTAATAAAGTAAATGTGAGAATCAATTTGAAACCCGTTCAAATGAGAACAAGTTGCATTAGTGACAGGGAGGTTGAAGTTTATCGGAGAAATTAAAAGGAAATATAGAAAGATTAAGAGGGAAAAGGGAGAAGAAAAGAAGAAAAAAAGAGAGGACGAAGAATAAGTGTAAAGAGCAAAGAAAGAAAGAAAGAAAGAAAGAAAGAAAGAAAGAAAGAAAGAAAGAAAGAAAAGTGCCGTAAGAAGTCTAAATAACAAAGAGACAGAAAAACAAAGTGACTGAGTAGGATAAAAGAAAGACAGAAACAAAGAAAGACAGGTGCGGGAAGAAATATAACGGTGAAAGCAAGCAAGCAAGAAAGAAAGAAAGAAAGAAAGAAAGAAAGAAAGAAGAAAGGAGCTGGAAGAAGTATAAAAGACAGAGAAAGAAACAAAGAAGTTCAGGAAGGCATGTCCAAGAAAGAATGAAACAAACAAAATGACTGAGTAGAAGAAAGAAAGAAAGAAAGAAAGAAAGAAAGAAAGAAAGAAAGAAAGATAAGTGCGGGACGAAGTGTAAAGAAAGAAAGAAAGAAAGAAAGAAAGAAAGAAAGAAAGAAAGAAAGAAAGAATGATAATTGCGGGAAGAAGTGTAAAGAAAGAAAGAAAAAAAGAAAGAAAGAAAGATAAGTGCGGGAAGAAGTGTAAAAAAAGAAAGAAAGAAAGAAAGAAAGCAAGCAAGAAAGAAAGAAAGAAAGAAAGAATGATAATTGCGGGAAGAAGTGTAAAGAAAGAAAGAAAAAAGCAAGAAAGAAAGAAAGATAAGTGCGGGAAGAAGTGTAAAAAAAGGAAGAAAGAAAAAAAGCAAGAAAGAAAGAAAGAAAGATAAGTGCGGGAAGGCATGTCAAAGAATGAAACAAAGTTACAGAGTAGAAGAAAAAAAGAAAGAAAGAAAGATAAGTGCGGGAAGAAGTGTAAAAAAAGAAAGAAAGAAAGAAAGAAAGCAAGCAAGAAAGGAGCAGGAAGAAGTGTAAAAGACAAAGAAAGAAAGAAAGAAAGAAAGAAAGAAGTTCAGGAAGGCATGTCAAAGAATGAACCAAATTGATTGAGCAGAAGAAAATAAACAATGAAAAATAAAGAAAAATATATAAAAAGTGAAAGAAAGTCTATGAAAAAATGCAACTTCTCTATGCAACCGCGCAATTTGTACTTTCCAAGTTAAGATTATCTGGTCAGGATCAGAAACACGGGTCCCCAGTAGACATTGAACTTACTATGCAGTATCAAATGTTCCTTAGCTATGACCTGACAACGATGTGGCCTATATGGGACAATCTTACATAAACCTATATACATAGGCAGGTGCATTTCATATTATATTAATACCTACATACATATATAAGAGTGGACATTGAATTTAACACCCAGAGGCGACAGTCTGTTTCAGGCTAAACGCAATCATATATATATATATATATATATATATATTTTCTTGGATAACTCAGCAACCCCGACCATTATGGGTATAGTAGTATTTTATTTCTTCCATTTTAATTAGACTGTTCCCAGAGCCAACATTTCAACGGATAGTTTTATTGATCTGGTTGCGTGCACAGGCTTAAATTTCCAGTTTCCAGGGACTCCACACACGTCAAGCAAAGTTAGCCATGGACATGTTCTCGAAGAGAAACACACACACTCACACATGTAGAGCATCACGTAATGACCCCCTCCTCAATAAAATGCAAGCATTCACAAGTATTCTCATATACGCTCTGTCGTCCATTGATTGGTGGCGTATAGAGAGAAAAGCAAAAACAAAACTAAAAACGTGACCTACTGGAAACCAATGAAAGAAAAGTAGAATATATGCTCTGAACAGGAGCCAATCGAATCGCCCGGGGAAGGAAGTGAATTGCGCTTTTGTGGTTGGAGGGATTAAGACAAAAATGGAAGGAGTTGAAGAATTGGCACTTGGTGCACTCGCAGACTTGGAAAAGGCTGAGGGAAAAACGGACTGAAAACAACGTCTTAAGACATGGTAAATCGATCATAGTGAACGCCTGTAGCACGTACAATTCTCGTATAAAATGTTTCAACAAGAAGGATCATGTTGAATGATATTATATTAGGTTGTTCGGAAAATACTGTCCGATTTTCGAGTCAACATTTATTCCTGAATTAACGTATTTAAACAGTGTTTAAATTAGTCAAAATAGGAACTCCTGGGCATCCATACATTTCCCCCATCGACTTACGAGGTTACTCATGGCTTTATCATAAAAGTCAAGTCTTGGACGCCAAGAAATCATCAAAAGAAGTTTATTTGCAATGAAATGATTTTTGGCTTAAAAATTATCAAAATGCTTGAAAAAGTGGTAGTCGGTGGGCGAGAGATCAAGGGAAATCGGTGGATGTGCCAAAATGTCGTATCTCGAATCGGTGACCTTCTGCATTGTCTTCCTGGCAACATGTGGATGGACATTTTCATGAAGCAGAATCGATCCTCGTCGATTAACCAGTACTGGTTATATTTTGTATAACCGAATGTGCATTTCGCCCAGTTGCTGACAGTAAACTTCGGTAGTGACGCTTCTGGTCAGATTCCAGAAAGCTGTAATGGATAACGCGAATGGCCGAACAGCAGACCATCACCTTAATCTTCTGGTGATGGAATTTCGGTTTTGGAAAGTGTTTTTTAATAAATGATCCAATTCTCATGAAAAATCACTTTTTGATCAAGAACTCTACCCTGAAATCACACGGAACCCATTTATCAAGTTTCTTCTCCTTGCAAATTTTATTGAGATCCGATGATCTGAAACATTTCTTTTGTGTTTTGACGTTGGTTTTGCTCATCTAGTGTTTTCAGAGGTTGATTGTTAATTGCAGATGAACGTCCTCTACTACCTTTATCGTCAAGACTCATATCCCCTCTGAGGAACTTCAGAAACCAGCTCCGTACTTTCCGATTACTTGTGGGTTTTCCGTCCAATACTCTGTTAGTAATGTCCGATTTTAGAATCAACATTTATTCTTGAATTAATGTATTTAAACAGTGTTTAAATCAGCCAAAAGAGGAAGCCTGGGCATCTATACATTTCCGCCATCGATTTACAGTGTCTCATTCATGTCTCTGCTATAAAAGTAAAGGTTTGAACGCCAAGAAATCATCAAAAGCAGTTTATTTGCAATGAAGCATCTTTTGGCTTAAAACATTTATCAAAATACTTGAAAAAGGGGTTGCCAGTGAGAGAAAGATTAGGAGAAAAATGTGCATGTGCCCAAATCTCGTATCTCGAGTCGGTGACCTTCTGCGGTGTGTTTCTGGCAACTTGTTGATGAGCATTGTCATGAAGCAGAATTGGTCCTCGCCGATTATCAAATGTTGGGGACATTTCCCTTAACTGAATTAGCTTTTCATCCTGTTTCTGGCAGTAAACTTCGACAGTGATGCTTCTGGTCAGATTCTAGAAAGCTGTAATGGATAACGCAAATGGCGGACAACAAGACAGTTACCATATTCTTCTGTCGGCACAATTTCGGTTTTGAAAATTGTTTGGATCTTTTGTCTTATACGATTGTCATAAAGGATTAATTTCTCATCATAAATCACGATTTGATCAAAAAACGGACCAATCGAATTTTGCAGATCGAACGCACTTTAAAAACACCGAAATACGTTGAGTTTACCCATTTATCAAGTGTCTTCAGTTTGCCAATTTTCTTTAGATGATCCGATATTGTTAAAACGCGGAGACCCATAATCTGAAACATCTCTGACACTTCGACGTGGGTTTTGTTTGACTCGTGTTTTCAGATGTTGATTGTCAATTGCAGATGAACGTCCTCTACCACCTTGAGCGTCAAGACTCATGTCCCCTCTGCGGAACTTCAGAAATCAGCTCCGTACTTTCCGATTACTTGTGCATCCTCCACCCAATGCTCTGTTAATGTTGACAGCAGTTTGAGAAGCTTTATGACCAAACTTGAACGTAGGCAGAAAAAATAAATGCATCTCTTCTTTTTTCCATGTTCAAGATGGAGGATGTATAATGTTTTACGTTGAATCTGAAAGAGAGTGATATCAAATTAACAAAGCAGACACTTTAATCATTAGAAATGTGTAATATATTTTTGTGCAAATATTAGAATAATATATTAGAGTACAAAAGGTTTCTTCTAAAGTCGGACATTATTTTTTGAATCTAGCACAAATTACTATATAGGCCTCCGTTTCTTTCCCAAAATATGGAACTAAAATATATCCTAGGTCTTATATGCGATTTCCATAGCAATCCTTGCGTAAATTGTCATGGATTATCAGTACTTTTAACGAAATTTAATTGATTGCACGGTAAAATTAAATGTAAATACAAAAGGGTTACAGTTGAGATTATATGGTTGGTTAATGTTTACCCAAAAGTCGTTGACAACTAGTAATTGTTCAAAATCCTGAAATATCAAATGCTTGAGAATTTTATTCAAAGTTGATTAATTTTCATTCAGATGTTATAGAATGCCGGCACTTGTACAAAGTACTTTAATATTAAATTTAACCAGGAAAGTTTTTTTTTTTTTTTTTATTCAAAATTTAGTTTTGTTTATCCAAACCTCGTAGACTAAGAGTTCCAAACAAGGGTTTCGGGGGTGGGAATTTTCAGGGTTTCAGGGGTGGGAATTTTCAGGGTTTCAGGGGTGGTAATTATCAGGGTTTCAGGGGTGGAAACTTTCAGGGTTTCAGACGTGGGATTTTTCAGGGTTTCAGGCGTGGGATTTTTCAGGGGTGAGAATTTTTAGGGTTTCAGGTGAGAGATTTTTCAGGGTTTCTGGCATGGGAATTTTCAGGGTTTCTGGCATGGGAATTTTCAGGGTTTTAGGCGTGGGAATTTTCAGGGTTTCAAGGGTGAGAATTTTCAGTGTTTCAGGGGTGGTAATTATCAGAGTTTCAGGGGTTGGATTTTTCAGGGTTTAAGAGTTGTGAATTTTCAGGGTTTCAGGGTTGGGACTTTTCAGGGTTTCAGGCGTGGGAATTTTCAGGGTTTCAGGGGTGGGAATTTTCAGGGTTTCAGGCGTGGGACTTTTCAGGGTTTCAGGCGTGGGAATTTTCAGGGTTTCAGGCTTGGGAATTTTCAGGGTTTCAGGGGTGGGAATTTT
Organism: Acanthosepion lycidas; assembly: GCA_963932145.1. Classification (NCBI taxonomy): domain Eukaryota; kingdom Metazoa; phylum Mollusca; class Cephalopoda; order Sepiida; family Sepiidae; genus Acanthosepion; species Acanthosepion lycidas. Next base: position 57,253,182 of record OZ010600.1, on the reverse strand, counting down.
CAGGGTTGCAGGCGTGGGAATTTTCACGGTTCCAGGGGTGGGAATTTTCACGGTTTCAGGCGTGGGAATTTTCAGGGTTTCAGGGGTGGGAATTTTCATGGTTTCAGGCGTGGCAATTTTCAGGGTTCCAGGGGTGTTAATTTTTAGGGTTTCAAGTGGGATTTTTCAGCTTTTTTTAAATATTTTACTTTTTCTTTTCTTTTTTTTTTCCCTTACAGATTTTGTTTACTAACATCGTATTGAACATTTTTAATAATTAGTTATGAAATATGTCTTTTAGTTTCCCAAAATCTCTTTTAATACCATTTGCATTCTGTGATCAATATATTCACACGGATTGTTGTACATGTTGGTATTTGATCAAGACCAAGCAGGGTAACCTGAGTGAAGGAATGTTTAAATAAGACAAATTATTGATTGATTCGTTTTTCTACGGCTTATCAAACCTTTGCAGGTTATTTAAAGCTAGAAAACACCTTTGTGGGGGCGGGTGGATAATAATGATTCAGTGATAGGAGTATCACCATTTAACCCATTGCTTGGAGAGAACATGCAGATTGATTCCTTTCTTTTGTGATATCAATGAACACTCGTTGACGCTTTTGTAATTTCAACGAATACTCTATGTCACTCTTGAAATTCTCGTTGTAGTAGAGACTTTGTAATCGCAGATAAAACTATAGTAACGCTCTTGAACAATACTGGTGTCAGATGCTTTCGTATAACACTCGCACTAATAGTACTTGCTCGATAATACTTGCTCGAATAGTAATCCGTATAGTGATCTGAATAGTGAAATAGTATACCCCATAGAGTAGAGAATAGCGATGCATATAGTAATAGAGGATAGACTAGAAATAGCGATTCGAATAGTAATACAGGATAGACTTGAAATAGAGTTCAATTAGATATCACGAGACTCCCTAATTATGCATTTCCTCTATGGTCACGTGGTCTACTTAGTTCAATAATGAGGTCGCCCGTGTTTGCTCACTTTATTCGTATATAACACCTCCCCTTTGAGGTGACTTTCTCTGGACCTATATTTCTTCAGCTTCGGTTCTATATTCAAATGTTCCGTTGGTGTTCTTTTTCTTTTACTGTACCTAATTGGTTCACTAATTTCTGGTGGCGTGGGCACGCCAAACATGTCATACATTTTCATAGGTACCTCCTTTTGGGGACTTACTAAATCAATGAATCTCCCTTTTAACTGATTAAAGTGTTGCTTATGTTCCCACCTCTGTCCCTCTACCTTGTATGCCATTTCTCCAATCCGTTGTTCTTTTTAATAACGCCATCTTTTTCCTGAATTCTTTTCTCCGTTGGTACACTTTATCACCGGTTATAAAATATTTATTTATATTATTTTGATTCCTTGCTGTTCTCGTCTTCCGTTCTGGTAGTAATTTGTTAAATACGGACTTAATCTTCCTGGCGACGTCCTGGGTATGACGGTAAACTACATCCGCGTCCTGGGTACGGCGATAAACTACATCCAACAGTAAGGTCTCAGATAATGTTTTCAGAAAAATAATGTTGCCAGCTCTAAGTTTTTGAAACAATAATGTTGCCAGCTCTAAGTTTTTTTTTGTAGAAAAGGAATAATGTTGCCAGCTATACGTTTTTTTTTTGAAACAATAATGTTGCCAGCTATACGTTTTTTATTCTATACAAAATAGGCATTAAAATTCATATAAACTGGATTTGGCATTAAATAACCCACAGTGGTTGATATGCCATAAAACCCAAACAAACAAATCTTCCTGGCGAACATCAACTCTGCAGGCGACATTTCAGTTGGTGTTATTCTGTAAACACTCAAAAATTGTTGTAACATTTCTTCATTTGACTCGTCTTCCACCGACCTTTTTTAGTGCCCTTTTAAACGTATCGACAAATCGTTCCGCTTGTCAGTTTGATCTTGGGTGATAAGGGGAAGTTGTAATATGTTGTATTGCTAATGATTCAAAAACGGAAAATTTAAATTCACTAGAAGTGATTTGAGAATCGTTATCTGAAACGATAGAGTCAAAAACAAAAATTGTCGCTTTTGTTTTCGTACATGCCCCTAGACCTTTTGAGAAAACTCCTGGAAAACTCTTTTTCAGTTCATTTTTTAATTAATCTGTTGCCGTATTAGTACTGGTCATAACGACATTAATTTTATTGGAAAAATGTGTTAATTGGAAGGTCCCAAAGATCAAATAATTCAATCCAGTCTGTTCCAAACAAATTAGTTGTATTCTTTAATACAAACACCACCGCTTTATTGGTTTTTCTCACAAAAGAAACGTTACAGCTGAATTCAGCCCCAAAGTTAAATCTCTGAGATTCCATGCGCAACTTTATCTGACGTCAATAAACTGAGTTTACCCATTTTCTTCATGTTTGTTCATTTGTGATATCAGATCCTGTAATTAGTTTCAATTTTATCTTTACATTATTAATTTGCCCCCAAAACAAATTTCCTCTTTTGATATGTCTTGTTAATTTCCTTTTTAGGCTTCTTCTTGTTACTACATGTCTTTATCGTGTTCACATACATTTTCTTTTTTCTCCATTTTTTGTATCTGCAACACGTACATTTGTGTCCTAATCTCTCAGATTTGTAACATTTCTTTTTGTTCTTGAAAAAATAATCACTTTTAAAATACTTACCTCCACAACCATGACAATTATTAGATAATGAGACAGGTTTATAGCCTTTTTTCCTGTTCTGTTAGTAGTTGAAAAACGTTTGTAGTTCTTTCTTTTAGATGATCGGACACTATGTACTTGTAAATTGTCTTTTTCCTCCATCGTTGCAGTATCGTTTTTCAAATTCACAGTACATTGACATTCATCCGCTATTTTCTGGAGAGTTAATATGGAATCCATTTCTAATTTAGCAAGTATCCTGGAGCTTATCTCCGCGTCCTTATTAGAAGTTAAACCCTGTCGAATATGTCATTTAAATAAATCAGGAGTTAATTCCTTTAGCTTGAACTTTTCACATTCTCGATTCACGACTCCTGCGTAAATGACAAAATCTTCATCGTCGAGCTTTACTAAGTCATGGCATTGCTATTGTGCATTAAATAAGAAGCTCCTATCGCCAAAAAGTTTTGATAGTATTACAACAGTTTCATCAAAATTTATCTCTCAGTTTTTTTAGCCAAAATATAATTTATATATTTTTCATATTCCGCGTGAGACAATTTCCTTAATAATAAACAAACTTTCGTTTCATCATTCCAATGCGAACAATCTCTTTTGAAGATCCTTTCGTATATTTAGTAATAAGCTGGAAAAGTTATACCTTCGTCTGGATTGTAGACAAATTCGCTGATTGAATTAGCAACGGCATCTGGAGTGAATGAATCTGAAGTTTTTCCTTCTATCGTTTTGGTAAACAACTCAAAAATATTTTGTTGTTGTAGTTGCAATTGTAATTGCTGTTCGTGTTGTAGTTTTTGTTGCTGCAACTGTTGTTCTTGTTGTTGTTTCTGTAGCGCCAACATTTGGACCATGATAGCTTTTAGTGCTTCCATTTTTCTGTACTCTGCTGAACGAATCTTCGTGTAAGTTCAGGGAACTTTTATAAATCCTTGCGAATCCTTGTCGTCACTTTTGTGACTCAAACAAACACTTGTTGACGCTTTTGTAATGTCAACGAATACTCGTTGTCACTATCGACATGCTCGTTGTAGTAGAGACTTTGTAATCGCAGATACAACTATAGTAACGCCATTGAACAATACTTGTGTCAGACGCCTTCGCATATCACTCGCACTAATATTAATTGCTCGATAATTCTCGTTCGGATAGTAATGCGTATTGTGATCTGAATAGAGAAATAGTATAGTGAATAGAGTAGAGAATAGCGGTCCGTATAGTAATAGAGGATAGACAAGAAATAGCGATCCGAATAGTAATGGAGGATAGAATAGAAATAACGATCATTTAGACGTCACGTGACGTCCTACTTATGCGTTTCCTCTATGGCCACTTGGTCTACTGAGTTCAATAATGAGGTCGCCTGTGTTTGCTCACTGGCGATCTATGTTCAAACTCAAGTGTTGGCAGTGACTCTTTTGTTGCTATATAACACTTTACGAAAGGGATTTGAATGTAAGTGAATATAACGAAGCCACCGAGTATTAGAACTCAGCTCTCCGATTAACAATTCCGAGTCATTATACATTACACCACCCGCACACCCAGGCTTTCAGCAACTAGTATTCCCAAGTGGTCACTCATATAGATTCTAACCTGGCTTGATGTTTTTTTTTTTTTAAGTTAACAATAATTTACGGATACAAGTCTTATTAATTAGGCCAGAGCTAGAGAGGTGGGGGGAGAAGAAGTTGAATCATATTTTTGACAAAAGAATTTGTACATAAGTTAATATTATGAACCTGACTGTAATTGGAACTCACAGTGCCAAGTTCCAATTCCAAGATATTATCCATTATAATTAAACTAGCCGAATTAACCGCGCCTTGCTGCATGTCACCTATTTTTGGTAAGAAAATGATGATTGATTTTAAATCATTGTAATATTAGGTTGGTTCAAAAATAATGCAGTAATAATGTCGTTTTATTACGTAACGTCAAAAAACGACATTATTACGTCATTATTTTTGCACCAACCCAATAATTTGTGGAGAAAAATGATGCATTTCAATATCACTCAATCATCTTGCCAATGTGATCTCCATCTTCTGGCTTTCTCCTTCTATATTTTGGATAGGAGTCATTCTCTTGTTCAAATTTAAGTTTAATTTAAATCAAATGGAAAACATTTTTTCAGTGGGAGTGTCCCCAGAGGTCCCCGGTTGATCAAAATTAAATATACTTATCCAAGTACTCTAGGAGTTATTCCATTGTTCAAATTTAAATTTAATTCATATCAAAGGGGAAACATTCAGTTGTTGGGGTGTGCACCCCCCCCTCCGGGGATTCCCTTTGATCAAAATGAAATATACTTATCCAAGTAATCTAAGAGTCACTCCCTTGTTCAAATTTAAATTTAATTCATATCAAAGGGAAAACATTCAGTTGTTGGGGTGTGTCTCCCTTCAACATCCGGGACCCGCTTTGATCAAAATGAAATATACTTATCCACGTACTCTAGGAATCATTCCTTTGTTCACATTTAAATTTAATTTAAATCAAAGGGAAAAAAAATTTCAGTAGGAGGTTTGTGCCTTTTGGTGGAGCCCTTTTGCTCAAAATGAAATATACTTATCCAAGTACCCTGGTAATGTAGTTTCACAATATATATGTTTAGGGGAGAGTTCGGTAACAGACAAACAGAGGCTACAGTTTTATATATAAAGATGTAAACATGGAAACTTTGTTATATATGAAGTTGTAACTTCTATAGTCTAATCTTTATCTAAAATAAAACTAAACTATTAGGTTGTTGCAAAAATAATGACGTAATAATGTCGTTTTTTTTACGTATTTTAACGTCAAAAAACGACATTATTGCGTCATTATTGCGTCATTATTTTTGCAACAACCTAATATTAATGAGATCATGTATCTGTCTATTAGGTTGATGCAAAAATAATGACGTAATAATGTCGTTACGTCAAAAAACGACATTATTACGTCATTGTTTTTGAACCAACCTAATAGATAGATACATGATCCCATTAATATTAGGTTGATGCAAAAATAATGACGCAATAATGTCGTTTTTTGACGTATTTTTTAACGTGAAAAAACGACATTATTACGTCATTTTTGCACTAACCTAATATTAATGAGATCATGTATCTATCTATCTATTAGGTTGGTGCAAAAATAATAACGTAATAATGTCGTTTTTTGACGTATTTTTTAACGTCAGAAAACGACATTATTACGTCATTATTTTTGCACCAACCTAATATCAGTCCTTGTATGTAGTCTTACGCCATAGTTCTGTAAAATTAAAGGTACTCAGGAGTGAATTTTAATCAGTGACGACACATGTCATTATTCATTCTTATTTCCCTGATTTCTGAATCTTCCACGGTAAAAATTCCTGTCTGGATTCTTTCAACTTTTTTACATTGCGTAACAAATCTTTTCCGGTAAAAACAAAAGCAATAAAAACAAAAGGGGGGAAAAGTGTAAGGAGATCGGCTGAGTTGTGCGTCGGACGCCAGAATTTTTAAAAATTAAAATGTAGCCTTGCTATATCTTCATCGTTTCCCCATTAATTATAACCGAGGTATACGTTTACATCCCCCTCCTGTCCCTCTCTCTCTATATATATATAGTTCATTGTATGCTGCTACACAATCTTCTCGACAAAACCATTTATAAGTCTAGCATTCGCCCATGCATTGAATATTGCTGTCACATTTTGTATTGAACTTCTGCTATGGATTTAGAGATTCTTGATAAAATACAAAAAAAAAATCTGCAATCTTATTCGTCCTGACCTATCATCTCGGATACAGTCACTTTCCGACCACCATAACGTAGCTTCAATGTGCCTTTTATATAATTATTTCGATGGTAATTGTTCTGATGAGCTTTTCTCTTTGCTAAGTAAGAATTTGTTGTTTTGATGTAAGGAATACTGTGATATGTCTGGTGTCTAGCTAAATTTAAGATAAGACAGATTAAAGACCAGCGTTCCCTTTATCTCTCCTATTGGCCTTGTGCCACATTTTTGTATTATTGAAAATGAATATTTCTCTTTGGTACTGAGACTTTATATATTTAAGCGTAGTGCTAGATTGGCGGAGAGGTCTCATCATTTTCAATTTGAAATTGCTAGGTGTGACCATAAGTTCTAAAATTTTCTTCTCTCACACTTCTCACTTGTGGAACTCTCTTCTGGCTTGTAGCACTCCAGTCAAGGTTTATCTTTAAAACTTTAAACATCTATCGTTATCTTGTGTATTCTTAATTCTTATTCTTTTATTGTTCTCTGTCCTAAATAGTATACTCGGTTTCTCATATTCAGTCACGCGCAGTAACGCACCCCCCCTTGCGTCTTAGTGACTTTATTTCCTTGCATGGAGTGATAAGATTAAAAAATGTACATCAATTAATAAGGACATTACTTCAATCTGTTGACGTCGTTTTTTAGAAGGCGAGACTCGGTGCATTAATTTTTTTTTTCAATTTGTCAACCAATTTGATGATCCACTCTTTTTATTTATGTTTATATTTACACACATTTTATTCTTGATATTGACCACTTTTACCCATATCATAATAGACCCATTACCATAAAACTATGTTTTTATCAAAAGACACACACATACAAACACACACACACACATAGATAGATAGATAGATAGATAATTAAAATATTGAGATAGATAGATAGATAGATAGATAGATAATTAAAATATTGAGATAGATAGATAGATAGATAGATAGATAGATAGATAGATAGATAATTAAAATATTGAGATAGATAGATAGATAGATAGATAGATAGATAGATAGATAGATAGATAGATAGATAGATAATGAAAATATTGAGATAGATAGATAGATAGATAGATAGATAGATAGATAGATAGATAGATAATGAAAATATTGGGATAGATAGATAGATAGATAGATAATGAAAATATTGAGATAGATAGATAGATAGATAATAAAATATCAAGATAGATAGATAGATAGATAGATAGATAGATAGATAGATAGATAGATAATAAAATATTAAGATAGATAGATAGATAGATAGATAGATAGATAGATAGATAGATAGATAGATAGATAGATAGATAATAAAATATTAAGATAGATAGATAGATAGATAGATAGATAGATAATGAAAATATTGGGATAGATAGATAGATAGATAGATAGATAGATAGATAGATAGATAATAAAATATTAAGATAGATAGATAGATAGATAGATAGATAGATAGATAGATAAAATATTGGTATAGATAGATAGATAGTGAGATAGATAGATAGATAGATAGATAGATAGATAGATAGATAGATAGATAGAGGAAATATTGGGATAGATATTAGGTTGGTCCAAAAATAATGACGTAATAATGTCGTTTTTTGATGTTCAAAAATACGTCAAAAAACGATATTATTACGTCATTATTTTTGCACCAACCTAATAGATAGATAGATAGATAGATAGATAGATAGATAGATAGATAGATAGATAGATAGATAGATAAGCAAGCAAAGCAGCCTACAGAAATGTTCTTAAAAGCCCCTCTTTTTTTTGAGTTACTGACGTCATAGAGAGCCTGCGAATGCTTACTGGTTTAGAGTTGTTACTGGCAAATCGTATCGTAAACAGTCAACAGCTGAGAAGAGCGGGGCGCAGACAAGTTCATTTCTGTTTTCCCTCTGTCCGTTTTCCCCGGTGGTTATTCTGGGTTTTTCGCACGTCGTCTAATGTTAACTTTGGGAGGCAATGGCGAAAGCTATGCCCAGTTGAATGGTGGCGCTAGACGTTAACTGCGTATTGGCGTGAGTTCTCTTTTATTGTCGTTCATTTTGAAGTTTATATATTTTCGTAATGGTTAGGTGAGGAAGAGTCGGGCGGAAAAGAAAACGAAGGACAGAAAAGAAAGTAAAATGGAAAAGCAGAAAATATGTTTGAAGCGATTTTTGGAATAATAATAATAATAATAATAATAATAATAATAATAATAATAATAATAATAATAATAAAAAGTTACAGATGAAAGAAAAGTGACCAAAATTAATAGCGGAGGGGAGGTTATAAAGTCCAATATGGGAAGGAAAGAGGAGAAAAATTGAACTGTAGAAGAAAGAAAATAAATGAAAAATAAATGAAACAGATTTCAAATAAAAAAAAGGGAAGAAAGAAAGAAAGAAAGAAAGAAAGAAGGAAAGAAAGAAAGAAAGAAAGAATGTAGAATAAAATAAAGGTTGGAAAATAGAAAGAAAGAGAATTGAAGAAAGAATATGACAAACAAGCAGGAAAAGTAAAAGAAAGGAAGAAAGAAAGAAAGAAAGAAAGAAGGGAAGAGGTGAATAAAAGCAAGAAAAATAAAAAAGAAAGGACTGAAGAAAGAAAGAAAGAAAGAAAGAAAGAAAGAAAGAAAGAAAGAAGGGTCTCGAATTACAAGTGGAAAGAAAAAGTTAATAAAGAAAGAAAGAAAGAAAGAAGGAAAAAAGAAAGAAAGAAAGAAAGAAAGAAGGAAAAAGAGAGAATAAAAGACGGAAAGGAGAGTAAGTGAATAAAAGAAAAAAGAAAAGTATGAAATGAGAGAAGAGAGACTAAAAGAAAAGAATAAAGGAAGTGGGAATAAAAGAAAGAAAAACAAAGAAAGAAAGAACAAAAAGAGAGAATAAAAGATATAAAGGAGGGAAAATAGAAAAAGAAAGGGAGAAGAATGAATAAAAGAAAGAAAGAAAGAAAGAAAGAAAGAAAGAAAAATATAAATGAAGTCAGCAAGGTCAAGTGTCAAGTTCCTTTGGCGGTTTCTTCTGCCTCTTCTGCTTCTTGATTCACATCGTACTGACCGTTTCCCGTCACTTCCGACGCGGTTTTGGATTTCAACCTTGAGCAATATGACGTATGTGATGCTTCCATTTCCTGTCGTCATAACTTAAAACAACTTCGCTCAATACACCATGTTTCTAGCCCGACCAAATAAGAGAGAAGAAAATCAATTGCTCGACCCTGACGGATATTCCTTCGGGCTGTTGTTAGTAAGAGATCGCTTGAATTTAGTTCAAAATGGCGCCCATGCGTTTATGTTTTCCATTGGTTTTATTCTTAGGTTTGGTTTGCATTGAAGCAATTTTGAGATAATAATAATAATAATAATAATAATAATAATAATAATAATAATAATAATAATAATAATAAATGAAAGATTAATCAACAGACAAAAAGAAGCTAATTTCGAATGTTAGAAATTGAGAAAATCAGATGTGAGTTATCGAAACTAGATGAGATTTCAAGAAATTGAAATTTTCCAACATTGAAAAGCAAGATCAAGTAGAAATATAAAATTAAAGCAGTAAATGAAATTCGACTAATCAAGGAAATACTTAAACAGGAACTGCAATTAATGGCACAAAGAAAAAAAAAGACGATTTGAAAAGCGTTGTAGATTCTATCGACAAATTCAGATGTTCCAAATGAACCACAAGACGTTTTACAGGGAAATTGGAAAAACAGTTATAGAAGTCAAAAAGCCAACCGTCTATTGAATAAGTGCAAAATGTTTGGGAGAATATCTGCAGCAGCCCAAATATAATCCCAATGCAGATCGAATCAAATGAGAACAAGAAAGAATGTGCAAGAATGGAAAAAAAATATGGTCAAGAATAATGTTTGGTAAACTCTAAAAAAATTCTCCAAAATAGAAATCCCTAGGAAATGACAAGGTATCCAGTTTTTGGCTCTATCATCTGACATCAATCCGTAAAGCCCTTGCGCAAATAACTCCAATGAAATTCCAGAAAGTATTAATAAAGGTATCACATATCTCCCATAAAAGAACGGATAATCCCCCCCCCCAAAAAAAAACTGTAGGTCAATAACATATATATCCAACAAATAAATTGATCACGTCTGTCTTGACGAACTGTTCTTACCCTCGAACAAAGAACATTCTCCCTCTGGAACAGAAGGGATATCGAAGAAGTTCAAATGTTTGCAAAGATCAATTCCTTAATAAATAAAATAAAATTATCCTGAAAAAGTGCAGGAAAAAAGGTACAAATCTCAGCCCATCTTGGATAGATTACCATAAAGTCTTTGATAATGTGCCATATTCTTGGTTTCTTAAGGCTTTACAAATGTACAAAGTCTTCTCTTTGATAGTAAATTTCCTTAATATACTATGGAACTGTGGAAACCACATTATACCTAAACCACACCAAAGGTACTGTCACTTCCAATTATTTGAATATCCGACGAGGAATTTTTCAAGGAGACTCCCTGTCGTCCCTTTTGTTCAGTCTGTCTTTAATCTCCCTTTCGCATAAAGTAAACAGTTATAACTATGGATACAAAGTAAAAAAGAAAGTGTTTAATCACCTATTTAAATTCCCAGTGAAATTCCAGAATGGATCACTGAAGGTATTACATAAGTCTTACCAAAAACGAATGAAACAGATGATCCCAAAAATTATAAGCCAACCACATATATATTGATAACGTCTGTCTTCAAGAACTGTACTTACTCTTTTACCGATGAAAAAAAAAAAAAATTTTTTTTATAGGAACAGAAGGAATGTCGAAGAGGTTCATATGGTTGCAAAAATCAACTATTAATAAATAAAATGATCCTGAAAAATTGCAGGAAAATATGGAGGAATCTCAGGCCATCTTGGATAGATTACTGTAAAGCCTTTGATAATGTGCAACACTTTTGGTTCCTTAAGGCTTTGCAAATGTAGAAAGTTTTCTCTTTGATAGTAAATTTCTTTAAATATATCATGGAACTGTGGGAAACCACATTATACCTAAATCACACCAAAGGTACTGTCACTTCCAATTATTTGAATATCCGATGAGGAATCTTTCAAGGAGATTACCTGTTGCCCCTTCTGTCCTGTTTGTCCTTAATCCACATTTCGCATTAACTAAACTATGTATACAAAGTAAAAAAAAAAAAAATGCGTTTAATCGCCTATTAAAAGCGTAAGCGTAACCTGGCCGCGCATCTTGAAATGGACCTCCAATCGGTTGTTAACTGGGGCAACAATTTGATGGTCAAATTTAACGCCTCAAAAACTAAACTACTCTCCATTAACCACCATAGATATCCTTACCTGCCCCCCATTAGAATGTCTGATAGTCAACTTCTTGAGAGCGACTCCCTGCGTCTGCTCGGTCTCACGTTGACTGCTGACCTGAGATGGAACAAATACATTGAGTCAATTGCATCGTCCACCGCGAGGAAAGTTGGCTCTCTGTGCCGCGCCAGGAAATTTTTCTCCCCTGAATCGATACTTCAAATATACAAAACGACCATTCGCCCTTGCATGGAGTATTGCTGCCATATATGGTCTGGGGCACCTTTTGTTTACCTCGGAGTTCTTGACAAGATCCAGAGACGGATATGTAATGTGATTGGCCCTGATCTGGCGTCTCGCCTGCAGCCACTATCTCACAAACGCGCCATCGCCTCTCTCTATCTCTTCTAAAAATACTTTCATGGCAAATGAGCTGCTTTCACTGGTCCCCAGTCTCCATTTATTCAAGCGCCCTACGAGGCTGGCATCCCGCTCTCACCCTTGCACTGTAGAAACTTTTAAATGTAGCCGTCTATTCTACTCCAATAGCTTCATACCTCGCACCTCTCGCCCGTGGAACACCCTTCCCAATTACTGTTTCCCTGATAGCTATAATCTCCAACTATTCAAATGTAATGTCAATCGACATCTCCAGTTACCTTGATCTACACACTATCCTTCCCTTCATCCTTTCTTCTATCACTCCTATCTGCTCTTGCTACAAATCTTCTGCAACTCCCCTGCATCCTAGTGGCTTCATGCATTGCACGGGGCGCAATGCTTAAAAAAAAATGTAACTTACTTTCTCTTCAAAATCAGTCTATATTACTGAGATGAGGTATTGTAACTATTTTATTTACATTTTGTTCGGGCTGTTGTCCGGATCGTTATTGCCATATTCACGAGTTTTAGCCGTTGTACACTCCCGCCTTCTTTAGTACAGATATTTTCGCTTGTAGCCATTTATAAGTAGTCACGGTTAGAGCTGGGCAGAGAGAGGGAGAGGAGCCGCCTGGCCAACCAGTCGCGTCGGTTAGCAGTTGTTTATTTGAAGTAAGAAGCAGGACTGGAAGGGGTCTGTGCAGCACCAACGTGATAGCAGAGAGAATAATAGATACGCCTGCGAATCTCATCGAAATAAACAGCAGCTTAATCAGAACCGAATTTGTGTCTTCATCTTTTACTGTTGATTTCATATTCAGTTTCGTGTGAACATGCAGCGGGTCTTTTCCAGTCCTTTTCCGGTGCGAACAGGTGGTGAAGCACAATGTGGGGATTGATTTGTCTGGTTGGTGAAAGTCTGAAAAAAAGTCCCAGGTATCCTTAAAGGTGAAAACTACCTGAATACGTTGGACTATTCCTTTTTTCCTACAATTCTCCAGATCTGCTACGCGAATAAATGGCTTTCGGTAAGATTACGCACCGGCATATTATTGATGTGGAGTTAGAAGGTTTTGGGATAGGGGTTACTAAATATATGATTCAGAAGTGCGGACCACTGATTTCGGCAACAAGGTAATCTGATATTACGCTTGAGAGTGCAATTATCGATTCTTGGCCAAATTATTAACTTACGTCCTGGATGTTTTTTTCAAATATCTCCTCTCTTTAAAGAAATACTCCTTTTCCATATTTAACATACATAAAAAATAAAAATGTTAAAAAAAATTAAAAATAGCTGTTAAATCAATATTTATTGTCCAAAATAAATAAGTACATAAATAATTTATCAAATCAAAATTGAATAATAAATAATACTTACATTAAATACATACATATATATATATATATATATATATATATATATATATATATATATATATATATATATATATATACGTTTGGTGTGCGACTAAAGTTTCGTTGGTTACACAACTCGTCGGACACAAGATAGTTGGCTAACCAAGGAAACTTTAGTCGCACATCAAACGTAGATATATATATATATATCTTTATATATATAATATATATATATATATATATATATATATATATATATATATATATATATATATACTTCTTAACCCTGTCTAATCACATTGAGAACTATTATGTGTCTTGGCTTAATTTGCTAATTATTCATTTGCTTACCAACGAATGCACGCCAACACGCGCGTATACGGTCGCTAATATCTAGTTATTTCATTAACCTAACCATATATATATATATATATATATATATATATATATATATATATATATATATATATATGAAAGTTCAGAGCAGATAACATTAGAAAGATTTTAGAGTCCCATGAAACTAAGTGGATACAACGTCTAAAAACAAAATATCCAGCCGGGCTAAACTATAAATTTAACAATATATAGATAGTATTACGAATATATAACTCAACAAATCAAAACCTACCCACATTTCTCACCCACACAAGACAGACATGCTTATGGAGGTGTGGAGGCCTCACACTTATACACTCACCCACACGAATATACACACTTACACACATCATACTCACTCACTCCCTAAGAACCAAATGACACACACACAAACACTAAACAGAGACACATCCCCTCACCAAGTCCAATAAAACTGACAAACTGACCAGAGAATTCATAGCAGCATGTATCTATCCAGCTCTTATCTCAAATAACAACTTAAAAGAGACTGTTTGACCAACACAAGGATTGTTAAAAGATTCATATTAAAAAGATAAAAAAATAAAAAAACAAATGAAAACTACAGACAAAAGTTCATTTTCTCCATCAAGACATACATTTCTGTAGTTTACTGCTACCAGCAAGCAGAAATATTTCTCCTCCCGATGATGGCCATTTTGGTCGAAACTAGTCGAGGAATCTAAATGGAATAATAATAAAAAAACGAAAGAATATCAATCTACAACCCAGTGTGTCTAAAGATTTTAATTTTTTTTCTTGTTCAATACATATATATATATATATATATATATATATATATATATATATATATATATATATATATATATATAAATCAACAGCAATATCAGCATTTATTCACGCTCTTTTATTTGGTATTAAATGACATTTCTTTGCACCTTCTTGATTTACTCAGATTTAAGAATATTTAAGAGCGTTCTTCAATTTTATTTTTTTTTACTCTATTTTCCTTCTTTTTATAAATGCACCTTGCAAAATAAAATCCTTTTTTTTTTCAGAGTGAGGGCATATCAAAAATGCAGTATATAACAGAATGACAGAAACACGTCAGTATTTTAAAAAAGGAATAACTGAAAAAGAGGCATATTTGTTGAGAAATAATTAAAATTTTACTTATTGTATGATTAAAATTGTCTCCTTTTTATATCGCAATTTGTTTTTCTTTCATTATGGGTTTCAAATATCATACTTGCTCTTTCTATCTATCTATCTATTTATCTATCCATCTCTATCTCTCTCCCTCGGTCCTGAGTATGACGATAAACTACATCCGGCAGCAAAACCTTTGATCGGCAGATTTGAGGTTTTGAGGAGCGTGGAATCACCTTTTAAATACCGTTGTTCCCATTTTCATACTGACACAGAATGGTAGCAACCGTTAGGGTAGCAGATCTGCGCAAATATGCGAACGTCCAAACAAAAAGCAAAAGACCATAAAAATACATTGTTTTAGTAAAACTACCAGCGATACTTTTACATAAAAACAATTATAAACAATAAATATTTATATTAAAATTGCCAACAATGCATATTTCGAGTAAAATTACCAAATAAAATGACAAACAATACATTTTATCTATAGTTGAAGGCATAGAATTGCGTCCAAAATATATTAAGTTGAAGCCATAAAATCCTGTTCCAAATATTTAGATTTTAGGCTTAAATAATGCATAGAGTTTGATATGACGCTAAACAAAATCAAACAACCAACATGAAAGAACTCTTTCATGACATTAATCCATATAATATCCTAGAATTTCTTAAAGAAATCAAATTGTATTTCAAAATTTAACTTCAATAAAACTACGACATAAAATTTACATATGTTAACCTCTAAGAATTATAATCACACAAACATGTACCTGTACAAAAACTGAGTATTGTCGAGTAGAAATGGAAGGTCTCCTTAGATAAGGGGGTACTTCCACAGACCGACACTGGAGGACATAAGTTACTTCGTCCAGTGTTATATAAACAGCTGAGTGGCCAGACGCCAAGGCTATTTTTTAGTTGGCACGAGAATAAAATAATTCAAGTATCATCTACCATGTACTCAACTGTTATTTCCATCCTTGTGGTTATTTTACAAGTATCATCTACCATGTACTCAACTGTTATTTTCATCGTTGTTGTTATTTTATAAGTATCTTCTACCATGTACTCAACAGATATTTTCATCGTTGTGGTTATTTTACAAGTATCATCTACCATGTACTCAACTGTAAAAGCAGAAGAACATCTGTCATATTTTTATTGCTTCAAAGCTCCCAAGAAAATTAAATTTCGGTGTTAAATGACCCATAAAGAGTTGATATGCCGTTAAACAAATATATTCCCTCTCTCTCTTTCTCTCTCTCTCTTTCTCTCTCTCTCGTTTGCTGGGGTGCGGGATTTATAGCAACCACTATCTATCTCTTCTCTACCTACTTTTCCTTTCATATCTATATCACATAATATATTCTGTAACTGTTTTTTTCTTGTCAGATTCTTGAGCTTTGTATTGGGCGAACGAAAAAACAAAACTATTCAGAAGACTTTATATTCATTTTCTTTTTTCTTCTTCTTCTTCTTCTCTTTGCAGATAGCAAAACAAGCTTTACGCGTGCGTGTAGCCTTTTTCCGATGACAGACAACTGTAACACAGTCAAAGAGGACGGCAATACTGTCAAATTCTGTTACACCAGCTGTGACACGGACGGCTGTAACACAGCCGCGCCGTCCGGTATGACGCCATGTCATGGGATTACCACGAGCCTCGTTATCATTCTACTCATGGTCAGTGTCAACAACATGCTGAATCTATGATCGACATTCCTGTGGATGTGGATTACCTCCCTTTAATTCTCCATCTTTTTTTTCTTTCTTTTTTTCAAGAATGATTAAAATTGATTAAAACAAAGAAAGAAAGAAAAACGAGAAAAAAAAAAACTCAATACAATTATCAGACTGACGAATATACTCGACTGTAGCCGATGTTATCGAGTGATAAATATTTAAGTAAAATTTATTTCGTGACAACATGCTTAACAAACGAACTCTCGCGTTATCGTCAAATCAACGGGAACAATGCTATTTTACGAAGCAGTAACCATAGCATTTTTTTGTTGTTAAGTAATAATTTTATAACTTATAATGAAAATAAGCAATTGTCACAATGTTAATATATGTTGGTAATTATATTTATCAATGCATCTTGATAAAAAATGCAACAAAATCCGTGTTTGAATTTATTTGGGTATTTTAAGTTCGAAATTAATGCTTATTTTAAACGATTCATACCAGTTCTTTAACTGACAGCATTTAGAGAAATAAAAACAAAGGAATGAAAAAAAAAAGAAATGAAAGAACACGACGCCATCTTCAAATTCTAACCGCAAAGTTGATATCTTTAGGTTGTTTAAACAGTGAAAAAAATAAGTGATAACAGTAAAATTGAAGCTGAAGCAAGTATTTCTTCAAAACAGAGCTCATTTTGCCTCTGGAAACTACAAGACATCCAGTACGCCTTGTAATGACAAAAGTACGCATGTGTAGGCTTTGAGAAAACTTTATTCAACTGAAAATACAAGGTTTGCGTATAGTGTCCTTTTATAGTCCCAGTAAACAGAAATAGCTCTCTCAAAGAGGAGAGTCGCAAAACAAGGGGAAACAACTCTTGATTATTCATAACGCTCCTCTTCCAAATACACAGAGAATGAAAACGCTTTATTTATATCAACAACTACGGAATAAATAGGAAACGTTTATAAATCTAACATGTCTCGCTTTTATTAAGCACACCCACTTTTATAAAACGCATACTTAAAGAATCTAAACTATGTTTGCCTACAGCTACAAACGGTGTTACGTACAAGTTTCTAACCCAAATCAACATGCGGACAACCACCAAACATAAATAAAAATTGCCTACTAATACATACACACACACACACGCACGCGCGGGCACACACACACACACACACAAATGAATATGCATTATCATCCGAATCCCGCATAGTCAAACTAGAATTATAATACAGGATGGTCCGAAAGTCTTGTCACCCCTACCAAAAAGTAACGAGAACCCTAGAAAAAATTATAGAGTAATACACTGCAAATGTACTGGATTCAGTTCATTCACTTTCATTCACGCTGTCACACAGAGAGAAGCTCGGTACGAACGCCATCATTTTCGTGTCAGCCATCTGAAATAGAAAATTATGCTGTGTTGGGGGGTGACAAGACTTTCAGACCAACGTGTACATTTACACACAAAAATTGCATACACACTAACACTACTTGACAAGACAGATGCAAGTGAGGTCTTCTTAACCAAGGCAAAAAACAAATTAAAAATACCAGAATGTTTTCCTTCTTGCTTTTTCTTTTCCATATCTTATTATCTGATGAAGCTTTAATAAAATCGAAACATGTTAAATTTAAAAATGTTTCCTATTTGTTCTTTATTCTATCAATCTGTCGGATCCTGATCCAAAGTAGAACTGTATTTGATCCAAATTTATTAACAAATAACTTCAGGATTATATAAAAAAAATCTCTTAAAGGTAGGTTTATCATAATTAACTAGCTTCATATTGGAAGTTTACATTTTTTTCTTTTTAATTATAGGTTAAGTTTATTTTTTAATAAAGTGTTTTTATAAAGCAACATACCTTAAGACTCAAATAAAATACGAATCATGTTAGGTTATATTCAGCGGGAGAGAACCTTCTTATGGAGACTTTTTTTTTCTTTTTTTCTTATAGGATTGTTTTCCATAACCAAATCCCCTAAAACTTCAAAACTGAAAAAATGAATCCTGATAGTTTGCATCATCGATACATACCCTACAACCGGGACAGTTTTCCAATATTCTTACTAGGGTTAGTTTATTTCTATAATAAAGAGGTTTCAATGCCCCTAATCCCATAAGGTGGGAAAAAAAACAAATGCTGACAAGTTATATCGCCACGGAAGACTGTTTCGAACCTGGACTGTTTCTTTAGTATATTCAAAGGTATAGTCTTTCTATAATCACATGTCTTCATGACGTAACACATTTTAAACTTCAAATTTGACACAAGGAAGCAAACTCATAACAGAAAATGAAAGTGATAGATTATATATCTAACAGGACAACGAGACAGACAACTCAAACCAGAACATATTTAAAGGATTCTTTAAAAAATAAAATAAAATGAAACTCTTTTTCGATTTTTTTTTCTTTTTTGCATTCTTCCCCCTCCATCTTGAATTGAATAACATCTTAACAGTAAGCAAAAAAAGCATTTAAATTTGAATAACGCACGTTTATTTTTATTCTTTTCCAACACCTGCTACTGCCTGGTATTTGAGAGACTGTTTTGTTTTTTACATTCTAGGATGACTTTTTTTTAATGTGCAAAGAACAGGCATATAGTATAAGATATTATAAAGAAAGAAAAAAGAAAAAAAAAAAGAATATTTAACGTATAAAGTTCTTTTGCGTGTAACAAGAAAAACAAAAAAATAATCCGTCTGAAGTTTCAAAATTAAAGTTCAAAAGATACCAAATCGTAGCTTCTAAACTCAAAGCATAACATTCATTATATTACAAAGAACATTAAAAGCTTAACAACGGCGACTCTTTTCAAAGATGAACTTCAAAAGAAATGCTTACAAAATGTTTGAACAGAAAAATGATAATATATATTGTCGTCGAGTGAGTCAATAATCCTGTTATTGTCTTCGATACTTAGTACAATTCTCGTAATCTTAATAATCCTAATATAAATTACCGTAAATTTCGGTATAGAAGTAGAGTTTTTATACCAAAAAAATCTTTCCAAATGTAGGGCCCCTGCTTATATGGTGGGTATAAAATACAAAAACCTTGACTGCCAAGCTGTAAACAACTGGACTAGACTCCTAACAATCATTGTACACCACTTACCGTATCTGCAGCAGGGAGCTGCAAATATATCCTACTAAAATTTGTATTTGGGGAACATATTTGGCATATTAAGAGAGAAAGTAATATAAAACAATAAAATAACAGCAATTCTATATTTTATTAACGCTACAGCACACATCGCGTCCAACAGTTGATGCAAATGGCGGATGATTGATACTGTTTACATTTTACGATACGTAGCATTACTATAAAAAAACTACCTGGTATGATGTGTAATCTACGGTATTAATATTTTATAGGAGTTGATATTGACTTTTAACGTGTTTATCAGTTGACCTGGCGAATTTTAAATGTGTGGGCTGTAGATTGTTTGCTATACAGCGTATATAGAAATATATTACTGTTAGTGTCTTAACATACTGGTAAGTGGTGTGATCTTTTTTGGCACAGTTTATCGCATATTGTAGCCTAAATTCATTTACCGATAGGCCTGAGTTTTGGGCCACTTGTAGCCTAATGTATATCTGAGGGGTCAACCTATACGCTAGGTATAGACCTAACTCAGGATTTTGAACTAAAAATCTTGAGGTCGACTTGTACGCTGCAATTTGCGGTACTGGCAAAAGATGATTATTTTTATTATTATTATTTTTTGTTATTTTCTTTGTTTTCTGGCGTTTACACATTTCTTTCCGGGTCCCGCCCAGGAACCTAAGGTTAAAAATGGCATCATAACACTTTCTACTGACAAAAAAAAAAAAAAAAAAATTACATAGATAAAGCCCTTCGTAAAGTGTGGGCTGTACTTGTCAGAACAATTTTTTGTATCTCCTTGAGGCATGGACTTCCAGGAATTCCTTCAATTAGTCTACTGCAATCTTTTCCAACCAGTCCTATGGCTCCAACTACAACAGGGATTGTTGATGTTCCCATATGCCACATTTTTGAGATTTCTGTTTAAAGGTCCTTGTATTTTTACAGCTTTTTGAATATCTTCAAAGATACATTGCAGTCAGCAGATTATTATTATTATTATTATTATTATTATTATTATTATTATTAAGTAAGCGGGAGAGCAGATCGGCAACAAATTGGGTGGAGTATAGATATATGAAGTCCAATATACCTCCAGTCTTACGTAGGTTTACCAAGCAAATGCAACGCTGTCAAATTACTTATCATAATTATTATTATAGAAATGCTTCATGTCTTCGGCGTTCTCAGTCAGATTAGGGTAGGGTGACCAAATAAATGATCAATAAGTAAGAATGTATTTTTTTTTACGTTCCATAAGAATGTTTAAAAAGAAGAAAAAAAAGAAAGAAATTAAATACGTCATATTCAATAAACAGAAAATTTGAAAATTTCAAATATTAACTTATTAGTGACCAAACCAATAAAAAAAAACCGGTTTCAGCTTTATAGTTTTCAAAAAAAAAAAAAAAAGTGCTGGGAATTTTTGCACACATCTAATAAAAGTTTATTATTATTATTATTATTATTGAAAACCCGAAAGCTTATTTTATTAGGTTAAATACATTATTTTCGCATTTGTTTATTTGCGTTTGTTCCTATTTCTTAAATGTATTCGTGTCTGGCATAAGGCTGAACAGATGAGAACGAATATCAAATCTTAAAAATTAACGAATTGACTTGAGAGACGAACCATTAAGCTAGCTATGCTCGGCGCTCTTCCTTTAGTTTTTGCTCAAGGCTAAAATAATGAAGCACTCAGTGAAGATGAGTCTCTTTACGGGAAACGAGATGGTATTGCTAACTGATATTACTTGCACAACAAGGTGTCCAGAATATTTACTAAGCTTAGTTTTGACTGGCACAAGAGCAGAACTTTGGAAGCACTACATGGAGCATGATCTCATTTCACAAGAGAATTGTGCGCATGGCTAGACTGCTTAACATCGCCTAAGACAGACACCATTATTTTTCTTTTCTTTTTTGGCTCTTTAATTTTTTTTTTTTTTTTTTTTTGTCTTTGGATTGAACGATGTTATTTCTCTTTTGGTTTTCGAATCTAAAACTAACTGCCCACATTGTGGTTGCGTAATTCCGTTTTACCTTCTTTATCTGATTTTAAAAGAAATAAAATTTGAGTTTCTCTTTTTTTTTAATTCTTTCTCTGTCGTGTTCTTGATTTCTTTCTTAAAAAAAAACAAAAACAAAAAGCAAAAAAGTCATTTTTAGTCATCACAGATTGTTTGAATATACAAGTATTTTATTACCGTAAACGTTATTTTTAGTGGATGCCCATATTTGAGTAGACGCTCCGTTTATTTATTAAACGGTTTTTTATAAAAAAAAAACAATCGGAAAACTGTAATAATTTGCCGACGCGTTTCGTCCAATGTGGACTTTCTCAAGGCAAAAAACGAATTGAATTTATTAAATAAAATAACTAGCAATAACAAAACAAAATGTCCTTAGCAACTGGAAGAATTTAAAAAACGCTATTTTCATACTGTTATTACGCCAATTACTGTCACGTGTGGAGATATTGTTATTATTGCTCTGTTGACGGATTCAACCATTTTCTTTTGATTTCTTGATACTGTTCTGTACGTTTGTGTTGTCGATTCCGGGTTGAAATCCGGTACCAATAAATAACAAACGCCAGGAATAAATATATGAAAATAATGTATTAACGTAATAATACAAACTGGTAAAGCAGGTTAGTAGTTTCAGGAATGCGGGTTAGTAGCAAAATATATATACAGTCTTTTGTATTGAAGTATCGCTGTATGACTTCTTACTGAGTCTACGTGTTCGCTCACTGTGACTCCAACAAAGCTGTTACCTCGCCCTCACTCTTCCGGTTACCTACAACCTTTTACTCTGTCACTCTGGACTCGACTCGACTCCTGCCTCGACTCCTGTCTCGACTCTTCGGTCTTGCCCTGTTCTCTCGGGTATTCACCGGCAGTAGTATAAGTATACACTGGGTGAGTTTTGTATAAAAAAGGGTGGACCCCTCAGTTTGTTTGGGAGAGAAGTATTTCGGTTAAGAAAGGTGAAATATGGAAAAAGCCTATTAAACAATAAACAGTATATTTATTTTCGTTTACATAGGATACCCGCTAAAAATAAACGTTTAAGTAATAAAATCTGTCGGAACAATAAATAAAAAAAAACATGTCTTCTTCGAAAATTGCTTTGTTCGCGTTATAACAGGAAACTAAGTGGATATGTATTTTTCGAGAGGTTGAGAAATATTTGCATTTATAAAGAATCAACTTTGTTTGATTATCGAAAAGACATGTCCGAGACACTACTTGATTTCAGTGAGAAAAAGAACGTGTTCAACGTTTCCCGCCAGTATCTCATAAATAATAGATTATTCCATTTTGATCACATGGAAAGACAGAAAAGACATAGCAGAGAAGCTACATGATTTCAGTAAAAGAAAGAAAGAAAGAAAGAAAGAAATACATAAGAGTTTAATGTCTTCTGTCAGTACCTCCTAAATAAAGGACTATTCCGTTTTGATCGCATGGAGAAATGAAAAAACATATCAGAGACGCTACTTGGTTTCATTGAGAAAAAGAAAGAAGGAAGTGTTTAATGTCTCCGGCCAATACATCATAAATAATGGCCTATTCCGTTTTGATTGCGTGGATAAATGGAAAAGACATATCAGAGACGCTACTTGGTTTCAGTGAGAAAATGAAAGAAAGAAAGAAAGAAAGAAAGAAAGAACGTAATACATAAGAGTTTAACGTCTTCTGCCAATACCTCATAAATAATGGACTATTCCGTTTTGATTGGGTGGATAAATGCAAACGACATATCAGAGACGCTACTTGGTTTCATTGAGAAAGAAAGAAAGAAAGAAAGAAAGAAAGAAGAGCATACATAAGAGGATAACGTCTTCTGCCAATACCTCATAAATAATGCACTCTCCAGTTTTGATCACATCGAAAAATAGAAAAGACATAACAGAGACGCTACATGGTTTCATTGAGAAAAAAGAAAGATAGAAGTGTTTAACGTCTCTGGCCAATACCTCACAAATAATGGACTATTCCATTTTAATCGCGTGAAAGATGGAAAAAAACATATCAGAGACGCTACTTGGTTTTAACGAGAAAATGAAACAAAGAAATAAAGAAAGGTAGATGTGCTTAACGTCTGTATCAGAGTAATGGTAAAAAGTTGGCAATTTCAAATCCTTTCATTTGCAACAACTTAATTCTTTAAATAACGACCAGCTTTCATATTTATAATTGTTATTGCAATGTTTTGTCAAAGCTGTTAGGCATAAATCTTTAACGTCGTGTTGAGGAAGTTTTTACTGATGTTTTATTGTCGTAATACTCGCTATGAGCTTATTCAATCATTAACCGAAGAATTTAGATTTATTAGAAATTTCAAATAAGAAAAACCGCCAAATTTTCACGGGTACTTTTAGTATGTATTAATATAGCTTAAATGGCTTAGTACCGTGCAAGACCACACATTCTGAGTTCCCAAATCAGAATACTGCTCGAGATAGCAATAATGACCTGACGAATAAGGTATTCCACGGTGGCACACCGTTGCAACGTTATTGTAGAACATTATTAATGAAAACACGAGAAAATCTCTCATGAGTAACGTTCTATTTGATTCAATGCTGGGCGTCGTCAAACTACTGTCGGCCAGTGGTTGCATATCCCTGGGGCCCTATCCAAACGAACACTTTATATTCTGGTGTGGATCGTAAAAAAAAAACTGCCCTTTCTCCTTCTCGCAAGGGCGTTTCTATATCTGCCTGCCATACGGTTTTTCCCACGCATACATCTCTTAGGCGCAGCTGGGTCGGCGCCTTTTTTTGCATGTCCGGTCAACCTCTAACATTGATTGAAGTGAGGATCACCACCCGGATACTAGTAGAACGCCTCGTAGGACAAACTGTCTATGAAAATGGCTTCTATGAAGGGCACTAATTGCAAAGCCAATCATCATCTTAGGCGAGTCAAATACAACCCAGCGATCTATAGGTATGTACTCCACTTTGTTTCATCTGGCACAAGGTTATTAGTCAAGAAGGTAGAGAACAGTATCGTATATGCAACAAGAACTTTCTATCAGCGACATAAGGCTCAAGCAGAGATTTAATGCATTATTTGTATCTGTTGAGCTCAAATCGGCTGGCACAAGATATTAAGTTTGGAGCTCTCTGTTAGTATCGACTACGCTACATTAACAATAGATCAAATGAAACAAGGCTATAGAAGTTAGAAATGACGAACACGAAAAAAAATTCAAATATGACATACGGCTATGTGACGTTGAAACACTGCCTCTCATCCGATCTCCGAAGGTAATCACCGGAGGGGAGACCGCTTGGGAATGGAAGAAGGTAAACAGAAAAGGAGGAAAGCAGAAAAGAATGTAAGCAAATAAGCTTGAAAGAAAGAAAGAATGAAAGAAAGAAAGAAAGAAAGAAAGAAAAACCCTCGCCCTCAAAAAAGAATGAAGAAAATGAGGAAAGAAGAACGACCCCAAAAGAAAGCAAGAAAGAAAGAAAGAAAGAAAGAAAGCAAAGCCCTGACCCTTAAAAAAGAATCAAGAAAATGAGGAAAGAAAAAAGACCCCAAAAGAAAGAAAGAGAGAAAGAAAGAAAAGCCCTCACCCACAAAAAAGAATGAAGAAAATGAAGAAAGAAGAAAGACCCCAAAAGAAAGAAAGAAAGAAAGAAAGAAAAGCCCTCACTCTCAAAAAAGAATGAAGAAAATGAGGAAAGAAGAAAGACGCCAAAAGAAAGAAAGAAAGAAAGAAAGAAAGAACTATGTACAAAGAAGAGACTGAATGGAAGAAAAGAAAGAAGAAAAAGACAGAAAAGAGGAGAAAAAACTTATTCTGGCACCATTCTCACATCACAGTCTTTTGTTTTCTTCCAAAACAATCATCAAAATATTTCCTATCTTTCTCATCCTGTTTTTTTTTTTTTTTTTTAATTGTCCATTATTCTAACAAAAGCTTTCTCATTCTCTTCCGCTCAGAGTAACCCCATGGTAAGTGTTAGAGGAATTATCTCTTTGCTTGGGGCGAAATTTGAAAAAAAAAGAAGCCATTCTAATATACACTACTTCATTGCTTCTTTGTATTCGTAATGATAATATTGAGATTAACTGTTTTCTTATGAGAAAACAATTAGTTTTCATTGAGCGAACATCTTCGCTGTCAGTCGAAATTTATAAAATGTTTCTCTTAAACAGTTTTTCGCATAGGTTTCGCAAGATGACCGGCTGTTGTTGCTCTTTCTAGGATTGGTGGGTATTTTCTTTCTTCACATTTTGTTTAAGGTTGTTTGGAAAGACAATATCTTCATTATGCCATTATTTCAAGTTACATCTGATATCCATTTTAGTTGTTTCTGCTCTTGTAAGTCTTCAAATGACGTCAGCGTGCCTTCATGAACAGGTAAAAACATCGATGTTTACATGGATTATTTTCGTCCGACCTTGGACCCAAAAGGAGGATTGTGATGCGACCTTATTTGATCTCTGGAGGACTTGAATATCAGCCGTCTAGGGTCTGTTTTCTGGTATTTACCATGAGCGCCTTGATAAAATCGAAAGAAGAATCAGCAATTTTATTGATCCTGACCTGGCAGCTTGGATTCAATCATTTTCCCAACGCCATTTTCCCAACGCCATTTTCCCAACGCCATTTTCCCAACGCCATTTTCCCACCGCCGTAAGGTTGCCTCCCTGTGTCTTTTCTATAAATACTTTCATGGTAATTGTTCGAATGAGCTTTTCTCTATGCTACATAGACTTATTGTATTTAAGCGCTGTACTAGACTGTCGAAGTGATCTCAAAAATTTACATTAATGTTGGCTAGATGTAGCCGTAAAATTCTATGCGAACAGTTTCTTTTCTCGCACCTTCCACTTGTGGAACTCCCTTTCGGCTGCATGATTTCTAGCAAACTTTAATCTGAAAAAAACTAAATGCAATGTCAATCGCTATCTTCTGTTCTTCTGGTTATACTTTCCTCTTCACGAACATTGTTATTGTTTATTTTCTTAATTCTTCCACACCCAGTAAACCCTTGCGTCTTAGTGGCTTTACTGCCTTGTTTGTGGCGAATTCGATTAATGAAATATCTATGGACTCGAACATCAGCCATTGACGTCAAGCAGTTGCTGCGTTTCTTGTCGCCTCTGTCAATTCTTCAGGCATCCAACGCCGAATCGCAGATTTGAGGAAACGACGGAAAATTTTTGTTAATGTTTTATTGCAGACTTTGTTTTGAGAGGAGGGAGAGGCATACGGTAGTCGTGGCGCCGTTTCTTGGGAGAAGCGACAGAGATACGGAGAAGGAGATAAAAAGGATGTATGTCAGTAGGTTAGCCATTTACTAATCAACACGTAGTGTTTTGCCTCACCAAGGAATCGGCGAACGGCGAAGCGTCATCAATCTTCCATTCTCTCAAACTTACCGACTGTTTTTGAGCATTTTTGTTGTTGCTGTTGTTTTTTATTTGCGAGGGTGGGGGTTGACTTATACTAAAATTTAAGTGTTCGTAATTGTTGCCAGGATTCCACGCCCACGGTGTTCATAGACCCACCATTAATTTCGAGTCATCAGAGTTCTGACCAATACGTTAGGGATCGCCATTTTGGATCATCCCAAGCATTCTGTAAAACAGGAACTCATAAGTACCCCATGAAGAAAATGAAGAAAGAAGAAAGACCACAAAAGAAAGAAAGAAAGAAAGAAAAGCCCTCACTCTCAAAAAAGAATGAAGAAAATGAGGAAAGAAGAAAGACCCCAAAAGAAAGAAAGAAAGAAAGTAAGAAAAGCCCTCACCCACAAAAAAGAAGGAAGAAAATGAAGAAAGAAGAAAGACCCCAAAATAAAGAAAGAAAGAAAGAAAGAAAGAAAATCCCTCACCCTCAAAAAAGAATGAAGAAAATGAGGAAAGAAGAAAGACCCCAAAAGAAAAAAAGAAAGAAAAGCCCTCACCCTCAAAAAAGAATGAAGAAAATGAGGAAAGAAGAAAGAAAGAAAGAAAGAAAAGGCCTCACCCACAAAAAAGAATGAAGAAATTGAGGAAAGAAGAAAGACCCCAAAAGAAAAAAAGAAAGAAAGAAAAGCCCTCACCCTCAAAAAAGAATGAAGAAAATTAGGAAAAAAGAAAGACCCCAAAAGAAAGAAAAAGAAAGAAAGAAAAGCCTTCACCCTCAAAAAAGAATGAAGAAAAGGAGGAAAGAAGAAAGACCCCAAAAGAAAGAAAGAGAGAAAGAAAGAAAGCAAAGCCCTCACCCTTAAAAAAGAATCAAGAAAATGAGGAAAGAAGAAAGACCCCAAAAGAAAGAAAGAAAGAAAGAAAGAAAGAAAGAAAAAAAAGAAAAAAAAGCCTTCACCCACAAAAAAGAATGAAGAAAATGAAGAAAAAAGAAAGACCCCAAAAGAAAGAAAAAAAGAAAGAAAGAAAATCCCTCACCCTCAAAAAAGAATGAAGAAAATTAGGAAAGAAGAAAGACCCCAAAAGAAAGAAAAAAAGAAAGAAAGAAAAGCCCTCACCCTCAAAAAAGAATGAAGAAAATTAGGAAAGAAGAAAGACCCCAAAAGAAAGAAAGAGAGAAAGAAAGAAAGAAAGAAAGAAAGCAAAGCCCTCACCCTTAAAAAAGAATGAAGAAAATGAGGAAAGAAGAAAGACCCCAAAAGAAAGCAAGAAAGAAAGAAAAAAAGAAAGTAAAGCCCTCACCCTTAGAAAAGAACGAAGAAAATGTGTAAAGAAGAAAGACCCCAATTAAAGAGCTCAATAGAATAAGAAAGATACACAAGTCAAGAATACATCTTCTCACTAGATATATTCAATATTTGGGTTAATACTCGGAGAACTAGAATTACTACCAAAATTTATTATTAGTGGGCACAATTTTAACAGCATAAAATACTCAGATGACATCGTGCTTATGAAGGACGAAGAAAGAAAACTACAGTAATTTCGAGACAATGTAGGAAAGAAAGGGAGAAGTATGTACTAACCATCAATTAGTTGAAGACAATGCATGGTTATAAGCTAAAGAGGCAACACAAGATGCGAGTTACGAATTGGAGTTGTCAGAATCAAGGAAGTACAGAAAACTAACTATTTGAGAAGTGTTATAACTGTCGATGGAAAAGGTATATATATTGTATTAATGGAAGTTACCTTCCAAAAGCTAAGCAAACTATTAAAAACATGGAAATTTCGGTAGAAACAAAGGAAAGCGTGGTGAGCTGCGATAAAATATCAACCTTCCCAAATTACATTGAATGCTGGACAATTTCCTCACAGATTACCATTTTATAGGAAAACCTCAATTCCCTGCAAATGTGGAAAAACTATTCAGAACAGTACATTTCAATTCTTTTTGCAAATAATAAAAACCTTTATGCATTGAACAAATGCTTTAATTCAATAAAAGGTGCTTTTATTCAAAATAAAAATAGACTTACAGTAATGAGATAACTATTCTCTAATATGAAAATGAGAATTTAAAAGTAACGGGGCCATTAATAAATTGAATGATTGGTTTTCTACGGCTTATCAACCCTTTGTAGGTTACTGAAAGCCAGAAACCATTTTTATTTTGATTGATTCGTTTTCTACGGTTTACCAACCCTTCGTAGTTTATTTAAAGCCAGAAAATATTTTTTATTTTGATTGATTCGTTTTCTACGGTCTACCAACCCCTTTGTAGGTTATTTAAAGCCAGAAAGTTTTTTTTTTATTTTCATTGATGCCTTTTTTACGTCTTATCAACCATTTGAAGGTTATTTAAAGCTAGAAAATATTTTTAGATTGCAAGAATTTTTTGCGGGGTGGCATGAGTTGAGACAATGGTTTAGTGGTACATGTCTTACTAATTAACCCATAGATGGGGGAGAGATGGGGTGGATTAAAAAGTAAGTGAACATAAAGAACATAACTGAAATTGGAACTGGCCTCTCCGATTAACAATTTTGAGCCATTGTCCATTGCACCACCTGCACATCCAAGCTTACAGTACCTGGTATTCCCAAGAGGTCTAAATCAAGGTACTCAGTGTTATGTAACTAGGGCGATCTTACGGGGATCTTACGGGGAACGGTGTTTCAAAGTGATGTGACCGTAAGCCTTAATAAATCGAAAAACAATTTTCCTTGACTATTACACACTAATTGTTTGTATATTTATGATGTGGGTAAATAAAAAAAATAGTGTTTTTCTTTCATTGATACCAACATAGCCGTGTTACAATACTGCAGCTTTGGTGAAAGGTTTTTGTAAAATCCTGTCATGTTAGAATAAAACCATCGATATTTATGGAAAAATACAAGTAGTTTTTTTTTTATTTGATCTGTACTGCATGAAGTCTTAGGATCCGCAGGTAATCTTGCATTGAAAGAACCGAACGCCTCTTCTACTGGATTTAACATTGGATGTAAGGTGGAAAAAACCTGACAGACAGACCCATTAACTTATAACTCTTGAGTGGGGGAATTTCATGCTGTTAATTTATTATCATTCTCTCGTTAATTTGTCCTCATCTTTCTTGCATTATTCACGACGTTTCGGCCGTTTTACGCTGCGACTTTCTTCAGATGATTTGAATTTCAAACTGAACCCTTTATTCCGTCCACCGGGGTAAATTGTTTTAGTTCCACATGCCACGCCTCTTCCGGATGTCTCAGTTATCTCCCTTTAAATCAACTCTCCAAGTTTTTGTTTACCACTGCAGTAACTAGATATTGAAATTGTGGGGGCTTCACTCTCATCACAGCAGCATAAATTAGCTTCGTGTTCACAGAGATAAAAGCATACTTGACAGAAAATGAAACTAAGAGGAAAAGCATGGTAAATTGTATGTTAATTTCATACAATTTATTTATATTTCGGTATTATGTATTGGTGTGTGTATTTTTTAGGTTACGATTGTTTTATGGTACATGTGATAAAAGGGAGAATTTACTCCGCAGTATTACACGCCAAATCACAGAGAGAAGTCGGACACATGTTGCCTGTACCAAGGTTCGTGACGAAGAGATTGAATTTTACGAGTTTTGGCGGGAACAGTTTTTGTTGCATGCCGGGAATATTTATGCTATTTTTAACTTTTATTTAATTTATTTTATACAATATTTTTATGTTATTGTTTTATTTTATTTTCATTATTATTATTTTATATTATATTGTTATTTATTTAGAATAATTCCAACAAATTCACAACTGTTTGGGTCAAGGCACTGGATCCATCAAAGATGTGGTCAACAGTCCGAAGATTATAAATAGTATAAGTAATTACATTACCTCATCTCAGAAATATAGACAGATATCGGTAATTTAATTTTTAATTTTGCGGATGAGGAGGTATCATTGCCTTTCGCTCCATGGTATTCTCAGCATCCTTCTGTAGAATTACATTTCTGTTGCCTCAAGTCTCTTTTTCATTTGTGGGGAGATTGTCCCGAATTCGATGTCATATTGAGGGACGTATACTCCCTAACAGTTCTGTACTCTTGTCTATGTTTCTAGCGATATATTCCTGTTTCTTAATACTTTGCTTAGCTGTTGGAAAGCATTGGGTACGGGATATATATGTCCTCCTGTATGGCAGCGAATGCGGAGAATACAATGGACCGAACATGTGCAAACAACGAGGTTTTGGAGAAAATAGAAACAAAAAGGAAGCAGAATTAACACCAGGAAGAGGCAGTTGACATTTCTAGCGCACGTGTTGAGGAAGGAAGTCTTGGAAAATCTGATACTTACGTGACGGATCGAAAAACAGTGGGATGACACGCGAATGAGTTTCAGTAAATGAATTGTAGAACAGGGTTTGGGAGAAATAACAAAAAGATAAAACTTATTAAGAGCTACAAGGGACAGGAAGATGTGGAGAGCCATGATCTCCTACGTCCTGGAGGGGCACGGCACGTAAAGGTTTGTGTGAATGGATGACAGAACAGAGTACAAAGTTGGATGGTAAAGGATCAAAAGTTACTGGGTAATAAAAGAAAAGAAGTTGTGGAGACCCATGTCCTGAAAGGACATTAAAGGACAAAAGATGATCAGTACGTCTACTACAAGCGTTCTCAACTTGTAGCACCTATAATTATAGGTAGATAAAGATATACATGCACAGATAGAATTAAATTGAGATAGATAGATAGATAGATAGATAGATAGATAGATAGAAAAAAAGCGAAGACTGACAGACTGACAGACAGATAGATAGATAGATAGATAAATAGATAGATAGAAACGATAAAGATAGATAGATAGAAACGAGAAGACAGACATACATACAGGCAGACAGATAGATAGATAGATAGATAGATAGATAGATAGATAGATAGATAGATAGATAGATAGATAGATAAAAACGAGAATAGTGACAGATAGATAGATAGATAGATAGATAGATAGATAGATAAAAACGAGAATAGTGACAGATAGATAGATAGATAGATAGATAGATAGATAGATAGATAGATAGACAGAAAAAAACGTGAAGACTGACGGACTGACAGACAGATAGATAGATAGATAGATAGATAGATAGAAACGAGAAGACATACATACATACATACATACATACAGACAGACAGATAGATAGATAGATAGATAGATAGATAGATAGATAGATAGATAGATAAAAACGAGAATAGTGACAGACAGATAGATAGATAGATAGATAGATAGATAGATAGATAGATAAAAACGAGAATAGTGACAGATAGATAGATAGATAGATAGATAGATAGATAGATAGATAGATAGATAGATAGAAACGAGAAGACAGACATACAGACAGATAGATAGATAGATAGATAGATAGATAGATAGATAGATAGATAGATAGATAGATAGAAACGGGAAGATAGATAGAAACGAGAAGACAGACAGACAGATAGATAGATAGAAACGATAAAGATATAGATAAAAACGAGAAGAGTGACAGACAGACAGACACATGGAACCACTGACCAGACAGACAATGCGGCAATAACTGACTAAAACAATGATGTGCACATTATGCCAGGAGCTCCCGACTTAATTCAGGGATCATTTGCTAAATCCCATTTGCATCATATCGATACAAGATGTCTCGCAAGAAAATCAGTCGTTGATTTCCACATCTTCTAAAATCAT
The DNA here is from genome assembly GCA_963932145.1 of Acanthosepion lycidas. Lineage (NCBI taxonomy): Eukaryota > Metazoa > Mollusca > Cephalopoda > Sepiida > Sepiidae > Acanthosepion > Acanthosepion lycidas. The sequence continues at coordinate 57,220,324 of OZ010600.1, read as the reverse complement.
TGTTCTCTTCTGCAAACTCGTCATTTCAAGGAACTAATTCCATAGTGCACTCGCACTTTGTTCAGATTCCAGCTGCTCAACATAAAGAATTCTGTATGAATCCAACCAAACGTAAAGGACTCTCGCCTCTCTCTCCCCCCTCTCTCTCTCTCTCTCTCTCTATCTCTCTCACTCTCTCTCTCTCTCTCTCTCTCTCTCTCTCTCTCTCTCTGTTTTGTTTATCAGTTCGTTCTTTCACGTTGTAATTTTCCTCATGTTTTATTCTTCTTGTCTCTCTCGCTTCCGACTCTCTTCTTTTTCCTCTCTCTTTACAGCCTCATTCTGACATCTTTCTCTTCCCTCTTGTCCCCTCTCTTTATAACCTCTTTATTTTATTTTCTCTTCTCTTCTCTCTCACTTTCTCTCTCCTTTTCCTTCCTTTTTACCTTCCCCCCATTCTTTCAGCTTCTCTTGATTCCTCTTTATCTCCTCATTCTCCTTTCTCTTCTCTTTCCATTTCCTTTCCTCTTTTTCACCACCTAATGCTTTTACTTTCTCTTTTCTTTCCTTTACTTCTCTCTTTTTCTCTCTCCCCCCCTCTCTCTCTCTCTCTCTTTCTCTTTTGTTTATCAGTTCGTTCTTTCACGTTGTAATTTTCCTCATGTTTTATTCTTCTTGTCTCTCTCGCTTCCGACTCTCTTCTTTCTCCTCTCTCTTTATTCTGACATCTTTCTCTTCCCTCTTGTCCCCTCCCTTTATAACCACTTTATTTTCTCTTCTCTTCTCTCTCGCTTTCTCTCTCCTTTTCCTCCCTTTTTACCTACCCCCCCATTCTTTCAGCTTCTCTTGATTCCTCTGTATCTCCTCATTCTCCTTTCTCTTCTCTCTCTCTTTTCCCCCCTCTTTTTACTGCCTCTTGCTTTTTACTTTCTCCTCCCTCTCCATTTCCTCTCTTTTTTACTTTTACATTCTTTCAAATTTTCTTCTCTCGCTTCCTCTCACTGTAACTCTTCATTCTTTCCCTTTCCTATTTCTCTCTTTTTCCCTCTCTTTTTATGTTCCAATTCTTTCACTCTCTATTCCTCTCTCTAAATCCTCACTCTTTCTTTTCTCTCTCTCCTTTTATTATCTTTTTTTTTTCACTGCTCTCGTTTCCTGTCTATTTAACACTTCATACTTTCTTTCTTTTTTCTCTCTCGTTTTCCTTCTTATTTTTTCACTTTCACTTCCCCTCTCTTTAAATCCTCATTCTTTCTACTCTCTCTCTCGCTCTCTCTCTCTCTCCTTTTTCCTCCATCTTTTTTTTTTATCTCTTCATTCTTTCATGCTATCTTCCTCTCTCTCCGCTAGATCTCCATTTATTCAATTTGTCTTTTATTTGCTTTTCTTCATTTCATACCTACGCATCCTTTCAAGCCCTCTTCTTGTTTTTTTTTTTCTTTTCACCCTTTCTTTGACTACTCCCCCATCTCTCTCCTTTTTCTCGTCCGTATCCCCGCTTCATCTTCTCTCTCATTCTCCTCTCGCTTCTTTACGTCTTCGTTCTGCTGCATTTTCTTCCTTTTTCACTTCTTCAGACATTCACCTTCACTCGTTCATCATCTCTCTCTTTTTCCAGTCTATTATTTACTACCTCACTCTTACACTTTATTTCTCCTTCTCTCTCTCTCTCTCTCTCTCTCTCTATCTATCTATCTATCTATCTCTGACCGGTTCCCCTACGATCTCGAAAGGTAAGCATCGTTGAGCTTTGTCAATACCTCAATGGTGACCGTTTGGAAATACCAGGATGTGCGGTTGGTGTAATCGATACGGGTTAAGGTTAGCCTAGAGAGCCGAGTTCCAGTTTCAGGTGGGTCCGCAAATATCGTTAGAAATGGTATGAATCCACATCTTTTCTTCTTGCTATGAGTTAATTATTAAGGCGTGGATCACTAAAACATAATTATTCTCCGAACCAAATTACAATCTCAAAATAATTTCTTGTTTGAAATAACTTGCAGAGGGTTGGAAGCCGTAAAATAAAAATCAATATCTATACATATATCGGATGATTTAAGCTAGCCCCCTGCTCTTGATCGGGTCTTCGGCTTGTTCAGGATAATAAGTCCCTAAGTCTTTGCATATTTTCAGCATTGGAAGCTCTCCTGATTGTCGTTTGCACGGACTTTCTTTTCCTCGCTTCAGCCTTGACTCTTTTGAATGCAATCTGCTCCTCTTTTGGCGGAGATTATCTTTTTGCAGGCCATACTGCTGCCGTGTGCAACAATAAACTACAGAAGAACTCATAATTGATCGCTGCATTTGAGTATTGCATTAATATTTAATCTTACCTTTTAAAAGTTCAACGATAATTCTTCTGTTGCCAGTTAATTTAAAGACAATGTGATGTACGTAGGTCCTTACTTTCTGTACAAACAATTATTTTTATTTCATGGGTGACTTTCGCTCGATTTCGTAATTAATTTTGATTATTGCGAATATTTCCAAATAATAAAAATGTCGTTTTTTGACGTATTTTTTAACTTCAAAAAACGACATTATTACGTCATTATTTTTGCACCAAGCTAATATTTACCCAGAGCTGAGAAGAATAGGATTCATAACTTTCCCAAGGATATTAGCACGTAAGTGAATGTAATGGATTCGACTCGAATTCGAACTCGGTTCTCCGATTTCTAACTTGCTTAAAAACTGCTCTATCGGTTGGCATTTAAGCTAGCTCCTGCGAAGGGGTCTTGATTAAGCCTTTGTCTTGTTGAGGTGTTTGAGTCTCCCTAAGTCTTTGCATATTCTCAGCATTGAAAGCTCTCCTCTCTGCTGAATTTTCATCTGCACGAGTCTTTTCCTCGCTGAAGCCTTGACTCTTTTGAATGCAATCTGCTCCTCTTTTGGCGGAGATTATCTTTTTGCAGGCCATACTGCTGCCGTGTGCAACAATAAACTACAGAAGAACTCATAATTGATCGCTGCATTTAAGTATTGCATTAATATTTAAGTTTATCTTTTTAAAAGTTCAATGATGATTCTTCTGCTGCCACTTATTTTAAAGACAATGTGATGTGCGTAGGTCCTTACATTCCGTACAAATAAGTGTTTTTATTCCATGGGTGACTTTCGATGGATTTCGCAATTAAGTTTGATAATTCCCAAATTTACTTCCAAGTTATAAAAATTGTTATCGTGCAAAAAATTCGTCGTAAAATATCACGTAAAATAATCGTCGAAACCAATCGGAGTAATGAAAACTTGGTAATCCAAAATTTCTGTAACATGAGCTATTGAAAGTTACAGAGTTGTGTCCCTTTAATCGGAAAACTGCGACACAGTGACACACTGACATTAGCATTATATATATATATATATATTTATATATATATATATATATATTATAATAATATTTTTTGTTTAAAAATATGATTCCTTCGCTACATAAGAGTTCTCATGTTTCAAAAACGTGAGCCGAAATCATCCAAATAATTAATAAAATTAAGTTGGATTGAGGTGTTTAGTCACGTTTCATCTTCAAGCGAAATTTTAGGAATAAGCTATCTCTCGGTTTACGTGTATTTTTACAGAATTTGTTATTGTGGGAGTGGCTATACTATTTTCATTCTTTAAGTGGTCAGGGAGTTAATTCTTATCAGTAGATTCATCATCCTCTGAGAGGTTTTGCTAAGGTTGGGTAGGGTATCCATTACATTATATTATAATATATATATATATATATATATATATATATATATATATATATATATATATATTATAATATAATAATAGGTGTAATATTAGAGGAATCGAGACTTTTATCATACAGTCTCAGTTACGCTGGACTGGTCATGTCTTGAGAATGTCTGATGACAGGATACCCAATATCCTAATGTACAGCCAGTTAGATCAGGGCTACAGGAATGTAGGACGCCCATGGCTAAGATACAAAGACAAGTTGAAAAGCAACTTCTCACCAGTTAATATACCACATAACACCCTCGAGCGCTTAGCTTTGGGGCGGGTAGAATTGAGATCAACGTGTTTTAGTGGACTCAGCAATTTTCAATCTGCTTGTCTGAATCATCTTCAAGAAGCAGAGCAAGATCTAAAAGCTCAGCCAATCTAACAGTGATCTCATCTCACAATTCTCCCACCTGGTCCATATGTGGCCTCCTTTGTAAATCACTAGCGGGTCTTAAATGCCATTTAAGATTATCGCATAAACTTTCATAACTGAACCAATAAGCTGGCAGATCCTCATACGTCATAAATAATATTTACTCGCATGCACGTATATACGTGTGGTGGGGTCTGTGTAAAATTATGATAGGTAAAAATTGCTATTATTTTTAATTTTTTAAAGTTTATTTGTTATTATTTTAAAGCTGGTTATTTGCTTGATTTTGATGACTGTGTATATGTAACTGATAGAAATTTCATTTTGTAATCCTTATTGGTTATTTTTATGGTGGTATTAAATATGCTGAGGGGAGGGGGTAGTTTACGTTAATAATTATAGCGGGTTTATATGATAAGAGTAGATGTTATGTGATAGTAATGTTGTAGGGGGATTGGCGGCAATGTTAATATAAGTAGTATATTATTGTTATTGTAAATTGGTAGAAGTGATTAGTAATGGTGGTGGGAGAATAATAAAAACCTATAAATGTAATTATTGTGGTGCTAGTGATTGTTGTTGTTTTATTTCATTTATTTATTTATTTATTTGGGTATAAATCCTGATAATAGGTATCTATTCTCATGCCTACATTTCGAAATTATCTCTGATCTTATCGGTTTTTATTTGGTGGTATTAAATATGCTAGGGCGAGTAATTTAAATTAATAATTATAGTGGATTTATATGTTAATAGTAGATGTGATGTGGTAGTAATGGTGTTGGGTGTTGGTGGTAATGATAATATTAGTAGCTAATAGTTATTGTAAAGTGGTAGAAGTGATTACTAATGGTGGTGCAATGTTAATAACAATAAATGTAATTATTGTGATGGTAACTTGAACTAAAGAGTGATTGTTAGTGTGATTTTTTTTATCTGTTTGGTATAAATTCAGATAATAGGTGCTTATTCTCATGCCTATATTTGGAGATTATCTCTGATCTTTTGTTTAGTAAATTCTTTTGCGTGATGTGGGATACTATTGCTACTTTTTCGTGTAGGCAAAGTAGGCATTTTTTTTATAATGTTTTCAATATTTTCCAGCTTATTGTTGGCGAGATATTTCTGTCTTTTTGCTGCCATATGTATGTAGATAGTGTAGTGCTGTTCGAGTATTTCCTGTTGGTGAATGAAAGGTTGTGACTTTTTCCTCTTCTTGAATTGACCCTCAGTGGCACCGATGTAGTACATTATGCTGTTGTTTGCACTTACCTTGGCCTTGTATATTGTGTTCGTAAGTTGGCAATTTCCCTGGAGTGGACATGTTGTTCTATTTCTGCAGTTGCATTTTGGATCCTTGGTTTCATTTTTGTATATTGTCATTTTTTTTGTTGTGGCTTTTGATTATTTCTGCTATACTTTTTGTGCAGCTGTAACTGATTTTTACGTTATTTTTGTTGAATATTTTTGCTAATCGGTTTGTTTCAGTGAAGTGCTTTTCTATTAAGTTTAGGAATATCTTGCCTATGTTCGTTTTCACGGTTTTGTTGTATGATAGATTAAACCAGATAATATTTCTTTTTCTGTTTTTGCGTTTTGGCTGTGGAGGTGTATACTGTAGTTGTTGTGTGTAACCACTTGTTTTTAGTGCTTCGTTGTACGGTGCTTTTTTTGTTATTGAAAATGTTAGATGAGTTCCCAGATAGTCTGTAGCTGATTGATATGGGCATCTGTTTGATGATTGAAGGTGGGTGGTTGGAGGATGTGTGTACGTAAGTTGGGATGTCATTATCTTTTTTGAACGGTTCGTATGTATTGTTGTTCAGGTTAAGAGTGACGTCACGGAAGTTTGCTGTGCCTGCGTTTATCTCTATTTTGAATCCAACATTTTTTAGGGAGTTCACTATTTTCTTCCTAAATTTGTCTAATTTGGGCCCATTGGATTCTCTTATTAAGATAAGACCGCCATCTCTGTATAATCCCGTGTCCTTTCTCTCCAGGATTCTGGCCAGGTATGATAGGATGAGTATGCTTACTAATTCGCATATTTTTTCTCCATCGTAGCTACCCATTGTACACATCAAGCAGGTCGTGGTTTTGTTTCTTTGCCAATGGTTCACTTTTGTGGAACAGCAGAGATTTGCGGCAATGATTGATTATTTTTATATCTCCGTCCGTGATTTTTACATTTAGTTGTGCCAGTTGTATTGCTTCCTTTAATATGTTTTCTGTGATAGAAGGATAGAAATCCACTATGTCGAATTGGATGAAAGTGGATTTGTTTTTGTTTTCTACCGTTTTAAACCACTCTATGAACGCTTTGGTGTTCTTAATATATATATATATATATATATATATATATATATATATATATATATATATATATATTAAACTTAATATAGATTAAATTTAAAACTGGTAATTTTGAATTTTGAATTTTATAGTATAATTTAATATTTATTAGTTAGAATGAATTCTATTTTAGTCTAACCCTAACATTATTAATAATAATTGTAACCTAAGTCCGTAGTCGAGTTTTTTGAATTCTCATAAACTTGCGTTTTGATTGGTCATTCCAGCTTATGTAACAGCGTTTCCCCTAGCGAGGGGTGTTTGATTGATTTGAACCTTTTAAAACCCTTTATTCTACACTCAACACCATCACTTGAGCAGACAGCAGAAGTGTTGAAACAAAATGGATATTTTTGTAGTGATTTTATAACATATTTATGTTATACTTTTAGAATATATATATATGTATATACATATATATATATATATATATATATATATATATATATTATTTACGTCTTCAGTCATGATTTTTTTATTCTTTTCTTCTTTCCATGCTGCTTCTTTTAACTCTCTCTCTTTCTTTCTCTCACTTTTCATTCCCTCTCATCTTCTCTTAATTCTTTTCCTTAATTGACTATTCCATAATATGGACGAAAGTTTTCTTTCCTGTTCCGCTGATTTCGCTAATGGAATTCTGTTACGCCGACTAGACACGCGGATTGTAGACAGTGACACATTATGTCGCCTGTTTTAATGTGATGTCTCCTACATCCCGTTCACCTCACTTACAGACTGACAACAACAATTATGAAACTACTTAGTCACAACAGAAACCAGAAAAAAAAAAAAAAAATACAATAATTCTAGGATTTCAACGATTTGTTATTATTTTCTTTCCGCTTATTCCTCAATAACCCAAACAGATTTTAGCACTTAGGATTTTCTATGTCCGAAAAAAAAAAAAAGACGAAACAAAAAACACGACCGTTAAGAGACAGAATGATTGGTAAATTTTCTTCTGTGTATGTTTTTACCTATTTTGTCGATATTAGTCGGTGAGTTTAATTTCAATTCCAATCTTTTAAAACCACTCAGAATGAATCTATAAATGAGTAACATAGTTTTGAAAAGTTGTAGAATTCTACATCATTTCAAATAGCCGAAAATAACTTCTCTAATTTTGTGCAAAAAAATGGATCACAGAGCCTTGATATTTCTCTGGCTCCTTATTGGTCAGTTAATGTTAATATCATGTTTTCCACTGCGTCCAAATTGTATTTCTGATCTGAAAGAAAATCCATCTCCGCCAAAATTCTGTCTACGTGTTTTCGAGCCTATCACCTGACATACAGCATTATAAATACCAAGCGGCATTTTCAACTCCTTTTTTTTTGTCTTCTCTCATACACAAGATGTAACATTAGAGAGATTAAGTTTGTCCCTTAAGGGCAAACCCTATGAAACACGCATATATATATATATATATATATATATATATATATAAGTTATGAAGAACTTGTTAATCCGTATGGGTAATCCCAAGGAGGATGAAATCCTGAGAGCTCTATGTAAATCCAGAACTAATATTTAAAAGAAAAACAGACCACTTTAAGGTACCATTATAATAATTTATTTCACCAGAGTCCTTTGAGAGGACGCCGGATCATCAGATTGCACAGAAAGTTTTCTTCAGCACTCAACAAGTCTACAATATATTCTTATCTAAGAACATTCTTTTCATTGAGTCTTATCTTTATTTCACGAACTGAAATCTTTCCCTGGGGTCCAGATAAAAATCGTACTTCTTGGGTAAACTCTCACACACGAGTTAAACACACATACGCACATTTTGAGTTTAAGGTTAAAGACAGCATACTATATGATTTCAGCCAAAAATCTACACCATTGTAATTATTTTTACAATATATTCAAAATTGTTTGTCTATTTTTCTGAGATGAGGTATTATGTACACAATTTACATTATTCGGACTATTGTCCTCATTTTTGTCACCATATTTATTACAACGTTTCGGCTGTTGTACGCCCCGGTATTCTTCAACCACCTGAAGAAGGCCGGAGCGTACAACGGCCGAAACGATGTAATAAATATGGTGACAATGATGAGGGCAATAGTCCGAATAATGTAAATAGTGAAAATTGTCTGTTGACCAAAATATCGCCTTTGTCTTTTCTCAGTTGTTTCTTTTCCCTTGGTTGTTTATTGTTTGTTAGCACATTCGTAAAGTAAAATAAATTGAATTGAGGACGTCCAGTACTGCTGCAAATTACCTGAGAGATTGGAATTGTATTCGAGTCTCTCAGGGGAGTCTTTGTCAGTTTTATCTATTTTTGACATGTATTTTCCTATTATTTATCAACCTTAATAAATATATTAATTCTAAGTTCTTTGAATCATTTGGATGTGTGGAGTAGCGACAGAAGGTCTTAGTAATATTTATCAGAAAATTTGGAACACTTCGAAATAAAGGAATGGTATCAAATATATATAATAATAATAATAGCGGCGAATCTCTATCTACAAAAGGCAGGATGTCTGTGTGTGTGTGTGTGTGTGTGTGTGTGTGAGTGTGTGTGTGTATGTATGTGTGTGTGTGTGTGTGTGTGTGTGTGTGCGTAACGAATGCACGGCCGCAATTTTCGACGGATTTGCACCAAAATTTACATGCACATGCTCCAAGTTAGTGGGAAGGTCAAGACCGACTTTGCATTTCCCAACTCCCATCGATAGTGGAAATAATTGATTTTTTCATGCTTTTACGGCACTTTTTATGTAGTTTGCGGCTATTTTCTACAGGCCAGAGTGAGAGCCAATAGCTGGCTGCCACGAATAGGCAGGAAGATTCTTTTAGCCAGCGTGCGAGCCAGCAGCTGACTGACACGAATGTTAACTAGCATGCTAGTATGCAAAAAAAAAATCGATAGCTGCATTCGTCACAAGCGGGGAAAATTTAAATCTGCATGGCACTTTACTCCAATTGGCTCATTCGCTTGCTTAAACTCAACGTTGATTATGATTCCGCAGAACTGGGTTGGATGTGAAAAAATATTTGTTAACATTCTTTTATCATTCGGTTTTTCCAGTTAAGAGTCCTTTTTTTAAAGCTGATCGTTTTGTGTTCATTTTGTTTAGTTCTTTTTTCGTTACAGATTTAATGTTTAGTATAGAGCTTCGAAATTGTTTGCAGTGTGAGATAGGAAAGAAGTAAGGCATGTAACAACATCAGCACGGCAAAGGGCATTCCTTTAAAAGCAAGGAAGGGCAAAAATATTCTAAATCACGTGATAGCGATTGCTGTATGAGTTGTACGATTTTTTAATCAAGCGCGGGCAACGCCGGGCCATGCTGCTAGTTCGCCGATAAATTTGGTTGGCAAAGGATTCTTTGGCTTCATAGTAGTTAGTTTAAGCCAGACTTTGATAGTCTATAGCAATTGTCGGAAGTGTTGTTAGTTTGGAAAGATTTTGCTGACGATATGAGAAGAGCGCTCAAAAGAGGAGGGTAAATGTTTTAACAAGATTACTGCTCAGCACTTCACGCGACACACACTCGAACCGGTTTCAGACTGTCTCGCCCTTTGGTATCTCTCAGCAGTCCTTTTATATACAATTTTGAAAGGGTCAGGACTACTTGGCGCGAAGCTTTGTTTTGGAAAACATCAAAAGTTTCTTTCTTCTTTTGATTGGCCAAAATTATTTTATTTATTTTTCGTTTCTTCTTTCATTTCCTTTTTCTTCTCTTTTTCTTTTTCTTTTAGAACTTCTCATGTTTGGTCGATTTTAAGTAACAATAACTAGACCCTGTACTAGCGAACTTCCGTTTCGCAAAACTAGTTCAGTTTTATCTTTTTCATTAGTTGAAAAAGAAGTGCAAAGAAAAAGAGACAGACATAGAGAGACAAGAAGGAAAAAAATAAATGTCATTTTTTAAACAAAGAAAATGCTTATCTAAATTTGATTTTTTTCATGTATATTTTTAAATCTGGGCACGCCACAGACGTAGATTTGGTAATTATCATGCATTTTTAGTTAGTCTGATTTTAGCTTCATTCTGTTGTTTTACACTTAATAGCAATAGACGTGATTGTTTTAATTTGTCTGAATTTCTTTGATGAAGCATTGGCAATTATTATTCATTTTTGACTAGCATTTCTTTCATCTTATTTCTATTGATTTACACTTAATAGTAATAGACGTAATAGTCTTAAGTTGACTGAATTTCTTTGATGAAGCATTGGCAATTATTATTCATTTTTGACTCGTGTTTCTTTCATCTTATTTCTATGGCTTTACACTTAATAGTAATAGACGTAATAGTCTTAAGTTGACTGAATTTCTTTGATGAAGTATTGGCAATTATTATTCATATTTGACTAGTATTTCTTTCATCTCATTTCTATTGCTTTACACTTAATAGTAATAGATGTAATAGTCTTAAGTTGTCTGGATTTCTTTGATGAAGCATTGGCAATTATTATTCATATTTGACTAGTATTTCTTTCATTTTATTTCTATTGCTTTACACTTAATAGTAATAGACGTAATAGTCTTAAGTTGACTGGATTTCTTTGATGAAGCATTCGCAATTATTATTCATTTTTGACTAGTATTTCTTTCATCTTATTTCTATTGCTTTACACTTAATAGTAATAGACGTAATAGTCTTAAGTTGACTGGATTTCTTTGATGAAGCATTGGCAATTATTATTCATTTTTGACTAGTATTTCTTTCATTTTATTTCTATTGCTTTACACTTAATAGTAATAGACGTAATAGTCTTAAGTTGTCTGGATTTCTTTGATGAAGCATTGGCAATTATTATTCATTTTTGACTAGTATTTCTTTCATTTTATTTCTATTGCTTTACATTTAATAGTAATAGACGTAATAGTCTTAAGCTGCCATAATTTCTTTGATGAAGCATTAGAAATTAATATTCATCTCTTGCTTATTTTCTTCTTTGTGTCGTGCTTATTCAGGACGTTGTCGATCATGACGTTCCACAATTTTCTTGTTCTTTCTTACACTTTGGCTATCTCTCCGACATTTCTGTTCTAGGAACCATTTTGTTAGGCAGATTATTCGCTGTTTTTCTCGCTTATTATTGCCCCCACTCTACCTTCTGAGTGCTAAATTTTCTAAGCGCTTTTAATCATTATGTGCCCTAGAATTTTCTTTGTTTATAACGAAATTTGTCTTCTTTCTTAATACTTCGTTCAGTTTTTGGTAGATATTGCAATTCACCTTCGGATTTCAATGCTCCATTTTCTATCCTTTGTTAAAGCATTTCCTAGATATTTAAATTTTGTATAGGCTGAATTTTAGTGTCACGAATTTGTAATTTGATATTCGGCTGTCGCGTTTTATGACAACTATTGTTGGAATTTTGGGGTACCCTGTAAATACTAGTGAGCTAGCCAAAATGAGCTGACTCAGTTTAAAGTTCACCAATAGATGTGTTAACCAATCAGAAAGCTCAAAATATTCAATCCGACGTGTATAAAGGCAGATATTTTGTTTTTTTCTCACAAAATATCTTCACTGCCAACCTGATATCGAAGACTTAAAGAATTAACAGCCGCTATTTTATCCGAATCTTCACTGCCAACCTCTGATATTGAAGACATTACGGACTTCACCGGATTCCATATTCAGAGACTACGGCAAACATGGTCAACAAATATACATTCTGTCGTGTTGCAACTGACGTTTAGTTCTTCATTCTCGCTTTCTTTTTCCTGTATTCTGTAGGCGTGCCTATAGATTATTTTCTATATCTGCTATCAGCATTGTAGAAGTCATTGTAGTTTATCCCATCGCACCCACAGTTATATAAACCACACCCTGAATGGATAGCCGCAGCGAAAAAACGAGAACAGAGATTATCCAAACGCAATGCAGACCTCATCGAGAAGTACAACCGTACTGCACATGCACTATCCCCACTTTATAAAGGTGACACAGTCTCCATTCAAAACCCAAATAGCCGTCGATGGGACATAGCTGGGCAAATAGAAGAAACACTTCCCAACCGTCAATATAGAATTAGAGTTGCAGGATCAGGCACAATAACCCTGCGGAACCGTAGGTTTCTAAGGAAACTTGAAGCACCCATAATCAAGACCCCCATACCAAGCGCCATGCCTGTGTCACCTGAGCCGACAATTACGGATACATGCAGACCACATCAATCTGCCAAAGACTTGGAAAATGTTGACATTACATTACAAAATAAACCAGCGTCCCAGGGCCCTACTCAATCACAGCCATCAAGAACGAGGATTCCCAGGGCGCTATCCCGACTACTCTCGTACAATCAGCCAGGCAATAGGGAATTAATTCCTCCCCAACGGCCAATATGCTTCCGCAATGGGGAAAGGAGGGAGATGTAGAAGTCAAGTGACTTACCTGCCAACATGGCTGCCTCCTTCTATTTCCTTGTAAAAGGCAAGCCAGCTGATTTTACCTTATTTTATAGGAGAGCACCTAATACACCAGTTGGGTTGGTCCATTTTGCTAGAATGGACCTTCCCAATGCATTTGCATGAGGGGTCTTTATTCAGCTATATATTTCTCCATAAATGACTCAAGTCAGTTTTGGCTTTGGCTACATTTGCCTACTTGTGTGCTAAACCTCTGGCAAACTAGCTAATATTCAACAAGCATGATATCATCTGCATATCTTGTAGTGTTAAGAGTGTGGCCATCAATAATGAATCTTCGTAGAGCTTTTTATTCTCTAAAATAGCCTCATAATATTGGGATGGCCAATGACGCATTCCGATAGCTAGGCAGAGTATTATTACGAAACAGAGGGATTTCTTTGGTAAAAAAGAAAAGTATACTGAGCTACTACGTGACATCTGTCCTCCTTTACGGCAGCGAATGTTGGACGGTCTCCTCAAAGATGAATAAGAGACTCGTGACAACGGAGGTATGGTTCTACAGAAAGGTATAGTTCTACAGAAAAGATGCTAAGGATACCATGGATCGAGCGTGTGAACAACGATGAGTTCTTAGAGAGTATGCAAACAAGGTGGAGGCTTATACTTAATATCAGGAAGAGGGAGCTGAAGTTTCTGGGACACATAATGAGAAAAGAAAGCCTGGAGAATCTGTTACTTACGGGTCGAATAGAGGGAAAGAGAGACAAGGGAAAACAACGCATGATATTCCTGGCGGGCTTATCTGTATCAATCTTTTCGTCAGACTTTTTCTTTTACGCGTTGTGTTCCTTTTAGGTCGTGGGCTATCATGGTTTCTCGACATTTCCTGTCGGTAATAGCCTTAAACATATTAGCCGTACTAGGGTGACCAAGGACGCATTCCAAAAGCTGGGCAGAGTATTGCGAGACAGGAGGATTTCTTTGGTAACAAAGAAAAGAATACTGAGCTGTTACGTGACAGCTTCCCTTCTTTACGGCAGCGAATTTGATTTCCTTAAAGATGAAGAAGAGACTCGCGGCGATGGAGATGTGGTTCTACAGAAGGATGCTAAGGATATCATGGACCGAGCGTGCGAGCAACGATGAGATCTTAGAGAGGTTGCAAACAAGGAGAAGGCTTATACTTAATATCAAGAAGAGGCAGCTGAAGTTTCTGGGACACGTAATGAGGAAGGATGACCTGGAGAATCTGATACTCACGGGTCAAATAGAGGGAAAGAGAGACAAGGAAAAACAACGCATGACCTACCTGGCGGACTTAAGCAAATGGATGACAGAACGTGACCTGGGGGAGGAAGCAGAGATAAAGAACTTGTTGAGAGCTGCTAGGGGTAAAGGGAGGTGTTGAGTCATGATCGCCTACGCCGTGAAAGGACATGGTACATAAAAAGAAAGAAAGCGAAATCCGAACCCCCACTTTATGTCCAACATAATCTTATTTTAATATTAGTATACCTATGCTGTAAAAACTGATGTCCGATTTTAATCTCTTAATGTTATGTTTTACCAGTTGAGCCTTTAAATTTCGTTTATTGATTATAATATAGTAATTGTTTGGGGTTCATTTTATTACTTAATAATAATAGGAAACTGATCCCTCAATTTATATCCAACGTAATCTCATATTAATACCAGATTAAACATACTGTAAAAATGGCATTTTTAATTCATTAGTATCATTAAGTTATAATTTTTTTACCGTTTGTTTAATAATTAAAATATAGTAATTGATGAGGCTTCATTTTATTACTTAATAACAATAGCAAACTAATCCCTCAATTTATATCCAACCTAAATTTATATTAATACCAGGTTATCCATACTGAAAGAAATGACGGCATTATTATCTTTAAGTTATATTATTTATTAAGTTTTCTTCTATAATTAAAATGTAGGAATTGAGGGGGTTCATTTTATTAGTTAACAACAATATGAAACTGCCCCCCAAATTTACGTCCAATGTAATCTTATACCAGTTTATCTATACTGTAAGAAATGACGTTATTTGTAACTCCTGTCCGGGTAACCCCTCCTAATGTTCGAAACCGCTACTAGAGTACGCTCTCGGGACTATAAATATTCTGCGACATTTTTCTCCTTCCCCCACTCACATTATGCGCTTATTCGTCAACATGTAACCTCTCGCGGAGAAGGCGCTTCCTTTGAGAAACGCATAAACAATACATACACACACATATGTACGCACATTCACTACATATACTTTGGACCAAAAAGGTCTTTACATTCATTTGTTACACAGATCTTTGTCACTTATAACCCTTTATTCATTATCATTTGTTTGTACATATGGTTCTTGTCGTTTCTTTACATTTATTTACGTGGACTCACATACCGAGTCCTCCATGTTCGTTGTGGGCATTTCAGGAGCCAGGCGTGTTATTCCCAATTGCAAGCACCGACGTGCCAACGCTTGAAACAAGTTGAAACCGCGTACAACCGCCCGCAACACTCCTTAATATAATCAGGCTATCATATTTGATTGTTTACCTTTTGTTCAATAACTCAAATGTAGTAATTGTCGGGGGTGGGGTTCATTTTATCACTTAATAACAATAGGAAACCGAACCCTCAATTCATGTCTAACGTAATCTTATATTAATACAAGGTTATCTATGTGGTAAAAATATCGACTTTCTTATAACGCCTTAATATCATAGAGTTTTCATATTTGAGTTTTTACATTTTGTTTTCTTTTGTTTTTTGTTTTACGCCATATTAACCTCAATGGGTTATTGACATGGACCAGGTTAGGACCAAGGAAGAACGATACGAACACAAGAGTAGAAATAACGACGGTATATTACACAAAATAATAATACAAGAGGTGGAAGGTGTTAGTATGACTGTGAGTCTGATTTGGAGTGAACTACTACTGGCTCGACTCTATTCGATGTCTAGTCACTGACCACGAGGGTTGCATGTGGCACAAGGCCGAGTTTAATGTGGGTTTCCGGAGCCCGTAGGCTCGGCCAAAAAATGCCCGTAGAACCCGTATAAACGGAATCGGGTTGGTCAACCTCCCCGAACGAGACTCTGCCCTTCGGCGGAACCTCGTCCGGGTTCCTCTCTGCTCAGAGGCAGAGAGTTCGACCGTCAAGCCGAGCTTCTCGGCTTGATTCGGTATTTAGCCACCCCCCACGAGGGTTGCATGTGGCACAAGGCCGAGTTTAACGTGGGTTTCCCGAACCCGTAGGCTCGGCCAAAAAAGGCCCGTAGAACCCGTATAAACGGGATCGGGTTGGTCAACCTCCCCGAACGAGACTCTGCCCTTCGGCGGAGCCTCGTCCGGGTTCCTGTCTGCTCAGAGGCAGAGAGTTCGACCGTCAAGCCGAGAAGCTCGGCTTGATTCGACAGAAGCTCGGCTTGATTCGACCCTCTCTCTTCAGAGGCGTAGTATACATAGTGTTAGGAAGAGTTCATTCTGTAGTTATAGGTAAGGAGCCATGACAGTTATTTAACGCAGACATAATTTTTATTGCTGGTAATTTTTTTTTTCAAAAATGTATAGCTGGTAATAATATATTATTGGTAATTTTTACTTAAAAAATGTATTGCTGGCAATAATTTTTTACAAAGTATTTCTGGTGTTAAAATCTTTCATAAAGGTTTGACCCCTGTTTTGGGGTTAACTATTTACCCATAGCTGGGACCCTAACATGTGCTACCACTCTGGGTGAATGTGAACTTGGGAACACCAGCAGTTACGAGGTGGTTCCATGCTCCTAAGAACATCCTGATCTTAATGTTGAACGTTGTTTATCGTCTTAACCAGGACGCGGATGTATTTTATCGTAAATACCCAGGACGATTTACGATGTGGGATCGGTTTATTACATAATAAGTATGGAAAACCGATCCCTCACTTTATGATCAGTAAAATCTTATGTTAATACTGGTTTATCTATGCTAGCAAGTCCTTGTCATTATTAACTCTTCACATATGAGTTTTATATCTTTAGTAAATATTAGGAAGATAAGTTCATTACTTCATGAGAATAGGAAATCGATCCCTGACTTTCTTTCCAGTTTAATTATATATAATACTTTAACACTTTGAGCCCGCTTTACCGGTGGTAGAGAAAAATAACGTAATTCCTAGCCACCGATTGAACGGTGTGTAAACACTTGTAACTATACCGTGAACCATTACATACCAATTATTTGCGAATTTTATCTCAGGAGCTTAGAAGGGTTAAAGTTGTTCAGGAAGACAGGGATCAAAGGGCTAATAATGCCTTCAAAAATGTCATTTTTGTGAACTCTTCACTGTAATTAAAAGATTTTGGATGTTATCGTATATACTCATGTAATGCACGATCTCACGTATCGTGCGACTCCCATATTTTCGTCTGTCATGCATCGAAAGTTACTTGATCGCCTAAACTTGTATCATGGATGCCACTTAACTGAACTGACATCTATGTGAAGCAGAAAGAACTGGCAAATGGTGTTATATCATACTGTTATGGGAACTTACCCATAATAATAACGGACTATTCCTGACATTATAAATACTGCTCCTCTCAAGAGGTATGAGAAGATATTGTAAGACGAGGAGAGATAATTGAGAGCATATTGTAAGGACATCGGAATCGTGATACTTGTCGAGACAACATAGTTCACTCTAACCAAATCTGATAGTCATTACTAATACTTCTACTTCTTTGTATTATATTTCTGTTGTAATATACCTTTGTATTCCATACCTGTGTTCGTGTTATCCTTTCATTGGTTCTAACTGTTGTTCATGATGACGGTCGTCTTTGAGTATAGAATCCAGAGGTTAGCAGTATTTTGAAGACAATAGGAAAGCGTTGTTCAGGTTAGCAGTGGATATTTTAATAAAAGTAGCAGAGCATAGTTCGTCCTTCTGTCTCTCTTCGCCTGACAAGCTGGAACTAGACATTCGTGTAGAGTAACCAAAATGGCCGCCTTTATACACGACGGATTGAATATTCTACGTCTTCTGATTGGTTAACCTTCTATTGGTGCACTATAAAGTGAGTCAAGTCATTTAGGCTAACTCACTAGTACACAGTACCCCAAAAACTGCAACACTAACCTTGGACCATCACCGTGGTACAAGGAACTTGGACCATAACACATACGAATGCGAGAAACGTTGGCATAGCAACTGTTAAGCCAAAGTTAAAATTTGTGTAAATAAAGTAGTTGGCATGTAAATGATCACACCCATGCTGCAGATAGACGCCGCCCAGAAGTCCTGTTTGTACAGCAGGAAATAAAGAGGAAAGCTATTAACACCCAAGAGACCGCACAGCAAATCATTACATAAACTGTTCAGTCCATATCAGATAGTGCCTCAACTCAACTACCACCTGTAAGACGTCTTCGTTGTGCAAGAAGACGCTACAAACAAGCCGTCAATGTTCCTAATCCTATTCCATCAAACCTCACTGACATGCTTATCCCATACAAGTGCAAGCTGACATCCGACGGTAAAGATTTTCTGCTTTGTAGTAGTGTATTGAGTGACCAGCGTATGCTTTTGTTTTCTATAATCAGAAACATCAAGCAGCTGGAGTATTCAAGTGACTGGTTTGGTGATGGAATATTTTAAGATGCACCTGAGCCGTTTTACCAACTGCACACTACTCATTCTTTGACTTCAAAAAAAGTTATTCCTTGTGTTTATTCTCTGCTACCAAACAACAAAGAACAACGCTATTTACATTATTCGGACTATTGTCCTCATCTTTGTCGCCATATTTATCACAACGTTTCGGCCTTTCAGTATCTGTCTATATTTCGGAGATGAGGTATTATGTACATTATTTACATTATTCAGACTATTGTCCTCATCTTTGTCGCCATATTTATCACAACGTTTCGGCCTTTCAGTATCTGTCTATATTTCGGAGATGAGGTATTATGTACATTATTTACATTATTCAGACTATTGTCCTCATCTTTGTCGCCATATTTATTACAACGTTTCGGCCTTTCAGTATCTGTCTATATTTCTGAGATGAGGTATTATGTACATTATTTACATTATTCGGGCTATTGTCCTCATCTTTGTCGCCATATTTATTACAACGTTTCGGCCTTTCAGTATCAGTCTATATTTCTGAGATGAGGTATTATGTACATTATTTACATTATTCGGACTATTGTCCTCATCTTTGTCGCCATATTTATCACAACGTTTCGGCCGTGAAAGGACCCAAATAGTGTGAGTTCAATACCCGGTTAAGACAGTGGAGAACGTGGAGAGAGGAATTAACAGGATATAACTGATAACTGACATCCATTAGACGTGGAACTAGAACAGTCTACCCCAGCGAGCGAAATAAAGGGTTCACTTCGACATTCCAACCACCTGAAGAAGGCCGGAGCGTACAAGGGCCGAAACAGTGTGATAAATATGGCGACAAAGATGAGGACAATAGTCCGAATAATGTAAATAGTGTACATAATACCTCATCTTAGAACTATAGACAAACAACGAGCAAGTTAAAAAGATCTTTTCTAACAATTTCTCACTATCTCACATATGCTCAAAAAATCCAAAGAACTTCCTGGACAAGCTTCTAGGAGTGCCACTGAAGAGGTCTTCCCCAACGCAATTGTCAAGGGATATTTCTACAGGGTGCTTCACAAAAAAAAACCCCAGAAAATTTGGTACAGTGTATTTAATTTTAGTAATAGTGTTACGGTTATTGAAACAAAATTAAATGATACAGCTTTAGTACCTTAAAACACAAAAACACAAATGTTAGACGTTGGTTCCCTATGTCACGACAGAATGCTTTTTCTGACCTGAGTCCATCCTTCATATCTACAAATCTGCCATTCGTCTATGCCTTGAATACTGTTGTCATATATGGTCTGGTACACCTGCTGTTCATCTCGAAGTTCTCCACAAAATCCATAGATGGATATGCAATGTGATCGATCCTGACTTGGGGTCTTGACTCCAGTCACTTTCTCACCGACGTAATGTGGCTTCGCTCTGTCTTTTCTATAAATATTTTCATGGCATCTGCTCTGACAAGCTATTTTCAATGGTGCCCCGACTGCATGAATTTAAGCGTGCTACTAGATTGGCATCTCAGTCCCACCCTTTTACTATAAAAATAGTTAAATGTAACTGCCTCTTCTACTCCCACAGCTTTTTCTCTCACACTTCCCGACAGTGGAACTCCCTTCCTCTTACTTGCTTCCTTGATAACTATAATATTCAAAAATTTAAATGTAATGTCAATCGACATCTTCTAATGCTTTGATCCCCATTATCTTTTTTATCCTTCCTTCACCCCCACCATATACCCATTCTCTTCCCTTACTTACAATCTCTATAGCCCTTTGCGTGCTAGTGACACTCCCGTGTTTTGCTTGGGGTGAAATGCTTTAAAATATGTTCAAACTAAAGAACTGTGCCAAAATTTCTTGGCATTTTTTCAATTCCCAAATCAGATGTTCTTTCTTAAAGGCAACAATCAACTCGCGCTAAAAAAATGGTAATTGTCGCATCCTGGAACAAAAAATATTTTAAAATTTCGTTAATTTTTTTTATAAGTTAGTTAATTTATTTTTCATATCAGTCAGTTATGTACCATGCGTGATACACGCTTAGACGATCATTTATCATTCGATACATGACTGACGAGGCAGATTTGTCCCGGAGTAGGTTCTTTCTACGGTAGGCCAATTGCCATCCTAGGCTATAGAACCCCGTCTGACTTCCCCATAGCTGGAGGAAGAATAAGAGAATCCATACCTTTCCCAAGGGTATAAGCACGTAAGTGAATGTAATGGATTCAACTGGAATTCGAACTCGGTTCTCTGATTCCTCAATCCGAGCCGTTATCCATTTCCACCGTGCCTTTCATCATATAGTAAGTCTAAAATTTCCTGGTTTTTGTGGGGTACGCTCTATTACTTCTCGCAAAACATATACTGCAAGGTACAGTCTGCGGGCTTTCAAGAAAAATGCCAAACTGGCACTAACCTTGCCCTGCAAATACATGATACCAGATTTGGTATTCATTCCACCAGATAAAGGGATTAATAGATTTGAGAGACTAAAAGAGACTATGCCACCTGAAGAATATCCTATCATAGACTACTTTGAAGATACAGATATTGACAGAACGCGTCGGCATAACTGGCGAGTTCCACGTTTCCTCGTTAGCATGTGGAGTATTTATGGTCGTACAGCTGAATATCTACCTCGAACCAACAACACCTTGAAAGGATGGCATAACCAAATGCAAGCTAATATTACTTCCATCCAAATATATAGAAATGGTTTAAATTTTTATAGAGAAAACGTCACGATCAATCAGATGCTTACAAGACAACCAACACGGCCTAAGCAGAAACGTTATCAAGATTCGACAGGTATTGAACTCACACTCTTTTTAGGTCCTGTCTAAATCTAAATAACGCCTTTATCCACTGTGCCAACTGTCCTTGAGGATAAAGGCGTAACAGGACCCAAAAGCGTGTGAGTTCAATACCTGGTTAAGGCAGTGGAGAACCTACAGAGGGGAATTAACAGGAGATAACTGGTAACTAACACCCATTAGACATGGCACGTGGAACTAGAACAGTCTACTCCAGTGAGTGAAAGAAAGAATTCAGTTCGATATTCCAGCCACCTGAAGAAGGCCAGGGCGTACGACGGCTGAAATGTTGTGGTAGATATAGCAACAAAGATGAGGATGATAGTCTGAATAATGTAAATAGTGTACATAATACCTCATCTCAGAAATATAGACAGATACTATAAACTGAAAGTGAATTGAGCGAAATTTGTTTGGTAAATAATGCTTTATGACAGACGTCATACTTCCGTATTGAAATGTATCCTTTATCTTACTTATTATAAAACGCAGATTGTGTGTGTGTGTGTGTGTGTGTGTGTGTGTGTGTGTGTGTGTGTGTACGTTTATATATTGGATCGGATTTCCTACATTTTTCAACCGATTTCAACAAAACTTCATAGGACTACGTAAAATTACCTTGCGGTGGTTCTGACAGTGCCAAAAATTGGAAAAACACAATTGTTTTTGCACGAAATCAATTTGAAAACACAATTAAGAGGCATCGCGAGAATGAAAGGGGGACAACTCATATCGAGTTATACTTATTATAAAACCCAGGTTGTTTGTGTGTGTGTGTGTGTGTGTGTGTGTGTGTGTGTGTGTGTTCGTTTATATATGGAATCGGATTTCCTACATTTTTAAACGATTTCAACAAAACTTCACTTTTGGGGTGGGGGCAGGTAGTGTTTCTTATTGTCTTGTACACTTTTTTCTTTATTTTTACATTCAGAATGCTTTAAAAATTCCATTTACAAGACAATTGTTTATAATAAAATTCTATTCAATCGGTAGACTCATAACGATTGAAAACAATGTTTTTGTTTGGGTTTGGGTTTGGGTTTGACCAATTCGTAAAAAAAAACAAAAAAAAAACTAATTAAGACATGCGTGTCCGTCAACCTTAAACAATAATCTTTGTCAATTTTATTTTTCAGTCTTTATGATGGTCGATACATGATCTATCTCTTACTGTTACATCCCCGGGCAACGCCGGGCTCTCCTGCTAGTCCTCGATAATGTCTTATCTTTCTCTTCTACTTCTAGTAACACTTTCCATGTTAGTGGCATTATGGCCTTGCTTGGGGTGAAATGATTAAGAAAGAAAGAAAGAAAGAAAGAAAGAAAGAAAGAATGAAAGAAAGAAAGAAAGAAAGAAAGAAGGAAAGAAAGAAAGAAAGAAAGGGGAAGTAACGTACGTCCAATAAAAATGGCGAATACATGAGGAAAAATGGTGTGTTCTAGAAACGAGAAAGAGACAGAAGGTTAATAGATCGATGCCCACCAAATCGGTCTTATTGGGAGCTTGAAAAGTTTTTGATAGTCTAAAGCTTTCAGATCGAGGCTTTCATATGGATGTAAAGCATGGCGCCAAACTCGCCCAGAAGTGACTGAAGTGTCGGTTATTCACGAGCGATTTCTAAGATTATTGGTTAAAAAAAAGGCATCGAACCAGTGAAGCGGGAGAAGACTTAGCGAGGACCAACCTTCTTCGAAACTCGTGTCCTGGTGCTAAGGAATAGCAAGCAAAGAACTGCACAAAATCAGATGCTTAAAGGACACCCAACACCGCCTAAGCGGAAACGTTATCAAGATTCGACAGTCAGAATAGCAAATATAATACAAGACATCGAGAACCGCCATGTATTAGATTTTTTGATATGCATCACTTGAGAAGTTTGAACAGCAGAAATGGATAGCAAATGTAACCTGTAGCGCGAATAATGACAGAATCAAGATGTTGACCCTCCACATTACTTCATGCAAAAGGTTAGGAAGGAAAGCGCCGAATCAATACTGAAATATATTGGTTGTTTGATGCTACGACAAGTCAAATTTTGTTAATGCCAATTTTTCTTGTACCACTTAGTGTAGACCGAACTCACTATTAACGGTCAACCAGTCTATACTCGCTAACTCGATAGATAGATAGATAGATAGATAGATAGATAGATAGATAGATAGATATGAACAGTTTAAGAGAGCTATGAACAGACAAATAGATAGATAGATAGATAGATAGATAGATAGATAGATAGATATGAACAGTTTAAGAGAGCTATGAACAGATAGATAGATAGATAGATAGATAGATAGATAGATAGATAGATAGATAGATAGATAGATAGATAGATAAAAATGACTTCGGGCGAGTGAAGCATGAGTGGTCTCAGCGAGAAGCATCGTTCATCAAAGCTAGAGTATTGGCGCTACAGAATCACAAGCAAAGAACTGTACCAAATCACAGAAACCACATCACTTGAGGTCTACCAACAGCAGGAATAACTAAAATAATCACCTGTATCTCGAACTGAAAATACTGACATAAAAAAGATGCTAGCATTCTCCACGACTTCATGCAAAAGGTTTGCAAGGAAACCTCCATCAATGCTTGAAAGAGCGGTACTTGGGAAACCTATTTTTCTGAAAAAAAAGGGTTTTAATAGAAAGATTTTACCAATTTCTACCAATGACAGTAATGGTTTCTCAGTCAACGAATACCGAATGTTTCCTTATGAGGAAACAGCTGATATTAACCTTACCATCATCTCAGAAATATAGACAGATACTATAAACTGAAAGTGAATTGAGCGAAATTTGTTCGGTAAATAATGCTTTATGAGAGACGTCATACTTCCGTATTGAAATGTATCCTTTATCTTATTCATTATAAAACGCAGATTGTGTGTGTGTGTCTGTACATTTATATATTGGATCGGATTTCCTACATTTTTCAACCGATTTACATTATACATTGTGCAGATTGTGTGTGTGTTTGTGTGTCTGTACATTTTTGTGTATTGTGTAATCGTTAGCAATCTTGACTCACTAGATCTATTACGACTAAATAATGAGTTCTGTCCTCTCTAGGTGCTTCATACTGTCGACCTTGTGCCACATCTAAGCTACGCTTGGAAGATCACAACAAATAGATTCAGATAGATAGATAGATAGATAGATAGATAGATAGATATGAAGTAAATAGATAGATTATGAACATAGATAGATAGATAGATAGATAGATAGATAGATAGATAGATAGATAGATAGATATGAAGTAAATAGATAGATTATGAACATAGATAGATAGATAGATAGATCGATAGATAGATAGATATGAAGTAAATAGATAGATTATGAACATAGATAGATAGATAGATAGATAGATAGATAGATAGATATGAAGTAAATAGATAGATTATGAACATAGATAGATAGATAGATAGATAGATAGATAGATAGATAGATAGATAGATAGATAGATCGATCGATAGATAGATAGATAGATAGATAGATAGATAGATAGATAGATCGATCGATAGATAGATAGATAGATATGAAGTAAATAGATATATTATGAACATAGATAGATAGATAGATAGATAGATAGATAGATAGATAGATAGATAGATAGATAGATCGATAGATAGATAGATAGATATGAAGTAAATAGATAGATTATGAACATAGATAGATAGATAGATCGATAGATAGATAGATAGATAGATAGATAGATAGATAGATAGATAGATAGATAGATAGATAGATAGATGTGAACAGATAGATAGATATGAATCTGTATGAGCAGAAAAAAAAACACCAGTCAACGCTGAGACATGGCCGTTCTCCTTCGTGGTAATGCGGATATAAAAAAAAATGAAATAGAAATTATTTGTTGATAATCTGTCACGTCCAGTGTAAATCGACGACACACACGGCTCTAGAAAGTCACTAAGTGCTAAGCAAAAGAAGATGGCTTAGAGATAAAAACTATCATTGGTCCAAATAATGAAGGGACGGACGAGTTAGTAGCAGAGAGACATTCTGGCAAGACCATTGAGAATAAAAAGAAATTGCTCGATCAACGTATAGGCACTCTCTCCCTCTCTCTTTTCAGTCTCTCTTCCCCCTCTCTCTCATAAATGCAGACATTTTTTCTTCTTTTTTATGATCTGTGCTGAACTGGTATTAATGTCAGTCGAGCCGAGATAAGCCTCCACAGAACAGAATGCGTTAACTATATACCGTGAAAGACGTGAACAGTCTGGGAGAGAATAAATAGGTTCGTTGGCGGGTTGGTTGATGTTAAGAGATGTCAAATTTTGTTGGGTTAATGTCAATTTCTGTCTAAGACACCTTGTATGGATCAAACTCACTACTAATTGTCAGCCAGACTAGAACAGCCTCGCTGACCATTACCCAACTCCAAGGAATCCGAGATAGATAGATAGATAGATTATGAACATAGATAGATAGATAGATAGATAGATAGATAGATAGATAGATAGATATGAAGACAACACACTGAGAATAGATAGATAGATAGATAGATAGATAGATAGATACATACATACATACATACATACATAGGAACAGACTTAGATATGAACAGACTGAGATAGATAGATAGATAGATAGATAGATAGATAGATAGATAGATAGATAGATAGATAGATAGATAGGCAAACAGGCACTCAGGCATTCCGACGTTGTGTAATCGTTAGCAATCTTGTCTCGCTAGATCAATTACGACTAAATGAGTTCTATCCTCTCTAGGTGCTTCATACTGTCGACCTTGTGCCACATCTAAGCTACCCTTGGAAGATCACAACAAATAGATTCAGATAGATAGATAGATAGATAGATAGATAGATAGATAGATAGATAGATATGAAGTAAATAGATAGATTACGAACATAGATAGATAGATAGATAGATAGATAGATAGATAGATAGATAGATAGATAGATAGATAGATAGATGTGAACAGATAGATAGATATGAATCTGTAGAGAGCTTTGAAATGCTATCAACTGATAAATAAACTGGCGCCTCTCAATGGAGTAACGATTAACGATTATGTGAACATTTCTCGAAAATATTTGCTCGAAAACGATTATTCGGAAAACATTTTCTTTGAATTGAACGAAAATTAATCGGAATGACAATTATCCTAAAAAAAATGCAAATTTCTTTATTGCAATAAATGTGTAAAAAATAAAAAAGGAAATATGTAAATGATAATTATTCGAAATGCAAATATTGTTAATAAAACAATTTAGTAATAAAAAAAATCCTTATAACTTTAAGTTATATGATACTGCGCTCACATAGTAAACTACTCCTTAAAAGATGCCACTTTTTTTTTTAATTCGCGGTATTTCTTGGCGCTCTTGAAATTTTGGCAAACTTTTTTTTTACTTTTGCAATATGAATTTCTTGCAAGTCATGTTCTTTTTAAGAGCGACTAAGAAATTCCATATTATGTGATGAGGGGATGACACTTGGTGCAAAAAATCTTTATGCCATCCTTCAAGGGCGTTATTAGTTCTAGGTAAATCAACATTGACTCTCTCTCAAAGCAAGACCACATACGTATTTCAAACATAAGCATTTCGAATAATTACCATTTAGTATAATTGTCCTTTCGATTAATTTTCATCCAAACAATTTACAATTCAAATAAATATTTTTCGAAAAATTGTTTTCAAGCAATTATTTTCGAACAATTTTCTCGATACGAACGAACCAAATGTATAGCCGCGTAGAGTCAATTTGTTTCTTGTTACTTGGTATAACTTAGTCTTGACACAAGGCTACAAGTAGCAGAGCACTGATCTAACATTTGACTTAGTTGTAACGTTTAAGTAGTTTTATCTCGCCATTGTCTCACGCACAGATAAACCAACCGTCACTATTTCTACAACTCATAATATAGAATTCTCTCTCTAGATTGATAACAAGGTCTGGCAATTTTGTAGTTGAAATGGCTAGATTTAACAATAAGTTCTATGCTAATAGTTCCTTCTCTCGCACTTCTCATATGTGGAACTCTCCTCCAGATTCTTGCTTCCCAGTCAAATTTGATCTTCAAAAATGTAAATGAAATATCAATGGTTATCTTCAGTCTTCTTAATTCTTGTTCGTTTATTGATTTTTCTTCTATTAGGTTGGTGCAAAAATAATTTCGTTTTCTAACATATGTTACTATGTGAGAAAACGAAATTATTTTTGCACCAACCTAATAAATAGTATAGTTTCCTCATATCCACTAAAACACGGTAATCTTTGCCTCTTACTTGTTTTATTGCCTTGATTAGAGTTAAATGATTTTAACAAATATATATATGTATATATATATATATATATATATATATATATATATATATATATATATATATATATATATTTAAAATCCAAGAAACCTCAATAGTTAACCTGATCTATACTAACCGTCATATTTACTTGACATTTCACCTGTCGTTTCTTATCTTTGAGAATCGCTGCAAAATACTTTGATGGCGGAAGACTTTCTGTAATGAAAACGAGCTAGATTTAGCAATAATGCTCGTTAAAGGATACCACTAATTTTTTAAGCTTTCGTTTTACGTTGAGACATTTAATATAATTGTCCTTTTGATTAATTTTCATTCAACCAATTTACAATTCGTATAAATGTTTTTCGAATAATTCTTTTCTCACTACGAATAGATTCTTCGGAAAATAATGTTCGATTTTAGAAACAACATTTATTCATGAATTATAATATTTAAACAGTGTTTAACTCAATCAAAATAGGAACTCTCAGGTGTATACATATGAATCATGTTACAAGATTACTTATGCTTTCACGATAACTGTCTAAAGGTTTGGACGCCAAGAAGTCATTGAATGCAGTTCCTGCATCTTCTTTACAGCGGGATGTCTTTTGGATTGAAAATTGTCAAGATGCTTGGAAAAGTGGGAATCGGTTAAAAGAGGAAATACACAAGTGATAATTATTCGAAATAGAAATATATTAGGTTGGTGCAAAAATAATGACGTAATAATGTCGTTTTTTGACGTTAAAAAATACGTCATAAAACGGCATTATTACGTCATTATTTTTGCACCAACCTAATAGTTAATAAAATAATTTGGAAAGAAAAAATCCTTATAACCTTAAGTTATATTACACTGCATGCAAATAGTCAGCTACTGAATGAATACTCTTTAAAGGATGCCACTAATTTTTTAAGCTCTCGTTTTACGTTGAGACATTTAATATAATTGTCCTTTCGATTAATTTTCATTCAACCAATTTACAATTCGAATAAATGTTTTTCGAATAATTGTTTTCAAACAATTAATTTCGAACAATTTTTCTCGATACGAGTTGATCAGTATTCAAAATAAAAAAACAAACAAAAAAAAACGGGTACTGCAAAGAGACATGTTGAAGTAATGGTTTGCGGCTCGGTTTGAGGAATCGGAGAACCGAGTTCGAATCTCAGTCAAGTTCATTACATTCACTTACGTGCTAATACCATCGGGTAAGGTATGAATCCATCTCTTCTCCGTTCACAGAGAAGACTGGGTTCTATAGCTTTGGGTGGCAACCGGTCTAGGAGAATGAAAAACTGAATTCAAAACTGTATGTAGCCGTGGCGAAGCACATTCTATGCAGCTAAGGAAAGGATCGTTCGCATCGATTCGATTATCTCGGCTATACACTTACGAGCTAATACTCTTGGGAAAGGTATGAATCCAAGTCTTCTCCCCCCGTAGCTATGGGTAATTCTCTTCTCCCTTCACGGGGCAGACTGGATTCGAGAGCCCTGGATAGCAACCGGTCTAGGAGAAAGAAAATCTGAATTCAAAATTCTATGTAGTCTTGACGAAGCACATACTATGCAGCTAAGGAAAGCCGATGATCCCGACAACGATAGAACTGTAATTAGCTTTGTGCCAAACTAAGTCAACCTTAGAAAAATTAAAACTGCTCCCCAAATATTATAACTGTACAGTGAGTTCGATCCTTACTAGCTGCTTTATATTTTTTTTACACGAGTAAACGAAGTGTAGTCAACAACAGTGCTTCGCAGGTGTCTTACCAACATCGCCATTACCATGAATACAAAGAAAGCGTTCGAAATTCTAGTTTTTTTCATGGGTCCAAACACGGACTACAGACATCACCGTCGAACAAGAATTATCTCAGTCTACTGTCTATCAATAGATAATGTGACATCGAAGACACGGCCATAGATTCGTGACGGGTAACCGTTGGGGAAAACTAAATTAAAAAGATAAGACAGGGTCTACGAAGAGACATGTAGTAGTTCTATATGAATATTTGGGAAGCGAAGCAAAATGTGGCACAAGCAGGGGGGGAGAGACACAATTCATTATACGAACGAATTGGACCTCGAAACAAAGATAATCCAGGGCGACAAATGTATTATTGTTAGATATGAATCGAACAAGATAGATAGATAGATAGATAGATAGATAGATAGATAGATAGATAGATAGATAGATAGAACCAGATGGAGATAGATAGATAGATAGATAGATAGATAGATAGATAGATAGATAGATAGATAGATAGAAAGAAAATATTGGGATAGATAGATAGATAGATAGATAGATAGATAGATAGATAGATAGATAGAACCAGATGGAGATAGATAGATAGATAGATAGATAGATAGATAGATAGATAGATAGATAGAAAGAAAATATTGGGATAGATAGATAGATAGATAGATAGATAGATAGATAGATAGATAGATAGAAAGAAAATATTGGGATAGATAGATAGATAGATAGATAGAAAGAAAGAAAGAAAGAAAGAAAGAAAGAAAATATTGGGATAGATAGATAGATAGATAGATAGATAGATAGATAGATAGATAGATAGATAGAAAGAAAGAAAGAAAGAAAATATTGGGATAGATAGATAGATAGATAGATAGATAGATAGATAGATAGAAAGAAAATATTGGGATAGATAGATAGATAGATAGATAGATAGATAGATAGATAGATAGATAGATAGATAGAAAGAAAGAAAGAAAGAAAGAAAATATTGGGATAGATAGATAGATAGATAGATAGATAGATAGATAGAAAGAAAATATTGGGATAGATAGATAGATAGATAGATAGATAGATAGATAGATAGATAGATAGATAGAAAGAAAATATTGGGATAGATAGATAGATAGATAGATAGATAGATAGATAGATAGATAGATAGATAGAAAGAAAATACCGGGATAGATAGATAGATAGATAGATAGATAGATAGATAGATAGATAAATAGATAGATAGATATAACCAGATGGAGATAGATAGATAGATAGATAGATAGATAGATAGATAGATAGATAGATAGATATAACCAGATGGAGATAGATAGATAGATAGATAGATAGATAGATAGATAGATAGATAGATAGATAGATAGATAGATATTGTTGAATGAAGAGTACACCCACGGTGACTCTATGAATTCGTCCAATACTATACAGAATTCCATGGTATGAGTCTAGTAGCAATCAAACTGCAGTCAGGCAGTTTGTTGTCAAGCTCGAGACAGGCTTGTCGAACTCTATGCCTTCGGCCAGAGAGGGTTCCCATACGAGGTTATACTAAAGGGCAGAGTCTCGTCTGGGGAGGTAGACAAACCCGACCCCGTGAATGTCTACGGAGAATTTTTGGTTGAGTCTACGGACTGCTCCACGTAAAAACCGGCCTTGTGCCACATCCTGCCTTGTGGGGAGTTTTGGTAAATACCAGTCAAACTATAGTGAGGCAGTTCGCTGCGAGGCACGCGGCTGACTTGTCGAACTCTCTGCCCTCTGGCAGAGAAGAACCCAGATGAGGTTGTGCCTACACGCAGTTTCGTCTGGGAAGGTAGATAAACCCATTCGCGTGTATGCGAGTCTACGGGGAATTTTTTGCCCGAGCCTATGGTCTCGGAATCGCCACACATTAAATCTTCTTTATGTTACACCCTACCTTGTGGGAGCAGGGTAAATACCAATTAAACCAGAGTCAGATATTTCGCTGCCAGACTCAATACAGGCTTATCGAAACTCTCTGCCTTTGGGCAAAGGGGAACTCAGACGAACAAGTCTATGTTGAAGGGCAGAGTCTCGCCTGGGGAGACAAAGAAAACTGTTTCCGTGTATGCATTGTCTGCGGTAATCGGGCTCGGAATTTTCCCATGCATAAAACGAACTTGTGCCATATCCTGCCTTGTGAGGGGGTTTGATAAATACCAGTCAAAAGGGTCAGTCTCGGACTCGTGACAAGACAAGACCTCTATCTCAGGGCAGAGGGTGACAAAACCACCTCCTTTGGGCGGAGAATTACTCAGTCGGGCTTTGTCTTCGGATAGTGACTCGGCTGAGAAAAAACAGACAGTTAGAGTCAGGCACTTCGATGTCTGGCATGCGACGGACAGAATCTCTATTTTCGGACTGAGGATGACTTAGTCGGGCTGTCTTCGGATAGCGATTCGACTGAGAAAAAGAGACTGTACCCAAGACCGCTTTTGTGGGGGCTGCGTAAATTTTGTGACCCGGGTGAAAACGCTCGGGTTCCCCACAGTCAACTTGACCTTTTGTCGCATCTTCTTTTTTTATATGCCATGTTCTTTCAGGACGTGGGCGATCATGGCTCTCCACTTCCCCCTATCCTTTGCAGCTCTCAACAAGTTCC
This sequence comes from Acanthosepion lycidas, assembly GCA_963932145.1. NCBI lineage: Eukaryota > Metazoa > Mollusca > Cephalopoda > Sepiida > Sepiidae > Acanthosepion > Acanthosepion lycidas. The sequence continues at coordinate 57,188,393 of OZ010600.1, read as the reverse complement.
TTCCCTCTGCTCCCTCCCCCAGACCACGTTCTGTCACCCACTTAAATCCAGGTATGTCACGCGTTGTTTTCCCTTGTCTCTCTTTCCCTCTATTCGACCCATGAGTATCAGATTCTCCAGGTCTTCCTTCCTCATTCGGTGTCCCATAAACTTTAGCTGCCTCTTCCTGATGTTAAATATAAGCCTCCTCTTCGTCTGCATCCAATCTAAGTCCTCATCGTTACTCACACGCTAGGTCCATGATATCCTTAGCATCCTTCTGTAGAATCACATCTCCGTCGCCTCGAGTCTCTTCTTCAACATTGAGGAAATCGTCCAATATCCGCTGCCATAAAGAAGGATAGATGTCACGTAACAGCTCAGTATTCTTTTCTTCGTTACAAAAACAATCCTCCTGTCTCGCAATACTCTGCCCAGCGTCTTTGGCCATCCCAGTACGGCTAATATTTTTTAAGGCTATTACCGACAGGAAAATTCGAGAAGCCATGATAGCCAACGACCGAAATGGACACAATGCATAAAAGAAAAATTCTAACGAAAAGATTGATACAGAATCCCGAAGGTCTGAATTCCATTACAGAACCTTCTTTGGATTTTGTCGAAAATCTCAAAGGATATAGCAGGAGCCCCATACCGGATATCCCAGTAATAATCAATGCATGGACAAATAGTAGATTTTTAAATGGGCAAAATGGATTTTGACGTAAAGAATTGTCTGCCACAACACAATGCACCAAATTTTACCGTTATTTTCTTCTTCTTTTTTCAATATTGTCCTGTTAAGGTCAAGGGTCAATCACCAATTTTCCTCCTAATCTTCATTTTTCATCGCCTCTTTTCTTTATCCTACACAACATATTCGGCACTACCGTTTCATTAACTGGAACTCTCAACCTTAAGTTGGTCTTAAATATTGTATTAGATAAAATTTAATATTAAAAAAAAAACTTTTAAAGCAAAGTTGATATCTGCACTATTAGATTCCCCAAAACCTTAAGTCGATTCCTTGCTAAACTTGATTACTATGCCGTCTCCCTTCAGGACGTAGACGATCATGGCTCTCCACAATTTCTTAACCTTGGGAGCTCTTAATAAATTTTCCTTTTTGTTATCTCTCCTAAACTTTGTTCTGGATTCCATTTACTCAATCTCAGTAAGTTATGTGTTATTTCCCTCTGTCCTATTTGCCTACAATGTGTCCTTTGAGTATCCTATTTTCCAAGCTCTCTTTTCCTCATTATCTATCCTATAAATTTCTACTCTCTTTGCTTGACGTTAAGTATAAGTGTCCTTTTTGTTTCTATTTTCTCAAAAAAATCTTTGCCATTGCTCACATGTCTGGTCCATGGTATTCTCCTCATCTTTCTGTAGAAGCATATTTCTTCAAGTCTCTTCTTCATCTTTGAGGAGATTGTCCAGCATTCACTGCCATATAAGAGGACTGATATTACGTAACAATTCAGTACTCTTTTCTTTGTTTCTATTGCTTCAAGTTTCTTCTTCATCTGTGAGATGATTGTCTAGTATTCACTGCCATATCGGAGGACTGTTATTACGTAACAGTTCATTACTCTTTTCTTTCCTTCTCTTGCTTCAAGTTTCTTCTTCATCTGTAAGGATATTGTCCATGTCGGAGGACTGATATTACGTAACAGTTCAGTACTCTTTTCTTTGTTTCTCTTGCTTCAAGTCTCTTTTTCATCTGTGAGAAGATTGTCCATCATTCACTGCCATATAGGAGGATTGATATTACGCAACAGTTTAGTACTCTTTTCTTTGTTTCTCTTGCTTCAAGTCTCTTCTTCATCTGTGAGAAGATTGTCCATCATTCACTGCCATATAGGAGGATTGATATTACGCAACAGTTTAGTACTCTTTTCTTTGTTTCTCTTGCTTCAAGTCTCTTTTTCATCTGTGAGAAGATTGTCCATCATTCACTGCCATATAGGAGGACTGATATTACGCAACAGTTTAGTACTCTTTTCTTTGTTTCTCTTGCTTCAAGTCTCTTCTTCATCTGTGAGAAGATTGTCCATCATTCACTGCCATATAGGAGGATTGATATTACGCAACAGTTCAGTACTCTTTTCTTTGTTTCTCTTGCTTCAAGTCTCGTCTTTATCTGTGGGGAGATTGTCAAGCATTCACTGCTATATAAGAAGACTGAAATTACGTAAGAGATCAGTACTCTTTTCTTTATTTCTAACGAAATTCTTCCATTTCTTAATACTTTCTTTAGCCTTTGGAAGTCATCTCTCGCTATCCCAATGGCGCCTTCAGTGTTGCTTCGTCCTTAGACACATGTTCAGTCTGTGGTAGTCTAAGCGTTCTTCAATTTACTTTATAACGGTAGACCTGGCAACTGAATCAATATAATCACTTTACCTCATCTCAGTAGAAAGAGGAAGGCACAATAATGTTTTTCAGAAACTGAGCAAGGTATTAAGGGATCCAAAATGTTCGTAGAAACAATGAAAACAGAAGTAATACGGTGTAATATTTAATCTCCTCTATCAGTGTTTCTCAACCTATGTCCCCCGGAACCTTAGGGTTTCGCAAGAGGTCGCGAAGGGTAGAGCGAAAAACAATGATAAATAAGCATTTTGAGGTAATTTTTGTTTAATTTTATATTAGTAACTTTAATATACACGTATTATTCCTGCTAATATTTTTTTTATAAATGTATTGCTAGTATATATATATATATATATATATATATGTGAAATAACCGCCATAATAGAATACCCACAATGCACCACTAACCCGTATATATATAAATAGCCGAGAAAAATAACAGCACACGTGGCCTGACGATTGCATATAGCATGAAACAGACTGTCGCCTCTAAGTGTTGACTTCTATGTTCACTTTTATATATATATATATATATATATATATAAATGTACTGCTTGTAATAATTTTTTAAAATGTATTGCTGGTATTTCTACTATAAAAACTTGACCCCAATTTGGGGAGGTTAACTATTTTCCCATAGCTGGGACCCTAACAGGTGCTACCGCCCCATGCATTTTTGAGTAATTTTTGTTTAATTATATAAACGTAATCTTACTATACACGTACGGAATATTGTTGGAAAATCCTTGTTTATTATAATAAAGGCTTCATCCTTTTATATTATTTAAAATTATATTAAGCATAGGGAATAGATTTTGCGATGTCGATATGGCTTCAGTGAGAAACTGCCTTCACTTGTTACTGGACAGGCTTCAAGCTGCTAGCGAATAAATATATGTTGGCTTGTGTGGGCTGTTTAGATTGAACAAAATACATTGCTGAATCGAATAGAGCAATGTTTCTCAACCGGTGTTCCCCAGAACCCTTGAGATTCCACAAGAAACAGTGATAAATAGGATTATGCATTTTTGAGTAATTTTTGTTTAAACTTATATTCGTAATTTTATTATACCGATACGGCATATTGTTGGAGAATTCTTGGTTATTATAATAAACACTTCAACTTCTTATATTATCTAAAATTATAATAAGCAAAGAGAATGTATATTAATGATATCTGTATGTCGTCAGAGTGAAGCAACCTACACTGGACAGGAAGCGAACGTAGAGGATTCGGTATCAGTGAGTGACACACCCAAATAAAGGACGCACGGTGACCATATATTCTGTTGACCACGTAAACTACGATAGAAATATATGAAACATGGCTGAAAGTGTGTAGCATCCAGGATCGAACTCACTAGACAGCGATAATAATTCTAGCTATACAACCTTGCTAACTATTACATCAAGTCGAACAGTCTATATAAATATTTACTAAGCATCGGTCTAAATGTGGCACAAGGCCGCTAGTATGGATCACCAGGCGAGGATAGAACTAACTAGTTATATATATATATATATATATATATATATATATATATATATATATATGTGTGTGTGTGTGTGTGTGTGTGTATAAATATATATATATATATATATAATTATTTATTTAAAAAATTTATAACATAAATATGTCATAAAATCACTTGTTTAGAAGAAAGAAGTAAGATTTCCATCTCATTCTTCTGATAAGGTTTTCCGTTTGCTGTGTTAGATGGACGAAATAATCCCTTTTGTTCGTGGTGGGAATGTTCTTAAGTGATACTCCGAAATTGATTCTATCCATAGTATAAGAATAGAATAGACAGTGCTCGACAGTAATAGGAGCTAATATCCAAGTATATGATTGGTGTATATGGAATGAATTCCAATAACCAAAAATTACTATTCTTAAAAGAGTGCTCAATACAAAGTAGAGCAGATATAATTATTTATTTAAAAAATTTATAACATAAATAGGTTATAAAATTATAAATTATAAAGTAAGCTCTAGAACAAGACTTATCCAAACAGATAACTCAATGAATTGAAAGAGATAAGTCTTGTTCTTGTGTCCATCGTCTTTGTCATGTTCAATTGATGTTAATTATATTTTATTAATATGTCCTGAAGATGGTTTATTAAACCGAAACGTCCGACGTTGACATTTTAACATTAAAACAGCATAATTGCATATAAGGATTTTTGTTTGTTTTTTCCGTATATTTTTCTTCATACTGTCGGATCTATATCCATATATTTGCTTACATATATATATATATATATATATATATATATATATATATATATATATATATATATATATATATATATATATATATATCTTTATAATAAAGGATAAATCAAAGAGTGTCCTGAGTATGACGATAAACAAATTGCAACAAGGTCTTTGATCTGAGGTTTTTATCTCTTAATTGCGTTTATACAGAAAATCGCAGATGGAAAATTGACACGAATTAATTCATTTTAAAGTTTCTTTCTCAAGAGATAGTTTGAAGTGTGCTCTAATCGGAAATGTAAACATATTATATCTGTCGATGAATTTGACGTGTTCTAACGTGTTGGAACATGAACGACTGAAAATTGGCATGAACATTCCTGACAACCCAATTCCAATTTTAGAAAAATTTAAACTTCATAATTTACCCATAGCTGGGACCCTTGTAATAAAAGGCTGTAACGAAAAAGAACTCTGCCAATTGGCTTAAAACGTGAATTGTAAAATGAACGTTTACCTCCAGCGATGGTATACAGTTCTGAAACAGAAATTATCGAAATCGCTTGGAAATTCACAATGTTCAGGGTAAAAAGAAATACCGTGGATAGCGCAAAGTGTTAAGAAGAGGTAAATACGACAAGAGTGAAAGATCAGAGCTATCGGCGTGATTAAGCGATAAAAATGACGCTGGGATAGACGCAGGGCAACAAGGATACCACAAGAAAAAAAAACATTAATTATTGCTCAAGGAAAGGAAAATGGACAGAAAACGACGAGATGCGATCGACGGGTTTGCTGATAAGACGTGGCAGAGTGTAACACTCAGAATTTAAGTACTATGCGTGATACATTTCAATTCATGACCCGACTAAGCAGAAGGTTTTCCCATAGAAGGTTCCGTATCTTTCTGCGGTAGACAGGTTACCAACTAAGAATAAACGACCCAGTCTGTCCAGCTATTCAACACATAGCTGGGGACGGGGAGTAAATAGAGATGGATTCATCCCTTTCCTAAGGGTATTACCCACAGACATAACAAGGTAGCAACATATGTGCACTGGAAGATATGCAAGAAGCATAAAATCGAAACCACTGTGAGATGGTATGAGCACCAACGAGACACAGTTATCCAAAATAACGATGTAACTATCCTCTGGGACATGCCAATGCAAACTGACAGGGAAATAAAAGCCAACAGATCTGATATTATCATAAAAGACAAGAAATTCAGGAAGTGTATGCTTATTGATATAGCAGTACCATCTGAGACAAACACTTTCATGGAAATTATCGAGAAAGTGTCCAAATATTAGGTTGGTGCAAAGATAACGTCGTTTTCTCACATAGTAACATATGTGATAAAACGACATTATTTTTGCACCAACAAGGACCTGGAGATCGAGATTAACAGGATGTGGGAAATGAAGATTGAGACTGTACCAATAGTAATCTGAGCTCTGAGATTCGTGAGAAAAGGAAAGGACAAGTTTACTAAGAGCATTCCAGGTAACATTGACATACAAGTTGCCCAGAAGCTCGCCCTAATAGGAACATTTCATATAGTAAGAAAAGTGCTATCAATTAAATGACAATTCCCCCTTATCGGGCCTAAGGACCATAGTTTGAACCGGCCTCTACAGGATACAAAGAAGAAAATATAAAATACACACAAATAATAATAATAATAATAATAATAATAATAATAATAATAATAATAATAATGATAATAATAATAATGGTGACAGCTTTCATTTCTTCGAAGCATGGCAATCAAAAGAGATTACACAACAATTGGAAGCCATAATGATGGGCAATACGTTTCCACAAACGAAAAAGAGCGAATGCACAATAATCCAATATGGGGTACAATCAAGAACTGATCCACGCCTCACTGTTTTACGAGGCAAACGGAATAAGTCGAAACGCGATTAATGGAGATTGAATTGTAACCACGATTGTTAAATGTACATAAACTGGCTTGTTATAGTTAAGGAAAGGTTTACAAATAAATGCTAATTTGTAAGTGTGTAAATTGCTCTGTTGAGTGGTTTGCAACACATTATTTATCATCTCTCAGTTGCGCCTCTGTCTTTGGGCAGAGTGCTCTCGGGGGAGGACTCCGTTAAAGAGTCGCTACTGTGGAAAATTATGCTGAAAGTTGACGGCCCTGGGGAACAGCTGCCCAAGGCCACGCCCTCTCATTGCACAAGAGAGAAGTATCGGTGCTCGCAACGAGGCCATCGCAACGAACGGCTGTAGGGGCTGCGGGCAATTTTTATTCCTAGCCCGGGTGTACGTGCTCGGGCTCCTCATATTAAACCGAACTTGTGTCACACCCTGAACTCGTGGGGGGTGAGTAAATACAAATAAATGCCAACTTGTTCAAGGCCAAGTAATATGCAAATTTCAAAGACTTTTCTGCACTATATAAGACGATATTCCTGAACAGAACTATTTTTGATATGAAAATCAAAACATTCTTGAATAAAAGAACAGTAATGAAGGATAGTTAGTTAATGAAATAAACATTTTTTGAATTAGTTAAACCCGAAGAGTTATATTACTTAGTAGATAATCATACTTATTATAAAACCCAGGTTGTGTGTATGTGTGTCTATTCGTTTATATATTGGATCGAATTTCCTACATTTTTCAACCGATTTCAACAAAACTTCACAGGACTACGTTAAATTACCTTGCGGTGGTTCTAACAGCGTCAAAAATTGGAAAAATTGCACGAAATCAATTCGAAAACACGATTAAGAGGCATTAATGAAAGAGGTACAACTCATATCGAGTTATACTTATTATTATAAAACCTAGGTTGGTTAGTTGTGTGTGTGTGTGTGTGTGTGTGTGTTCGTTTATATATGGGATCGGATTTCCTACATTTTTCAACCCATTTCAACAAAACTTCACTTTTTTTTGGCAGGTAGTGTTTCTTATTGTCTTGCACACTTTTTTCTTTATTTTTACATTCAGAATGCTTTAAAAATTCCATTTACAAGACAATTGTTTATAATAAATTTCTATTCAATCGGTAGACTCGCAACGATTGAAAACAATGTTTTTGTTTGAGTTTGGGTTTGACCAATTCGTAAAAAAATAAATAAATAAAACTAATTAAGACATGTGTGTCCGTCAACCTTAAACAATAATCTTTGTCAATTTTATTTTTCAGTCTTTATGATGGTCGGTACTTGATCTATCTCTTACTGTTACATCCCCGGGCAACGCCGGGCTCTACTGCTAGTATATAATACAGATATTGAGCTTTTAGTGTGTAAATCCCTTTCTCTCTCGAGTGGTATACACATTCTGATACTTACCGGTCGAAGGGATCCGTCCCTGCGCTGGTAGCATAACAGCTAGGACTAGCTTGGACCGGCTCTGACCAGCTCGGACAAGGTATGACCAGCTAAGACCAGTGGACCGAGTGAAGACACTTCGGTCCCCACATTAAAAACCGACCTTTTGTCCTTTTTCAGTGGGGGTCAAGTAAATACAGCGTAAATTACTCTCGATCATTTTGCAACACAATCATCTCTCAGTTGCGCCTCTGTCTTTGGGCAGGGTGTGCTCAGGGGCGGTTCCAGAGTCACAATAGAGGAAAATTATACAAAGAGGTGCCCGGCCTTGGGAAACAGCTACCCGACGCCGCGCCCTCTCGCTGCACCGAGACCATCGCAAACGACGGTTGCAGGGGCTCAGGGAATTTTTACTTAATTAGCTAGTATGTCTCTCTAACTCTTCAAATGTTGAATGTATAACTAATTCTAATTTCTTTTTTCCCATCTTTACGCTATATTAATTTTGATCTTATAAATTGTTTACTCTTCTGTCACCCATGAAATAAAAATAATTGTTTGTACGGAAAATAAGGACCTACGTACATCAAATCGTCTTTTAATTAAGTGGCAGCAGAAGAATTATCGTTGAATTTTTAAAAGGTAAGCTTAAACATTAACTCAATACTTAAATGAAGAGATTAGTTTTGAGTTCTTCTGTAGTTTATTGATGCCTATCGTATCTACACCTCCTTAGCTATTGTGATTGATGGCCAAACCAAAATTCCTCAACAGGATCTACCTTGAATGCCGGCCTATAGGGCGGCTTTTAAGTTATTTAGAATAAAACGTGCACTGCAAATTTGGATACAAAAAGAAAATAAGAATTACTCCCCTTCAACCATGAAAGCAGCGATAGCGGCTAGTATAATATATTAATATATATTATTTAACCTCACATTATCTGGCAAGCCTGAATCTGAGATCTACGAAAATCGTTCCATGCACATAACGTTTCTAGGGCTTTTGAATAAGGATTGAATTATTCAATTCGGACCAGTGGGTGCGAAGGAGTTGCTTGGACACACACACGCACAAACTTACACACACATACACTGTACTTTATATATAAGATATGCCTTGGCAGTATTTCACGGCACATTTAAGAGGATCGAGAGGCACACTAGTGTGCCACGGCACAACACGGCAGTTCAGAAACACTGGTTTAAACGTACACTTTTTTCTATATATCTCAAGTATAATTTTGATAAGTGAAAATTTCGCTAAAATATGGTAGAAACATTTTCCAAGTTTTTACAAGAAATCAAGAAAAGACGAAAATACAAATTGGTATGAAGAAAAAGTATCTGTTTAGACTGACACTAATATGATATGGGCTAAGAAAGAAAGAGTTGTGACTTAATGCCCTGTATTCTGCTAATGTTACTTATATATATATATATATATATATATATATATATATATATATATATATATATATATATATATATATATATATATATATATGTCTTAACTATATTTTGTTATAATAATAACCTATAATTTAAAAAAGTTAAAATTTCACTGAAAAATATTGCAAACTTTCCAAGTTTTCATTTGAAATCAAGAAAATACGAACTTTAAGCTAACTATTTGCAATATATGAAAAAGACGACATATGTTCAAGCTAATGCGTTCTTTTTTTTTTCTATAATTTGGTGAAGTGAAAATTTCACTGAAATATGATGGAATATTTTCCAAGATTTCTGATGAAATCAAGAAAATACGAAGATTGCGCAAATTGGTCAAAATATAGAGAAAATGCAGGCGACAGTTTAAACTAACACTAGAGGTAGAAAGTAGAAAAGAAAGAAAGAAAGAAAAAAAGAAAGAAAGAAAGAAAGAAAGAAGAGAAAAGCCAAAAGAAAAAAAGCAGGGAAAAGAAGGAATAAAAGATATAAAGGAGGCAAAAGAAAGAAAGAAAGAAAGAAAGAAAGAAAGAAAGAAAGAAAGAAAGATATAGAGGGAAAGAACAAAAGAAAAAAGAATAAGAGATATAAAGGAGGGAAAAGAACGAAAGAAAGAGAGAAAGAAAAGGGGAATAAAAGATATAATGGAGAAAGAAAGAAAGAAAGAAAAAAAGAAAGAAAGAAAGAAAGAAAGAAAGAAAGAAAGAAAGAAAGAAAGAAAGAAAAAAAGATAAAGTAAAAAATATTAAGGGGTAAAAGAACAAAAGAACAAGAGAAAGAAAGGGGGAATAAAAGATATAAAGGAGAGAAAAGAAAGAAAGAAAGAGTAAAAAATATTAAGGAGGGAAAAGAACAAAAGAAAGAGAGAAAGAAAGGGGGAATAAAAGATATAAAGTAGAGAAAAGAAAGAAAGAAAGAGTAAAAAATATTAAGGAGGGAAAAGAACAAAAGAAAGAGAGAAAGAAAGGCGGAATAAAAGATATAAAGGAGAGAAAAGAAAGAAAGAAAGAAAGAAAGAAAGAGTAAAAAAAATATTATGGAGGGAAAAGAACAAAAGAAAGAAAAGGGCAACAGGGAATAAAAGAAAGAAAGGAAAAGAAAGTACGAAACAAACAAATTTGACTCATAATTTTTTGGTGTCACTTTAAACTGACACTTAGATTTTTCTGAAGCAATGCTAAACTATAATTTTGTAAAGAAAAAAGTTCCTTAAAATATGTTGGAAAGGTTCCAAGTTTTCGTTTGAAATCAAGAAATTACGAACTTTAAACGAAATGTTCGCAAGCCAAGGAAAATGAAGGCCTCGTAGCAAACTAGCCCCAGGAGCATACGAGTTAAATCTGCAAGAATAAATTTCAGATGTCAATGAAGATTTGTTGTACGCAGGCGAGGAAGACTCGTCAACTACGAAAAGAACCATTTCTAACTCTTGAAAATTTACACAGGCAAGGGGCAAAAAATCTTTTTTTTCTTTTTACTGAGCTCGCATTTATCGTTAGCCAGTCAACAACCATACATATATATATATATATATATATATATATATATATATATATATATATATATATATATATTTAAGTTATAAGGAACTTGGTAAACCGAATTGGTAAATCCAAAGAGGATGAAATCCTGAGAGCTCAATGTTAGGACAGAGCTAATATGTAATGAAAAACAAATCACTTTAATGTACCATTACGATAATTTATTTCACCTAAATCCTTTTTTAAGGATTCAGGTGAAATAAATTATCGTAATGGTACATTAAAGTGATTTGTTTTTCATTACATTATATATATATATATATATATATATATATATATATATATATATATATATATATATATATATATATATATATATATATGCCTTGGTTTCAAATATACGTGCATGTGTGAGTGTATATAAAATGAATTTATATAACATAACCATCGAGAGACAATGTGCAAATTGTTCCTGATGCACTAAACACCAAGGGATGCCAGCCAGAATCTTCAATTACGGTATTTTACGGGCGGCTTGATTTTCAGAATAGAAACCGGAAGTATAGAACGGAAGGAAAATAATAGACGCAATAACCAACATCAATCGACAAAGACGGATAAAGAAAGAAAAGAAAGAAAGAGCGGGAAAAGATGGCGGCATGAACTGTTTTGGAGGAGAGGTGAGTAGGGTTCAATCGAGGAAACTTCTTCATCTTTTCTTTATGCTTTTCTACCCTTACTGTTGATTTTTTTTTCTTTTTTTTGTTTTGCGCCACCTTTCTTTCGTTTTCCTTTTCTTCTTCTTCTTTGTTTTCTTCATATTTCTATACTTCTTCATCTTCTTTTTTTCTACCAGCATTCTTCTTTTTTCTTCTTCGTCTACTCTGTTTCCTTCTTCTTCTTCTTCTTTTTCTTCTTCGTCTACTCTGTTTCCTTCTTCATCTTCTTTTTCTTCTACTTCTTCTTCTTCATTTCTTTATGCTTTTCTACGTTTACTGTCGATTTTTCTTTTCTTTTTCTATTTTGCGCTACCTTCATTTTCTTATTCTTTTTCTTCTTTTTCTTCTTCTTCTTCTTTTTCTACTACTAATACTACTACTTTCTTTTTTCAGTTTTTCTCTCCCTGTCTTTTACTTGCTTCTTTTTCCTTTCTTCTTCTTCTTCTTCTTCTTTCTTTCTTTCTTTCTATTTTTCTCTTCCATTTTCTCTTTTTTATTTATACCCCTTTTTATGTACTTTCTTTCTTTCTTTCTTTCACGTTTCTACTTCATTTCATTCTCTTTTTTCTTTATGTTGTCTCTATTTTCTCTTTTTTTTTCTCTCTCTCTCTCCTTTCACTTCCATTTCTTTCTTTTTTCCCTTCTCGTTTTATCTTTATTTTATTTCCCCATTCTTCCGATCATGTAACATTTTCACTCCACGCCATTTGTCCAGATATATCAATAATGTTACTTATTGGCACTCATTCAACGTGGAATCGATTATGAGACGCCTTTTATACTCGGGCATCAGATGTTGCCGAGTAGACACTAATGACACGTGAATTTTGCGAGAATCACAAAGAATCAGCGAGATTAACTTCATCAGGAATTTCAAATTGACTTTAATGTCGACTACAGTGTCAATAAAAAAAAAAGAAAAAGATTAAATTGTTTTTTTCATCCGCACACGTACAGATATTATCTATTTTTAAATTCAAAATTTATTCGAAACTTCTGCACCTTTGATGAATATTCTATTTTAAAATGCCCGTAAATCTGAGCTCTATACACACTCATGTATACATACAAACATATATATATATATATATATATATATATATATATATATATATATATATATATATATATATATATATATATATTATAATAAAAAGAAAGAACAGTAATCTATATAATCCGGTGTTCTTATTAGATATTTTTATTTTTACAAAAGAGTGCTCAATGCAAATCAACAGAGCATAAATATTATAAGTTTACTAATTTAAAAATATGATTCCATCGCTACACCGGAATATATATATATATATATATATATATATATATATATATATATATATATATATATATTATATATATATATATATATATTATAGCAAAAAAACAAGAATTACCTCATTTTTAATCGGGACGAAATCATTTAAAAGACGGTTGGAAATAGTCCATTCCGATGTTGAGGTAATTTTGGGTTTTTTGCTGCAAAATACATATGCTCTGTTAAAATAAAAACTTCAGTGTGTCTGTGGATCAGTTTTAATAATTAATTTTACTAGGATCCACCCTGATTATATACCAACGAATCGATTATTTATGCTATATATATATATATATATATATATATATATATATATATATATATATATATATATATTTATATAAAAGTGAACATAGAAGTCAGCACTTAGAGCCGACAGTCTGTTTCATGCTATATGCAATCGTCAGGCCATGTATGGTGTTCATATGTGGCCTGACCATTGCATATAGCATGAAACAGACTGTCGCCTCTAAATGTTGACTTCTATGTTCACTTTTATATTTACACACGCTCTATCTCTGATATTGAGCACTTTATCCCATAAATATAGCACACCTTTAGACTATATTTCTTTATATATATATATATATATATATATATATATATATATATATATAATGAGCCAAGGCCTCTCTCGAAGGAGAGGTAATGCCTGGGAGGGATGTCCCTCTTAGACTTGAACTTAATATTATTTTCAACTTCTCCGGCAGAAGCAAACAACTGGGCCAGGTTGTGATTTTCTAAGCGTAGCTCAGATGTGACACAAAGCCGGTTGTTTCCAGCAAATTCTGTGCACTCAGTTCGTAACTGAGACAAGCTTGCTAACCATTACACCATGTAAAAGCAATCTAATCCGACGGAATGGTAAATATTTATGACAAATAGGAAAATTTTGACAGGTTAGGTACGTTACTCAAAATTCATTTCGTTTTTCCTT
>OZ010600.1:57152109-57172109 GCA_963932145.1 Acanthosepion lycidas | reverse complement strand
TATATATATATATATATATATAGTAATGGTAATATATCTGTTGGTATATAATCCAAGTAGGCCCTAGTAATATAAAATATTTTTCTCTTTTTCTTTCAGATTTGGCGGACATTTGGGCGATATTATTTTTCACCCATAATTCCCATGACTTAAATAACATGATCCAATAGAGAAGAAAATAAACTTTCACCAATAACACTGATTTATTTACTGCTGACTTTGATCCGTCTTAATGAAATAGCCTTATATATATATATATACACACTCTCGCTAGATATAAATCTATATACGTTCACTCAGTCAGTCATTGAAAGAGATTGAGAGAGAAAGATATTGTGAATGGGAGATATTTCGCCAGAATTACACTTGAATATATAACCGTTAATATCCGAGTAGAAGCCCGTATAAGTTATAAGAATTGCCATTATATACTCGCGTATCATGCGATCTATGAAGATCTAATTTTGAAGAGAATTTAACTACAATAGATGGATATATAGTTTGTTCAACAGCATAGCCAGGGCCAATAATACGCCAATTTTATATCTCGTATATAATGCGACCCCCTTAAAATTAGCTTCAAAATTAGCTCTTCGAAAGTCGCATAATACGCGAGTATATGCGGTAAATGTAAAATCAAAATCCTATTTCTTTTTTTAATAGGGTCGCATAACGTCCCATATCATAGACTTCGGGAGGCACGGTGGATAGCGGCTCGGATTGGGGAATCGGAGAGTCGTGTTCGAATTCCAGTTAAATCCATTACATTCACTTACGCGCTAATACCCTTGAGAAAGATATGAATCCTCTTCTTCTCTCCCCTCTATGGGTAAATAGCAGGACAGAACGGGTTCTATAGCCTTGGATGGCAACTGGTCTACTGCAGAAAGAAATGGTAACCTACTGTGCATCACACGTAACTGACTAATTATAGTTTTCTAAAAAAATTAGGTATAACAATTTTTACACAAGGCCAAAGAGCCAGTCAAGATAGCTGGTTGCTGTACTGCGTGGTGGATGAGCTCCAGAAAAGGCAAGGAGTGGCTATGCAAGAAAGATAACGGTTAACTCTAGATTTAAAAAGGGGACAAGATTGTAGCGATTGGGAAAATATCCTGCCGGGAAGCTGACAAAGAGAATGGACACGATTCACCCTAGTGTACTTTGCGTGGTGGGTGTCACTTTTAAAAGTCAGGGCTGGTTGGACACAGGAATGAAGCTAGTCACATCACATGCCATAGAAATGGCATCAGGAAGAGACACATGATGTTTCGTCTGTGGGAAAAGTGTTATAGGGGGGAAAATAATTAAGACACCGTAGAAGCTTTTTTATCTATCAAGACAAGCAAGAGAGGAGAGGACAGCTCGAGCCCAGATATTTCTATCTATAAAAGGCAGGAGGTGTTTGTGTGTGTGTGTGTGTGTGTGTGCGTGTGTGTGTGTGTGTGTGTGTGTGTAACGAATGCATGGCCGCAATTTTCGACGGATTTCCACCAAAATTTACATGCACATGCTCCAAGTTATTGGGAAGGCCACGACTGATAGCTGCATTCGTCGCAAGTGGGAAAAATTTAAATCTGCATGGCACTTTACTCTAATTGACTCATTCGCTTGCTTAAACTCAACGTTGATTCTGATTCCGCAGAACTGGGCTGGGTGTGAAAAAGTATTTGTTGTTAACATTCTTTTTTCATTCGGTTTTTCCAGTTATGAGTCCTTTTTTAAAGCTGATCGTTTTGTGTTCATTTTGTTTAGTTCTTTTTCGTAACAGATTTAATATTTAGTATAGAGCTTAGAAAAAATTCTCAGTGTGAGATAGGCAAGAAGTAAGGCATGTAGCAACATCAGCACGGCAAAGGGCACTCCTTTAAAGGCAAGGAAGGGCAAAAATATTTTAAGTCAAGTGGTAGCGATTGCTGTATTAGTCGTACGATTTTTGAATCAAACACGGGCAACGCCGGGCCATGCTGCTAGTGTAGCAATACTTCATTTTCGGTCTGATCTGGCTCTTGCAAAAATAGAGTATAGCAGGGTGGGGAGTCAGATACTTACTGGAGTGGTACAATGAACCAGCATCTTTAACAAGAGATCGTATATACGAGGTCTAACAGCAAAACTGTCCAAATCGTGTAACAGCATAATTGTCCATCCCACAAAATGTTTAATATCTAAAAAAACTCCCAAAAAAACACTTCTTCACAAGTCAAAAGGTTATGGTATTTCTAAACGAATTTTCTTATTAAATTGCAAAATGAATGTTATCTTGAACGGCCACTCTTCTTGATCTTTTTGCATTACTGAAGGGATCCCCAGGGCTTGGACCTACATTGATCATCAACGACCATCCTGAGGTCATTACTTCCCAATCCAATATATTTGCTGATGACACAGCTATTTACTCCTGTTTTCAAAATTAGGCAGATCGGTTCGATAAGGTCAAGTTGGCCGCTGATCTAAAAAGAAAATGGCCTACTTTCTGTTGGAACAATGAAGGGCTTGTTAATTTTAATACTTCCATAAGAAAACAGCTCTAAATTAATCATCCTTTTGCTTTCCATCAACACGGCTGATGCTAACCTCCAGGAGAGTGACTCGTTGTGCCTTCCCGGGTTAAGGTTTTCCGTTGACATGAAGTGGAAAGATTATATCGATTGAGTTGCTAGATCTGCTGTTAGAAATGTTGGTTCACTGTGTCGTGCTAGACATTTTTTCATTGGCCGAATCTATCTTACATATTTACAAGTATATCATTTGTCTATGTTTAGATTATTGCTGCCGCCTATGGTCTGGTGCTCCTGCTCTATATTTAGAGATCCTTGATAAAATCCAAAGAAGAATCTGCAATATCATTGGTCCTGACCTGGCATCCCAGCTTCAATCACTTTCCTACCGACGTAAAGTAACTTCCCTGTGCCTTTTCTATAAATATTTTCATTTAATCGTTCTGAGGAACTCTCCTCTCTGGTATCTAATCTCTGTGAATTTAAGCGAAGTACTAGATTGTCTCATCAGTTTACAAATTAAATGGTTGCATGTAGCTGTAAGTTCTATGCTAACAGTTTCTTTTCTCGCACTTCTTGCTTGTGGAACTATCTTCCGTCTTCTTGCTTATTAGTCAAATTTGATCTTCAAAAATTTAAATTCAGTGTCTTCTTAATTTCTATTATTTTTTTTTATTAAAATGTTTATATATATATATATATATATATATATATATATATATATATATTCTTTCATGCTCTGTTTTCCCTCTGCGTCTTAGCGGATTTATTGCCTTGCTTAGGGTAAAATAATTAAAACTATATAGAGATTTATAAAAATCTGCTCTTAGTCATGGCTCTTATAAGGCTTTAATAGCCATCGTCCCATTTGGAAACTGTGAAATTTCTGAATCAAAGGCAAATAAGGAAAAATGCAGGTTTCCATAGAATAACCTGTTCTCATAAATCTTATGAGTAATATCTGAGGGCATTAACCCTTTAACTAACAACGTGCTACATTTACCCAATAGCACTGATTTTATTGGCATTTCAGGAATTTTATTGCATTATAAAAGCTAATAATATACAAAAGAAAAACAGGGAACCACATGAAGCCAAAAATCTCACATTGAAAATGAAATTAGGACGCAACACTCACAAGAAAAGAAAAAATCAACAACTCATCATCTCTTTCTTAAATTCTGTTACTGCTTTTATCACTCTCTATCACTCTCTCACTCTCTCTCTCTCTCTCTCTCTCTCTCTCTCTCATTCTTGAAGTTTTCTGTTCGTTCTTTCTCTTTCTCGCGCTTTCTCTACTTCTCTCTTTCGTTCAACTTTTATTGATTCTTTATTTTTGCCTTTCTCTTTTTCTCGCCTTCTCTCATCTTTTCTCTCTTTTTCCTCTCTCTCTCTCCTCTGTTTCATTTTTCTTTTTCTTACGATTTTCTTCTTTTTTTTTCTTCTTTCTATCTCATTCACTCTTACGATTTCTCCATGACACTCCCTTTCTATTCCCGCTCTGCCATTTTCTCTTCATGTCTATTATTTTCTTTATTCGTTTTTTTTTTTTTCAAATCTGCGAAATTTCTTCTTTTTTATTCCTTGATCATTTTTCTGTTTCTTGGATATTTTCCGTTCATATCTATCTATCTATCTATCTATCTATCTATCTATCTATCTATCTGCATTATATGTCTGTCTATCTAATGATATATATAATGATATCCATTATATATCTAAGTCTGTACATGGCTGTATATATCTACGTATTTCTATATATCTACGTATTTCTTCTCTCTCTCTCTCTCTCTATCTCTCTCTCTCTCTCGATGTATTTCTATTTTTCTCTGACACTTTAATCTTTGTCCTCTTCTCTCTCTCTCTCTCTTTCTCTCTCTCATTCGTTCCTTATCTTACCTCTTCTTCTTTCCTTTAATTCTCCCTTAAACTTATTTTGTTCTTTCTATGTTCTCGCCTGTCACCCACCTCCTAGTGTTGCTTTCTCACTCTCTACGACACTCATTTCTTCGCTCTTTCGGTCTCTTATTCTTTCCCAATTCTTGTCCCAATTCTCTTTCTTTCACTCCTCCTCTTTCTCTCCCTCTCCCTCTTTCTCACTTTGCCTTCCTCTTATTTTTATTTTTCCTTTCACTTAGCCATTTCTCTCTTTCCTTCACACTGTTTCGACTTTTCTCTATCCCATTTTCCCCTTTTTATTCCTATCTGTCTCTACACCCCACCCATCGCTCTGTTATTCTTTTTCTTTATTCTGTTTCTTTCTTGATTTCCCTTCTTCTTCTTCTTCTTCTTCTTCTTCTTCTTCTTCTTCTTCTTCTTCTTCTTCTTCTTCTTCTTTTCCTTTCACTTTTTCACACTTTTCTTTTTTGTCTTTCTCTGTCTTATTCTCTACTGGCTTGGCTTTTTCTCTCTATTCTTTTCCATTCCACTATATTCCATCTATCTATCTATCTATCTATCTATCTATCTATCTATCTATCTATTAATATATTTTCAGTTTCCCTCCATCTACCTTTCTATTTAATTGTATCTTTTCTTTTCTTTCCCTATGTATTAATCTTATTATCTGTTCGTACCTTTTCTTTTCCTATCTATCTATCTATCTATCTATCTATCTATCTATCTATCTATCTATCTATCTATCTCAGTCTGTTCGTATATTTTTATCTATCTATGATTGTCTGTTCGTATCTATCTATCTATCTATCTATCTATCTATCTATTAATATATTTTCAGTTTCCCTCCATCTACCTTTCTATTTAATTGTATCTTTTCTTTTCTTTCCCTATGTATTAATCTTATTATCTGTTCGTACCTTTTCTTTTCCTATCTCTCTATCTATCTATCTATCTATCTATCTATCTATCTATCTATCTATCTCAGTCTGTTCGTATATTTTTATCTATCTATGATTGTCTGTTCGTATCTATCTATCTATCTATCTATCTATCTATCTATCTATCTATCTATCTTAAAGTGTTCTTTTTCTTAATTTTTCTCTCCATCTTTATTTCTTCCTTTTCTTTTCTTAGTTCTTCTACTTATATACATATATATATACATACATATATACATATATATACACATACATATATACATATATATATATATACATACATATATATATATATGTGTGTGTGTGGTATATTACGTTCGCTCTTAATCTTTTTTTTAGTTTTGTATCTATTTTTTATTGCACTGTTCAGCTTTTTATTCCTCCCTACTATTTGTCCCGTTCCAAATAAAAAAGAAAAGAAAAGAAAAATTAATTAAACGAATCTTATTTCTTTCATATTTCTTTTTCTTTCTTTCTTTCCTTTTCTTTCTTTCTTTCTTTCTTTCCTTCTTTCTTTCTTTCTTTCTTTCTTTCTTTCTTTCTCTCTCTCGCTGTTCCCCTTCTCCCTGTTATATCTTCCCCACCAGGAATCTCATTTCCTCTGCTTTTTATCAATATTAATCGAATTAATTGAATTCCCTCTTCACCGACGAATTAAGGCCCAAAAAATTACCAATAAGAGAAGTTTCAAAATCAGCAAGAGAAGATCAAAGTTTTTTCGGGGGGTTGTTTTTTGGTCGCGTTCAGAAAAAAACACTAATTTGGGGTTTTACACACACAAACACACATACACCCACATACATATATATATATATATATATATATATATATATATATATATATATATATATATATATATATATATATATATATATATGTTCGTCTTCCGGTATGAATATTCGAGAAATCTTATTAGATAATGCAGTCCCTGGCAGAATTCGAAAGTGTGTTCCCCTTGGAATACACACACTCACACACACCCAAACACACACGCATATATATATATATATATATATATATATATATATATATATATATATATATATATATACATAGATGACGACAATTTAGCCATTTAGTGTGTGATAACGGTATATCATATTTTTATGTAGCAAGAACAATTTCGTACTCTCGTACTCTCTCTCTCTCTCTCTCTCTCTCTTTCTCTCTCTCTTTATACTTCTATGGAAATCGCTCCGAGGAGCTGTATTCGCTGGTTCCCAGACGTCATGAGTTCAAGCGCCATACGAGGCTGGCATCCCGCTCTCACCCCTTCACTGTTGAAACTCCTAAATGTAGCCATCTCTTCTACTCTAATAGCTTCATGTCTCGCACCTCTCGCCTGTGGAACTCCCTTCCCTATTCCTGTTTCCCTGTGAGCTATAATCTCCAGCTATTCAAGTGTAATGTCAATCGACATCTCCAGTTGCCTTGATCTATCTACTACCCTCATCCTTTCTTCTATCACTCCTATCAGACCTTGCTCTAAATTTTCTGTAACCCCTTGCGTCCTAGTGGCTTCCCACCTTCCTTGGGGTGAAATGCTTAAAATATATATATATATATATATATATATATATATATATATATATATATATATATATATATATAAACATACAGGGTATTTTGGATAAATTGTCGCCATTTTATATTTTTAATTTCGCGCATTTTTATGCGTATTGTTTGTTTTTCATTTTCTCAACTGCACAGTATAGTAGGGTCAGTTGGGCACCCTCTTTGAGAAAAAATGCGCCATGACACAATTCACTCCGACAGAAATTTGGAAACGGCATGCTGTACTGCTTGGGATTTGCACTGGAAGCTTCAATACGAACATTTCAGAGTGTTTCGGTATCAATCTCAGGACAGCGCAGAGGGTTCAAAAAGAGTTGGATGAAGCTAATGGTGATTACGAAGGTACGACAGCTGGGAAAACGCACTCTGATCGAAAAAGAAAAGAACTCCCGAATTTAATGGCGAAGGTCTCAGCCTCAAAACCGTGCCTTGAGAAAGTAGTACTGCCCTGGTTCAAGAGGATGGCTGCTGGATGACCCTATGTCTGGCGACATGACTCTGCACCATGACACACCAGTCATGACTGTCAGACAATTTCTGCGTCTCCAACACCTCTTACATCTGGCCACCTAACTCTCCAGACTGCACCCCCCACGACTATTATGCGGGGGGCGCAGTTGATCGAGAGACTAACAAAACTCCTTTTAACACCAAAGATGAACTGAAGGCAAGGATTATGGCAGCATTCACCAACTGAAACAAGGAGACTGCCCAGAAGAGATGCAGGAAATTGCGAAGTCGTCCGAAGTCCGTGGTTGAAGTAAATGTAGACTTTATTGAATAAATTTATTCTTTAGTATTTCTAGATATTTTTCTGTAAGTTTGGTAAATATATCTGTTAAAATGAGATGTCAGTGTTATTTTCATTTTTGTGTAATTTTGAAGACAATTTATCCATCGCACGTGGTATATATATAATTGTGCGTGTATATGCGTGCGCGAGTGTGTGTGAGTGTGAGAGAGAGAGAGACAAGGAGTTATCAATATATCATTTTTTTTATGTAGCAAGGACAAATGTAGATGGAAAAAGTGTAACAAAGGGTAAAAGTTTTCGTTTGACGCGTTTCGCCATTTTTAGGACTTCGTCAGACTAAATTTATTACTTGTATTGATGCGATTCTTAGAGTGACGCTAAGAATTTAAAATTTAAAATATATATATATATATATTTTTTAAATGTGTGTTTTGCGCATATAATCTAGCCTATTTCATTTAGATTCGTTTTTCTTTATATTTCCAATATTTTTGTTTTTAGCATATATATATATATATATATATATATATATATATATATATATATATTTATATCATAAAAAGGCTTAAACACTAATATTCCATGGTCATAATTTATTCCATTGTAATCGTAAATACGATCCAATTCATCAGACCTACAAATTCAAAATTATATGCTTACTCTGTCCTAGACATTGAGTTCTACCTGGATTCTATCCTCTTGGAATTATTTTTTATACACACACACACATACATATATATATATATATATATATATATATATATATATATATATATATATATATATATATATATATATATATGTATGTATATTTGTATAGTTTAGATATATGATTGCATATGTATGTGTATATTAACCACTAATATTATCATTATCTATATATATATATATATATATATATATATATATATATATATATATATATATATATACAGTGGACTCTCCCGTCGCTTTTTGCTTTGTTTTTATTGTTTTTTTCGACATATGAAGATCAAGCAACTCAGTTCCTAGGAACCGACAGCTAGACACCAGCACATATGATTTGATTAGGCATAGCGGTTCGGATTGAGGAATCAGACAGCCGATTTCGAATTTTAGAAACAGACCGTGTTCTATAATCGAAAGATTCAGGATCGCCTAAGCGTGTATTACGCATAGCACATAACTGACTGACTGATAGTAGTGAAGGCTTTGTGAAAGAACCAACCACACCTTTTTGAAGGGCCGCGATCTGGTGCAGTACGTGCCATAACATCCCCAAACAACCCTACGCAGTTCTGCTTCTCCTAGACCAGTTGCCATCCAATGGAACCATCGAATAGAACCCAGTCTGTCCTGTAATTTGCCCATAGCTGGAAGGAGATTAATATCTTTCCCAAGGGTTATAACACGTAAGTGAATGTAATGGATTCGACTGGTATTCGAACTCCGCTCTCTGATTCCTCAGTCCGAGCCGCTATCCATTACTCCACCGTACCTCCTCTTCTTCTTCTTCTTCTTCTTCTTCTTCTTCTTCTTCTTCTTATTATTATTATTATTATTATTATTATTATTATTATTATTATTATTATTATTATTATTATTATTATATAAAACAGATGCCTGTGTGTGTCTGTCTGTATGCATGCTATTTATGCACGTCCACATTTTTCGATCGATTTCAGTGAAATTGTACACACATGTTGTAAATTTACTAAGATAGCTTATGACTAATTTTTCAATCTCAGGCCCTTCCCCGGGTTTGGCAGAAAAATCGATAATACTGCAGGTGGCTAAGACTTTTTGAAAAAAACAGCGCAAAGTTACACACGCTTAATTTTTTTTTTCTGGATGAGCTGATTTTCTTTTCACTTAATGCAAAACATGTTCCTATGTTTATGGAGAGGGCTGGATAGTCATCCTGTGACATTGGCTTCACACAAAAAACTGTGATTAAATTGGTTTTTCGTACCGCTTAAAATAAAACCTGAATAACTTCCTCATTTTTTATCCAATTATTTTTGCCATCATTGCAAGAAATTAGATAGTGTGGTTTTAGTCCTGCTCGCTTCCCTGCATTTCACAAAAAACCACGAAAAACTGTTAAAAAGCCCGTTTTTCGGCCATAACTTCCTTGTTTTTCACCCGATGCTTTCCAAATTTGCCATGAAATTATCTTGCGTGAATGTTTGGTTAAGATTATTTCAGTTAAGTGGACGAAATCTGCAACAAACTCGGTCCAAAATAGCTTCTTTTTTTTTTTCTTTTTTTTTTTTTCATTTAGCCAATAGTTTCTTCATATATGGTCTGGAGCCCCTTCCGTTTGTCTCAAGGTCTTTGATAAAATCCAGAGACGGATATGCAATATAATTGGCCCTAATCTGGCATCTCGTCTGCAGTCACTCGCTTACAGACGTGCCGTTGCCTCCCTCTGTCTTTTTTACAAATACTTTCACGGTAACGGCTCCGATGAGCTGCTTTTGCTGGTTCCCAGACTTCATGAATTTAAGCGTTCTACTAGGCTGGCATCTCGCTCTCACCCTTTCACTGTCGAAATTGTTAAATGTAGCCGTCTCTTCTACTCCAATAGCTTCATGTATCGCACTTCTCGCCTATGGAACTCCCTTCTTTTTTCCCGTTTCCCTGATAACTATAATCTCCAACTATTCAAATGTAATGTCAATCGACGTCTCCAGATGCCTTGATCTATCCCCTATCCTTCTCTTCATCCTTTCCTCTATCAATCCGAGTTGGTCTCACTTCAATTCTCTGTAATCCCTTGCGTGCTAGTAGCTTCCCGCCTTGCTTCGGGTGAAACGCTTAAAAAAAACGATTCCATCCTAAATTGGTATTCCAAAAACCTTTGATGGAAAGATGGTTTGAGAAGGATTATTGAAGCGTTAATAAGGAAAGGTTATTAACACCAGCTTTACAGTAAACATGCGAAGAAGGAGGGGGCTTTCCAGTTGAATCCAGCTCTGACTCTTCATCCTTGTTTTTGTTTGATTATTAGATTTGTTAACAAAGGCCATACTAAAGTATCAAGCTCTGTTTTCATTTTCAAGCGAAATGTTTGAAATCTTCCAAAAACTGATTCCAAAAATTTCGCTTAAAAATGAAACCAAAGCTTGATACTTTAATTCAATTTAATTTTTATATTTAAATTGAAGTTTTTAGCTCCTGTTTTTGAAACATGAAAACTCTTATGAAGCGATGGAATTATATTAGATAATTATAATATATATATATATATATATATATATATATATATATATATATAAAGAAAGAACAGTAAGATATATAATCCAGTGTTCTTATAGATATTTTTATTTTTACAAAATAGTGCTCAATGTAAATTTACAGAGCATTAATATTATAAATTAATTGATTTAAAATATTTTTTCGCTACACAGTTCTAACCATGTTTCAAAAAGGGAAGCTAAAAGCTCCGAATTTAATTTTATAATTAAATTAAAGACATTAGTTCCATTTCATCCTCAAGCGAATTTTGGAGTAACTTTTAAAATTACTGGGTTTAAAAGGCACAGCTAAAATCATAATTCACGTTTCCAAGGTTACAGACAAATCCACTTCCATTAGACAAGGGGTGTCTGCGTGTTCATTATGTCTGTATTTTGATGTATCAGTTATTACTTACGTTTTGGTAGGGGTAGGGATGTATTTTTCAATGAAATCTAACATCCGTTAAATGTATGTCGTCTGGATTTTTAAAAATTTTATTGTTAACGGCAAAAATTCTTACGCCATTTTTTCTATTTGTATATTTAAAGATTTTTGTGGAGTGTTTAGGTTAGAATACGTTTTATTTAACTACAATTTGAAATATTTTCACTTTTAATTTTTAATTTTTAATATACTATATTTCTTTTAAGAACAATTAAATGTATTAGAATCTCTTACAGTATGTAGAATTATTTTCACATCAAGTATAAGTATGTATATTATTAGGTAACAATTTTTTTTTATATTTAAATATTATTTAAGTAAAATTTATGACAATGACGGCAAAAATAGCTACTTAAGTTCACTGATTTAGTAAACTTTTATTTTTTATATAAACCTGATAATATATTGTTTCTAATGTAAGTACAAAGGACATGGGTCATTCAAAAGCTTACATCTTCTAGCATTTCATATTAATTTCATTTTATTGTAGGTGTTTAAAACACCTACAGTAAAATTTCATTTATAATATATATATATATATATATATATATATATATATATATATATATATATATATATATATATATACGTAGACGGTTCACCAATTACTGCCTGTTTAATCTGATGAGCCTTCAGTCACACGCACCACAGAAATTGAATAGCTGAGAGGGTTGTTATTTGCAAGTAATAGAAGTAAATATCTTCATTCAGTGTAATACATGTGGTACGACGGACCTAGATGCGCTCGATGTCAAACTGGAGATGAGTGCAATCCTTTATCAGTCTCCAAATCGACCTAAAAATTATTTCCCAACCATTAAGATAATACTGAAAACAGTCTAGGATTTTTACCTAATTCGGGTGTGGCATATCTTCTGTCACGAGAACCGACAAATGACTGATTGATTGATTAGTGGTTCTTTTTTTTTTGTTTTTACAGCTTATCAATCTTTTCGGGTGCTATTTAAAATTGAAACATGTTTGGGATTATAAGAATACTCGTTTAACATATTTTGTCAATAACTATGATTTCTATTTAACCCATAACTTGGGGGGTGGTAGAACCGAAAGAGCAAATGTTGTTATCGTTTCTATTGAATTGATAGGGGAGATGAAGAAATAAAACAACTATATATACATATATATATATATATATATATATATATATATATATATATAAAGAGAGAGAGAGAGATACAGGGTTTAGATAGAACCCAACTACGCACTTCGAAGTTTTAAATGTTAGCACACATTTATTCCACAATTCTTGCCATACTATTTTTAAAATTTTGCTGTAAAAATATTTTGTTCAAAATGTGGTTAACATACACACACATATACACGCATATATATATATATATATATATATATATATATATATATATATATATATATATATGTGTGTGTGTGTGTGTGTGTGTACATACAGAGTGTCCATAAAGTAAGTTCGTGTGCACTTTAAAAAATTTAGAACTTTATTTGTATTTGCGATAGAAATAATTTATAGAAAGGAATTAGAAAGAAGTAAATCTATATTTTTTAAGGTTTTATTGAAATTTTATTTAAGCTTCCACGTGTCCTCCATCATTAGCAATACAAAGGGTATTACGATTTTGCAGTTCACGGAAAATATTTGCCAACTGATTCACAGTAATGCCTGAAATCACATTAGTTATTTTAGCTATACTTAAAACTAGGTACATTAAACTTTATAACATTTTTTACAGATTATTTCTATCGCAAATACAAATAAAGTTATAATTTTTTTAAAGTGCACCTGAACTTTATGGACACCTTGTATATATATATATATATATATATATATATATATATATATATATATATGTGTGTGTGTGTGTGTGTGGGTGTGTATGCGTGTGTGAACCAAATTTTAAACAGTGTTTTTTTTACAGTAAAGTTTCAAAGATAGTTGGGAAAGAATTGTGGAATAAATATGTGCTGAAATTTAAAACTTCGAAGTCGTAGTTGGATTGTATCTAAACCTTTTAGACGCTCCGCTATTGCATATATTTAACAAGGTTAACTTAGTATGACTGAAAGCCATAAAACGGAAGATTGTATAATTGATTTTTGAATTTGGAATTATAAGTTTAGAGACATAATGTCGGATTAAAAAAAAAAAAGAAAGTTATTTGCTTATGACGGATGGCAGATGAAATTCTCGGTATAATGAAAAGGAGACAAAAAAAACAAACAATGCCAATGTATGGCACAGGATATATGACTCTGCACAAAGAAAATTAGGAACAAATGCAAGCGAGCTAATGAGGAATGGCTCAACAAAAAATACGAATAAAGTATATATGTCTTTTAAAAAGTAAGAAATCCAACAGGAAAAAAGTCATGCTCATCAACAGGATGTATGAAATCCACGTACAGGACACACTGATTCAGGAGAAAGAAAAATACTTCAAAGACACAACGAGTGTATCGACGAACTCTTCCACGGTGCAAGAGGACAACCGGCAGTGCACAGAAATATCGAAGGACCAGAAATATTAAAACCTGAAGTGAAATCAGCACGGGCCAAATTGAACAGATGAAAAGAAGCAGGGCCAGACGGAATAACGATAGAGATACTGGTATCCTTAGATGTTTCGGCATTGACAAGATTACAGACATAATAAATGAAATATACAACAGTGGTGATATACCATAAGACCTAAATAGATCTATTTTCATAGCATTGCTTAAGAAGCCAGGTGCAAACGAATGTGAACTCCTTCACACAATCAACGCAATGAGCCTTAAACAAAACTTATCATCCGAATTCTGATGAAAGGAGTGCGTAGCAGAATCTCAAACCGGAAATCGTACAAGAACAGACACAGGAACAAGGACTGCGATATTTCTGCCAGGATTTTACAAGAAAGAGCAATACAAATGCAAAAGGATGTATACCTATGT
Organism: Acanthosepion lycidas; assembly: GCA_963932145.1. NCBI lineage: Eukaryota > Metazoa > Mollusca > Cephalopoda > Sepiida > Sepiidae > Acanthosepion > Acanthosepion lycidas. The sequence goes on along the minus strand of OZ010600.1, from coordinate 57,157,848 downwards.
TTTATAGATTATGCCAAAGTGTCAGATAAAGTACGTCCAACGTGCAAATTACAAATTGCAGTTAGCAAAATCAAGCTAATACAACAATTTAAATATCTGAAGAGTTTTGGGGTTTGTTTTTTTTTAACGGAGGACGGAAAGTGCGGCACTTAAATCCGAAGGCCCATTGGGATAGCGAAAGTTGCCTTCCGAAAGCTAAGCAAAGTATTAAGAAACAGGAAAATACCTAGGAAGTATTTTAACAGAGGACGGCAAATGCGACACCGAAATCCGAAGGTCTATTGGAATAGCGAAAGATGCCTCCTAAAAACTAAGCAAAGTATTAAGAAACAGGAAAATACTTATGAAGTATTTTAACAGCGGACAGAAAATGCGTCACCGAAATCCGAAGACGGTTTGGAATAGCGAAAGATGCATTCCAAAAGCTAAGCAAAGTATTAAGAAACAGGAAAATACTTATGAAGTATTTTAACAGAGGACGGTAAATGCGACACCGAAATCCGAAGGCGCATTGAAATAGCGAAAAGATGCCTTCCAAAAGCTAAGCCAATGCTAAAACATAGAAAAAAAATTCTAGACTGTTATGCAATATCAGTCTCCCTATATGGCTGCGAATGCTGGACAATCTCCTCAAAGATTAAGGATAGACTTGGAACTGCAGAAATGTGGTTCTACAGAATGATGCTGAGAATAGCAAGTACCGTACATGCCTGTAACAACAAAGTTTTAGTGAAAATGAAAACAAAAAGAACACTTATACTTAACATCAGTCGACATTTCTAGGATACATTATGAGGAATAGGTGAGTGGAAGATTTGAAACTCACAGGACAGATAAAAGGCGGAAGTGACAGAGGAAAACAACGCATAAAACAGGTTGAACAGATGGATGGCGGAACAAGACTTAGGAGAGATAACAAAAAAGACAAAATTTGTTAAGAGCTACGATGGACTGAAAATTGTGGAGAGCCATGTTCACCAATCTCCTGAAGGAACGCCGCAAAGAGAAGTAATTTATTATTATTATTATTATAGTAATTATTATTATAGTAGTATGTAGAAAAAAATGATATATGTATAAATATGTGTGTGTGTATGTATGTGTGCACGCGTGTATTAAATAATATTACTAATTATTATATTAATATTATTGAAATCCGCAGCTCTGAATTTCATATAATATATAATAACAATCATCAAATTAAATATTTTATCCTTCTGACGTGAGATATATATATATATATATATTCGACTCTCCCGTCTCAAGCAGATCAGTTCCCAGGAAACTCGACAACATCAACAGCACATGAGATTTGATTATAGTGGTGAAGGTTTCGCGCAGGACCATCCACACTTTTTCGAATTCAAAGTGCCACAAGGTCCCCAAACGACCCTCCGGTTTTGACCCTCCGGTTTTGAATTCTGAGTTGTCCTTCTCTCCAAGGCTATAGAACCAAGTCTACCGTGCTATTTGCCCATAGCTGGAGGGAGAAGAAGAGGAAGATTCACACCTTTCCCAAGGGTATTAGCACGTAAGACTGGAATTCGAACTCGGCTCTCCTGTTCTTCAATCCAAGCCGCTATCCATTACGCCACCGTGCCTCCTATCTATATAAATAGAAAGAGAGAGGATTAATGTGAGTAAAAGTTTATCACTTGGATGATTGATTACTTATTCGAAGAATCAGAATTAATCAGGACACATGGCAAAGTGGATAAAGACGCTGGTTAGATCCATTGACAGGACCCAAAGAGTGTGAGTTCAATACCTGGTTAAGGCAGTGGAGAACTTGGAGAGGGAAGTTAAAAGGCGATAACTGATAACTGACATCCATTAGACATGGCATGTGGAACTAGAACAGTCTACCCCAGTGAGCGAAATAGAGGGTTCAGTTCGACATTCGAACCACCCGAAGAAGGCCGGAGCGTACAACGACCGAAACGTTGTATTAATTCTTAAAACAATAGTCCGAATAATGTAAATGCTGCACATAATACCTCATCTCAGAAATATAGACATTAATAAGACAAACGATAACGATTGACATTGTATTTAAAAACCAATGTTGACTAGGAAGCAAGAGAATGTCGGTCTATTGGTAAATATTGGTGGTGCTTATACTTGTGTCGATACTTAAATATTAGTGATTTTTGCACTTATGTATAGTGGGGATATTCCGGAAGATCTCAGCAGATCTATCTTTATGGCAATGCCTAAGAAACCAGGCGCAAACGAACAATCAGCCTAATGAGCCACATAACAAGACTCATCATCCCTATTTTAATAAATAGAGCTTCACAGAAGAATCAGGCCAGAGATAGGACAAGAACAGTGCGGGTTCGTTAAAGACAACGGAACAAGGAACCTGATATTTAATGCTCAGAATGTCATTAGAAAGAGCAGTACAAATGCAGAAGGACGTGTACCTATGTTTCATAGACTACGCAAAGACCTTCGACAAAGTATGATACAAAGATCTGCTGGAACTGCTCAGCAACCTTGATATATTCGTGAAAGATATCAGAATAATCACGAACCTACACTGGCAACAAACAGCATAGATGCGCTTAGAGAATGAGTTCAGTGAATATACAAAAATAGAAAAGGCGTAAGGCAAGGTTGTGTCCTCTCACCGGACTTATTCAACCTATACAGCGAGGTAATTCTGAGAGAACTGAATATCCTACCGGGATTCAGAATTGGCGGTCACAATCTTAACAACATAAGATACGCAGATGACACAGTACTGATAGCAGACACGGAAAAGAAATTATAAAACCTCCTATAGAAGTTAACGAAGGAGAGCGAGAAGGGATTAAGTATAATCTACAAGAATTCAGAATGAATGGTCATCAATAAAGGAGTAGGCCGAAGTGCGATTTGCAGGTCGGGGTCACTAAAATCAAGCATGTGCGGACGTTTAAATATCTGGGAAGTTTTTTTAACAGAGGACGGCAAGTGCGACACTGAGATCCGTAGACGTATCGGGATGGCCAAGGACGCATTCCAAAATCTGGGTAGAGGATTCCGAGGCAGGGGGATCTCTTTGGTAACAAAGAAAAGAGTACCGATCTGTGACATCTGTCCTCCTTTACAGCAGCGAATCTTTGACAGTCTCCACAAAGTAGAAGGAGACACTCGAGGCGACAGAGATAAAGTTATACAGAAGATTGCTAAGGATATCATGGAGCGAGCGTGTAAGCAACGATGAGGTCTTGGAGAGGTTGAAAACACGGAGGAGGTTTATATTTAACATTCGGAAGAGGCAGCTGAAGTTTCTGGGACACGTAATGAGAAAGAAGGGCTTGGAGAATCTGATACTCACAGGTCGAATAGAGGGAAGAAACGCATGACATACCTGGCAGGCTTAAGCAAGTGGATAACAGAACGTGATCTGGGGGAGATGGCAGAGGGACGAAACCTATTGAGAGATACAAGAGATAGGAGGAAGTGGAGAGCCATGATCTCCTACATCATGAAAGGACACGGCACATAAAAAGAAAAAGAATATGCTGGTCGTGTTTATACTTGAATCTATAGGTAAACATTCGTGTTATCTATACATGAGTCTATTGCTGTCTCTACCTCCGTACATTGCTCACATGTATCGTCCTGGAGAACTGTTGCTTCAAGTTTCTTCTTCATCTGTAATGAGATTGTCCAACATTTACTGCCATACAGGAGGACTGATACGACGAAACGTTTAAGTACTCTTTCCATTATTTCTAACGAAAATTTTCTGTTTCTTAATACTTTACTTAGCTTCGTATTCCAGCATGGGACTTACCGTCCGCTGGTAAAACACTATCCAGATATTTAAATTTAACTGAAAATGCAAATTGCAAAATTAGAAATACCAAAGCAAGCATGTAGAACAATTTGTGCACATACCGGAATAATGCCAGGTGAAATTCTATTTTATTCTATTGCCAGCTTTTTATTATAAGAATAGCCCCCCCTCTCTCTCTCTCTCTATATATATATATATATATATATATATATATATATATATATATATAAGAATAGCGCCTTTCAAAGTGCTATCTCACACACTTAACACAGACAGATTTAGAAAAATTAGTAATACATTTACCAATTGTAAAAGCTAAATTGTCCAAATCGTGTCGTGTAACAGCAAAATTGTCCAATTGTTAGATTAAGCTCTGAACCGTTGTATCTTAGAAATGATTAAAGATATTTTACTGGAATTCTCCGAGGTTTTTATAACTCTATTGGAATCTATTTTGAGCAATAAGAATGATTTGATAACAGTCAAAGACTTGCCTCTAGGCTATCGGCGAGAAAGGGAATTTTACCGCATATATGTGCTATATACACGCCATACCAGCCGTCATAGCGCTCAATTCTTACGAAGAGCGATGCATAGATACATATATATATATATATATATATATATATATATATATATATATATATATATATATATATATTACGTTTGTAGATATAAGTAGTATGGTCATAGTAATCAACACTGAATGTTCTTAGTTTCACACTATATATACTAGTGAACGGCTTTACTATGAAAAGTCAGAATGTTCTTCATCAGGTTGAAGCAAGTACTGAATATGGAATTTTTTTTTTACCATTTCTTCAATAATTTTATAAGAGCTGTTTTGGACATATCGATCTTTAAACTATGAATAGAAGTGATTGAATTTTAGAACCAGTTAAACCAAAATGGCGGCAGGCCGCCCACTGCTTTTCACGAACATTCTTTTCTGCATGACTGCTTGGATCTTTAAAGGCATAAAAATATATTTTGGTATCATGCGTGGCGGTAAGCGTAAAAGAAAAGCCAGATAGAAATGTCCGCATGACTTCAGCTGGATTTATGAGCGGAGATGACCGAATTGTTCCTCTCCACCAAACGCCTTCTCTTTCTTTTGACTTTTCTTTTTCTTTTCTTTTTGCTGCTATTATATTAATGCTTTTTTAACTGAGATTATCTTAATTGGTACAAGCGAGTGACACCCAGTGAGGATCGAACAAACTACAATAATAATAGGAATTATATTCGTTTTTTTTTTTCTTCAACCAATACAAGGCTCAGCATCCTCTCAAGAATGTGGGATACAGTCAAGATGCCAATGTTGAATGCAGTGGTCTGTGGAGAAAAGAAAGCAGTAATTGTGTAAATAACCGTTTTCATAGAGAAAACAGTCGGCGTACATTTACCGAATAGTTAGCGTTACTGTCGGTTGAATCCATCTCTTCTCCCTAGCTATAGGTTAAATAGTAGGATTTGTATCTTGAAAATGAATTTTATTTACAAATATTATTAAAACTGTATTCACTAGCAAAAAAAAAAAAATTATCCTCACAATCCAAGATACGTTGTCGGTTTTGCATAATCTAGAAAGTGTTGATAAATATCTGCTCAACTGTTTGCACCGTGACATAACATCGTTTCCTTAATTTAAACACCGTTATCAGACTACGTGGCAATAGTCGATTTCTCTTCCTGGCACAGCCAATAAAAGTCACCACGAATACTTCCGGGTTTTACCTTCCTTCTAATCCTCCACCACACACAAGGCCTTCCTGCTATAACTCTCTTTGTATTTCCAGACACAATCAGCCAGCATGGTGTCATGCCTGTGGTTTTGCAACCGAAAAGACGAAGCATGATTATAAAATCTCTTTTTAAAAGGGCCCTCAGTACATCCGATGTATATTTTCTTGAAACTCTTCTTATCACTGACCTCAGCAATGTAATTC
>OZ010600.1:57127109-57144609 GCA_963932145.1 Acanthosepion lycidas | reverse complement strand
ATATATATATATATATATATATATATATATATTATAAATTAATTGATTTAAAATATGGTTTTTCCGCTACACAGTTCTAACCATGTTTCAAAAATGGAAGGTCCGAATTTAATTTTGTAATTAAATTAAAGACATTAGTTCCATTTCATCCTCAAGCGAATTTTATATATATATATTGACTTTAATGTTCACTTTTATATTTATTATATACATATATTTATTTTATATATATATATATATATATATATATATATATTCAGACATTTTTATGTTTATGCATTCTTTTTATAGATACAAATATTTAAGTATTTAAGTTTATGATAAACGTTTCGCTAGGTTTGAATAGATGATCTCGTTTCACATGTGAATGAGGTGCATTATATATATATATATATATATATATATATATATATATATATATATATATATATATATGTGTCGGTGTGTTTGTGTGTATATATATATGAATATATATATATATATATATATATATATATATATATATATATATATATATTAAGACATTTTTTATGTTTATACGTTCTTTTTATAGATACAAATATTTAAGTAGATGCTCTGTTTTTAATAAACAGTATTAACAACATTTACCGGCCTGAATGTCCTAGAAATTTTCACAGAAAATATTCGTCCTACAACAGGATTCGAACCTGTATCCTATACGGAAGAGTCATTTAGTTTGACGTGCCTTTACCGAGTTGGCCACAGAGGGGCGGTCGGTTAGCAAAGTCAAATTTACTGTATTTAAACTTCAATCTTCCATGAATCTCTCACTTACATTCATATTTGCTCATGACGTATCAAATGTAAACAAATGACGTCACACATTATGAAATGGACAAAGTCCGACAATTAATTTAAGACATTTTTATGTTTATACATTCTTTTTATAGATACAAATATTTAAGTAAATGCTCTGTTTATAATATATATTAAATTTATATATTCAAAATATATATATATATATATATATATATATATATATATATATATATATATATATATATTGACTTCAATGTTCACTATTTATGTTTTATATATATATATATATATATATATATATATATGAAGAAATATAGTTTTAGGTGTGCTATATTTATGGGATAAAGTGCTCAATATCAGAGATAGAGCGTATGTAAATATAAATATAAAAGTGAACAATGAAGTCAACACTCAAAGGCGACAGGCTGTTTCATGCTAGACGCAATTGACGGGCGGCCTGGCATGAAACAGCCTGTCGCCTCTGAGTGCTGACTTCAATGTTCACTTTTATACACACACACACACACACACACACACACACATATATATATATATATATATATAAGTATTTAGTGATTCTTTGTAATAGGATAGTATGTGTATGTAGACAGGAAGTGCGCGTATACATACGCATGCTGATATATATGTGCACATATTGGCAAAACAACGGGTATAAACGCGAACACTACACAGCATAGGAAGTGTGTATGTGTGTGTGTGTATATGTGTGTATGTGTACAAATGTGTTTACTAATTCCTTGTAATAATACAATGTGTATGTATGGAGATGGAATATACATATATATATATACGGATGCTGCCAAAAAACAAGAAAATGGGGATAGATCTAAGGACACACAGGGATCATTAAAAGATAATGCCGATGACTCCTTCACCATTTCTCGGGCCAATCTTGTTTTATAACCCTTCACGCAGAACTTTTCACTACCAATTCAGGAAGACACATAGGTCACTAACACACAAAATGAGAATGTCTCATATCGAGAATATTTAACATCGAAAAACATGAGAAAAAATTAATTATTTTTAATAAGATGTGGAAATCTCTACGCTTTTCCTGATGAAGATCGCGAGAGAGGAAACGCGTGTAGCAAAATTATGGAAAATAAAGCGTAATATTTTTTTTTAAATCCACATTACAACCAAAAACGTTTGCGGTTTCTCTCTTCTGATTGATATATATATATATATATATATATATATATATATATATATATATATATATATATGATGGCCGTAAGCAACTTATACTCGTGTACTGTCATATTGATCAATCTATTCATGACTTGTTCTTATATGACTCTCTACGCCAGCCAGGGACAGCTATTCTTTGCCACAAACGTTACAGCTGAAAAGACCTCTGGTGTGTGACGCTGCTGCTTCTTGGTAGTTGTGATAAATTATCAGGCTCCCCATTGGAGTACACTCTTTTCCACAAAGTCTACGTATTTTCAGACCATCCTCAATGTAGTTAATGACGTTGTGACGTCGCTGGTGAGTTTTAAGACCTGCTTTACTTAGACACACACACACACATATATATATATATATATATATATATATATATATATATATATATATATATATATATATATATATATATATATAGGAGGATATGGATAGCGGCTTGGATTGAGGAATCGGAGAGCTGAGTTCGAATTCCAATCGAATCCATTACATCCACTTACGTGTTAATGCTCTTGGGAAAGGTGTGAATCCTCTTCTTCTCCCTCCAGTACAGACCGGGTTCTATAGCCTTGGATGGCAACTGGTCTAGGAGAAGGAGAACTCTGAATTCAAAACCTGCGGAGGGTCGTTTGGGGACCCTGTGGCACGTAGTGCACCAGCTCTCTATATTCGCCCCTTCAAAAAGTGTGGATGGTCCTGCATGAAACCTTCACCACTATAAACAAATCTCATGTGCTGATGTCGGACTGTCGGTTTTTTAGAAACTGATCTGCTTGACTCTCATATGTCGAATATCGAAGGGAGAGGCGGATATATATATATATATATATATATATATATATATATATATATATATATATATATATATTGGCAGCATCTTTCCATTTAAGCATGTTTGATTATATAATTTTGATACGTTGTGTGTATTTTTAATAAGTTCCTTTCGTAATCAAGTATAACACATTGAAGACGTATGAGATCACATTCAATGCTGATATACGCCGGGGAGAAAAACGTTTTTGTCTTATCTGAGATCTTTCAACTGCTGATGTTTTCTCCTCTGATCTGCAAATTAACTTGCACCAGCTTTCAAAGAACATCACTCGCTGACTATTACTAACCATCTCAGACTCCCATTAGAATGCCTGCTATTCAACTCGACGAGAGCACCTCTTTGCGACTGCTTGGTCTCACACTGTCGGCTGACGTGAAATGGAAAATTACATTGAATCAACAGCTTCATCCACCGTAAGGAAAGTTGATTCCCTGTGTCGCGCCAGAAAGTTTTTCTTGCCCGAGTCCATCCTTCAAATCTATAAATCAGCCATTCGCCCTTGCATGGAATACTGCTGCCATATATGGTCTGGTGTCCCAGCTGTACGTCTTAAGGCCCTCGACAAAATCCAGAGACGGATATGCAATATGATTGGCTCTGATCTGGCATCTCGTCTACAGTCGCTCTCTCACAGACGTGCCGTCGCCTCCTTCTGTCTTTTCTACAAATACTTTCGCGGTAACTACTCCTACGAGCTACTTTCGCTAGTTCCCAGACGCCATGAAACGTGTTACTAGGCTGGCATCACGGTCCCACCCTTTCACTGTCGAAACGGTTAAATATGGCCGTCTCTTCTACTCCAATAGCTTCATGTCTCGCAGCTCCCGTCTGTGGGATTTCCTTCCTATTACTTGTTTCCCTGATAGCTATAATCTAAAACTATTCAAATGTAATAGTCAATCGTTATCTCCAGATGCCTTGATCTACTCCCTGTCCTTCTCTTCATCCTTTCCTCTATCACTCCTGTTTACTCTTGCTCGCATTTTCTGTAACCTCTTGCTTGGTGTAAAATGCTTAAAAAATACATTTTGCTCAAGTCTTCGTTTTCCATGCCTTCGTTTTCTTATCCATACCTCTAATATAAATCGAACGTCTGTCTAGCTGTTTAACTCAGATGTAAACAGACATATACTTGCCTTTCTTTACTCTAGTGTATGTTAGACTTCTATTTACTTGTTCGACCCTTTTTTTAAATCGAACCTGTACCTAGCTTTTCGATTTTGATTTACTCTTTCACTGTCGAAACAGTTAAATGCAACCGTCTCTTCTACTCCAATAGCTCATATATTGCAAAAACCGTGTAATGAAGGTCGCCCTTAAGGGATTCTCTTCCAGTTCCTTTCTCACGAACGCAGGTATTCCCCAAATCCCTTACCTGTGCCCTACTTTGTTCTTCATTAACGATCTTCTCGATGTCACCAGTTCCCAAGTAGGCATCTGTGCATGCGACACCACAATTTACACCTGCCTAAATAGCAAATCTCTCATCGCTGACAAACCTAACATGTCCGTTTGTCTCGAAAAGGACCTCCAATCTGTTATGGACTTGGGTAGGAATTGGCTGGTTAACTTTAATGCCTCAAAAACAGAATCATCCCTGCCACCCATTGGAATGTCTGATGCTCAACTCCAAGAGAGCACCTCTTTGCGAATGCTTGGTCTCACACTGTTTACTGACTTGAGAAGTAACAAATACATTGAATCAATAGCTTCATCTACTGCAAGGAAAGTTGATTCTCTGTGTCGTGCTAGAAAGTTTTTCTTGCCTAAGTCCATCCTTCAAATCTATAAATCAACCATTCGCCCTTACATGGTCTGGTGCCCCCGCTGTTCATCTTAAGGTCCTCCACAAAATCCAGAGATGGATATTCAATGAGGTTGGCCCTAATCTCGTTTACAGTCGATTCCCCCTGTCTTTTCTACAAATACTTTCACGGTAACTGCTCCGACGAGCTACTTTCGCTGGTTTCCAGACTTCATGAATTTAAGCGTTCTACTAGGCTGGCATCTCAGTCCCATCCTTTCACTGTCAAAACAGTTAAATGCAGCCGTTTCTTCTACTCCAATATGTTCATGTCTCGCACCTCCCATCTGTGGAATTCCCTTCCTATTACTTGTTTCCCGGATAGCTATAATCTTTAACTATTCAAATGTAATGTCAATCGACATTTCCAGATGCCTTGATTTATCTGTTGTGGTAAACCCTATTACAGTAGACTGAACTCTTCCTCCTCTCATAAATACAAACTGCGAGAGTCGGATACCGGAGAGTGTGAAGTGGAGTGAAGTAGTAGATGCAGTGTGGAGTGAAGTAGCAGATGCTACTTATTCCTAACATTATTGTTTTGTATATATCTTCAATATACTTTTCGAACCTACCTTCGTCTTCCGTGTCTTTCTTTCTGGCCCCTAAACAGGCCACAACACTATTCCCTGTCCTTCTCTTTCATGCCTCTTTACTCTCGCTCGCACTCTTTGTAAACCCTTACGTGCTAGTGGCATCCCGCCTTGCTTAGGATGGACGCTTTTAAAACTTTTTTAATACTTTTTCAACCTACCTTTCTTTTTTTTCTTTTTTTTTTTCTTTTTTTGTCCAGAAATAAGTAACTCTAAGTAATGATAAAAATATTTATCTTGGTTGAGCTCAAGTCAGCTTTGCGCTGAGATGGAACGACCAAAGTAACTTACTTCATCGAGGGAGGTTCTGCACACCATGCCCGTACGCTGTACGTCGGAAATTGGAAGGCAGTTCGGTTAAGTCTTTTTCCGAAGTGGCGACATATAATTGCGCAGATGACCAAGATCTTTCCGGTTCATTTATTACGAGTATCGATGGATAATATATTTATATTTATATATATATATATTTTTTATTACTATTTTATTCATTGATTTTTAATTAATTTCCCTAGATACCTAAATATATATTGTATAACAGCTAAAAGTATTGGTTTGAGTGGGAGGATCAGGGTCTATGTAAAAGGTTTGGTATTTCAGAATATCTCCCCCACCCCCTCATTGCAAAACAACGAGGCACTGTTTTACAATATTTACTGAGCTTTAATAAAGTCTTTTACAAGATCAATTTTATTAGGCGCACACTGCAGATTCGCGCACAGGATTGTATTAATGTCTTGCAATGTCTAGTTCGCTAACCACTACGCAACTGGCGAATAGCGTTCTGAAATATTCTCGTTTCCAGATGCACGGCGTGGTGGGTTGATGAAATGGAATCAGGATGAGAGACGGTAGTTTGACGGGGGGGTAACCCCCCACCTCGGCCGTTCGTTGTTCTCTGCCAACTGCGCTGAAACCTGCCGTGAAGATATAAGAAATTGTGCGTAGAATCTCTTCCGGAGTTTTATCAATTTTTCCCCCCGCTTGAATTAACAGCGGATTCTTTTTAGTAGTAGGATTACAATGTCTGGCTTCTTGAAGGACGACAGACATTTGGCAGCGGCTTTTCAATGATTCCAAGAAGTCGAACCTAATAGAAACGAACATCAAATTGAATCACGCATATTAGCTTTTACGTGATGCACTCCACACACGCACACATTATATATACATAAACACACACAAACATATCTTTATGTATATGTTGTGCTTATATATATATATATATATATATATATATATATATATATATATATATGCGTGTGTGTGTGTGCGTGTGCAGTGATACGTCGGCTTAGGTCGTTTCGTGGTAATTCATTTTCGAAGATACGTCGTTTTTTCTGAAATATATGGAAAAATAAAACTCGACTTAGGTCATTTACTCGAGATACGTCAAAACATTAAAATAGCAACAAATACATATAAAATCATATTTAAAGAAATTTAAAATAATATTACGCATATATATATATATATATATATGTGTGTGTGTGTGTGTGTGTGTGTGTATATATATATATGTGTGTGTATTTGTGTGTATGTATATATATATATATATATATATGCATATATATATATATATAATTATTTATTTAAAAATATGATTCCAACTCGCTACATAAGAGGTCTCATGTTTCAAAACAAGTGCCGAAAACTTCAAAATAATATTTGAATTAACTTGAGTTAAAGTAGGCTCTATTCTATCTTCAAGCGAAATTTTTTTGGGAATGACTTATTTCTGAAATTTACGAGTTTTAATAGTATGGTCAGAATTGAAATCAAAAATTTCCATGGTAACATCAAGGGCGGATTGTTTTCGGCTCTTGTTTTGAAACATGAGACCTCTTATGTAGCGAGTTGGAATCATATTTTTAAATAAATAATTATATTTATGCTTTACTTTCGTATCGAGCACTATTTTTTAAAAATAATAACAAAAATACTAAGGAACTTTGGATTATTTACCAAACCAGTTACTTTCCTATTTTCTACAATATTTTCACACACACACACACACACATATATATATATATATATATATATATATATATATATACATATTTATTTATATATATATATATATGTGTGTGTGTGTGTGTGTGTGTGTTTACTGTGAGACGTCGGCTTAGGTCGTTTCGTGTTAATTCATTTTCGAAGATACGTCGGTTTTTTTTAAATATATGGGAAAATAAAACTAGACTTACTCGAGATACGTCAAAACATTAAAATAACAACAAATACATATAAAATCATATTTAAAGAAATTTAAAATAATATTATGCATATATATATAAATAAATAAATAAATATGCATATATGAATATATAAACAAATAAATAAATATATATATATATATATATATATATATATATATATATATCATAAAATCATCAAAATAAAAAATAGCATAACGAAGTATGTTCAGCAGATGTTCTTATTTGAAATTCCTGCCGACACGCGCTGCAACACCGATTTGGAATTCACATTGTTTACATCTGTGTTCTGCCGTTGACGTTCTTTCAATTACATTTCAATTGTGATTTAGAATACGCTTTTGCTCATGGCTCCGAAGAAAGGTCCCGGTGCAAGTGCTAACGCTAAGCGTAAGGCTATATCGCTGGAAGATAAGGTGGAAATTAATTATTTTATTCAGAATACTGTACGTACATATCCTAAATACTGTAATAGGCAATAGTGAGTGTATATTTTGGGTTTATAATGTAGTTATTTCGACTTAAGTCGTTTTTCGACTTGTGTCGTGGCCTCTGGAACTAATTAACGATGTAGGGTAACGTATACCTGTATATATATATATATATATATATATATATATATATATATATATATATATATATATATTAGGATTATGACATTTTAATTTTCGTTAAATAATTGATATGTATCAAAATTCAATGAATTTTTGTTAAAAAAATAACAAAGAAACAAATTTAATTCAATTTATTTTCTATAAAATGTTACCATCAGGACGAAATTTCTAAAATCGTATATAAGTATACTAATACTATGAGCTTCTAGAACTTTCTGGTGCCTTCGAGAACTTTATGGAACCTTCTAAAATTTGTATTTGTTTATTTGTAAGTTTCTACGTTATGCTATACCTATAAACTGTTAAATGTACTAAAATTACATAAACACTATCCGATTACATCATTAGCAAATTATATATATATATATATATGTGTGTGTGTGTGTGTGCATATATATATATATATATATATATATATATATATATATATATATATATATATATATATATACCCAAGTATAGGATTGGTGTATAAAGAATAAATTCCAATAATCAAAAAATACTATTCTTACTAGAGTGCTCTATACAGAGTAGAGCAAATATCATTTATTTGAACATTATAACATAAATATGTTATAAAATCACTACAAAATCAGTCATTTTGTTTCAACACTTCGGGTGTCTTATCGAGTGATGGTGTTGAATGTAGAATAAAGAGTTTTAAATCGACCAAACACCCTATGCTAAGGGAAACGCTGTTACATAAGCTGCAATGACCAATCAAAATACAAGTATACGAGAATTCAAAAATGGGTATTTTTGTAGTGATCTTATAACATATTTATGTTATAATTTTCAAATTAATCATATATATATATATATATATATATATATATATATAAATATATATATATATATATATATATATATATATATTTAGTCTTAATATCGCATATACGTACACTGTTTCATAAATATATCCAATGATATCGCTCGTTACAGAAACAGCAAGCCAATAGTTTTTGAACGGATGTCAAGAACGGCGTGATTTGTTAGAATTTTACTGCACAAATCTACTTATCAACTGACATGATAAATCAACAGCCTATCCGCCTTTAAATCCCTCGTCTCTTTTTCTTTTCTGCTCGCCTTTTCGCACTAACCACCTCCACTCTGAGGCAACGGAATGAAGTTCTGATTCTGCATCTAGATTGCACGAGGATGTGAAAGCGTTAGTGAATTGCAGCGATTATTCATTAGCCAAGGAGGCGATTCTAACTGATCCTGCGTCATATTTATGGCCAGCTGAGATAAAGGCGAAATTGTTTCTGATTGCGAAGGCGCCAGCGGGCTCAGTCATTGATTCCTGGCATCGGGCAAGTGATGGGGGAAAGTGGACGAGGAGATGGGTTAATGAATTTGCCGGTGGACTGAAGGCCACAATATGGAAACTTAACTGAAATTCTGGTCAAAATTATCTCAGTGTTCGATATGCAAAAAAGAATTAAAATCAACGATATATACCTTGATATACGAGGTTCGGCTGAAAAGTTCCTAGGCTGACCAAGATATAGATGTAAGTGTACATGTAAATATACCAGAATACAATAACTGGTTGCCCAGTTGTTACCTCCCGGTAAACTGACATGTCTTTTGGTCTGGCAGCTAATGTGTGTACATATTTATATCTTGATCAGCTTATAAAATTTACTTGGGGCCATCGATAGCTGTGCTAGCACGAAGTCACAAGTCATCGTGACCGAAGGTTTGAGCGTGCTGGTGTTGTTCAGATTGTTGATTATTCCAGATAACACGCTCTTTCCCAGAAACTATAACTAAGGTCTGCTCAGTATAGTTGCAGTATAAACCACAAGTTGGCTCTGTGGATGATGAACAAACACAGTTGTGCCTGAGCGATAGTCTACAATAGGGATTGGCTAGCCGCTCTAGTAGACGAGTATCCTCGAATGGAAGTGGCCAGCTTTTATTATTATTATTATTATTATTATTATTATATAGTAGAATCCCCGACAACCAGACTAAGAAGGATTTCCGTATAAGAGGAATTGGTTACAAAGGGGGTATATTTAGATTAAAATAAAAGAACTGAAATCAGGTTTAGCACTTATTTTCAATGTTTTATAGTAAAGAAAATAAGCTAATGGCGAGTGAAATATAACGGAAATGATTTTAAGGAAAAAGAAATAAATTATGTAATGTTATTGAAAATTCATCGCTGTTGTATGATGATTCTTTCTCTTGTAATGTCATTCTCAACTTTTTCAGCATTTCGTTTTGTTTTAGTCCTTGAATTTTTTTTAAAACGAAACCCACATTTTAACTCTGCGTGCGTTATTGCAATCGTCATAGCTGAATGCTGGCTTTCTTTCCATAAAACTGACGACCTTTTCAATAGCTTTTTCAATTTCAGGTCAGGTTTCATCACAGTTATGCATCTCATCGCCATCTTGTTACAATCTGTCTCGTTGTCATCCTTTCCTCTTATTCCTATGATCTTTGTCAACTAGGAATATAGTCATAAAGTTTTAAATGTTTGTAGCAGCAAAGTTATATATATATATATATATATATATATATATATATATATATATATAGGGAAATACGAATTTTGACTGCATCGCATGGAGAAAAAAAAACTAGAGAATTGGAAATTGATATAGAATGATAAAAAACGCCATAAAACGAACAGTAAAAATGTTTTGAGATTGCAGAAATACATATACACGTACACAGATAATTTAACCTGACAGCGCCAAAAATTGGAAAAACACAATTGTTTTTGCACGAAATCAATTTTAAAGTACTGTTAAGGGTATCGCATCCGGCCGGAAGTTACTGCCGGCTGCTCAAACGACCGAATGCCGTCAACTTCCGGTGACTCAGCGTTTTTTTTTTTTTTTTTTTTTTTTTTTGTTTTTTTTTCAGAGAACAAAGAGTAAACAAATGAAATCTAAAGATACACAAGTCCTCCTAACTAAAAATAATAACCGGAAACTACTTTAAATACACATGGTGTCCAAATGAAACGCATGTGTACAGTCAAAATGCGGAAGTTAATTTTTAGTCATCAACCAAAAGATATTGCTAACCAGCTACGATGTTAACAGCAGCTGACATAAACACAGCCGATTTCTTCCAAAAGAGGGACGTGCTCCCCCCTCTCACCTTCGCCAGGCCTGTGGAAATAAAATCTCCACATCTCATGTGTTAATGAAATCAAAGCATGTCAGATTTATAAAGATTTCCTATTTGTCCCTTCTCCTATCATTATCTTATATAAATAAAAACAGAAAAAATTAAAATAATTAAGTACAAAGATACAAGTCAGTTATTGAAGCAGAATTTATACTTAAATGTCATCATAAAAATAAATTTATATAGTCTTAAAAATAGACATTTATTTTGGATCAAACACTAAAAAATATATATTAGGTTTGTAACTATGTAAGTATATATGTATGTGTGTATTGTATATGTGTGTATCTGTCTATTATTATTATTACTTTAAATATATTATATATATATATATATATATTCATTATTAAATGATGATGATGTTTAAATGAATAACAACATAGATTGCATTTCTGTGATTTTTATTACTGGCTGCGCAGTTAAAGTTTTATCCATAAAATTTTCCCTTACTGCAATATTCTCAAAAAAATCTAAAGTAGGATCTGTAATGTAATCGGTACTGAATTAACTTCTTGACTTCAGCCGCCTTCTCACAGACGTGATGTGGCTTCCCTCTGTCTTTTCTACAAATATTTTCATGGCTACTGCACTGATGAGCATTTTTTCCCTGGTGCCCTGACTACATGAATTCAAGTATACTACTAGATTGGCATCTAGGTCCCAACTTTTTACTGTTGAAATAGTTACATGTAACCGCCCTTCTAACAGTTTCTTTCCTCGCAATTCTCCATATTGGAACTCCATTCCTCTCTCTTGCTTCCCTGATAACTACAATCATCAAAAACCTAAATGCAACATCAGTCAACATGTTTTGTTGCGTTGATAACTGTTCTTTTTTCCTTTCTTCAATCCCCCCATAACACACACTTTTCTCTCATTTTCACTCTCCATAACCCCCTGTGTGAGAATGGCACTTCTGACTTGCTTGGGGTCAAATGCTTAAAAAAAACCCAGAACATTGAATATAAAATAATTAGGGTACTGACAAAAGCATTTAATAAAATAATTATGGTACTGAAAATAGCATCTACCACAACGAAAGGTAAAGCTCTCCCTACCAACAGCTAAAATAATAAAAAGTGCTCAATACAATATATATATATATATATATATATATATATATATATATATATATAAGGCAGGAGGTGTGTGTGTGTGTGTGTGTGTGTGTGTGCGTCTCTGTGTGTGTGTGTGTGTGTGTGTGTGTGTGTGTGTGTGTGTGTGTGTGTGTGTGTAACGAATGCACGGCCGCAATTTTTGACAGATTTGCATGCACCTGCTCCAAGTTAGCGGGAAGGCCAAGACTGACTTTGCATTTCCCAACTCATTGATAGTGGAAATAATCGAGTTTTTCATGCTTCTACGGCAGTTTTCATGTAGTTTTCGGCCATTTTCTACTGGCCAGAGGGAGAGCCTATAGCTGGCTGCCGCGAATAGGCAGGAAGATTCTATTGGCCAGCATGAGAGCCAACAGCTGACTGACACGAATGTTAACTAGCATGCAAAAAAAAATCGATAGCTGCATTCGTCACAAGTGGGAAAAATTTAAATCTGCATGGCACTTTACTCCAATTGGCTCATTCGCTTGCTTAAACTCAACGTTGATTCTGATTCCGCAGAACTGGGTTGGATGTGAAAAAGTATTTGTTGTTAACATTCTTTTTTCATTTGGTTTTTCCAGTTACGAGTCCTTTTTTAAAGCTGATCGTTTTGTGTTCATTTTGTTTAGTTCTTTTTCGTAACAGATTTAATGTTTAGTAAAAAATTCGCCTGAGATAGGCAAGAAGTAAGGCATGTAGCAACATCAGCACGGCAAAGGTCACTCCTTTAAAAGGCAAGGAAGGGCAGAAATATTTTAAGTCATGTGATAGCGATTGCTGTATGAGTCGAACGATTTTTTAATCAAGCACGAGCAACTCCGGGCCATGCTACTAGTATATATATATATATATATATATAGATAGATAGATAGATAGATAGATAGATAGATAGATAGATAGATAGATAAAACTGTGTGGTTAAATAATCCAAGTGAATCCTAATAATATGAAATATTAAAACTGATCCACAAAAAGAGCTCAATGTATTTACTACAGAGCATATATAAATAAATTACATATAATTGAAATTCAAATATACGCCATACAAATTGCTATTTCGCCACGCAAGAATTAAACTTTTTTACCACGATTTGCTGCGTCTTTAGTTGTTTTATCCTTTCCCACTTATGTTATTTCTCCCTCCTTATTTTGTCTTTCTTCTCTTTCTTTCTCTTTAAAATGTTTTTCTCTTACTTTTTCATCTTTCCCTTTCTTTTCCTTCCTGTTGTTTTTAAGTTTTAAAATCCTTAAGCTACGTTTTTATCTCTAAACCTGCTTGGTGTTGACAAACATTGCAGGGTTAATTCTTGCAAAGAGAAATAGCTACCCATATGGGGTATCTTTGAATTTTTTATTATATGTAATTTATATATATATATGTGTATGTGTTGTTCATGTTTGTGTGTGTGTGTGGTTGTGTTTGTGTTTTGTTTGTTTGTATGTGTGTGTGTGTGAGAGAGAGAGAGAGAGAGAGAGATGGAGAGAGAGAGAGAGAGACCTCATTAATGAGTTGTAAAAAAATGCTATAGAGTTCTGTCACTGGAAAACATATTTTGGTACAAAACCGACTCACACAGAAGTCGACCCGTTTTTTATGCATTTTGTAGGCTCCGGTTTCAATTCTCATATTCAGATATATTAACTAATCAAAGACGTCATAAGAAACGCGCTGTACAGTTTGAACTTTAAAGCAACAATGTTTATCGTCTGCTACGGAATTTTGAAAGCTCACTTTAGAAAATGAAGACTATGTTTATTGACCAATAAAATTATGAGTTACAATAAAAACTAACTTTTATTTTTTTCAGAACCGATTTGTCGGTTATAAAAGCGATCATATTAGTTCGCAGTTTTTCAATTAACCTTTGCCTGGGTTTTCTTGTTCGTTATACAAGCTGATATTCTCAAACCTTAATTAATTATTCACATTTTCGCATATTTATTCGAGTAAACTGTATTACAAAAAAGGCTTAGTGATGTTGAATTAAGAGACTCAAAAACATAAGGATTGAGTTTGTTTACAAACGTAAGTAGTAGTAGTATTATTTACACAGCTTCCTTGCCAACTGCTAGGAAATTACACGCATATATAAAACTACCTAAATATGTGACACATTCATTCTCATATGTAGACGCATTCTATTTTCAATCATACTAATGCAAATATTCTGTGGCGTGGTAAAAAAAAAAAGAAAATATTTTTGTGTGAAGTTGTTTTTGCAAAGAACTTTTGTTTCTTTCAACTTAAAAGAAGAATAAAACTCAACTAATAAAATATATTTAAATTTGTAGAGCCGTGTTTAAAATAGCTCTTTCGCTTTATCACCGGATTTTCCTCTCTCTCTCTCTCTCTCTCTCTCTCTCTCTCTTTCTATATATATATATATGTGTGTGTGTGTGTGTATGTGTGTGTGTTTGTGTGTGTGTGTCTGTGTGTCTGTGTTTGTGCGTGTGTGTGTATTCATTCCTACTCTCCTAGTCCTTGTCGGGCATCGCAATTCTGTTCTCTTGCTAATCCAGATCGCGTTGTAATATCTGTTGACCTTTCTTTTGAGTCGTCTATTAGACAGGAACCTTCCATTCCCAAGACTTCTTTCTGTTATCAGCATACTGACTGGGATTCTTCATTTCATGGTTTTCTCCGAGATGCCGCTTGAATTGATATTTTTTAAATTTCTAATGAGAACTGTGCTACTGAGGTTTCTTCTTGGGTTAAAGGCGATATCAATGCTTTTGAACCTTCTCGAAAATGCCAGTTCAATTGACAATATTTTCCTTGGTTCCCACTAGCAAGTTCAGCCTCTATATTCCACAGTAATCACATTTTTTCCCATGTGTACAAGTGATAAGTCCAATCCCATAACACACCTCTTTGTGTGTACCCGTAAAAATTTCAAACATATCCCCCAAAGAGGCTCCGTCTTTTTTGATGACGGAATGAGGCAATGTATAGCCTGTAACAGGTTTGGTTCTCGGGAATACTGGTGCCTGCGTAATAGTGTGCTAAATGAAATTGTCTTCTTCCTCTCCTGTCTTTACTCAATTTGAGGTGTTAACAGCATACAAATAAATCAAATGGAACACAGGCTTCATAGCTTATACACCCAAAGTAGATGGAAAGAGATATGTAACCCGAATCTTGTTTGCAACATTTCTAACTAAAATATATATATATATATATATATATATATATATATATATATATATATATATATATATATATATTAACGAAGTGAGGAAGTGAGGGGGGAGGGAGAAGACATGAGTGAGTTAGCAGACATTGACAATATCTGCTAATTCACTCATGTCTTCTCTCTCGCCCCGTCACTTCCTCACTTCGTTAATTTACATATGTTTAATACGGCCCGTCAAAATTGTGTAAATTTTCTTTTCATTTTTTTGTTTGGGAATAAAGTCTGATGATCCGCAGTCCTTTAAAAGGGCTGTGGTGAAATAATTTATTACATGGAACCATAAAATGGTCTGTTTTTATTTAAATTATTTGCTCTGGATTTACATTGAGCTCTCTAGATTTTATCCTCCTTAGGTTTACCCATACGGATTACCTAGTTTTTCATAAACTATATATATATATATATATATATATATATATATATATATATATATATATAAAGAAAAGGGATAGATAAACAGATTGTCATTATATTTAATTTGTAATGTATTTTCTATATATTTCCCAGTAATATTTCCCATACGTTCTTGCTTTTTCCTTCTCTATTTCTTGTTCTTGTTCATATCGACCAATTAATGCCCTTCGTGTATCCTATATATAACATCTTATAAAAAGCACTTAAGACATTTTTACAAAAAGCGATGTATTTCTCCATTAGAGCCGCGATTTCTGGTCCTTTTGTTTTTCTTTTTTTTATCTATATATATATATATATATATATATATATATATATATATATATATATATATATGTGTGTGTGTGTGTGTGTGTATGTATGTATATACATATATATATATTATTATATATGTATATAATATAAATATAAAGTTATATAATATATATAATTTATTATAAATATATATTATATATATTATCTTATATATATCATATATATATATATTATATATAACATTAGATGTATGTATATATTATATATATATAATATATATTATATATATATATATATATATATATATATATATATATTATGAAGATGTTACATACGTTAGTACTTTTTTGCCCCTATGTAAAATCTTTATAATAAATAACTTTTGCTCGAATCTTCATATTGAACCCACATTTAAACTATTGCAAATTTTCATTCTCATTACATTTGTCTATATATATATATATATATATATATATATATATATATATATATATAATTTTATTATTATTTTATTTTATTTTTATGACGAATTATTATATGCCTGGAAATTTGTCTATACGTGATTTGAGTGATTTTTTTTAAATTTCCGACATTCAAATTTATTTTCCCTGGTATAACGGAGCGTCTTACGTTAAGAACTCATTGTACTAAATCTGGTCGCTGGTGCCACTACACATATGCACGAACAAGGGTTGTTACAAAATTTAAATGGAATATATATATATATATATATATATATATATATATATATATATATATATATATAATTATATATTTAAAAATATGATTCCAACACGCTACATAAGAGGTCTCATGTTTCAAAAACAAGAGCCGAAAACTTCAATATAATAATTAGAATTAAATTGAGTTAAAGTGAGCAAGGTTTAACGAAGCCGATTGACAAAAAATTAGCTAGCTTTAGCGAAGTCGATTGACAAAAAATTAGCAAGGTTTAGTGAAGCCGATTGACAAAAAATTAGCTAGGTTTCACGAAGCCGATTGACAAAAAATTAGCTAGCTTTAGCGAAGCCGATTGGCAAAACATTAGCTTGCTTTAGCGAGGGCGATTGACTTAACGCATCATCGTCGTCATGAGAATTGGCTGACTATGAAAGAGTCTTGCTAGAGCTGTGAAATCTTGCATGCATTGATTTAAACCCATCTTATTAATACCTCTATTGTTTTTGTTTTTTTTCTAAGTAAACGTACATCTGACTTTTCAAAGAAAGTTGCTCATCCTGTAGGTCAAAAAAAAGTCATCAACAGCAGATATGACTTCTCCATCACTGAGATATTGATTCACAGCCAAGTTGTTTTTCGTGTTGGGGAACAG
>OZ010600.1:57112109-57117109 GCA_963932145.1 Acanthosepion lycidas | reverse complement strand
TCTTCCTAGCGTTGCCATGTGGTCACTATATTGGCTGCAATCTTAGCTATGAAACCAATTCTACATAAATGTGTTAACCCAACGAGAAAGTTCCTTATCCTCTTCATATATGTCGTTTTGTTGTTGTTGTTGTTGTTGTTTTTTTGGGGTTTTTTTGTTTTAACCTTCCGGGCTTCTAGCAAACGTCCTAACCAGAAAAAGCCTTTGTAGCTAGGAGACATCAAGCTACCACCACGGAGTTGAATCACCGGCATTACCGCGGTATTCATATTGTAGGGAGAAATTTCAACTTCAACTCAGACAGTTTTCCCTAAGAGCCGCTAGTTCTTTTCGAACAGACTCCGGCGTGGATGCTGGATCTTAACCTCTGCAAGTCAAGGGACAATCGTTATGCTCTCTATCCACCTAATGCTCTCATAATCTTCACATCCTGCCATGTTCTATTTCATTCATATCACACTCCTCATTCATCGTAACCATTTTAACTATAATCCTTTACACTACACTTTGACCTCTTCAAGTCAAGGCCCAATCACTATCTAGCCTTCTTATCCTCCCATAATATTTACAGTATACCATCTCCTTTTAGATTCACATCGTTATTTATTTTCATTTTCGGCAGGATTAGGTGTAAAGTTTGAAACACACGTGACTCTTGTCGTCATAAGTGAAAATGTGTCAAATATTAGCAGATATGCAGTTTTCTCTGACCGGGGTTAATATTTTAGATTAGAATTTCTATCCGGTTTCGATTATCAGTTTATAAATTAGAGGTGTTTTTTTTTTTTTTTTATCATTTCACCCTAAGGGAAGCGATTATGTCACTGAGACTCCTGGGGAAAAGATTTTGGAACGACCGGAAAACCAGTCCTAAACTGGAAACATCGGTTAAACCTCTACCCATGTTCAAAAGACCTGGAAGACAACCTGTTTGGAAAAAAAAACGATTTAGTCGCCGATGTCCTGGTTATGCGGCTGTTGTTACATGGTACCAGCGACACTCGTGAAGTAACCTGCAATAAAATATTTACTTGGTATCTTTATTCTGTCAATACGTTCTTTCATTTATACGTACTACTTAATTTTTGTTGTTGCTGCTGTGAAAAGTGTTAGGGTGATGTGGTTTCTGTTATTTGGTATAGATCTTTCTGACGTTTTAGCTCCTGTCTATAGATTCTGAAGAAGGACCTTTTTCTTAAAGCGCAGATCTATCCATTCGCTTGGAGCCATCGACTAATGATGCTATAAATTCATACATATATATATAGATATATATATATATATATATATATATATATATATATATATATATATTGAAATGGCCAAAGGCCGACAATTATTTTTAAGACATTTTTATGTTTATATATTCTTTTTTTACTTAATTATTTGTATCTATAAAAAGAATGTATAATCATAAAAATGTCTTATATATATATATATATATATATATATATATATATATATATATATATATATATATAGGCTCTACTTATGTATTGAGCTCTGTTTTTTTTTTAAATAAAAACAAAAATACTGAAGAACTTCGGATTATTAACCTAACGTTTTCTTTCCTATTTTTCTATATATTTGCACACACAGACACACACACACATATATATGAAAATTTCTCGTAGTTAACCTGTAGAAAAGACAATATTTATAAATATAAATGACAATAGGAAAACTTTAGTGATTGCTGACGCGTTTCGTCCAATGTGGACTTTATTCAAAGCAAAAAACGAAATGAATTTAATTCAAGAAAGTAACTAATAATAACAAAAAACAGAATGTTCTTAGAAACTGGAGGAATGTAGAGGACGCTATTTTTCATATTGTTAACTGAAAATAACGTCAGTTATTGTCACGTGTGGAGAATGGTTGAATCCGCCAACACAGTTATAATGACAATATTCTCCACACGTGACAATAACTGACGTTATTTTCAGTTAACAATATGATATATATATGATATATATATATTGTCATTTATATATATATATATATATATATATATATATATATATATATATAAATTTTAACTTAAGGTTAACCCCGTACAAGACCTGGAGGCCACTCGTTTAGAGGATTACGTTAAGTGGTAGTTTATATAGATAGGAGAAGGTAACTGTTAACTCTGAACTTGAACAGGTTAAGATTATAGTGATCAGGTAAATATCCACTTTGAAGGCGGTTCTGCAGAGCAGTGGTTCACGGGAAGAAGCTGTTTGAGTAGAACTATTAGTTTGGTGCAAAAATAATGACGTAATAATGTCGTTTTATGACGTTAAAAAATTCGTCAAAAAACGACATTATTACGTCATTATTTTTGCACCAACCTAATAGTTCTTGTCGATGGAATACGGAGGGAATGCTGGTGGTTTGCTACTATGAAAGTGGCATGCCGGCTCTAGACCTGGCGAAACCAAGGAATGTAGTTTGTCTGAGAACTTTCCATGGCAATAGAGATAGAACAGTGAGAGACTGCCCACCTCTGGCCTGTGAGAAAGAGAGGGTGGAAGGTGGGAAATAATTCTTCTCCGACAAGGACTCGGAGACGCTTTTGAACTTTATCACGACTGGAAAGTGAGGACAGGGTAGCTCCCGTCGAAATATGACAACAGTACCCCACTTTCAACCTGATCTGGCTCTTATAAAGATAGAAGATACTTGAGGAGTCACGTGCTTACTGTACAGGGAGCCGATCACTTTACATCTATCTTTAGCGATGGGTCGTATATAGGAGTTCCATTTGAGGTTGGATGTGAGTTTGGGGTCCGATATTCTTTCAAGGTACGGCGCCTCCTCGAAGGCACATCCGTTCATTCTGACTGGCGGTAATTCGCGGTCTGGTCGGCGGTCGGTGATGCAGTGTAACCAGTTTGGTTTTCGAGGCATGGCTAAGAATAAAAGATTGCGCCAGACTTGCTTGCATCAAGATTTATACGAATTTTTCTTAACTTCACTGTTTTTCGATTTCCATAAATGAAGAGAAATGTGATAGACAATACATGGATTTATTTTTCAAGCTCCAAATATATTTGGCGCGTATCTGCGAATAATTTATGGGAGCAAACAACGATGGCCGCTTTTATCTTGTACGCTGTTCAAAAATTATGGCCATGTATCTTACCGTTTTAATATCTATGAAAAAGTAATAATATCTATGAAGAAAAAGAAAAAAACCCAGAAAAATACCGTCTTTTATTTATAACGTTCTATGTCGCTATAGTAATTAACATGATAATTCATTTCTTCTGACGGTTACGTAGGTATTTTCTAGCATTGCCAGTTCGATTACGGTCGCATTTGTAGTTGAGAAGATAGCGTAGCTGCCAGGAATTACGAAGGATAAGATGTTTTATGCGGAAAACATTTCTGTTGATTTACATCGTAAAGTTTTACGGTGTTGTCGATTTATAATGCATATATCGGTCATAAAAAGCAGGAGAAAAAAAAAACAACAGAAAAGTCGTAGAGCGAAAATGGGGCAATAAGATTTTAAGGAAAATATATGGGTTAAAAAGTATTGGGAAGAGTGCTGGTATAAAATGCGGAAACTGGAAATAATTTAATTAAGTAACGAACAAAGAAGATCTAGAGAATTGGAAACTCAGATAAAATACTCCAGGTCAAGAGCGAAATATCGAGTAAAATTAACAAGCGTGTGTAAATGGTTGGCACTTCAGGACAGTAGAAAAGCAAATATCGCTCAGAGTTACAAGGGATAGGAAGTTGTGGAGAGCCATGATCGCCCATGCCCTGATACTTTCCAAAAGCTAAGCAAAGTATTAAGAAATGGGGAAAAAATCATTCGGAACAAAGAGTGCGGAATTATGATGTAATATTTGTAATGATGTAATATTGTGTAATAATGATGTAATAACATTATGTAATAATGATGTAAAGTTATCATGTAATATTATGCAATGATGATGTAATATTTTGTACAATATTATGTAATAATGATGCAATGCTATTATGCAATATTATGTAATGGTGATGTAATATTATTATGTAATATTATGCAATAATGATGTGATATTATTGTGTAATATTATGCAATAATGACGCAATGCTATTATGCAATATTATGTAACAATGATGTAATATTATTGTGAAATATTATGCAATAATTATGTAATATTATTGTGTAATAGTGTGCAATAATTATGTAATATTATTGTGTAATATTGTGCAATAATGATGTAATATTATTGTGTAATATTATACAATAATGATGTAATATTATTGTGTAATATTATGCAATAATGATGTATTATTGTGTGATATTATGTAATATTGATGTAATACTATTATGTGATATTATGCAATGATGATGCACTATCATTGTGTAATATTATGTAATAATGATGTAATACTATTATGTGATATTATGTAATGATGATGTACTATCATTGTGTAATATTATGTAATAATGATGTAATACTATTGTGTGATATTATGTAATAATGATGTAATATTATTGTGTGATATTATATTAATCCTCTTATATGACAATGAATGCTGGGAAATTATCTCTCAGATGAAGAAGAAAGAAACTAGAGGCCACAGAAATGTGTTTCTATAGAAAGCATGCTGGGAAAATATAGCTAACGAGGAATTTTTAAAGAAGAATATTTAAAAAAAAAAAGACGCTTATACTTAGAATCAGAAAAAGACATTTGAATTATCTCGAACATAATGAGGAAAGAAGGCTTGGGAAATTCGACACTGACAGGACGTAATAAAGTTAACAAGGACAGAGAAAAGCAATGCGCAACCAACCTAACGATGCAAATGTATGTCAAAAGAGGGACTGGAGGACATTGTGAAGACACAAAAACTTACAAAGGACAGGAAGTTGTGGAGAGCCATGATCGCGGAGGTCCAAAATAGACACGGCACATAAAATAAGAAGAATGAATTTCGATTGTTTCCCTACAAAACTGTGCATCGTTCAATGCTAGTATCTTAAATGTTTAGTTTAACCCATTACCTGC
>OZ010600.1:57104609-57107109 GCA_963932145.1 Acanthosepion lycidas | reverse complement strand
ATATATATATATATATATATACATATATATATATATATATATATATATATATTCTACATACAACTTGTGAAAGCACGTGCGATACCCTCCCTTCGTCAGCCGCCAACCAGGGGAGATAATGCAGTTTCGGTGGCTAAGGCGGTACTGCCAGCCCTGGTGCCATTAACAGCTTTTGCCACTGGACAGGGTATTGATTTTGTGTAGATGTGTCCGTCTATTAAGATTTTTTTACAGCTGCAAGTGAGATTTTTGACGGTGTGTTAAAAGTGTTTGCTTTTTATCGTTAACCAGTACAAAACGCGCGTGCGGCGATCGTTATTACACGAGATATATATATATATATATATATATATATATATATATATATATATATATATATATACCTACTTACGTTTATGTGTGTGTGTATATATATATATATATATATATATATATATATATATATACATGTGTGTGTGTGTGTGTGTTGTGCATTTTTTTACGGTACAGTTCACCAGGTGCACGTTAAGGGTCTAGGTTTAAATGGATAGATGGGGGATATAACTGTTAAATCTAGATTTGAAAAGGTTAAGATTGTAGTGATCGTTGAAACATTGTCTTGGGAGTCTGTTCCACAGAGCAGTGTTTCGGGATGAAGCTGTTCGGGTGGAACTTACTTTTCGCCGATGGAAGACGGAGAGAATGTTGGTGGTTTGCTACAGTATAAGTTGCATATATTAGGTTGGTGCAAAAATAATGACGTTTTCTCACATAGTAACATATGTGAGAAAACGTCATTATTTTTGCACCAACCTAATAATATGTAATAAATGAAAGAAGCAGTCGATCCTGAAATTTAGTGCCGACTGATGCGGCCGGATTCATCCCCTTTCAAAATACATTAAATTCAGTTCTTTCGATTTCTCATATAAAACATAAATACATATATATATATATATATATATATATATATATATGTGTGTGTGTGTGTGTGTGTCTGTGTGTGTGCGTGTGTTTGCGTTTATGTTTGCGTGTGTGTGTGTATACGGGTGTAACAGCAAAATTGTCCAAATCGTGTAAATGGAAAATTGTCCATTTGTTAAATTGAGCACTGAATAGTTGTATCTTGGAAATGATTAAAGATATCTAACTGGAATTCTCCGAGGTTTTTTATAACACTACTGGACCCTACAGTTAGAACGTATAATTACTCTCCAAGCTTAACAGAAGAATCGTGATGAAATGACGTAATAATGTCGTTTTTTGACGTACTTTTTAACGTCAAAAAACGACATTGTTACGTCATTATTTTTGCACCAACCTAATATTAAAGACATGGGGGGGTTCTGATGGATGTTGCGACAATTATATTTCCAGTAATGTTCTATGATGTGTGCGCTGATGGTGTCAGTGATTGCCTTCTCCGTGTTAAGCACTTCGTTCGACTTTGACGAACGTCATTCTCGTTTTATTTGGCACTAATTTCCATTTTGGCTCAACTACAATAGCATTCATAATCTGGAGCTATCGGTGCCGGGATTGGCGTGTGGCTATGGTACGGAAAGAAAGCCTTGCTCCAATCTCCACATGTGTGAAGAACGTTGGCAAGGAGGGAAATATTTACGCAGAGGAGCGTATAGGGAAACATTCACACTGCACGTAGGAAGCAAACTCTAAGAGCAATCATGGTGAATAGGACTTCAAACGCAGATTTGTTTTAATCATTTAACCCAAGAAAGGCAATAATGCCACTAAGACGCAATGGGAGTGGAAGATAATAAGAAGACTGTAAGCGTTCTGGGATTGCAAAGGAAATATTTGTCGGAGATTATTTCCACAACGCCGAGAACAAATCACTGTAAGTTCAGACTCGAATATCGGCGGCAGAAAGAAATGCCGAAATCTCGATTCGCAAGTAATATCTCACAAATCCCAATGCACGTAACCAGTCAGAAAAATAACTCACTCTCCGACGAACGCAGTAGCCAAAATACACGAATTTTATTCTTCCCTTTCGATTCGAGAACATCAACTGCTTTTATCCGCCGAGCATTTTTTCCATTCGTTGACAACTGGGAGAGGACGCCCAATTTTAGCATATCAAAATACTTTTATGGCGACTCTTGTTTCTAATTTAAATATTCCGTCTTCAGCATGTCATGCGGAATACGTGCCCCTTTTTTGGTAAGTAATTTTCTTACACGTTGTCGCTTGGTTTGACGTGGTAATTCGCCGTGTTCTTCGCTATAAAGACTTTAATGAGCAGAAAAGACAATAAAAGAACAGGTTTCAGGAAAACAGAAGATGGCAATTGACAATACATTGAAATTTTTGAAAACTGCTGAAATCGGAGAAACGCAAATGTCGCAATCAGTTTTCTTTGTAAATGAAAAGAAAGGCGATAATGCCACTAAGACGCAATTGATTACTGAAAGTGGAAGGGTAAGAGAGGACATGGGGAGAAAGGACAATAAAAGAATAGAGTTCAGTCAGACAGAAAATGGCGATTGACATTAGAATT
>OZ010600.1:57084609-57099609 GCA_963932145.1 Acanthosepion lycidas | reverse complement strand
TTTTTTTCCCCTTGGGTATTGGTTTGTTGATTTACAAGCTAAAACACCTAAGGTTTTGCCGGACGAGTACTACTGCTTATATTGATAAGATTATTAGTTATATATATATATATATATATATATATATATATATATATATATATATATATATATAGATGCGGTATTGTATATATTGCACGCTCTGGTCTTCTTCAGGTGATAGACGCCGTCCAGTGTAAGACGATAAACTAAGTCCAATAGCAAGGCCTCTGATCAGGGGGCTTTGAGGAGCGTGGAACCACCTCTAAATTGCTGGTGTTTCCAGGTTCACCCTGACCTGGGGTGGTAGCACCTGTTAGGGTCCCAGATATGGACAAATAGTTAACCCCGAGACTGAGGTAAAAAGCATTATAAAAGTGTAAAAATAGGTTTTAATACAAGAAATATTTTGTAAAAAATTATTACCAGAAATAAATTTTTGAAGGAATACCAGCAATATGTTTTTGAAAAAAAATATTATCAGGAATACATTTTTAAAAATAATATTACTATCTTTAGGAAAAAATATATAAAAAAGAAAAATATTTTTTTAAATAATATTACTATTTTTAGGAAAAAAATATTAAGAGAAATAGGTTTTTGACAAAACAAAAATATTTCCAGGAAAAAAAAAAGTTGCCGGCATTAAATGACCCATTGATGTTTATATGGCGTAAAACAAAACAAAACAAAAACAATCAGGTGATAGACGTTAGAATTTTGAAGCCAGTCCTTTATTTTCTCTAGTGGTGGGGGTAGATTGTTCATGGCACATGAAACTAGAACAATCTACCCTCGTGGACTAAATAAAGAATTTGGTTCGAAATTCCAGCGTATATCACCTGAAGTAGGCCGGAACGTACAACGGTCGAAACGTCGTGAATATGTTCATAAAGATGAGGACAACAGCCGAACAATGTAAATAGTGCATATATATATATATATATATATATATATATATATATATATATATATATGTATATATATTAGGTTGGTGCAAAAATAATGACGTAATAATGCCGTTTTCTGACGTTCAAAAATACGTCAAAAAACGACATTATTACGTCATTATTTTTGCACCAACCTAATATCTCACAATCTGCCAGGAAATCCTAATCCGGGAACTTTCCGACACCTCCTCAAGTATTAGGTTGGTGCAAAAATAATGACGTAATAATGTCGTTTTTTGACATATTTTTTAAGGTCAAAAAACGACATTATTACGTCATTATTTTTGCACCAACCTAATATATATATTTCCCGGTCTGACCCACTTTCTAAAATCAATTTCTCAATATTCCAATGATCAGACTTGAGAATTTGGGGTGTGGGTAAAACTGAAAGATAATTTGACGAATGTTGTGTTAAGTGTGTTGAACAGCGGGAGCATATGCAGAATATAGTGTACGTGTCATGGCTGGGTCATTCTCATTGGTCGGGCTGAGAACTTTTCAGCACTAAATAAAACACTTTTCATCTCGTGTATATTTTTAAGCATTGTGAATACATTCTCGTGGAGTTTTAATTCCGGCTTCGAATTCTACCGGTGAATTCAAACCTGGCGAAAATAAAAATAAAAATTTAAGAAATCCAAAATTAAAATAAAATAAAAAAGTTACCGCGCTTTTATCAACGAATTCGATAGAGATCTGATTTATAGAAGCGTAATGTCGCTCCTTTTTCATTGATTACTCATACCTTTTGGCATGACTGTATCTGCCGAAGAACTCTTGCTTGAAATCACACGGGAATCTCGCATCTGTCCTGCCTTCAAACTGGTTCCCACACATCTTTTCCAGTCCGCTTGACGACGCGCGCTTCCCGCTTTTAAACTACTTCTGTTATTGCAATGGAAGAAGCAGACGATAGGGAGTTTGCGAACAACGATACGTGTCTTAGCTAGAGTTGGATGGACGCCATGATTTATTTGAAAGAATAGTCGATTTTTATTTTATTTATTTATTTTATTTTTTCATAGTACGATTCTTTTAACTGTGTTTTGTTCGAGTTACTGTCATTACCGTTAGAGCAAGCAAAGGATGTGCGGCTGGTGTATCGGATATCGGTGTGGTAAATGGAATTGGAGAACCGAGTTCAAATTCTGTGTTACTCAGTTGTTTTCACATTCGCGCAAAGGGTTTTGAAAAGAGAGAGAGAAAATAAAAAGCAAAAAAAAAAAAAAATACACCAGATGACGAGAGACGACACAAGAATGCTAGCAGGTTTCCAGCATGAAAGTAAGTAGCCGCTCTCGACGAGTGAGGGTGGCCATCATCAGTGAGTAGGGTAGAGTCAAAAAGGAATTATGGAACTATGGAAGGCCGCTGAGAATCAGTGAACTATGGTAAGTACAAGCTTGTCTTTACATCCCTTGGCTTGTTGCGGCGAAACACACACGTAACCACGACCCTCATAATTACAGCTTAAATTCTAGAGTAAACTACTCTCTCTAGCCGTGTATGTTACCAATGTAAGGGAAGCAAAATTCCAAGCCGTGGGAAAGGCAAAAAAAAAAAATCCACTGTCTTTCCAAAGAATGTATAATGAGTTAATTTTAGGGGACGCTGTGGATAAGTCTGAGAAAAATAATAACATTCCAAACGTATGTCAAAGATAACATAAAATATACCACAACCAAAACTCTGTTGCGAATTCCAGAGAAAAGCGATAATAACAACAAAAATTGCATATGAGATCTGGTAAAAACATGTAATGATAATAGCAAAAATTACAATAAAAGCACTGACAAAAAATGGTACCGGAAGACATTAGGTTTATAATATCCATAAAGTCATACATAGATATCCTCAAGGACATCTGTGTATGACTTTGTGGGTATGACGTTTTTACAAAAACACATACCCACCTTGTATGAACATTTCAGATATATCATTTCGCTTGGACCAACCTTAATTGTTTTATGACCCTTCGCGCAGAACTCTTCATTGCCAATTCAAGAAAGAAATTCGGATTACTAACACGAAAACAGAAAATGTCTCATATCGAGAATTTTTGACACTGAAAAACATAAGGAAAAAATTAATTATTTTTAACAATATGTGGAAATCTCCGCTTTTACCTGAAGACGGTCGCGAGACCAGAAACACGTGTAGTAAAATTATGGAAAACAAAGCTTAATATTTTTTTCTAAATAAATCCACATTACAACCAAAAACGTTTACGGCACCTCTCTTCTCTTCTTTTTAATATACATACTTTTCTCTCGTTGGAACTACTACAACCTCTTCCCTTATATATATATATATATATATATATATATATATATATATATATATATATATATATATATATATTAAAGTTCTTTTATATGAAAACTTTTGTGTTTATTTTGAACATTTTTATTTGTTAATGTTGAATAGCTATTCGCTTTGTGAATGAAACTAATAGCACATTTTCTCGCACAACATATTTGGTGACCCCGACAAAAAAAAGACATACTTTAATAGCCACTATATATATATATATATATATATATATATATATATATATATATATATACAGTATTTACATTATTCGGACTATTGTCCTCATCTTTGTCGCCATATTTATCATAACGTTTCGGCCGTTGTACGCTCCGGCCTTCTTGAGGTGGTTGTAATTTCGAACTGAACCCTTTATTTCAACGGCCGAAACGTTGTGATAAATATGGCGACAAAGATGAGGACAATAGTCCGAATAATGTAAATACTGTACATAATACCTCATCTCAGAAATATAGACATATATATATATATATATATATATATATATATATATATATATATATATATATATATACAAAAAAAATCAAAATTAAAAAAACAAAATGGAACGAAAGCATCACGAGACGACTGTCCAACAGATAGCTATCAAGCCAACGGAATTCATGCTAGCCAACATTACCAGTTGGTTTTCAATCATTGCATCCCAATTTTATCTAAGAAATATTACATCACAAACTGCAAACTTTTACAACGTCATTGCATCGCTACGGGCAGAAATAGTGGCAAAGATTCTTCTTTTGTTCCTGGCAGTCAGACTTGAAAGACGTTCTTATTCAGGCTCGTGACAATCAACATAAGATAATTACCAAATATCATATTTTATTTCAGATATCAAGTCCCCTATAAAGAAAACACATGTATGAACATTTCTGATATATATATATATATATATATATATATATATATATATATAGAGAGAGAGAGAGAGGGTGTCAGTTTAAATCGGCGGCATTAGCATTTCGTATTCCTTATTTTTTCTAGTTTTTAAATGTCTTTTCTGTACACGTTTATCGATTATACGAGAGACGAGACTAAGGTCAATGTAAATAAAGTTGGAACAGAGCACAAAGGAGAAACTGATTCATGCCTTTAACCTAACTAATTAAATCCAGTATCTTTCACAAGATGTCATTCCAGCTTAGGAATGTTAAAAAGAAAGGGAGATATGGAGAGCCATAACCATCTACGCTCCGAAGGGAAATTGTATTAAAAATGATATCTAACGATATAGACAAGCAAAATCAGATCGAGATATATATCAATATCACTGTATATATCTATATCTACCCGTATACTAGTGTTGTAAAAAATTATATATATATATATATATATATATATATATATATATATATATATATATATATATATATATATTCAAGTGTTTTTACCGTAACGTCGACATTGACGACATATTATGAAATGGATTAAGTCCGACAGTTATTTAAGATATATATACATATATGAAAAAATAAAGTTTTTAGATATGATATATTTATTGTTTAAAGTACTCAATACCATGGATAAAGAGTATGTAAATAAAAATGTGTACATTGAAGTCAAAACGCAAAGGCGATAGTCTGTTTCATGCTTAAACGCAACCGTCAGGTCATCTAAGAAGTACTATAATCCTTGATAATGGCAAATAGATTATCTGAAAGGTCTCAGTTCCAGAGATCAATTGGACACTTCTTACACACTCAATATCCTAACAAGAAATGACTTATACGCAAGCAAGAAAAATATAATAAAAAAACTTAATCATTCATATCTGCTCAATGCGTATCCAAATGTAAACAAATGACGTCACACATTATGAAATGGATAATGTGCTACAATTATTTTTAGACATTTTTATGTTTACGTTTGGATACGCATTAAGCAGATATGAATGTACGTGAGAGATTCATGGAAGATTGTAGTTTAAAAGAAGTAAAATCCACCTTGCTCCTCTGTGGCCTAATCGCTTAAGGCACGTCAGGCTGTATGACGGTTCCGTATAGGATACAGGTTCGAATCCTGTCGGAGGACGAATATTTTCTATGAAAATTCCTCGGACAGTCAGGCCGGTAAATGTTATTAATACTGTTTATTATAAAAAGAGAATTTACTTATATATTTTTATCTATAAAAAAAATTTATAAACATAAAAATGTCTTTTTATATATATATATATATATATATATATATATATATATATATATATATATATATATATATATATATATATATATATATATAGTCAAAACTCACATCAATCCAACTTCAATTTCAATCAACTTCAAGCCAATTTCTCCTTAATACACAGTGTAAGTGTAATATAAATAAAAATTTTCACTTAGCTGATTGATGCTATATGCAGCATCTCGACTCCAGAGTTTCGCAGACGAACCTTTTTAGAATCGTTTTGTCCTCTCGTTATGAGGTGTCAGCAATTATAAAGACATTAAGTCGGATTATATATAGGGATGTTTCATTAAAACGGATCAAAGTCAGAAGTAAATAAATCAGTGTTATTGGTGAAAATTTATTTATTTCTCTATTGGATCATGTTATTTAAGTCATGGCAATTATGTGTGAAAAATAATATCTCCCAAATGTCCGCCAAATCTGAAAGAAAAAAAAAAACAAACGTTTAAATTTAAACTTAATTCACATTTAAAATCAGTCCAAGTTATTCGAACACCTTTTATAATTGTACATTTGGGCAGCCTTAAAGAATTTTTTTTTTAATCTTGCAAGGCAGTAAAACCACTATGTCGCTAGGGGTTGCAGGGTGTGGAAGAATTATGAACAGAAACATTAAACAAGAGGAAAGAGTAATCAGTAGATAGCGATTGACAGTGTACTTAATTTTTTGAAGATTATATCAATAATTGTGTATTTGAGTAGCAATCCCTCTTTTATACATATTTGTTTGAAGACGACTGACAAGACACTGCTATTAAGCCTTTTTATTATATTTTCTTGCATCTATATAAATGATTTCTCCTTACCATACAGTGTAAAAACTGTCTAAATATACAGCTAGTCTATTAGCCATTATCAAGATTGATTTTGTTTCTCAAAATAAGTAGACTTATTTTAAACAATTGGAATATTTTAATTTCCAAACACGGTCAGCGTGTTGCGGCCGTGTTCATAAATATATAGAGGGTGATTGAACAGTAACAGCCTATTTTATGTATAATGAATTCTTCCATCATACTATAATTTTTATAAGTAGGGAGTTACTTATTAATCACCCTGTATATATATATATATATATATATATATATATATATATATATATAGGGCGATTGAAAAGTAACTCTCTCTCTCTCTCTCTCACTCTGTCTGTCTGTCTGTCTGTCTCTCTCTCTCTCTCTCTCTCTCTCTATATATATATATATATATATATATATAACTCCCTATTTTATGTATGATGAATTCTTCCATTTTACTATAATTTTTATAAATAGGGAGTTACTTTTCAATCACCTTATATATATATATATATATATATATATATATATATATATATATATTGAACAATATAGTAGATTTGCTACTTTAACCAACCCCAAAGAAAAAAGTCCCAGTGTGTTAAATCAGGTCTCCTGGTTGGACATTCATTCATATATATATATATATATATATATATATATATATATATATATATATATAGAGAGAGAGAGAGAGAGAGAGAGAGGGGTAGTAGTTCTTTATTTATATATACTCTATATATCGCGGAATGGCTTTTTTGTTTTATTTCTTCGTGTCCTCTACTAAGTAAATATTATGTCGTTCTTAATTGAAGATTGGCGCAACACAATCTTGCTTTTCCTATTTCCCCCCTACAGACATCATTAAATTCGATAAACATCTAAATCTCGTATTTCAAATTCTAACTCTGAACCCAGGGATTTTCTTTCTGCCAGAAACACGCGCTCTTTTGTAGGGCAATACGCAGAGCCTAGTGAAGACCAAAAGGCAGGATTACGAATTCTTTCGACGTAGGTATGAACTCGCAAAATTGACCCAATACAATCTTCTTCAGATTTTTCCCGTACGTGATTTCAAAAGGTCGGTTTTCAACGCTTTTCTCCGCTAGAAGAATTGACGAAACCAATCGGCAAATGATATAGGAGTCTTTTTCTAGCCTTGTGTCGGACTAAGCAAAAGCAATTCCCGCTTTATATCATATCAATTCCAATAATTCAAGTTAAGTAATGAAGAGTCAAACAGACGTTCTCCTGAGCTTCAAGTTGTTTAGAAGAGTTCGGAAGATAGATTTACCGATATCTACAAAAACCTATTTTGTCTATCTAGTCTCGCCACTCGCCACACTCTCAGGAGAATCCATCGTCCATCCCCACCTTTTCCCTTATCCCGAACACCAAATGCAATCGATAGGATTAAGCTGGGTAAAAAAAAAAAAAAAAAAAGAAAAAGAAAAAAGAAAATCTGCGCCACTACACGCCCTTGCCGAAATCCATAACTGTCTGTTTCTGTGATGTTGACTCGACGTTCATCGTGCTGAGGATGTGGTGGGATATCGATGCGTTTTATGTGGGTTAAAAATAGAGCGGCAGTTCTTCAAAGGGTGAAACAAAACAGCGACCAAAGGAAAGAAGATTAATGAACAATCGGGTTTAATTGATCATTTGATTCAGTTGCCAACGGAGTACCAATCAATTGCGACAGAATAATTTATGTATGGGAAGGCACTACTTACGCGGAAGAATATATGTTGCTCTTTACCTTGTTTCAAAAATATTAGTCTTTAGCCTTCCGATTAGGATCAGAATGTAACTTCTGCCTGCTGTAGAGCTCTGAATCATATGTTGACCTCAGAGTTTATTTGCCCAACAGTAGAAAAAAAAGATAGAAAATGAAAGCTAAATAAAATAAAAAAAGTAAAAAAAAGAGTTACTTTTCAATCGCCTTATATATATATATATATATATATATATATATATATTGAACAATATATTAGATTTGCTACTTTAACCAACCCCAAAGAAAAAAGTCCCAGTGTGTTAAATCAGGTCTCCTGGTTGGTCAGTCATTCATATATATATATATATATATATATATATATATATATATATATAGATAGATAGATAGATAGATAGAGAGAGAGAGAGAGAGGCAGTAGTTCTTTATTTATATATACTCTATATATCGCGGAATGGCTTTTTTGTTTTATTTCTTCGTGTCCTCTACTAAGTAAATATTATGTCGTTCTTAATTGAAGATTGGCGCAACACAATCTTGCTTTTCCTATTTCCCCCCTACAGACATCATTAAATTCGATAAACATCTAAATCTCGTATTTCAAATTCTAACTCTGAACCCAGGGATT
This sequence comes from Acanthosepion lycidas, assembly GCA_963932145.1. Classification (NCBI taxonomy): domain Eukaryota; kingdom Metazoa; phylum Mollusca; class Cephalopoda; order Sepiida; family Sepiidae; genus Acanthosepion; species Acanthosepion lycidas. The sequence continues at coordinate 57,090,963 of OZ010600.1, read as the reverse complement.
TTCTTTCTGCCAGAAACACGCGCTCTTTTGTAGGGCAATACGCAGAGCCTAGTGAAGACCAAAAGGCAGGATTACGAATTCTTTCGACGTAGGTATGAACTCGCAAAATTGACCCAATACAATCTTCTTCAGATTTTTCCCGTACGTGATTTCAAAAGGTCGGTTTTCAACGCTTTTCTCCGCTAGAAGAATTGACGAAACCAATCGGTTCAGGTTGAGTGCACAATAAAAGAACATGAATTAAGAAGATAGAAGATAACGATTGAGATTTCATTTAAATTCTTAAAGACCAAATGCATTAAAGCTACTAGGATGCAAGGGGTCAGAGAGTATGAGTAAAAACTACTATTTAGGAGAGATAACAATAAAAGAACAAGAATTAAGAACACATAAGATAACGATTGGCATTGAATTTAAATTTTGGAAGATCAAAGGCAATAAAGCTACTAGTATGCAAGCGATTCCTGAGTGTTAGAGAATATGTGAAACGCTACTATTAAGGAGAGAAGACAATAAAAGAATAAGAATTAAGAAGACAGAAGATAACGATTGTCATTGCATTTAAATTCTTGAAGATCAAAGGCAATAAAGCTACTAGGTTGCAAGGGGTTACTGACTGTTAGAAAATATGAGAGAAACTACTATTAAGAAGGAAGGACAATAAAAGAACAAGTATTATGAAGACAGAAGATAACGTTTGACATTGCATTTAAATTGTTAAAGATCAAAGTTGACTGGAACGCAAGAAACATGATGAGAGTTCCACAAGCGAGAAGTGCGAGAGAAGAAACTGTTAGCATAGAACTTAAGTCTGCATTTAGCCAACTATAAAAAGTTGAAACCTTTCCGCCAATCGAGTACTGCGCTTAAATTCATAAAGTATAGGTACCATAGAGGGCCGTTCATCAGAACAATTACCATTAAAGTATCTATACAAAAATGCACAGGGAAGCTACGGTAGTGCGGTGGGGAAAGTGAGCGAAGCCGAGATGCAAAGGCAGGACCGATAAAATTGCAGATTCTTCTTTTTATTTTATCACAGAGTGGAGTAATCCAGTAAGCAAACACACACACACACACACACACACATATATATATATATATATATATATATATATATATATATATAGTGAGTCGCCCGTATTCGCGGGGATTAGGGACCAGAACCAGCCGCAAATAGTTAGAATCCGCGAATACTTTCGACCGCCACCCCAAAAAGTGCTTTTTGATTGTTAAAGCCCCATGTACCGTAAACTTTCATCCCAAATACTTTAGAAACATTTTAAACCCTTTTAAAAACATTTTTGAAAAATATTAGGTTGGTGCAAAAATAATGACGTAATAATGTCGTTTTTTGACGTTAAAAAATACGTCAAAAAACGACATTATTACGTCATTATTTTTGCACCACCCTAATAGTATCTATGGCCATGCATTTAGCGTAAATTTTCTTCATACGTACAATAACCGTTTTTAATTACGCATTGATCGATACAACCATTGAAAATACTGTATAAAATATGTGTGACAAGACATAAAATATAAACTTTAAAACATTTTCTAAAAATAGAATTGTGATGATGTCCCCAGCATAGACCACTTTTAAGACCCCAGCGGCAGCCCCTAACAAAAAACAAAGCCCAAACATTACGCATGATTTTGAGTTTGGTTTTTACAATGAAGATGTACAATTCTGTCAATTTTTACCATAAAAATTCACTATTATCGGTTTTACGTCACTTAAATAACAGGAAAATAATACAAGAATATTTTATTAGGTTGGTGCAAAAATAATGACGTAATAATGTCGTTTTTTGACGTATTTTTAAGGTCAAAAAACGACATTATTACGTCATTATTTTTGCACCAACCTAATATTTTTCAAAAATGTTTTTAAAAGGGTTTAAAATGTTTCTAAAGTATTTAGGATGAAAGTTTACGGTACATGGGGCTTTAACAACCAACCTAATAAATATGTTCTATCGAAAAAATACGCGAATCGAGGGTGTTATCAAAGAATAATTTGTACATATGTTCTTCAGAAAAACACGCGATTATTCGGGGTTTCCGCGAATAACAAAGTACATATGTTCTAACGAAAACTCCGGGAATGTCTGAAGCCGCGAATGGTGAAATGCGAATAGGCACGTTCTCATAATATATATATATATATATATATATATATATATATATATATATATATATATATATATATGTTGTGGCCTTGTAAGGGCCAGGATTAAAGACACGAGAGAAGAATTGAGTTAAATATATATATTGACAGAAACAATAATACAAAGATATACAAACTTGTGTTACAGTAAGAATGTTCGGTCCGACTGTCAAAGCTGACTACTGTAAATTTTCCTCTCCAAAAGGCAGTACCCGCTTCTTTTTATAGCTGGGAGAGTCCATGCTTGCGTGGGTAAATTACCATAGCAATATATATATATATATATATATATATATATATATATATATATATATATATATATATATATACAGTGAGAGAGAGAGAGAGAAAGAGAGAGATTATTTAGGAAGCATTATATATATATATATATATATCGAAAGAGAAAAAGTCAGTGTGGACATTGCAATCTACATTGCATAGTGACTGACAGTTTCACGATTCACTGTCACAAAGAGTATGTTGTCAGGTTGATCAAGTCTGAAGATCGAATTGAACTGTAAAAATGACAGTCAACATACAGTGTTAATTCCAATGGCCACGCTACCTGTATGTACCAAATTTCTGTCTCAGATAATCAACACTCTTACCCCATAGGTATAGCAAAAATTTAAACAACATATATATATATATTTATTGCGTGTGCGTGTAGGGTGAGTGAGTTATAATAATTACATTGAGCTCTTTTTGTCGATCAGTTTTAAAGTTTTATATGAATACCATTCACTTGGATTATAAACCAACAACGGATTATTGTCTCTCTCTCTCTCTCCCCATATATATATATATATATATATATATATATATATATATATATATATATATATATATATATATATATTAAAGAAAAACAGGCCGTTTAAGGCTCCATTATAATAGTTTATTTCACCAGAGACCTTTTAAAGTACCATGGATCATCAGACATCACTTCCAAAAGGTGAAACGAAAAATGAAATGAAAATTTACACTTTTGACGGGTAGTATTAAGTTTATGTAATTTAGCAGAGAGTGTAGCGAGGAATGCTGTGAGAGACATGGTCGATTTTAGAGAGGTTTTATTTTAATATTTCTTTCTATCATACTTAGTATTGAGGAAGAAGGGAGCGGACTATTGACCTATTTAATGGGTCAACAAAACGGAAATGATATGTTGAAAGGGAAGGAGAGAAGAGAGAAAAGGAAAAAAAAGAAAGAAAGAAGGGAGAAGTAATGTGAAAAGAGATGTATTTAGGGTTTACGAAGGAAGAAGAGGGGTGGTATAGTTTTAGCAATTTAGGTAAAAAAAAAAAAAAGATTTTAACGTTTGATAGTAATTTAATTTAAATGTTTAAAAAAAATCTCCACGAAGAAATTAATTTAATGCTTGTTAGCTATTTAAATATTTAACTCTTTTACAAATAATATTAGTTAAATACTATAAATATATATATATATAATATAATAATATTAGTTAAATAATAATATAATAATATTAGTTAATAATAATATAATAATATTAGTTAAATACTATATATATATATATATATATATATATGTATGTATGTATGCATGTATATATTTAAATAAAATGTATATATTTAAATAAAAAATGTACCATATAATTTATATATGACTTTGAAATTGACGGAATGAATTGCTTTATCGTCAACAATTCTTCTGAAAGATCGCTTGCATCTATAATAATAAAAATGGCGAAGCCGATAAAGGTAGACACACGGAGTAAATAAGTCACAGCTAAGATAAATTCGTTACTAAAAGAAAGAATAAAATCGGTGTAAATATCTATATACTATATCTATACTGGGTGTGATGCGTAAATTTTCGCCATTTTATATTGTTAATTTCGCGCATGCGCTTGATTTGTATTTGATTTTGCCGACTGAACAGTATAATAGGGTCAGTTGAGCACGGTCTGTGAGAAAAAGAGCAAAATGACACAATTCAGTCCGCCAGAAATTTAGAAACGTCATGTTATATGCTTGACATTTGCACCGCAAATCCCAATTCAGTGTGTTTGGGTATAAATCTGAGGACAATCCAGAGGATTCAGAAAGAGTTGGATGAGTGATTACGAAGCCAAGGCAGCTCGGAAAAATCTCTCCGATCATTCTGATAAGAAAAGAACTTTCAATTTGTTGGTGAGAGCCTCAGGCTCAACAACGAGGTCCACATCAAGTGCCTTGAGGAGTTAGTGCTACTCTGGGTCAAGAGGGTGGCTGCTGGAAAATCTTATGTCTGGCAAAAGGGCTCTGCACCATGTCACACAACCCAGTCATGTAATTTCTGTGACCACACCACGCGTTATATCTGGCTACCTAACTCCCCATTGATTATTATGTGTGGGGTGCAGTTCAGAGAGAGATCAAAGAAAAGACTCCTTGTAACACCTAAGAACCCCTTGATTATTTTGTGTGGGGGCGTAGTTGAACGAGACGCCAGCAAAACTTCTTGTAACACCAAAGATGAACTGAAGGCAAGAATTATGGCAGCATTCATCAACTTAAACATGGATACCGTCCAGAAGAGTTGCAGGAGAGTCCGAAGTCGTCTACAGTTCGTGGTTGAAGTCAATGGCGATCTTATCGAATAAATTTACTCTTATTTTTTTAAGATATATTTGTGTAATTTTGGTAAATACATTTCTTAAAATGGGATGTCAGTGTTATTTTCATTTTTGCATATTTTAGACGACAATTCGTGCCCTATATATATATATATATATATATATATATATATATATATATATATATATATATATATATAACGGACTTCGGATGCAACAGACAAAATCTGCAGGCAAAATTTTTAAAAATCTGCAGGAAAAAAAAAATTCCAAATTGTAAACGATGTATTTCAAAATTTGTGGGCTTAGCAGAACGAGTCGTATTAGTTCTAAAAGTGACCCCTTGGCGGCGGTACCCGGTTTTTCAATTGTAAACAAAGACAGGTGTACAGTATATAAAGTACGATACATTAGCGCGTGCGTGAGAAAGTAGCTGTGAGAAATCTATTATTTTTGTTATTTTGATTCATATATCTATATTAAGTATATATTTATTTATGCCATATATACATGTTTATAGTATTTACATTATGATCATAGCTACTGGTAGTTACTATAGTGGTTTTATAACTCAAAAATAATCCCTACACGTCTACGGACAATAGATTTAACGGACCCCACCCATTGGTCCGTTGATGAGAGGTTCGTCTATATCTATCTATCTATCTATCTATCTATCTATATATATATATATATATATATATATATATATATAATAAATTAACTGATTTAAAAATGGTTTCTTCGCTACACAAGCATTACCATGTTTCAAAAACAGAAAACAAAACTTTCAAATTCAATTAAATTAAAAGCATTAGTTCTATTTCGTCTTCAAGCGAATTTTGGAAGTGAAGACGAAACAGAACTAATGCTTTTAATTTAATATAATTAAATTTGAAGTTTTTGTTTTCTGTTTTTGAAACATGGTAATTCCTGTGTAGTGATGAAAGGATATTTTTAAATCAGTTAATTTATAATATTTATGCAATGTAAATATACATTGAGAACTTTTTGTTTAGTAAAAAGAAAAATATCAATAAGAACATCGGATTACATACCTTACTCTCATTCCTTTTTTACTATAATATATATATATATATATATATATATATATATATATATATGTGATTTAAAGATGGGAATGTCATCAATTAATAATAACAACGTGTTATATATTACACTTTTGTAAATGAAGTGTGTGGATTTCGGTATTTTCTTTAGAAAAATCTAGTTATTCATATTGACTAATTCTAATTATAAATCTCATCATTGTGTCATTTGTTACCAGTCGACAACTGAAGAATTCGACTAAAAAAAAAATCAAAAGGAATGTCCTGTCTGAAATGATGGCACTGTGTCTTTGAATGTCGTCAATAAAAGTTCGTTTGCCGTTAAAGATAATTCGTATTTATCCCGATGTCCATCAGCGCATCGCAGAGAAGTTAACATACTGATAACATTTGCTATTTATAGAGAAGAGACGAGCCTCAAAAGAAACGAGAGAAGAAAGATTACGATAGAAACTATGAATATCTGATAAGAATATCGACTTTTATAGCAAACATTGCACCTATATATAGCGCTTTGCCTAAAAGACAAG
>OZ010600.1:56922109-57082109 GCA_963932145.1 Acanthosepion lycidas | reverse complement strand
AAACAGAAAAAGTCACAATAGAAAAAAAAAAGATGAAACAGAAATAAATAAAGAAAGAAAGAAAATGCCACAAAATGCCACAAATAGAAAGAAAGATAAAATGCAGTACCAATAGATGCCATAACGTCAAGTAGAGATTTCAGACTGACAATATTAATTTAACATCAAAATTTCTGCGTAAAACTTTGGGGGTTTGTTTGTTTTACCTGTGCACCATTTTTTTCTTATTTCCGAATAACATGTCACACTTTCAAGATTTTTTTTATTCTTTTCATTGTAAAATTGCAGCATGTAGAAACATTAATATGCCAAAAATATGAATTTACCAAAATGTGTGTTATACCAACAAAAAAAAATCGAACAGCCAATGCTGGTTCACCCCTGCCTGTGCTGCAGCAGCCACTATATATTCAATATCTATTTTGGGCTCCTCGGCGTGGTGTAATGGTTAGCAAGCTTGTCTCGCTAGATCAGTTACGACTGAAAAGTGAGTTCGATCGTCACTAGGTACCACATATTTTCAGCCTTGTGGCACATCTAAGCTACGCTTAGAAAATAACTATATTCAATATCTATCACGGTGGAGTAATGGATAGCGGCTCGGATCGAGGAATCGGAGAGTAGTGTTCGAATTCCGGTCGAATCCATTACATTCATTTACGTGCTAATCCTCCTCTTCTCCCAGATATGAGTAATAGGGCAGACTAGGTACTATATCTGTAGCAACCTACTGGCAAAAAAAATCTGCCTCGTCAGTCATCTATCGAATGATACATGATCGCCTAAACGTGTATCACGTATGGCACATAACTAACTGCATTCAGAACAGCGCGCAATTGATGCAAAAAAAGTTCTTGAAAATGCAAACTGTAGCTATGCACAAGTAACCCAGGTTAAGATCGAAAACAAACAAATTGGACCCCGAGAAATCTGGAAGATCTCCAATCAAATTCTGAATAGAGGCAAAGCATCTGTGCCCACTAATATAAACGACAATGAAGCCGTCTCTTCTTCGTCTTCGCCTCAAGGAGTAGATGACATCGGACTTTCCTTTCAAATATAGATGACAACTGACACCCACATCCCGACTTCCCTCGTCTCACTGAGCGACAAGCCGTACTGATTTCGATCGACTCGATCCACTGCTGATGTTCTGTCATTGCTCAAAGAATTATTGAGGCATTAGACAAAAAATATATCGCCAGAACTATAGCATTAGATATCGCAAAGATCTTTGACAAGGTGTGGCATAAAGGATTGCTGCAAAAGCTCTATAGCTTTGGAGTCATTGGAAGAGTCTTTTGAGTGATAAAGTTCTTCATAGTTCTTCTGGAGGAGTTCAGGCCCGAGGAACCAAAGCAGGCGTCCCCTAGTGTTCTCTTCTGGGACCATCCCAGTGGAATAAAAAATATCAACCGGGAATTATGCCCGGTCTTAGCGAGATTATTAACCGCTACTTGAAGAACAAATCTTTCCCAAGTCTGTGTAAGATCTCAAGTGAATGCATGGTTTTCAAGGTCGCGGGTGAATTCAGTATAGACCTATCAGTACCCTCAGTGCCATTAGCAAGCTGTTGAGACTATAGTCAACGAATTTTTGTTGATCACCTAAATAGGAACAATCTCTTGAGCGACAAGCCGTACTGGTTTCGATCGACTCGATCCACTGCTGATGTTCTATCATTGCTCACAGAATTAGTGAGGCATTAGACAAAAAATATACCTCCAGAACTATAGTATTAGATATCGCAAAGGTCTTTGACAAGGTGTGGCATAAAAGATTGCTGCAAAAGGTTTATAGCTTTGCAGTCATTGGAAGAGTCTTTTAAGCGATAAAGTTCTTCATAACGAGTCCCTGGAAGAGTCCGGACCCGAGGAATCAAAGCAGGCGTCCCCTAATGTTCTCTTCTGGGACCAACCCACTTTTTAGTTTACACAAATGATCTGCCTAAGAGTATACACCGATCATTTCTGAATATCTTAGCTGATGATACAATGGTATATTGATGCATCTCCAAAAGTCTAGATGACTAAAGTTTGGCAGCTGATCTCTCCTCTGACCGAGCTCTAACATCTCAGCGCGGATAAAACAGGCTGGTTACATTCAATGCCTCAAAGAACAAACTACGTACATGCCGACATTGCCGATCGGAACATGAACTATCCTCAATCACAATGAATGGATGCTCCCTCAGTGGTGAGGTAGGGGTCGTACCTTGTGCACCTGTTGGGCCTTAAACTCAACCCAGACTTCGTGGAGCTCGTGCATACGATCCACGGCTAAAGATACTGGGAAAGTAATCGGTTCTCTGTACCCCTTCACTAAGTACCCGACTCCTCGTTCTATCCCCTACTTTTACAAGAGCCAGATCAGGTTTTACATGGAGTGCTGCTGCCATATATAGGCAAGAACTGCCCAGTCTTCAGTTTTGAGACTCGATAGATTCCAAAAGCGTCCAATTATTTTCCACCTTACAACCTCTTTCTTCCACACAGAACATTGTAAGAGTCTCACTTCTCTATCGCTCTTTCTATGGAAAGTGCTCGGACGAACTTCATTCCTTAGTTCCACCAGTTCTAACTTTCACAGATCTAAGATCCATAATTCCACGTACATTTTAGCGAACCATTTTCATATTCCATTTATGAGATTTACTCGAACAGCTTCTTCCTGCGGACCGCCGCTCTGTAGACCCGACTACCAAAAGAGCTACTATCATGACCTGTTCAAGTCTAGGATTAACCGTTATTTTCTCCACATGTCTGCATAAATTGTAGCTCTTAATCTGTAACATTCTACCTCCAGTGGCCCCCGGGCTTTGTACAGGATGAACATGTTATCTTCCCAACATATCCGCATTAACATTGTCACTTATTTTGTGAGCCTCTACTTCGAATGGCTTCCGAGAGACTTTTATAAGATGAATATATTATCTTCCCCAAATATCCGTATAAACTGTATCTTATTCTGTAAACCTCTACCGAGCAGAGAACATCACGGTGAAAAAAAAATAAAATAAAATAAAGCCGAACGTAGGAGGACTTCTCTTCTTACGAACCTCAGATGTCTGTTTAGTTCAAATTGTTTCGTCCCAAACTGATTTTTCTCTTTTGTCGTTCTTCTAATGTGTTCCTTCAGAACGTGGCCGACTTCGGTTCTTCTCAACTTCCTATGTCTTTTTAATCTGCAAGTTCACCTTCCACCTTCATCCCTCTTCTGTCATCAATTTCAACGAGCTCATTAAAATGTTTTACCTGGTTCTCTTGCTTTTCTTATAACCAGTGACTGTTAGATTCGCCAAGCCCTCTTTCTTCATTGTGTGTCCCAGAAATTTCAGCTGTCTCTTTCTGATTGCAAATATAAGATTTTCTTATTTCGCGGTTCATTTTTTCCCCATAAAACTCTATCGGTCGATGTGGCTGTGTGCCAGCTTAAGTTAAACTTAATAAATGTCAATACAGAGCCGTTTATTTGAGCACACGTTTCATCTGTCTTTTAGAGGGCTATTCAAGAAAGACGTATGATATTACTGTCATAAACAAACTCCGGCGGCCATATTGAAAGTCATAAATTCTGTATCGTTTGCCAAATGACAAACACACGATACCAACTAAAGCACACAAGCTTCTCATTCCTACCATAAGTTGCACTCTAGTGTATTTCAACGAGTAAGAAAAAAGATTGCTTGGCCTTCGGTCTGGCAGCTTCAAGTTTTATTTATTATTTTTAGTTTTGAGCAAAGGAAAGAGCGCTGAACTGTCTAGGGATATCAGTCCTCTTACAATGCAGTCTGGACAATCTCCCACATATTAAGAGAAAATGCAGTCAGCAGAAACGTGGTTCTATAGCAGGCACATGGACGAAATTTGCCAATCCACTACACCTCCCTGAACCGAATAGTTTTAATACGTTTGGTTGTTCTTGAACGTTTTTATCAACCTTTTTCCTTATATTGCATTATCCTGATCTGAAGAACTCATAATTTCTTCTCTGTCAAGATTTTCTAACATCACGACGTGTTCCTCTTCACTTCTAGGTCTTAATTGGTCAGAATCCTATTTAACAATTCACTACATTAAGCTAAGCTAAATTCTTTTCAATTATTGTTGTAATAGAGTTCGTAGGTAGAGTAATATATCTCGATTTACTGGATTTGCAGGAATGTTTCATTCTTTTATTTTGAAGTATTTCACGAGCCTTTTGTTTTGCGATGAATATGAAATAATTAGGATATTAGAGGAGCTTAAATGTATTGCAATGCATTTCTCCTTGTCATGTAAATACTGAGGGATACAATTCTTAAATAGAATCCCATGGTTATTCCAGATTTTATTTTGTTATCATGGTGAGAATAGAAATTTATTAAGTCATTTTTATTATTTGACTTAGAGAGTGCGATGAAAATAAAAATAACACTGATATCTCATTTTAAGAGATATATTTACCAAAATTGCAAAAAATATCTTGAAATAGTAAAGAGCTCTCGACAACTTTGGGATCTCCTGCAACTCTTCTGGACGGTCTCCTTGTTTAAGTTGATGAATGCTGCCATAATTCTTGCCTTCAGTTCATCTTTGGTGTTACAAGAAGTTTTATTGCTGTCTCGTTCAACTGCACCTCCACACAAAATAATCAAGGGGTTTGCAGTCTCGGAGTTAGGTGACCAGATGTGAGGGGTGACGTGGTCACAGAAATTGTTTGACAGCCATGGTTAGATACTCCAGTTTGTGTGGCATGATGCAGAGTCTTTTTCCCAGACACAGGGATTTCCAGCAGCCACCCTCTTGACCCAGTGTAAAACTACCGCCTCAAGGCTCTTAATGTAGGAATGCGTGTTGAGTTTGAAGCCCAGTGGGATGGTGAATGGAGTCATAACGTGGCCATCACTAGTGATCACCCCAAACATATTCGTAATCACTATTAGTCTCATCTAACTCTTTCCGAATTCTCTGCACTTTCCTCAGATTGAAACCCAAACACTCTGAAATGTTTGCAATGGATCTTCCGGTGCGGATGCCAAGCAGTACAGAATGCCGTTTCCAATTTTCTGGCGGAGTGAATTGCGTCATGTTGCTCTTTTCCTCACAGACGGGGACTCACTGACCCTACTATAGCGTATAAAATGAAAAACAAACAACGCGCATGCGCGAAATAAATAATATAAAATGGCGACAATTTACGCATCGCAAACTATACAGTAGGCATTTAGTTTTTGGTAATTATCAGTACTTTTTTTTGCCAATAATAATGGTGATGCTACTAACAAACAACTTGCATGAGATATGGTCATGTAATCTGATGGTTAGAAGGTCTGCTTTCCGACCATGCAACCCGGGTTCGAATCTCACCCTGGCCGATTCGTCAGGAAGATGACTTCATGTAATCGATCTGGGGCAGTTCAGCACATTTTTGAAATTGCCTGAAAAAACATACCACAGATTTACCCAAGCCTTATGAGCGAAACTGTGTAGACAGAACTACTTTCGAACCGTCTATAGTTTTGCTAGCACGAAGTCACAAGTCATCGTGACCGAGGGTTTGAGCGTACCGGTTTTGTTTCACACTATTGATCACGCCAGATAATGTGCACGTTACCTGAAACTATAATTAAGGACCAATCAGCAGACTATCACTCCCCCCTCTCTCTTTCTCTCTCTCTTCCTCCTCGTGTTTCATGTTTCTTTCTTTTAATCGCTCTTTTTCATTATTCGCTTTATTTTCTCGGTCACTCTCAGTCCACCCCCTCTCACTCTCTCTTTCTTTCTCTCGCTCTCTCTCTCTCTCTCTCTCTCTCGCTACCTCCTCGTCTCTCATCTTTCTTTTTTTTAATCGTTCTTTATCATTATTCGCTTCCTTTTCTCGGTCTCTCTCAGTCCCCCTCTCTCTTTCTCTCTCTCTCTCTCTCTTCCTCCTCGTCTCTCATCTTTCTTTCTTTTAATTGCTCTTTTTCATTATTCGCTTGATTTTCTCAGTCTCTCTCAGCCCCTCTCTCTCTCTCTTTCTCAGTCTCTCAGTCTCTCTCTCTCTATCTTCCACCTCGTCTTTCATCTTTCTTACTTTTAATCGCTCTTTTTCATTATTCGCATTCATTTCTCTCTCTCTCTCTCTCTCTCTCTCTCTCTCTCTCTCTCTGTTCCTCCTCGTCTCTCACCCCTCTTTCTTCTAATCGGTCTTTTTCATTATTCGCATTCTTTTCTCGGTTTCTCTCAGTCCCTCTCTCTTTCTCTCTCTCTCTTACTCCTCGTCTCTCATCTTTCTTTCTTTTAATCGCTCTTTTTCATTATTCGCTTTCTTTTCTCGGTCTCTCTCAGTCCCTCTCTCTCTCTCTCTCTCTCTCTCTCTCTCTCTCTCTCTCTCTCTCTCTGTTCCTCCTCGTCTCTCATCCCTCTTTCTTCTAATCGGTCTTTTTCATTAATCGCATTCTTTTCTCGGTTTCTCTCAGTCCCTCTCTCTTTCTCTCTCTCTCTTACTCCTCGTCTCTCATCTTTCTTTCTTTTAATCGCTCTTTTTCATTATTCGCTTTCTTTTCTCGGTCTCTCTCAGTCCCCCCCCTCTCTCTCTCTCTGTCTCTCTCAGTCTCTTTCTCTCTTCCTCCTCGTCTCTCATCTTTCTTTATTTTAATCGCTCAATATTTCTTTTCTCGGTCTCTCTCAGTCTCTCTCTCTCTCCCTCATTTCGTTTTTCTCCCCTCTTTTTACTTTCACTACATTCCCACACTTTTCACCATCTATATATCTATCATTCTCTCTGTCTATCGGATCTATTTTCTCTCTCCGCCGATTTTCTCTGACTTTTCCATTTTTCTCTCTTCCCCCCCCCTCTACATTTTCTCTCCATCTGCCAGTCTGTCTCTTTCTTCTACTTCATTCTTTCTCTCTTTCATTTCTCACATTGTCTTTAATTCAGAGCCTGTCATTTTGTAGGCTTTTTTTTACAAAGTACCAGAACGTGTGCTTAAAACGTAAGCATCATGCTTTCTCTGAGTATAAAACTGACTTTTGATAAAAAAAAAAAGTCTTCTTTGAACAGGAATCGTCTGAGTAACGAACCTCTTATAGTCGATACCATTATTAGCTGTTAATATCTGTGTTTCCACTGTTTGAATGCTTTAAGCTCCTGGGGAGTTTGTTCATCGATATGTAAACCTGTCAATGTTTGGTAAGAGCGGTTGGATGGATGAAAGGACATATTAAGTTCTTTCAGCATTGTCATGCGTCTTGTTTTGCAATTCGAAACGTCTATCAACATATAGAGGTTCTACTGAAGAATAAAAACTAAGGTAAGAAAATAAAGAAATAAAAAGGCGGCGGAAAATAAAAACAAAATTCGCTGCTAGGAAAAACCGGAAGTGTGATGACGACGATAGTGACGCCATCAGCAATCTGAATAAAATCGAAGAGAGAAAAATAACAATTGACCAACAAGGAGAGTAAATTGAAAGGAGGGCCAGGAAAGACGAAGAAAAAAAAAAGAAAAGAAAATATAATGTTGAAAACCTCCACATTACATCGCACGAATTTTCTCTCTACATATACCAAAGGCTGTGGATTTGGGAAAGTGGGTCAGGCAGAAGACGTTTCAGCATCCAAGAGTGTTGAAATGTTCTCGGCCTCAAAAGAACCTGCTAAACAAATTTTAGCAAATGCCCAAACATCAGAATATTTTTCGCGCAGTTTACTATACAGTGGAACCTCCGTTGACGAACTTAATTCGTTCCTCAAGGCAGTTCGTAACCCGAAATATTCGTAAACCGAAACTATTTTTCCAATAGGAATCGATATAGAGAAAAAAGTCACAGTACAAGAAAAATTATTATTATAAATATTATTATTAATGTCAGTATAGTGTCCTTTTATAGTCCCAGTAAACAGAAATAGCTCCCTCAGAGAGGAGAATAACAAGACAAGTTGAGAGAGCTCTTGATTATTCATGATAACGATTTTACAAATTTCGTGTTGGTGGTGACATTTTTTAAAAAAAATCTAAATTAAAACATTCTTCATGTATCATAATTCGATGAACTTTTGTCAAAAAACAAAAGTTCATCGAATTATGATACAGGAAATCAATTATTTTACAAAACGTCATAACCCTATATATATATATATATATATATATATATATATATATATATATATATATATAATAAATTAACTGATTTAAAAATATGGTTTCATCGCTACACAGGAATTACTATGTTTCAAAAACTTCAAATTCAATTTCATTAAATTAAAAGCATTAGTTCTGTTTCAAGAAGAACACAGGATTACATATCTTGCTGTTTTTTCTTTTGTTTACTATAATACATATATATATATATATATATATATATATATATATATATATATACACACACGCGCACACACACGCACACACACGCACACACACACACATATGTGTGTGTGTGTGTGTGCGTGTGTGCGTGTGTGTGTGTGTGTGTGTAGGTGATGAATTGGATCGTATTTACGATTCCAATGGAATAAATTATGACCATGGAATATTAGTGTTTAAGCCTTTTTATTATATATATATATATATATATATATATATATATATATATATATATATATATATATATATATATATGCAGTAAAACCTCTGTTCACAAATTAGTTCTTCAAGGCCGTTCGTAACCCGAAATGTTCATAAACCGAAACTATTTTTCCAATAGAAATCAATACAGAGAATAAAAGTCACAGTGCAGTACAACTGGAAAAGAAAAGCACACCACAACATACGAATATATACAACATGGCGGTCGACTCAGAAACTATTCCGTTCGGGTTAAACTCAGTTCGGCAATGTTGTTCGAGAACCGAAATTTTGTTCGATAACCGAGGCATTTTCATTTCGAATTTTTCGTTCGAAAACCGATTTCTTCGACATGCGAGACACTCGAGAACCGAGGTTGCTCTGTATACTACTTGGATCCTGAAAACTTCCCGGTGGTTTAGCATACTATTTGGTGCTGAAAAGTTATCAATGTGACCACATTTCCATAATCTAATCATCACCAAACGTAATTTTTGGTACAATTTTGTATAATACTTGGGGGCTCATAGTTTCTCGTGCTTACCCAATTACCAAAATCTAACGAAGAGCCCAAACATAATTTTTAGTACAATTTTGTATAATACTTGGGTGCTGCAAAATTATCGATGTGACCCAATTACCGAAATCTAACCAAATAACCAAACATAATATTTTCGCATTGTTTAGTATACTAGTAGGGTGCTGAAAAGTTTCAATCTGAACCAATTACCAAAATCTAGCCTCATGATCAAACAGTTTTGGCACAGTTTTGTATACTTCTGAGGTGCTGAAAATTTATCGATGCCACCCGGTAACCAAATGACCAAACATAAGAAATTCTTTGACTAGAGTTTAATATGCGAGGGGTGTTCAAAAGTTTAGAACTCAAAATTCTTCAAAATTTAACCAAATAACCAAACAAAACATTTATTGCACGAGGGAAGTAGTAATTTCGGGAGAGAAACCAACTGCCAAAATCAAATCAAATGACGAAACAATACGTTTTCTGAGTTTAGTAAATCTAACTTTTTGCTTCCTCGAGCCTATTTTCTATAAATATTCGCCGCGTTAATTCGCGTTAATTTTTTTCCGTAAACCTTTGACCATGTTTCATTGTGACTTTGCACAGCTGATTACTCTTACCTTTCGTATAATTAATTAATAAACAATTTCACATATTTTATCGACTTCTTGCAATATTATACCGAAATTTTTTTATAAATAGTAGTAGTAACAACACAGCTCTCATTTATTGACTTCTAGTATGCTGACTGCTGGAAAGTTACACGGATTCTTAAAACAATGTAAATACGTAACTCTCTCGTTATGTTGACCCGTTCAGATATTCTAATCATACTAACGCTAATAATTCTGTTGTCTTGTATAAAAAAAACAAATTATTTTTGTGGGACCTTCTTTTATGAGGGTCTACCTAATTCGTTTATTTCAATTTGAAAGAAAACATATACTCAATCATAAAATTTATTTAAATTTGTAGAGCTGCGTTTGAAGATTATTTTTTCTTCGCTTTTCACACGCTAATTCCTCTCTCTCTCTCTCTCTATATATATATATATATGTATATATATATATATGCGGCAAAAGAAAAATCTGTAATAATTGTCTGGATTTTTGTAATAGATTTCTGAATTTCTAGGCGTCGATATTTATCTGATGAGGGGAAATATATTGAAATATATTTAAGATTTTTCCACAGATATCCTAACTAATTCTTATTCAACACAAAACAGAGGGCTCGTCAAATACTTCAAAATAAAAGTAAAATTAACCATCCCAGTTAATCCAACGAATCAGGATATATTACTCTACCTGAGGAATATACCATAACAACAATTAAAAAAGCACAATGACTTACTCTCCTGATTTTTTTAATCATTTATGATTCGTTTTCGTTCTTTCTTCCTTGTATTTTGGTCTTTAGTCACCTGGCAGGCACCTTTTGTATTAGTTTTTGGCAATATTTTAGTTTTATATATATATATATATATATATATATATATATATATATATATATATATATATATATATATATATATATATATATATATATATATGAAGATATGTAAAAAAAATAGGAAGGAACACGTAAGGTAAATAATCCGGCGTTTTTTAGTATTTTTGTTTTTATTTTTTTATTTTTTTTTAAATAATTATAATACATATATATATATATATGTATATATATATATATATATATATATAACGTCATCCACAGACAGACTGTTTCGCAGTTTCACAGCTCATCACTGTGACTAGACATCCGGTTGCCTCTAGCTAGGATCGAAACCCGACAGTTGGTGTCAGTCGGAGATTCTACCACTAAGCCGTCGGCACACGGATATATATATATATATATATATATATATATATATATATATATATATATATATATATATATATATATATATATATATATATATATATATATATATATATATATATGTATATGTATGAATTTCCAAAAGGATAGAATCCAGGTAGAGTTCACTGTCCACGACAGAGCAAGATAGTTTTTGAGCTTTTTACACACACACACACACACACACACACACACACACACACACACACACACACACACACACACACACACACACACACATATATATATATATATATATGTATGTATGTATGTATGTATGTATGTATATGGGTGAGTGTAAATGTGTTACTACTATATCGAAAACTATAAAAGACTGAGTCAATAGTAAGCAAAGCTAAAACCTAAAGGAGGAATTTGCTCGATTGCCTGTAATAATTGTCACAAAAATACGTAGGGGAAACCTCGAGGAATTTAAATAAACGATTATATGAACCCAAAAAGAAAATATTTCAAAACAAAACATCAAATGCGTTGGTTGCCCACCATAACGAGACTGACACAGTTTTGACATAAAAATGCTCAAAGGAGAAAACTGTTCATTACGAAGAAAATGTCTAGAGTGCCTTGATCGCAACGTCATCTACAGTAAAGAAGAAGAAGAAGAAGAAGAAGAAGAAGAAGAAGAAGAAGAAACAACAACAACAACAGTTAGGAATGCAAAAAGAAAGTTTGGAATAGAAATGAACGGAAGTAACAACACAATCTAAAAAGCACAGAACCAACAAAATCAATAATAGTAACGGCAGCAGCTGGAAAATCAGGAAGAACACAAGAACGCCACATAAAATTTCCAAAACAAGAAAAAAAAATCGTAATAATACCAACAGTCGTAACAATAATTGACGTAAATTGCACCGTAATAAAAAGAATAAAATCAGCTAAAGGCTTTTGGTCAAAGGAGGGATTGAATGGACAAAATCGTCGGTCCGACTGGCGATTACTTCGGCGTATATATAGAGTTTGCTGACTGACCGAAAATAAGTTAACAAATCTACATATCACTAAGTTATATTTAGCTGATGTGAAGGATCACGAAGTCAATATAGAAAACTCGGACTGTAAATTCATATCCAAGCGAAGAGATGTGGTTAAGAAACGCATATATCCTATATATATATATATATATATATATATATATATATATATACAATATATATATGTATGTATGTATGTATGTATGTATGTATGTATGGCGTATTTAGGCAGTACTCCCTCATTTATACATGTTTCATTAAAGACGACAGACAAGGTACAGCGATTAATTCTTCTGTTCGAAGAAGTGTTTTCTTTTCTGAACACAGTGTGTAGAAACAGTTTCTGTACATATATATATATGTGTGTGTGCGTGCGTGCGTGTGCGTGCTTTCTCACACACACACACACACACATACACGCACACACACACATATATATATATATATTATTTTGATATATTACATCAAAACATGTCAAAAAAACCTAAACAATACATGATGATGAGATGTGTTGAGTCGCATCGAAACACAACTACAATTGTGTAGCTTTTTTGACATGTTTTTGATGTAATATCCTGAAATAAAGAATATTTCTCTACTTTGTATTGAGCCCTCTTTTAAATTAAATGTTACGAAGGTTGGAATTGCACCCTTTTCGTTCTCATTTTACACACACATACACAAACATGCACACACACACAAATATATATCTGGTTATATATATATATATATATATATATATATATATATATATATATATATATATATATATATATATCAATAAAATATCCGTAAAAACAATAATTCTGAAGTAGGTTATATATAAAATACACTGACACGACTTTTCCTTAAAATACACTGTGGAAACTTGCAGAAATTCTAAAAAATAGTATCTATAAGGACAAAAAAATCTCATACACGACAATGTACCAAATGCTTTCGTCATAGATAGGAATAAATTCAAGTACGATTTCGTTTTAAAGAATTCCACACTTGTGTTAATCATATACTACACTAAATCTAGTATGTCCAACATAACTATTCGCAATGTTTCTTCTTCCCCTCCCCGTTAGTGATTTGCAGAAAACCAACATAGTTTGCAAATTCAAGAGCCCTTTTGTAGATTGTATCTCCAATGGATTAAATAGTATTTATGTTAGTCACAACACAAACTCGCTTTCAGGGCGCGTGACTCTACATTTAAATGATAGCTCTAACATTTTTAGTCATTTAAAACAACATACCTGCTCGCGTACTCAATTCCGGAAAATCCTTGTTGGCAACACAATTATACTTAGACATGAAAACAATAAACAAAAATTTTAAATTCTTGAAGCTTTATACATAAAACAGTTGAAACCTAACGTGCACAAAATAAACTATAAAATCTCCACAAATATCCTTAAATGCCTATAATTTATAACAGAAGCCATTGGTTTATACCAACGGCTTCCCATAATTAATACTTCTCGTTTATCACTCTCGCGTAGTGATGTGTAACGTCACGAACTGCGACGCGATTTTCGCTTCCGCGTCTCGTATATACGAGTTTGTCGTTATTTTGAAATTTTTCTTGCAGCAAGGGCGGACTATCATTGTTGTTTTGTCCGTTGTTGTTTGATTTATTGAAATTGTCATCTTTGATAATGGCTTATGTAAGCCGAAAGCTTAGATTGGATTTAAACATTTATCAATATGGTGTTTTCTTTTCGTCTTTCAACGATAATGTGATTAAGCTTATTAGACAATATGAAAGGAACTTACTTAAAATAAATAGACAAAACTTATAATAAACTCTATATTATTTAATAAAACATTCATTAATATATATACATATATATATATATATATATATATACATAAAAATTTATATATATACATATATATATATACATATATATATATATATATATATATATATATATATATATATATATATATATATATATATATATATATATTGCACACATTCACAGTTGCTGTTACCCCTGTTTTAAATATATTTTTCTCACATAAGAAAATTCAAAACTTGCTCTGTCAGGCTTTTCGTAGTCGGCAAATTATCAGGGGGGTTGATGAAAAAAAGAAATTCAGGCCCAGTTTCAGTCGAAGGTAAAATCTTTCTTTAGAAGGTCTTCTCAAATTAGGACGATTGATATTAATTTTACTGTTTAAAAAAAAGGAGGAGTTTATATTAATAAGAAATAATGTCGGATAAAAATTTGGTTAAATAAAAAAAACTATATTGGCGTATTCCGGGCAGCACGTTTTCATTTAAGCTAGTTTTATTAAAATCCAACAAAATTGATTATTTTTTATGTATTTTCGGTGTTTCTAATCATTTACAGATTAATAAACCATAAGTCGTAATGATACCAATAGTCTCAACAATATCTGACGTAAATTGCACCGTAATAAAAAGAATAAAATCAGCTAAAGGCTTTTGGTCAAAGGAGGGATTGAATGGACAAAATCGTCGGTCCGACTGGCGATTACTTCGGCGTATATATAGAGTTTGCTGACTGACCGAAAATAAGTTAACAAATCTACATATCATTAAGTTATATTTAGCTGATGTGAAGGAACGGGAAAGTCAATATATATGTGGGATAGTGGGAAGTCAATATAGAAAACTTGGACTGCAAATTCATATTCAAGCTGAGAAATGTGGCTTAGTAACGCATATATATATATATATATATATATATATATATATATTGCGTATTTAGGTAGCAATCCCTCATTTATACATGTTTCATTAAAGACGACAGACGACGTGCTCCAATCAAACTTTTTAGTTAATTTTCTTGTTTTCGAAGAAGTGATATTCTCTTGATATTTTCTGGACACAGATTGTGCAGAAACAGTTTCTGTACACACACAGACACACACACACACACACACAGACACACACATACACATATATAGATATAGATATAGATAGATAAACCTAGTGAGCCAGACAACCCTACCCAGGTTTCACTTAAGCGGATCGTCAGGGAAACCTGGGTAAGTTTTCTCTGGCTCACTAGGTTTATCTAGGTCTGCTCTACGGTTGTATTGAGCTCTTTTTAGTTAGTTGTTTACTCGTGTGGGTTTTTTTTTTCTTTGGGCTCTAAACCTGTATCTGTGCGATTTTTTTTGACAAACTTTAATTTTTCTAGCTCTTTCTTTTTTTAAGACATTTTTTTCCTTCGTGATTGATTTGATTATTGGCAAATCAAAAATTCGAAGGTTTTTCAAAACGAGTATAGTTACCTATATTTCTATTTATATATATATATATATATATATATATATATATATATACATACATACATATATATGTGTGTGTGTGTGTGTGTGTGTGTGTGTTTATGTGTGTACGTGTCTGTGTGTACGTGTCTGTGTTTGTGTCTGGTCATATTTTCAATAATTTATCATCCATTTTCTGGTTTGAAAATCCTGTTAAATTTTATTTCAATTTACAAAGTGAAAACGATTATTAACATAATGTAATCTTAATTGTTTGATATATATATATATATATATATATATATATATATATATATATATATATATATATATATATATATATATATATTTATATATATATATATATATATGAATAAATGAATTTGTAAGTATAATTATTCTGAAGTAGGTATATATAAAATAAACTGATACGACTGTTTCCTACAATATATAGAGGAAATTTTCAAAAGTTATTTTACATATGTTTCGGTTTTCTGCTCATTTCTATCATCTTCGGTTCGTACATGTAGATATTTCACCCCATGGCTAAACACTTTCGGCTAACACTAGCCATTGTCACCATGTTTCGAGGAAACTTTTTTTTTTCTGTTGTGCACGCTTTATTAAAAAAACGATGAAAATTTCTTGTTGATTTTTTAAATTATTTTTTAATATTTACACATAATTTTCCCATTTGAAAATGTCCAGTGTAAGCCGAAAGTGCTTTGACATGCGAAATAGATTGACCTGCCACATCTCTAAACTCAGTGCAAACCGTGCACAGATCGGCCACCACATCAGGAAAAACCAAAAGACACACACACACACACACACATATATATATATATATATATATATATATATATATATATATATACATGGCTAAAATACAAAGACAAGCTGAAGAGCAAATTGTCAGCTGTCAATATACCTTATAACACCCTCGACCGCTTGGCCTTGGAGCGGGACGAGTAGAGATTAGTGAACTCAGGAGTTTTAATCAGCTCGTCTCAATTGTCTTCAAGAAGCGAGAGCAAGATCTAAAAGGTCAGACAATCTTTACAGTGATCTCATGCCACAATACTTACTCTTGCTCCATATGCGGTCTCCTTTGTCACTCATTAGCGGGTCTTAAGTGCGACTTATTACATAAATGAATCAATTAAGTTGTCAGATTCTCATACGTCGAAACCGACGGGAGAGTCCATTATATATATATATATATATATATATATATATATATATATATATATATATATATATATATATAAAGTGGACATTGCGGTCAATAATAAGCGGCGACAGTTTGTTTCATTATTAAACGCGATCGTCAGTCGTTAGGCCTGACTTTTATATCTACATATGATATCGAACCGCTGATGTATTCCGTATAGAGAAAAACGTTAAAATTCCCTTCCTTCGGCCGTGCAGCGAAGGCCTTCAAGTAAGATATCTGACTGATGTCAAATCAGTCGGTTTTCAATCCCGGCTTGAAGCAATCGGACGTCTAGCCACACTGAAGAGCTATGATACAGCGGAACAGATTGTCTGTCGGTAACCATATATATATATATATATATATATATATATAAAATGTAAAAAACTGATCGTGGCAGAGACACACGTCTATCAATCTCAGTTTAACTATTGGAAATCATAAAACTGCGAAACCGGTAAAGTTATTCCAAATAAACTTCACTTAAAGACTCCAGTTGCTTTTTCAACTTCTTTTTCATTTGTAATTTTTACCCATGTGGTATGTGGGATATATATATATATATATATATATATATATATATATATATATATATGCATAGACGGTGTAGTAATGGATAGTGGCTTGGATTATAGATACAAATATTTAAGGATGCATATTTTCTATGAAAATTTCTCGCATATTCAGGCCGGTAAATATTGTTGATACTGTTTATTATAAACAGAACATTTACTTAAATATTTGTATCTATAAAAAGAACGTATAAACATAAAAAATGTCTTATATATATATATATATATATATATATATATATATATATATATATATATATATAATTAATTAAGTTATAAGGAACTTGATAAACCGAATTGGTAAATCCAAAGAGGATGAAATCCTGAGAGCTCAATGTGAGGACAGAACTAATATGTAATGAAAAACAAACCACTTTAAGGTACCATTACGATAATTTATTTCACCTAAATCCTTTTTTAAGGATTCAGGATCATCAGGTAAAACTTCCAACAAAGAATTGAGAGGAAAAATGGGATTAGAAATTGGTGGGTAGTGTAATTTTTGTAATTTAATAGAGGGGGTTGAGAGTGGTAGTTAAACAGACAATATAAAGTATAGGGAGGGGTTAATTTTATATCTCTCTTAAGTATGTTTTATATTGGAGTAGGAGGTGTGACA
Source organism: Acanthosepion lycidas (assembly GCA_963932145.1). Lineage (NCBI taxonomy): Eukaryota > Metazoa > Mollusca > Cephalopoda > Sepiida > Sepiidae > Acanthosepion > Acanthosepion lycidas. The sequence continues at coordinate 57,064,561 of OZ010600.1, read as the reverse complement.
GAAACTTGACCTCTTTAGATGGTTAATAAAACGGAAATGAATTGTAGAAAATGTATGCAAGTGAGTCTTATGGTAAAAAGAGAGATAGGGGGGGGGAAGAGATGGAGTTGTTATAATTTTGTTTTAACAAAATTATGTAAAAGATAGTTTACAATGTTTGATAGAAAATTCGATGTCTGAAAAAAATTTTGTTATTAACTTAAATGTTTAATTTTTTAAGTAAATAGTTTCCGGACTAAATATAACTATTATTGTAATAAACATATTTATCTAGGACATAAAGAAATATTTAAAATCTTAATAGTTTATTCATATATATATATAATGACGGAACGCAGTTTTTTAAAAGGACCTTTTTCGTCCAACACTTCTTCAGAAAAATTCGTTGAAACGATAATAATCAAAATGGCGAAAATGAAAAAGGTAGACACGCGGGGTGGGGGTAAATAAGGAGCCTCGAATAAAATAAATTTATAAATTTGGAAGGAAAAGTTTCCTTTAAAAGATTGCGTTCCGTCATTTTAAATTCTCTGCTAGAAAAATTTTGTTCATATATATATATAAAATAAATAAATCTCCATAGACACGTAAACCAGACTTGACGAAATCATCTTCCGTTTTAAATTCAGTCACCCCAACCTTACCCTGACCTGACACCTATGAATGTAACTCTATATTAATAGAAATTATTAACACCCTGCGCCCCTCTCTATATGAACAATCACGGTGGCCGCTACCATGGAAATTTTGATTTCAATAATGAATCTGCTATTAAAACACGTAAATTTCAGAAATAAGTTATTCCAAAAAATTTGCGCTTGAAGATAGAACAGAGCTTACTTTAATTCAATTTAATTCAAATAATTATATTGAAGTTTTCGGCTCTTGTTTTGAAACATGAGAACACTTATGTAGCTTGTTGGAATCATATTTTTAAATTAATAATTATATATATATATATATATATATATATATATATATATATATATATATATATATATATATATGCGGAAACACTAAGAAACAGTGTGCTTTGGTATCCAGGTTTCGACCGCCAGGTCTCCACAAGGATCGTTCTATTTGCCTGAAGAGCCTTGCGGTCGAAACCCAAGTTACAAACTAGACTGCTTTTAGTGTTTCTATGAATGTTTTTGTTCTGCATTTTGTATTTGGGATTTTTGTACTGAGCACTTTCTAACTGTTAGGCGCGGATGTTTTATTCCTCCCATTACAGTAACAAAATTTGAATATATATATATATATATATATATATATATATATATATATATATATATATATATATAACTTACTAGGAGGGAAGATAACAATTTTCCTTAAAGGGATCAATGAAACATCCTCTAGGGAGTTGTTTCCACAGAGCAGTGGTTCGCCGGAAGAAACTCTTCGAGTGGAAATAAAGAAATTTTTAAGGAAAGGGATTGATTTTTATTTCTTAATCTGGCAGATTTATTACTTAAAACATGTCTATTTCATGATAGATATGTCTATTTCATGACTAAAATAAAATAATTAAGTCATAAAATCTGTCTGTAATAAATAAAAATCCATTCCTTTCTTGATATATATATATATATATATATATATATATATATATATATGTATATATGTGTGTGTGTGTGTGTGTGTGCGCGCGCGTGTTCGTGTGTTTATGTGTATGTGTGTGTGTGTGTATTTATCTGTGGAGAACTGTTTTAGAATTGTATAAAAATGTTATAGATCTAACTACTTTCACTGAAAGCTCATTTTTTGTACAAAACCGGCTCACAGAAAGTAAGGCAACTTTTATATTCAGATGATTCAAATATTTGAATTTTTGCATTCATATATATTAACCCACCATCGACGTCGTACGCGACGCGCGATATACTTTGAACTGGTAAACGGTAAGATATCTTAGAATAATATTTTGCCGGCACAACTTCAGAATATGTTCAAGAATATTTTTCTTCCTTAAAAGGAATATTTAAAAAATGGGAAAATATATATTAGCCAGTGAGCTTGTGGTTAATAAATCTAAATTTTAGATTCATCTGGAACCAACTATTTTATTTTAAATATGATCAGTTCTTGTTCGCTAACTAGTCTTTCAGTAAACCTTTGACCAGGGTGTTTGTTAGATTGTTTGTGACATAAACGAAACTCAAATTCCCACAATTAATTAGTCAAATCTTTCGTATATTTATTCGAATATACAATATTGCAACATAATGCTAAGGGATAACTTATTTCGTGGTGCATCAGTCCCTTGCCTTCATGCAACGGACTGCTGGAATTTAATATACTGTGAAAACAATGTCACATACATCTGCACACATATAGATTCATTTTCCGTTTATCCAATAGTAACACAATTCATTCAGCTATACTGTAAAAAAAATACAGAAAACATTTTGTGTGAAGTTATTTGTAAAGGATCATTGTAATTAATTTTTTTCAATTTGAAAGAAAATTAACACTCAAATAAGTAAAAATTATTGATATGTGTAGATCCGTGTTTGAAGATTAACTTAATTCTTCGTTTATACACGCATATTCTGCTATCTCTCTCTCTCTCTCTCTCTCTCTCTATATATATATATATATATATATATATATATATATAGAGAGAGAGAGAGAGAGAGAGAGAGAGAGAGAAAGAGAAAGAGAGAGAGATAATATTAGTGGTAAATATACACATACATATGCAATCATATATCTAAAATATATAAATATATATACATACATACACATACATATATATTTGTATAAAAAGTAATTCGAAGAGGATAGAATCCAGGTAAAAATCAATGTCCAGGACAGAGTAAGGATATAGTAAAAAGGCTTTAACGCTAATATATATATATATATATATATATATATATATATATATATATTATATTTTTATTATATATATATATTATATTTTTTATATTTTTATTATATATATTTTTATATTTTTTATTTTTATATTTTTATTATATATATATTATATTTTTATTATTTTTATTTTATATATATATATACATATATATATATATATATATATATATATATATATATATATATATATATATATTAGGTTGGTGCAAAAATAATGACGTAATAATGTCGTTTTTTGACGTTAAAAATACGTCAAAAAACGACATTACTACGTCATTATTTTTGCACTAACCTAATATATATATATATATATATATATACATATATATATACAGCGAGGTTCACCCTTTACAAAGTATAGGCTTAGTGGGGGTGGGCCATTTGTGTGAATAAGAGTGGAAGATAACCCTAGTCTTGAACAGGTTAAGATTGTAGTGATCGGAGAAACACCCAGTTGAGGGTCGATTCCACAGTTTATTGGTTTGCTAATATATAAGTGGCATGGCGTATTCTTGCTGAGGCTTGCCTCGGCGCGACCAGGAAATGTAGTTCGTCCTAGAACTTTCTCTGCAAGTAGTGGTAGAGTAGCGAGAGGCTTGCCACATATGGGAGAGAGGTTGAAGTGTGGGGAATAATTCGTCTTTCAGGGGCTCAGAGACGCCTTTGAACTCTATTGATGGAGTTCATACGCGTCTCCTGGAGAAAGAGGTCTTGACATGACTGGTTTTTGCTGGAATTTTGGGAGGGCCCATAATACTCTACATTCCAGAAAGGATCCAGTCTGTGGCAAGGGCAGCAATTTTAAAGGCAGCACGCTTGAAGAAGGTTAGGAGGAGAGCTTCGATCATATAGGATAAAAACTGTCCATATCGGAAAATTGTTCTATAGAATGAGGTCTTGACATCACCTGCCCAAATATGACAACAGTACTTCATTTTTGGTCATTATCTTGTACAGGTAGACGATAGCAGGAGGAGTCAGGTACTTACTCGAGCGATAAAGGGAGCCGACTATTTTACTTGCATCTTTAGCAACGGATCGTATGTACGAGTTCCAATTGAGATCTGGGGCAAGTTCGAGGCCCAACAGTCTTTCAAATCACTTTGCTAACCCAAGAGGACCTCCATTCGTCCTAATTAGTGATAGTTCGGTGCCAGATCGGCGATGATGAAATCTAACTAACTTGGTCTTCGAAGCATTGAATATAACCAGCCAGTTTTTACAACATTGGGTAGTTTGTGCGTGATTGGAAGAGAGATTAGTCCACCACCTCTGACCCTCGAGAATTTTATCTGCGCCTTTTTATATAGTTTTATCATCGACATAGATGTTTACAAATGATCTGAGTATATTCTTAGGAAGTTCATTTATGTAGATCAAAAATAGTGTTGGCCCGAGGTGTGATCCCTGGGGGATGCCTGTGCTAACCTTTTGCGCTCCGGAGGACTAGCTATTGATAATTACCGTCTGTTATGAAGCATTTAATGATCGAGAAGACCGTTCCGATTATTTCATAACTAGAGAACTTGTGCAGTAAACATTTGAGCCACACCTTATCAAAGGCCTTTCAGGTACCTAAAAATATGTTCCTCGATCTTTATTAGTCGTCAAGAGCCTCGCTGATTCTGTGAGTGATGGTAGTTAAGACATCAGCAGTGGACCGGGCTGACCAAAACCCATACTGATCGTCGCTGAAGAGTTTGTTCTTTTCTATGTGTTCGACAAACTTCTTTTTTTATGGCCCCCAAAAGCTTGCCTATGAGACTAATGGGTCTGTACTGTGAGGGTGATGATCGAACGCCCGCTTTCTTAAAAACTGGGCATACGCTTGACACTTTCAACAGGCTTAGGAAGGATTTATTCTTTAAGCAGCAGTTGAATAATTTTGCTCGGATTGGGGATAATTCTGGGTTGATGTTCTTAAGGAAAACCACTGGATTTTTCTCAGAACCAGTGGCTTTCTAAAGGTCAAGGCTTTGTTAAATCTAAAAATTTCTCGTGCTGTGATGGAAATATTAGTGCGATTGTGCTCAGTGGGAGGTGGGAATTTGGGGAGGGAGTGGTCTTTGTCAGTTAATGTTGAGTTAAGGGTAAAGATTGAGACGAAGAGGTTCTTCTTGTCTGTCGAGGAAGATATGACCTCGGGGCAATTTATAATTGTGGGCACAGCTGCTTAACCTTTGTTCATGATTTGGTTGGTTTCAGAATTCATGGGATCCAATTTATTTCTTTTCAAACTTGGTCTGGACTCCTCGAGTGAAACTGAACTTGGTGTATTCTAGACCTTTTTTGCAGAGAATTCCCGGCAGTGCTGAATGCAGTGAGGGCTGAACTACTTCGCTCTTTGCAATAAATACTGAAGTAGTGGTTTTGGTAAGTCATGGCTGAAGCGTATTTGGTGGGGAACCAGAGTCGACTGGTCTTTGCTGGAATTTTGGGAGGGTGCATAAACCTCAACATCCAGAAAGGATCCAATCTGTGGCAAGGTCAGCAATTTTAAAGGCAGCACGCTTGAATAAGGTTAGGAGGAGAGCTTCGATCATATAGGATAGAAAGCTGTCCATATCGAAAAATTGTTCTATAGAACGGTACATCGGAAGATGCCTTAGGTTTGGTATCAATCTGAACACTGATTAGGAAATGGTCTGACGTGACTAGTCGAAATAAAAATTTTGATACGCATTTATCAGGACAGAAGGTTGAGAAGAGGTCGAGTAGTTTCACCTGATCTCCCGTCGAGTTCGGGACTCGGGTAGGTTCTCCGATTATCTGGATTAGACTATAGGCAAGAGGGAACTCTGCAATATCTGCCTTCAACATCAATTTTGGTAGAGTGGGCTAGCCATTCTTTATGGTGGATGTTGAAGTCACCGCAAATATGAAAGCTGGCCGAAAGATATTGAGTGAAGATATTATCAATCTTCTCAGATATTCGGTCGAAGATTACCGTCACTTCGTCCTATATATATATATATATATATATATATATATATATATATATATATATAGTGTGTGTAATTAGGCAGCATTTTTTCATTCATACAAGTTTCATTAAAAAATATAAACTGTAACAACCTATCATCACTGTCTTATCCGAATATTGCTTAATATATTGTACAGTAATTGTCATCTTTGATAATGGGTTATGTAAGCCGAAAGGTTATATCGGATTAAAAAATATATATAAATATTGTGATTTTCTTTTTTCGTTTGTTGTTAAGCTTATCAGACGTTATGAAAAGAATTTATATAAAATAAATAGACAACACTTGTCTATATTATTTAATGAAACAATATTTATTTATACGATATGTATAAAATGTGGCACAAGGCCAAATAGGGGGTTGGGGAATGACGGTCATCTTCTGTCTTAAATCTAAACTTAGCTAGTCTCAGACATGGACCCAAACACACCAACAATGTTCCAATCACCAAAACAACACATTCACTCCTGCCTTTCTTACTACGTCCACCAATAATACCTCAGATACTCTATGAAGTCCTAACTAGTCCCCTTATGAACAAATATTGTTCGTTGGGGGGAGGGTCATAAAATAACAATTTTTAAAAAGAACCCCAAATGATTATGTACAATATGACTTAAAAATATTTACAATGAAAACAAAACAAAACTGTGTTAGTAATAAAAACCCCCACAAACCATAAATGCGACAGAAACCTCTGTTAACTAGACGAAATCAATGCGGGACTAAGAAAAATAAGAAAAAACATTCATTCCTCACAAGCATTCACACAGACACACACACATTCATACACAACAACAAATACGAAAATCACACACACGAAACGAAAGGCGCCCCCCCCACACACACATATATATATATATATATATATATATATATATATATATTAGGTTGGTGCAAAAATAATGACGTAATAATGTCGTTTTTTGACGTAAAAATACGTCAAAAAACGACATTATTACGTCATTATTTTTTGTACCAACCTAATATATATATATATATATATATATATATATATATATATATATATATTACGACATTTTTATGTTTATACATTCTTTTTTATAGATACAAATATTTAAGAAAATTTACTGAAATATTTGTATCTATTAAAAAGAATGTATAAACATAAAAAATGTCTTAAAATAATTGTCGGACTTTGTCCATTTCATAATGTATGATTATATATATATATATATATATATATATATATATATATATATATATATATATATATAACAGAATTATTTGTGGAAGATTTTTTAAAGCAATCAGATTCTAATGTTTAATACCAAGCGATAAATATTGTCCCTAACTGAATTTTGCGGAAATTACACATTCTCTGCAGAAGACCTGATTGTAAAATTGGATTATATATATATATATATATATATATATATATATATATATATATATAGAGAGAGAGAGAGAGAGAGAGAGAGCGACGAACAGACAAATAGAGGCAAGGGAGAAAGATCGATGGAATAATCATAAGGCTATCAGAATAAATGATATACATATCGACTGGTGGAAAGGTATATACTCTGGCCCACTTCAAAAGGACATTATAAAAAATGGACTCTCGATGAACATCAAAGAGAAGTCTTTTGAGGCGTCATAATGCAGGAACGTTATTGGACAATGATAAACGGCTTCCTAGCCAATGAAAGGGTTTAGTTTTATGATCACGGGCATCTTGAAAACCGACACTGCCATTGGCTACTAGGACGAATATGACAGCAGGCACAGTATAAATCGCCATTGGCCTCTTTCTGTCTCTTTTCGATCGTATTCTCTATGGCCCATTCACATCCCTTCTTTCTTTCTTTCTTTCTTTCTTTCTTTCTTTCTTTCTTGACTTGCGTGTATGGCACAGTGCGTCAGGAGAAGGATATTTGTTTTCGATTCAGTATTTATAACAGCTGATAAATCGATCAGCAAAAGATCACTGAGATTAAAATGGACAAAAATAAAAGCAAAACGGCGAAAATACTGAGCATGGTGCTGGGGATTTAAACAGACATGCTGTCACTTCAAAATTATATAATAATAATAATAATAATAATAATAATAATAATAATAATAAGGACAAGAAGAAGATGATGGTGAATAGGATTGAGAAGGAGGAAAATGAAGAAGATGAGGACAAGGAAGAAAGAAAATGCAGAGGGGAATAATAATAATAATAATAATAATAATAATAATAATAATAATGGGAAGAAGAAGATGATGGTGAATTGGATGGAGAAAGAGAAAATGAAGAAGATGAGGATAAAGAAGAAGTTAAAGGCAGAGGGGAATAATAATAATAATAATAATAATAATAATAATAATAATAATAATAATAATAATAATAATAACTAGAAATACACGTAAAAATTTCACGGTTTTCCTATTTGAATTTTCTGATGAATCATAATTCTCCAGTTAATGACTGAATAAATTCATGACGTGTTCCATAGCAATGAAATATCCATAGAAATTTCCCTATAGTATCGTTTGTAGTATTTGTCTGCAGGATGACCTAAGGCAACTTGTAGAGTGTTGTTATGGCTACATTTCATAATTTGTTTTTCTAAGTCTCATAACATCACTGGCGTTACATTATTATTATTATTATTATTATTATTATTATTATTATTATTATTATTATTCCTTTGATTTCCGGTGCGTATTCATTTCTTTCCGAGTCCCGACCAGAGAACTCAGGCAGAAATGGTATCATGATATTTTCATGACATTGTTTTATTATTTTGTCATCGGTTCTTAGCGATACATATATATATAAATATAATTTTAAAAATTATTATTTTTTATTATTCGAACGTAAGACCTTTGTCTAATTTATTTTATTTTTTTATTTATACGAACATTTCCCTTTTGTGTATATATTATTTGTATTAAGAAACAGGCTAACGATAAAATGTGATAATAGCGTTGAGTTCAAGTATCCCCGCCAAAGAAAAGGAAAAAGTACAAATAAAATAAAAACGGCAAATAATTAAACCTTACAATACTTAAGGAAATAGGATAAGATTTAAGAACATTAAGATTACCTCCTCAGTTATCCATCGAAACTGCAATCCACCGAAATAAGAAAAGAAGCCAGTCCCCACCGCGGCCCATTTAAAAGATAGTTCGCCCGGTGGATTGGTTGTTACAAACATCCAATCGGATGTGCGGAATATGTGGTCTTTCTTCCTCTTATTCTTTAAAAAGTACAGAGTAGCTGTTAGCGTTTAATCTGAAGGAGGAATCAGGGATTGGGTCGATTTGGTGATGGGGAATATGATGTTGAAAGACCCGAAACTCCCTGATGAACCAAGTCAAAACATCACTGACGACCCCCTTGCGCGCCCACTAAAAAGCGTATTTTCGAATTATCCACTGAACAATTTTGAAAAACAAAAAAATCACACATATTTTACATAAAGCCCTTCGTATTGTGTGGGCTGTACTCCTGAGAAATATTTTTGTATTTCTTTAAGGCATGAGTTACCAGGAACCCCTTCAATGCGTCTCCTGGAATCTTTTACAATCAATCCGAGAGATCCAACTACAAATGGAATTGTTAATGTTCTCATATTATTATTATTATTATTATTATTATTATTATTATTATTATTATTATTATAACTGTGCTTATACCTTCCTTTGTTAGTTTGCACGACCACTATGCCCTACCAATATATTCTAAATAATGGATTATTCCGTTTTAACCGCATGGAAAAAGGGGAAAAGACAACTTGACTTCAGTGAGAAAATCAAAGAAAGAAAGAGAAGATAGAAATGTCTAATCTTTCCTGCTAATACCCTGCACTAGGTAACAACTGATAGGTACGATGTTTCATTCTTCCTCTTCTTCTTCTTCTTCATCTTATTATTATTATTATTATTATTATTATTATTATTATTATTATTATTATTATTATTTCTTTCCGGGTACAGCCTAGAGACCTAAAGTCAGAAATGGCATCACGACATTTTCCACTGACCAATTAAAAAAAACACACACACGCATATTTTACATAGATAAAGCCCCTCGGAAGGTGTGGGATCTTCTCGTGAGAACAATTTTTTTATATTTCTTTAAGGCATGGACTTCCAGGAATCCCTTTAATGAGTCTGCTGAAATCTTTCCAACCAATCCTAGGGCTCCAGCTACAACAGGGATTGTTGATGTACCCATGTGCCATATTTCTGAGATTTCGAATTCAAGGTCCTTGTATTTTGATAGCATTTTGAAGATATTCATTGCAGTCTTCAGGGACTGCCATATCAATAAGGTGGATTTTTTTTAATAACAATGTCTGGACGGTTAACTTTGATTGTTCTGTCTGTGTGTATTGTGTAGTCCCATAGAATTGTAACAGGCCCTATCTCCGTAACCGGGTCTGGGTGGTGTTCATACCATTTTCTTTCAGTTTCCTTCCCGTAGAAGTTTCAGATTTTCCAGTGCTGTCATGCCGGGTTTTATATTCAGTGAGTGCCAATACCTTGATTTTCTTTTTTCTCACTAAAACCAAAAATCGTATCGAATATATCTTTTTTTTTCCATCATTCCTAGAAGCGGAATGGTTTATTATTTATCTGGCTAATGGAATGTAGTAATTGTAATATGATAATGATAATATATAATTTTTTAGTCTTTCTTCTCCGTTTTTTATTTCCTATTTCTTCCCGCTTCTGCTTTTCTCTGTCATTAATAATTAGGGATATTGCTGTCGTGAAAACATTTTAATCAACAAGCAGCTGATAAGAATTAATCCCCTTTTTTTTTTCAAAGGAGAATTGAATAAGGAACAAAGCATCAATATGAAAACTTTAGTAGCCTCCATTTTATCTTCTGTCACAATTTACATGATCGACAGGTGCAAATTTAGTGTTTTCAGTTTATAAACATCTTTGCCGCAACTCCAAGAGAAAGAAGAATTCTCGGTCCTTTTCTGTTCGCATTATACTTGCAAAACCAATCAATAAGTTTCGGAATCAGTATTAGCTCCTTAAAAGAGATCGAACTAACTACAAACAAATTTGTTAAAACACAATTACAACCTCTTTCGATTTACTTCCCTCTCCCCCTCTCTTCTTGCCGTAACACTCATTTCTATATATCTGTATTACTGTCTTCTGTCTCCTCTCTCGTTTCCATTTTTCCTTTCCTTTTTCCCTACTCCCCTCCCATTTCTATATATCATTTCCGTTAAGTTAACCATCTAAATAGGTCAAGGTCTGGTCACTCCTCCTACCCCAATGTAAAGCACGCATAAGAGAGATATGAAATTAACCCCTCCCTATACTCTACCTTGTCTCTTTAACTACCCCCTCATCCCCCCTCTGTTAAATTACAAAATTTACACTACCCATCAATTTTCAATATCATTTTTCCTTTCATTTCGTTGTTGGAAGTGTTACCTGATGATCCGGAGTCCTTAAAAAAGATTTTGGTGAAATAAATTATTGTAATGGTACCTTAAAGTGAACTGTTTTTCCTTGGAATTACCCATACGGTTTACCAAGTTCTTCGTAACTTAAATATATATATATATATATATATATATATATATATATATATATATATAACCGTTTAAATTTGCCAATGTCTGGACCTCCTCAAGTAATTTTAAGTATGAAAGAATAGAATATTAAAGTACATCTAACTCACACATGTCTTCTCTCTCCTTCCTCACTTCGTTAATTTACATATGCTTAATACGGCCCGTCAAAAATGTGTAAATTTCTTTTCATTTTTCGTTTCCACCTTTGGAAGTAAAGTCTGATGATCTGCAGTCCTTTAAAAGGGCTGTGGTGAAATAATTTATTACATGGAGCCTTAAAGTGGTTTGTTTTTATTTAAATTATTTGCTCTGGATTTACATTGAGCTCTCTGGATTTTATCCTCCTTGGGTCTACCCATACGGATTACCTTGTTTTTCATATACTATATATATATATATATATATATATATATATATATATATATATATTATTTCAATTTCAAACAACAACCAACATTATTTCCTCTTCAAAGTACTTCCCCTTCGAGTCTGATGCACTTTTACATCCTTCCCTGACATGCTTCTATACCCTGCTGGAATTATTCGTCTTGGATTACCCTCAGCTCCTTTGTTACGGCCCTCCTGATAACTTCCACGACTTCAAAACGGATCCCCTTGAGCTTGGAGAAAGAAAAAAATCACACGGAGCAAGATCAGATAAATAGGCAGGTTGTTCCTGTACGTAGATGTTCTTCTCGGCTACAAACGGAGATGGGGATTCTCAGGGCGTTATGAGCAGCTGCATTGTCGTGGTGAAGCAGCCAAGATTTGTCCTGCCACAACTCTCGTCTCTTCTCGCGCATTGAGCGAAGCAAATGCCGATGGATCTCTTTGCCGATTAATCGGTTTTACTTGCGACATTTAGTAACGCGTATGCTTGTCATAGTTTTTCATAGATGATGCGTTTGCGCAGTTCTTGTCGGTTCGTGGGGTCCGTGACTGAGATCAAGATTCGAAAACTGATTTTCTAAATGCAAAAGTATGCGTACCCTGGATTATATGCGTACATACACCCCATCCACACCAACAGCGCGCGCACAGAGAGACAAACACAGACACACCTAATTCAATCTTGGAAAGCTAGTCTCAAATAAGATAGATGTGAAGAAACTGATAGATAGATAGATAGGAAGAAACTGTGATAGATAGATAGATAGATAGATAGATAGATAGATAGATGTGAAGAAACTGATAGATAGATAGATAGATAGATAGATAGATAGATAGATAGATATGAACAAACATGTCTAGAGTTTTCAGTTGAATGTTTTGGTTTTGTAGCAAATTGCGGTATTGTGCGAAACTACCCCTAGCACAGCATATTCTATATTCAATTGCATTTCCCCCGTTAATAGATATGTTGATAATAATACCTAGCATCAGCCGTGAATGATTCAATAATTTCTTATTTTTAATTTAATCTTTACAAATTTCACGACAATAAAATACCATCATTAAATATTTGAGCTTAACAACTTTAACAAAATATTGCAATGCAAATCATAAGTACAAAGCTCATAGATAGATAGATATGAACAGTTTGAGATACATAGATAGTTATGAACAATGTAGGATAGCTATGAACAGATTGAGATAGATAGATAGATAGATTTAAACATTTTTACATAGCTATGGACAGATTGAGATAGATAGATAGATAGATAGATAGATATTAGGTTGGGGAAAATAATGACGTAATAATGTCGTTTTTTGACGTTAAAAATACGTCAAAAAACGGCATTATTACGTCATTATTTTGCACCAACCTAATAGATAGATAGATAGATAGATAGATAGATAGATAGATAGATAGATAGATAGATAGATATGAACAGTTTGAGATAGCTATGAACAGATTGAGATACATAGATAGTTATGAACAATATGAGATATCTATGAACAGATAGATAGATAGATAGATAGATAGATAGATAGATAGATAGATAGATAGATGAATTTATTCAAGTTTATTTACATCAAGAACGAGGTAATTGTGAATTTGCATCCAAGCAATAATGAAAATATATTGCAATTCCTTTTACTGGGTAAAAATGAAAACTTTCTTTTCGTTTCAAATTTAATTTCTTTAATTATTTTTCACTTTTCATTTCAAGGCGGAATTCAAATTCATATTATAGACGCCCCCGTTTCCAAAGATAACTCACTCTTAAATTTTCACTGGAGTCGTATCCATCGATCATTCTTTAATCAATTACTGACATTTTTTTTATTTGATTCCTCGGATATTTTGAGTTCAATACATTTTGAAATGTCAGCTGTTTTAAACATATTTTCAATACAAGATTTAATAATAAACATATCACGGCTTGCCTCTTTGCTAGCTTTCTAAGCACGCATTGGTGTTTCATTTTAAATCGTTATTTTTATTCGTCACCCCACGCCCTAGACAATTGTACATTGAGAACGAGTTATGACTACATAGAGACTTACAGGTATTATGGTGATTGTTGTAAGAATGGTAAGTAAGCTTGTGCTATATATTTGATTTATATCAGAATAAATATTACTTTCTAAGCACGCACTACAGTAGGCCCACTTCAGATTTAAGTTACCTTGTGAAATTTCCTGTAACAAATTTGACTCGTTCTGGCACCACATGTACTGCTTCTGTAGCAACAGTGGTACGTCTATGATTTTAAAATTCAGTTTCAATGGTGTAACTCTTGAGAAATATTGTTATTAAGTAAAACTATATTTACTAATCATACATTGTAAAGCTTATTACAATCTGACTACTGCAAATAGTTTTTAAAGAATTTCGATTTGTTTTTCTATGTGTGTATATGTGCAGAATTTCGGAATTATGGGTGTACAAATCGATAAATCTATCATTAAAAAATCACGTGTTTTAAGGGTTGTCCTCTCTTATAAATTCATCTGCTGCTCCACCTTACTTAACTTTCGTTCGGTAGTCAATCGGCTGTCAAATAATCAATTAATACGTCAGAAAAACAAAACCTCATAATTAAGAAATGCTTGTATACAGCATTTTCTGCTGTAAGTAATATTTGCTTCTACTCGAATTAATTTAACTTTAAAGTTGCTAATTTTCCTCAAATAACGTTTCAGAAATACATATTTTATTTTTGCAAGACTTTTAAACCGAGAATTAACTTTTGTTTACAAATGTGTCCCAATGGCCGATCTTCATCGATTTTACTTTTAAAAAATTCGATTCCTATCAATATAATTTCTGTTTGCAATATATCACAGAGTATTTTTGATGACTGGAAGTAGTAAATTTTAAATCTTTTAGCTTTCAATTAAAGCTAAGCTGAAAGCTTCAAGAAAGCTTTTTTCATTTTAAAAAAATTATTTTAAATTTTACACATACCGAATTAGTGGGGGGCACCTACTCTTATCCGTCCTCTACAGATATTTTTCTCTTGTTTTCATAATGAATATCAACTCACACAAAGCCAACCGTGAGTCAACTATGACGTCATCCCTTTGTTGGACCAATCATTTTGATTGATCTCTTTTTTTCTTTTATTTTTTTTTTTCTCGTTTTCTTTTTTCTTTTTTTTTTTATTGAATGAGTTTAATGAGGTCACGTATTTTCCCGAATCGTTACATTCCAGATTTGTCTGGTTCGTCGCAACGGCACTAATACCAATGGAAATGCAGCCGGCCATAATAAATCGCTTATTGGTTGTATTTTTTTACCTCACTCTTTCTCTCTCTCTCTCTCTCTCTCTTCCCCTACTCCCTCCTTCTCTCTCTAATGTATGATTATTAGTAGTAATATTAGTATTAGTATTATTGGCTGCATTTTTTATCTCCACAAATCGCTTAGCAAATTAAGAAGAAAATGGTGTGAGGAATAAAATCCATAATCTAAACAACACAAGATTCTTTTGACGAGGGGTCGATACAAAACGATGGAGGTTGTTCGGGAATTGGTTAAAGACTGCAAACTCGAAAATATCTAGCATTAAATTGATTATGTCATCGGGTGTTCAGATTTTTTTTTTTTTTTGTCTCGTGTGTAAATGAATACTAAAAAAAGGAATTAAATTACTGAAAATAACTTACTATAAAAAAAAAAAAAAAAGAAAAAAAAAAAGAAAAAAAAGAAAACGGGCATTTATTTATGCCTTTCGCATTTTAAAACGTAATTTGAAAAGCCTTTTTTCCGCCCCGTTCGTTCTTTCCATTTCTGACAGTCGGCTTCTCTGCAGTTTGCGTATCTTTTGATCTCGATAATTTGCGCCAAATCCTCCTCACTCGACAACTTCCAATTTTGATCTTCTTTTAATGTTTTCACTTCTTTAAAGATTTCTATCAATTACCATTGTTTTGGCTAGAGATGTCACTATCGATATATAACTGTCCCTCTCTCTCTCTATCTCTCTCTCTCTATCTATCTATATATCTCTCCCTCCCTCCCTCCCTCCCTCCCTCCCTCAGTTAAAATATTTAATCCTTAAAAAGGGCTAAATGTATAGCCGAAAGCGCTCGGATAAAAAGAACATTCGGACAGTTTTATATCATTTATCATGTATACCAAGCCACGATAAAATCACCAGATAATGAAGAAAAAGTATACATAGGAGTAACTGAAGGACCCTGGAAACAAAGAAATTATACACACAAAACATCTTTCACAAATAGTAAATATGCAAACAGTACAATGCTTTCTAAGTATATCTGGGAAATTAAAAACAAAACGAACATCACACCAAAAATATCTTGGAAGATAAGGAAAAAAATCATCAGCCTACAATAACCAATCAAAAACTTGCAAACTTTGCTCGGAGGAAAAAATAGCTATCATTACTTTCTCCGACCAAAATAAATTATTAAACAAAAGATCCGAGCTCATCTCAAAGTGCGGACATGAAAATAAATTTTTACTACGTAACCTAAAAAATTAAAAACGGAAAAAATAAAATAAAAACAAATAAATATACTAATAAACAAAATAACAATAAAAAAATAGAAATAAAACATAAATAAATACTATGTTACTTAAAAATCGAAAACCGAAAAGAGAAAATATACAAGTAAAATAAATTAACCTAAATTCATCCAAGTAAATAAATAAACAAACCAATCCCAAATAAAGATAATCAATTAAAAACTGTTTCCGCCAAAATAATACTTAGAATGAACTACAACAATCAACCCCAAAACTGAACAAATAGCTTTAATTAAATTCCCAAACCAAAACTGTTAAATAAGTGATATAAACAAATTTTTACTACGTTAATAAATAAATAAATAAAATAAGAAACAAAAAAATAAAAACAAGCAATATAATTTGACCTAAATAGATAAACAAACGACTTCCGGTGAAATAACCGCCATAACAGAATACCCACAATGCACCACTAACCCGTATATATATAAATAGCCGAGAAAAATAACAGCATATGTGGCCTGACGATTGCATGTAGCATGAAACAGACTGTCGCCTCTAAGTGTTGACTTCTATGTTCACTTTTATATTTACACACGCTCTATCTCTGATATTGAGCACTTTATTCCATAAATATAGCACACCTTAAGACTATATTTCTTTATATATATATATATATATATATATATATATATATATATATATATGTACTGCGTGTAACAGCAAATTGTCCAAATCGTCTTACAGGGTAGTTGTCCATCCCACAAATGTTTAATATAAAAAAAAGCCATTAAAATAATTTAGTTACTTTTTTCCAGGTTTTTAGATAAGACGTTTAGCCATCTTGACACCATTTGTCGTAAGAATCACTGAAAACCCTTTGAGTTATTCAGCTAGAAAGAGAACAGGTTAAAATCCTTTTGTGTCAGCCCCACTGTCTTCTCAACTGAGCAATGGTTGCAGGAAAAAAGATCATTCAGGCCTTCAGAAATAGTACCAACATTCATACTCTGGTTTCCATCTTCAAAGTCGATTCAAGAACCATCAAGAGAACGCCGAATAAGTTTAAAAAAAAAGGGAATAGTAAAAAGGAAAACTAGATCAGGAGGTTACAACAGAAAGAGGGATCATCATTTCAACTTAGAGATGAAAAGATCAATTAGAAAAGATCCAACTCAATGCATATAATGTTTGCACATGAGAGAGGAGTTTCACCTATGATAGTCCAAAGAACACTGAAAAAGGAGGCACCTTGTTACACCAGGACAGAAAATTAGAAGGTTAAAGAGGGCGAAGATCATCTTGAATATGTTGGAAAATGACCCTGGAATAAAATATATATTTGAACTTTATTTCAACCATTCATTAGCTTCTGATCCTTGATCCTGATTAATTAGTGATCGATTTAATCCCGATTCTCCTGTTATGCTTGGAGAGTAATTATAAATTCTTATTGCTCAAAGTAGAGACCAATAGTGTTATAGAAACCTCAGAGAATTCCAGTAAGATATATTTAATCATTTTTAAGATACAACAATTCGAAACTTAATCTAACAATTGGACAGTTTTGCTGTTATAACATTTGGACAAGTTTGCTGTTACACCCAGTATATATATATATATATATATATATATATATCAATTAAAAGGTGCAATTATAATTTATAAATTCATTAATCATTCATACAAAAAACAAATATAGAGGTTAATGATTTAAATGGCGACAATACATCATCGCAAACAATATAAATAAGATACACCAACCCCGAAACAGGGATCATATCATTCATATACAGGGTCGAGGTTGGTGTATCTTATTTATATTGTTTGCGATGATGTATTCTCGCCATTTAAATCATTAATCTCTCTATTCGTTTTTTGTATAAATGATTCATGAATATATATATATATATATATGTGTGTGTGTGTGTGTGTGTGTGTGTATATATGCATATATATATATATATATATAATGTAAATCTATTTAAATACAGTGTGTGTATATATATATATGTGTGTGTGTGTGTGTGTGTGTGTGTGTGTGTGTGTGTGTGTGTGTGTATGTATATATAATATAAATCTATTTAAATACGGTGGCTGAAAAAAAACCTGGACAGCACAATTTTCAAATAAATTGGCATCCGTGGAACAATGGAAAAAAGAAAGAAGGAACCAGAAACCTCTGAACAGGGCGAAAGAAATCGTCTAGTACCGTAAAACTCTGGTACCAAGAAAAAATACCCAGCGAGTAATTAATTAAAATGAAGACTGCTCAATGGACTAAGTAGAGCAAAAGTAAAATAAATAAAGCCAGGTACTACCTTCCTAGTTTTCAACACATGGGATGTGCGGAAATAAAACATTCATATAACTCTAAAAACATACACACAACGCATACACGAAATTAAAAAGAAAAAATCCAATCATCATTGATAATAGCAAAAACTATATCCGAAAGCGCTTGGAATTATAGGACATTTGGACAGTTCCTACAGCGTCTGTGTCTAGAAAAGAAAACACTTTTTCGAACACGAGAAAAATTAGATAAAAACCTTAATTGCAGTACCTTGTCTGTCGTTTTTAATGAATCATATATATATATATATATATATATATATATATATATATATATATATATATATATATATATATATGTATTTATTTACCCGCTGCCCCAAGCAGCAAGATGTGGCACAAGGCCGAGTTTAAAGTGGGGTATCCGAGCCCGTAGGCTCGGGCAAAAATTCCCTACAGAACAGGTAAAAACGGAGTCATTTTCCCGGGACGAGACTCTGCACTTCAGCACAGCCTCGTCTGGGGGATACCCTCTGACATAAGCCAGGTAAGTATACTAAGCCAGGTAAGTATACTAAGCCAGGTAAATATATATATACAGTCGTATATATATATATATATATATATATATATATATATATATATATATATATATATATATATATACGACTGCATATATATACTTGCATATTTAAGGTAGAGCTAATAGAATTTATAATTTTAAAAAACAAGGATCATAACATTCATCGAGTGGTTAGTGGGTTAATTCATTTTTCAAATTTAGTTAGCGAAGTGAATTCGCCATTTTATCTCATTAACTTTACTAATTTACATTTTGTGTGAATGATTCATTATAATATAAATTAAACTGCACCCCCCCACACAGACATATATATATATATATATATATATATATATATATATATATGTATATATTACCTTAAATATAATTAGACGCATTCTTTAAGGGATCCATGTTCTACCAACACGTCTTTAGAAGTATAAGTTGGTACTTTCTTAAATAAACAAAATGAAACAAATTCGCACAGCGATACCCAAATAAATACATGATAGAAATTAGGAATCACGTCTAAAAGCAAATTTTTTTACTAAATTAAGTTGAAAAAGAAAACAAGGAAGATGGTAATAAATTAAAGTATATAGTTTCCTAATGAGTATAAATAGAAAAAAAACAGAGAACGAACAAGATTCTCTTTCTGTTTACATCGGGATGGTCGATTTAACTTTATATACACTGCTTCCAAATGTTTGACCGACCGTGCTCTGCATAAAAAGGTAATGCTGTATCCGTGTACTTGACAGCACATCCCGGGTTATCTATCAAATGCTGCCCAATAACTGACTCATATATCGTTTAAGTCACCCGTCTGTTGCTGTTTGCAACGCATCGTCTAATATTGGCAGGCACGTGTTGTTCAATCCGTGTCTCAAGGCGTTCATTGGTCTGCCCTACATAGCCAGCCTCACACTGACATTTCAATTAATAAACAAGAAAAGTAATATATATATATATATATATATATATATATATATATATATATATATATATATATAAGTAATGGCTGACTGTATCCGAGTATGCAATTTCGATGTATGCATTAATTTCAACTCTTATTAATAATTGCATTGTTTCTTTCCAGGTACGACGGTGGGCTGCCAAGTTCATAGGCTGACTATGAAGGAATGATGCTAGAGCTGTGAAATCTTGCCTGCATTAATTTCAACTCCTTTTATTAATAACTGCGTTGTTTCTTTCCAGGTACGAGGGTGGGCTGAAAAATTCATAGGCTGAGTATGAAGGAGTGATGCTGGAGTTGTGAAACCTTGCATGCGTTAATTTCAACTCTCCTTATTAATAACGGCATTGTTTCTTTCCAAGTACGAGGATGGCTTGAAAGGGTCATAGGCTGACGTAGCTCATGAAACATGAGCGGTGAGATACCCCGAATATTCTGATAATATATTGAGTTCAGTACTCTCATTCGTCGCTTCTTTTCATGTTGTGATCGCCCTCTTAGATATAGATTTACGGCTTCGTCTCGTTGGGCCCTGCTAATCGATCACGTAGATACCCACCAGCAAGTAGATTATAATCTACACCGTGCCTATAGCAGTCCTAACACATAAGCCGTGATATTCCGAATAATTTTCTTTCTCCCAGTGCTACCGCACGCCTTAATCTCAGACTAAATCTTTTCACTTCTCTTTCGGCTCTCAGAACTTCCAACCGACAAACGAAGTCGGTGTTCCTAAAAGCAACCTCCCTGAAATGTTAGTGTATGACTCTTGACTGTTAGGTCATTATGGTGTGCGCAATTTCCCTCAGTGCTTGTGCTCCATGACAAGGCGATGTCAAAATCAAAACAAGTGCAGAAGCTGAAACATCTGAGGGGTATTTTAACAGAAGACGCCAAAAAAATGTGACACCGAAATCCGAAGACGAATCGGAATAGCAAAAGCTAAGCAAAGTATTAAGAAACAGGAAGTTGTTGTTAGAAACAAAGAGAAGTCAAATGTAACAGGGACATGATTTAACGGATGACGGAATATGTGACACCGAAATCCGAAGTCGTATCGGAACAGCAAAAGGTGCCTTTCTGAAGCTAAGTAACAGGAAAATTTCATTAGAAACATAAAAAAAAACCCACATGCTGAACTACTTCATAATATCAGTCCTCCAATATGGCTGTCACCCATATAGTTACTGACCAGGATTGACGTTGCTTAACTTTGGCGAATGTACGGGAACCGATGTGTCAACGTTATGTGGACGTAAGCTATTTTGTCTGTAAGGTAACTGTCCACACTGTCAATCAACCAGTCGATTCCCAAGTGGTTACCATCTAGCTACTGATCGAGATCAACATTGCTTACCTTTGGTGATCATACGGGAACCGATGTTTCAACGTGATGCGGAAGTAAGCCATTTTATCTCTCAGGAAACTCTCCATACTGTCAATCAATCGATGAATTCCCAAGCGGTCACCCATCTATGTAATGACCAGGATCGACATTGCTTAACTTTTGTGATCGTATGGGAATCGATGTTTCAACGTGATGTGGACGTAAACCATGTTATCTCTCAAGAAACTCTCCATACTGTCAATCAATCAATGAATTCCCAAGCGGTCACCCTTCTATGTACTGACAAGTATCGACATTGCTTAACTTTTGTGATCGTATGGGAATCGATGTTTCAACGTGATGTGGACGTAAACCATTTTATCTCTCAAGAAACTCTCCATACTGTCAATCAATCAATGAATTCCCAAGCGGTCACCCTTCTATGTACTGACAAGTATCGACATTGCTTAACTTTTGTGATCGTATGGGAATCGATGTTTCAACGTGATGTGGACGTAAACCATTTTATCTCTCAAGAAACTCTCCATACTGTCAATCAATCAATGAATTCCCAAGCGGTCACCCTTCTATGTACTGACAAGTATCGACATTGCTTAACTTTTCTGATCGTACGGGAAGCTTTTATTTTATCTGTAAAGAAACTGTCCAAGCAGGAAGATAAATATGACATGACCAATAAGCATACATTTCTTACTTTTTCTTTTTTTTTTTTTTGTTAGTGACATTTTGCTCACTCTTATTACTTTACTTAGTTTCTGAAAGTTCCCTTTCCCTATTCCGGTGTGTCTTCGACTTTCTGTGCCACACGCCCAGTCGTTTGCTAATAGTTCAATTTTTGTTTCTAACCGATTCTGATTTAGCTGATTCGAAGCTTATACTTTTGGCAGTCTCTCTTTGCTAATGGCCGCGCATTTTATCTATTGTCTTCTTATAGTCCCTGGTTAGTCTATTTTGATCTTGCTTTCCATTGCTACCTACTTTGTGAGATTTTATATTCACTGATCAGGAAGTACAGAAAATATATCTGTATAAGTCAATCAGAAATTGAACATTTTAGCTATCGTATTCGCCTTATAGTCCTGATTAGTAACGAGTCTATCGCATAAAGAAATGCCAACTTAATGCGAGAAAAATCTTCTGCCTAGTCAGCCATAAATCGAAAGAGACACGATTGCCCAAGCGGGTATCACGTATGGGACTTTACTGGCTTTATCTCCTCTTTGCTCGGCTATGATTTAAATAACAGGACAGACTCGGTCATATAGCCTTGGTTGGCAACCAGTCTAGGGCAGAAAGAAACGGCAACCTACTGCGGGAAGATCTTCTGTCTAGTCAGCCATAAATCGAAAGAGACATGATTGCCCAAGCGGGTATCACGTATGGAACTTTACTGGCTTTATCTTCTCTTTGCTCGGCTATTTTTTAAATAACAGGACAGACATGGTACTATAGCCTTGATTGGCAACCAGTCTAGGACAGAAAGAAATGGTAACCTACTGCGGGAAGGTCTTCTGCTTAGTCAGTAATGAATTGAAAGACACATGATAGACAAATTGTATTGGATTGTATTGATAAGCCTGTGGTTATTTAATATTGGTTTGGTTTGGTTTGGTTTGCATTACGGCATATCAACCTCAATGGGTTATTTAATGCCGACAAGATCTTTTTGCTGGTAATTTTTTTTTTTTAATCTTTTGCGCGTAATTTTTTTTTTTCAAAAATCTATAGCTGTTAATAATGTATTCCTGTTAATAATTTGTTTTAAAAGTATTTCTGGTATTAAAACCTATTTTTACCCTTTCATAGTGTTTTGACCCCAGTTTAGGGGTTGACTATTTGCCCATAGCTGAGACCATAACAAATGCTACCACCACGGATCAGGGTAGACCTGGGAACACCAACCATTAAGAGGTGGTACCACGCTCCTCAAAACCTTCAGAGGCTTTGCTGTTGGACGTAGTTTATTATCTTACCCAGGACGCGGACGTTGTTTATCGTAGTGCCCAGGATGGCATTTCATATTGAAAGAAGTATTTCATATAAAAGTATTTACTTGGTTCAGGAAAAGGTCAATATTGGTCTTTTGTATTTGAGACTATAAACATTTAATTGGTTCAGGGGCAGGTAAATGCAGATCATTTATATTTGAGTCAATAGCATTTACCTGATTTTGAAATTGGATCGATTATATCAGAATTTGAAAATATGTACAAGTAATTGCCGGTCGTTTTCTTTTTATTTGAATCTATGTGGTAATAAAACAAGCACATCTTGTCTCCCCTCTCGCTTGTAACCATCCACTGTAATAAAATAAACGTTTGTCAGCGCTAAAGCTGGATTAGTCAAATAAAGTTTCATAAGCTTCTATTTAGAATTGTTGCTATATGACAGTCTTATAAGAATCTACTTGGTAAATATCGCTAAATATTGGTATTTTTATTTCTATTTTTATTTTTTTGTCTGTAAACACCACGGTGGCGTAATGGATATCAGCTCGGATTGAGGAATCGGAAGGTTCAACCTTATTAATCTTCTTTACGAAGTTTAGATGATTTCCATTGTGAGGATATAAAAAAAGAAGATCATCTACGTATCTATAGTAAGAGGAGTATTTAGTTATGATGTGTTTAAACGGACAGGGCTTTTTATTTTTAAACTCTATCCAGAGAGGCAAGAGGAAAATAGACAGCTTCAGCCCAAATATGGCAGCAATACTCCATTTTGGAGCTGATCTAGTTCGTTTAAAGAGTATAGAAGTTGATGTCAGTGGAAGGCGGTGGAACGGTGGAGTAATGGATAGTTGCTCGGATTGAGGAATCGGAGAGCCGAGTTCGAATTCCAGTCGAATCCATTACATTCACTTACATGCTAATACCCTTGGGAAAAGCATGAATCCTCTTCTTCTCCCCCCAGCTATGGGTAAAAAGCAGGACAGACTGGGTTCTATAGCCTTGGTCTACCGCAGAAAGAAATGGCAACCTACTGCGGAAAAACAATCTGCCTCATCAGTCATGGATCGAAAGATACATGATCGCCTAAGCGTGTATCACGCATGACACACAACTGAGTGACTAACTGAACCATTTACGTGTTTTAGGGATAGTTAATATTTATATTTGAGCTTGTGAGCATCTACTTTGTTCAGGAATAGGTAAATACATGCTATATATATATATATATATATATATATATATATATATATATATATATATATATATATATATTTAAAATCTTTCTACAATACAAAAATATCAGCCGTATCTAAACGCATTTACTTAATTTGGGAAGAGGTAAAGACTACACGTTTTATGTATGAGTCAGTAGCATTTACTTGAAACGGGGGAGAGATAAATCCTCACCCGAGGTTTAAAAAGTTCATACAAAGAGGAGGCTTATACATAAGATCATGAACAGGCAGCTGAACAGTTTGGGACACGTAATGAGAAAGGAAGGCCTGGAGAATCTGATACTCACAGGCCGAATAGAGGGAAAGAGAGACAAGGGAACGCAACGCATGACATACCAGATGGGCTTAAGCAAGTAGGTAACAGAACGTGGTCTGAGGAGGTGACAGAGGAACGAAACTTGCTGAGAGCTGCAAGCGATGGGAAGAGCGAGTGGGGAGCCATGATCGCCTACGTCCTGAAAGGACATGACACATCATAAGAAAAGAAAGATGTGCAATTTTCGAGTTTTTTTTTTGGGGGGGGGGGTTATGACCCGTGGTATGTTCTCTCTGCAACGCTGTATATGACTTTTTTTTGTACAAAAATCTTAATTTCATCCCCAGAGTGTGTGAAGACATGTTTCTGTTAATTTATGAAAACGCTATTGTCACCCAAACTTCTTCAAATGTCTGAAATCTAAAAAAAGGGGGAAAAAAGAACCTTTAATTTTGGATGATGTAGTATTGGTCGTTTATATTTGAGTGTAGCATTTACTTGTTAAGTTATCCGTTTTGGAGGACGTAGTCAGTGTATTCCTGACCCCACCGACAAAAAACGTGATTATGGATACGACCCCATTTTTTAAAAACCTTTCACCCCATACAAGGCGGGATGCCACTAACACTCAAGGGGTTACAGATAGTGGGAGCGAGAGTAAAGAGGGCGTGATAGAGGAAAGGATGAAGAGAAGGACAGGGCATAGATCACGGCATCTGGAGATGCTGATTGACATTACATTTGAATAGTTGGAGATTATAGCTATCAGGGAAACAAGTAATAGGAAGGGGATTCCACAGATGGGAGGTGCGAGACATGAACATATTGGAGTAGAAGAAACGGCTGCATTTAACTGTTTTGACAGTGAAAGGATGGGACTGAGATGCCAGCCTAGTAGAACGCTTAAATTCATGAAGTCTGGGAACCAGCGAAAGTAGCTCGTCGGAGCAGTTACCGTGAAATTATTTGTAGAAAAGACAGAGGGAGGCGACTGTAAACGAGATCAGAGCCAATCACATTGCATATCCATCTCTGGATTTTGTCGAGGACCTTACGACGAACAGCGGGGGCACCAGACTATTTAATGGCAGCAGTATTCCATGCAAGGGCGAATGGTTGATTTATAGATTTGAAGGATGGACTCAGGCGAGAAAAACTTTCTTGCACGACACAGAGAATCCACTTTTCTTGCGGTGGATAAAGCTATTGATTCAATGTATTTGTTCCATCTCAGGTCAATGGACAGTGTGAGACCAAGCAATCGCAAAGAGGTGCTCTCTTGGAGTTGAGCATCAGACATTCTAATGGGTGGCAGGGATGGTTCTGTTTTTGAGTTAACCAGCCAATTCCTACCCAAGTCCATAACCGACTGGATTTCCTTTTCGAGACAAACAGCCAGGTTAGTTTTGTCAGCGATACCAGAGTTGCTATTTAGGCAATTGTAAATAGTAGTGTCGTCTGCACTGATGCCTACTTGGGAACTGGTGACATCGAGAAGATCGTTAATGAAGATAAAGAACAGAGTAGGGCCCAAGATAGAGCCTTGGGGAACACCTGCATTCGTGGGAAAGGAACTGGAGGAGAACCCCTTAAGGACGACCTTCATTACACGGTTTGACAGGAATGATCGTATTCAGTCAAATAACCGACCTGAAATTCCGTATCCCTGAAGCTTATAAAGGAGGTCGGCATGCCAAACGTTATCAAACGTTTTGGAGATATCTAGAACCATGCCACGAGCTTCTCCGTTATTGCGAAGTGCTTGGTAAACAATCTCTGTTATGGCCGCGAGCACATCAGCTGTAGAACGAGGAAAGCGAAAACCATATTGCTTGTCAGAGAGCAGATCATGGGATATAAGGTGATTAACCACTTCGGCGTTGATTAAGGATTCAAAGACTTGCTGAAGAATGGTAGGAGACTGATAGGACGGTAGTTAGATGGGTCAGAAGGGTCTCCAGAGTTCTTAAAGACAGGAACAATAGATGAAGTCTTCCAATAGGCTGGAAAACAATTTGGAGTGGGCAGGGGCCAGTTCAGGAGCACATTTCTTCCGGACAGTGGCTGGTATCCCGTCTTGACCGCTAGCCTTATGGAAGTCTAATTTAGAGATGATGCTCAATACCAACAAAGGGGTTATGTGCAACTCGTTCAATAGAGCCTGAGTTCTAGGGGGAAATCGGGTTTGGGTACACCGGATGAGTCGATCGTTGAGTTGGATGAGAATTTCCGAGCAAAGCACTCGGTCTTAAGCCTTATCAGCTGAGGAGGTCAGGGCCTCAAATTGGTTCAACAAAGGAGACTGAAAGGATCTTAATCAGGCAGGAAACTAAAAACATTGAAATCGTGGTTAGGAAGATAGTGTTACGCCAAACTCCCAAAATAAGACAGCAGGTTGACATAGATCGTGTCATTAACCTTAAACCATGATCCAATAGTTCCCAAACTTTTTTTTTGGGAGGGGGGCATATTCGGAACGAAAATTTGCTTGCGCCTCATCGAAGGGAAGTCCTGATAAAAAGGCGCAATCAGCCCTACAAAAATGAAAACCCAGAGAAAGATTTAAAGGGAAATAACCGCGGATTCAATGTGAGAACATTATCATTGATAACTCTCTCCTCCAATTTGCGGACCCAAATTACTATATTCTTAATTAAAAATATCACAAGGATAAAATAATGATACATAACTATTATACTTATAATGCAATGCAATTACAATTAATCCATAATAATATTTTACATTTTGAAATCATATTTATTTTTTGCACATGAATTTTTTAAAACTGTTTCTAAATCTTTGATTGTCTTTCAATCATTCCGCCTCACCGGCTATCCTCTTCCGCCGCATCGTTTGAGAACCAGTGCCTCAGAGTGTTGAGAATCATAGCTCGCCACGCCCATAAACTTTTATGTTTCTCTAAACGCCTTTTTTTTCCCTTTTGCCATTGTCTTACCATCCATTCAGC
This sequence comes from Acanthosepion lycidas, assembly GCA_963932145.1. Taxonomy (NCBI): domain Eukaryota; kingdom Metazoa; phylum Mollusca; class Cephalopoda; order Sepiida; family Sepiidae; genus Acanthosepion; species Acanthosepion lycidas. The sequence continues at coordinate 57,036,665 of OZ010600.1, read as the reverse complement.
CAAACTCATTAAGTAGATTACTCGCTGCTTTACCCTGCCTCTATTGTCCTGTGATCTAACTTTGTAAATAGTAATAATCTGTTAAACGAGTCCGCTATTCATTACCCGACAGCAAGACACCCTTCAATTATTATTATTTTTTTTTTATGTATCATGTCCCCTCAGTAGTGGTTCTCAATTTTTTTTTCTCTGGGTGACATTTTTGGAATGGAAATTTGCTCGCACCTCACAAAATTTTTGTTTGATAAAAACTACATTTAAAAAAAAAAACAAAAAAAACAGGGAATTTTAAAGGGAGATAACCGCCGATTCGAAGTCAGAACATTAATATTGATAACTCTCTCCTCCGATTTACGAACCCTGCTTACTATATTCGTAATACTTGATACAATGTAAAAATATTACAATGATAAAATCAGTCAATAATTATTTATAACTATTTATATTGGGACTAATGCATGCAATTACAAGTAACCCATAATAATATTTTGAATTCTGAAATCATATTTATTTTTGGCATATGAATTTTTTGAAACTGTTTCTAAATCTTTGATTGTCTTTTGATCATTCCGCCTCACCTGCTATCCACTTTTTCTGCACCGTTTGGGAACCACTGCAAGTAATGATCGAACTCGCGACTGTAGTCGAAACCAAGAGATTATACGTAGAACTTAAAGTTTAACGGTATAGTTAGATTGAGACATTTATATAGATGACATACTTGGTGACAAACTTGGTCAGAAATATTTGAACTCTCAGCTGTATGCAATCGTTTTATCAGATGAATAATTAAAAGGCAGTTCCGACCTGTGTTTGACAATAAATTACATCCGGCAGTTAGGCTTCTGACCGGGAGGTTTTCAGGGGCGTGGAACCACCTCTTAATCGCTGCTATTCCCAGGTCCACCCTGACCCGGGGTGGTAGCACCTGTTAGGGTCCTAGCTATGGGCAACTAGTGAAACCCTAAACACTATGAAAAATTAAAAAAAATAGATTTTATAGCAAAAGTGCCAGCAATACGTTTTTGAACCAAAACAAATTTTACCAGCAATACATTTGACTCTCGACAAAAATCATCTTTACAAAAATACTTCAATGAAACCTGATCTGCAAACTGATTTCTTACAAAGACTACATTTTCTTTTCATACGACATATAATAACATATATCCCGTAAAATAAAAATAAACTAATCTTAAACCAAAAGTGAGTTCGGGCGAATGACGACTGTAGGTCTTAGCAAGGATTATCACTATTCGGACCTCGTGAATTGGCGCTAGACAATCCTAAAGAACTGAACCAGATAACAGACAGCATCACTTGAGGACTTTCAACAACAGTAACAGCTAAAATGGATATCACGTTTAACTCTATGACATAATCAAGATTTGACGTTCCACACAACTTCAAACAAAAGCTTAGGAAGGAAACTCCTATCAATACTGGAAAGAGTGATAAGAATTGTTAGGTCTATGAATAATGAAACGGTTAATGTTATCATTAATATTAAGCAACTGCTCTTTGAATTTCACGTGGAGCAATGGTTAGTTAATAATATTAACTATTAATGTCTCCACAAGACATTCAAAGAGCAGGTCTATATTTACCAAGTTTGGTGCAAAACAACAAACAAGAGGAATTGATTGAAGATTGAACTCAATTCACAGTAATAAAGATCTGATCGACTACCACTAACCATCACTTCTCTAATATCTTTGATCATTATTGATAGGAATCTATCCAAACAGAACGAAAACCGTGATAGTACAGAACTGATCAATAATGAATACGAAAATACGGCAAATAAAGCTGAATTTTTTTTAAATTTATTTTCTGTTTCTTTTAATAAAATTCCCCCGGAACATAAATTGGACAAATTATATCAGTTTTCATTTCAAAGTTTTCCTATCGATCTTTGTTCGATTCTGGCGTCAAATGGAATGACTGTTTAATGTATAATGATTTTAGAAATTTATTTCTTTTGTCATTTTTCTTTGCTTTTTTGACTGATTGATTCGTTTTTAAGTTCAATTCGATTTTATATTCTCTTTTGTCCTTTTACTCAAACCGGAGCCGTAAAATTGACGAGAAAATAACAGCATAAAACCATGATCAGCTTAGTTAAAATCGCTGGCGGCCATTATGCGAACCTTTTTTTTTTTATTCGTTTTTTTATGAATTCACATCAATTTGCAAGAGGGGACAAAAGCGTTCTCTATTAAATAAAAGCCCTACATAAGACAATAGGGATGTTTGTCTCTCAACTGTCAGTCTCTTTTTTTTTTTTTTTTTTGTCTCTTTGCTTATTTTGAACTCGCATAATCTTTTTCTTTCTTTCTTTTCCTTTTCTTCTTTGACCTTTCTTTTTCTTTCTTTCATTTTTCGTTTTGTTTTCTTTCTTTCTTTTAACATTTTTATTTTTTTTCTTGCTTTACCCTTCTTTTTTATTCTTTACTTTCTTTCTCTCTCTCTCTCTCTCTCTCTCTCTGTTGTTTTTCTCGTTTGTTTTTTTTTGCTTCTTCTTTCTTTCCTTTAATTTACTTTTTTTTATCTTTCTTTTGCATTTTTGATTTCCTTTTTTTTTTCAATTACTTACGTTCAATTTTCTTTATTCTTTTTATGCTTTCTTCATTATAAATTTGCATTACTTATCTATCTATCTATCTATTTATCTATCATGATTTGTTCGTTATCTTTATATCTATTTCTATCTATCTATCTATCTCTCTCTCTCTCTATATATATATATATATATATATATATATATCACAATTTGTTCGTTATCTATCTCTATTTATTATCTATCTATCTATCACAATTTGTTCGTTATCTATCTATCTATCTATATATATATATATATATATTTCTATTTATTCATGATCTATCTATCTATATATCTATCCTTCTATCTATCTATTTCGATTTCCTCAGATTCTGTGTGACAGTTTCTGGATCTGATACTACACTACTCAGATAGTTGAGTTTCGACACTTCATTGATTTGAACGTCCCCGGTGCGTATCGAATGTGCGCGTAGCATAGCGGTTATCGGCGCGTAAAATAACAGTAATGGCTGCAGTTCAAATTCCAGGACATGCCTTTGCGTTCCCTTTAGCATAAATACCTTTGCTAAGGTATGAATCCATCCGATTGGTAACTAGATTAGCAGATAGGCTTTTTTTTTTATCATCTCACCTCAAGCACTGAGGGAATGCTACTAGTGCGCAGGGGAGGGGTGGTTACTGAGAATAAGGAGAAGAGGAAAAGATAAAAGATGAAGAGGATTCAAGAAGACAGAAGATGATTATCGACGTTACATTTAAATTTTTGCAAAAGGTAGTTCTCAGGGAAACAAGTAAGAGGAAGGGAGTTCCACTGTCGGGAAGTGCTAGAAAAGAAACTGTTGAAGTAGAAGTGGCGGTTGCATTTGACTATTTCAACAGAAAAATAGTGAGACTAAAACTCCAATCTAGTAGTACACTTGAACTGTATTCGAGGAACCAAATGGAAAAAAAGATCGTCAGAGCATTTGCCATGGAAACATTTGTAGAAAAGACAAGAGAGAGCTACGCCATATCGGTGGGAAAGTGACTCTCACCGTTTTACTGAAGCAACCGCCTGTTCTATTCTAATAGTTTCTTTTCTTGTATTTCTCACCTTTGAGGTTCTCTTTCGATTTCATGCTTGCCTGCCATCTACAATCTTGAAAAATATAAATGCAACGCTAATCACTATCTCTTGTCTTCCTGATTTCTCTTCATGTATTGTCCTTTCCACTCACTTTTTTTTTCTTTTTTCTTTTTCACTTTTTTAAGCATTCAACCCCAAGCAAGGCCAGAAGCCACTAGCACTCAAAGGGTTTCAGAGCAGGAGCGAAAACAAAGAGGAGTGATAGAGGAAAGGATGAAGAGATGGTTAGATGATAGATCAGGGCATCTGGAGACGTCGATTGACGTTACATTTGAATAGTCGGGGCTTATAGCTATCAGGAAAACAAGAAATGGAGAGGGAGTTCCACAGGCGAGAAGTGCGAGACATGAAGATATTGGAGTAGAAGAGACGGCTACATTTAACAGTTTCAACAGTGAAAGGGTGAGAGTGAGATGCCAGCCTAGTTGAACACTTAAATTCATGAAGTCTGGGAACCAGCGAAAGCAGCTCATCGGAACAGTTACCGTGAAAGTATTTGTAAAAAAGACAGAGGGGGGCAACGGTACGTCTGTGTGAGAGCGGCTGCAGACGAGATGCCAGATCAGGGCCAATTACATTGCATATCCGTGTTTGGATTTTATCAAGGACTTCTTCTCAGTAATGAGTTCTCACCCTCTCTCACCTCCTTTAGGTCTCCCGGGTGTCCTGGTAACATTATCGCCTTGTTTTGAGATGAAAAGATTTTTTTTAAATCCTCTCTCGTTCAGCTAGAGATTAACAAAAGTACAGACGGGGATTTCTAGCTCGATTTTAATCAGTCTAGGAGAAGGACATTTCTGAATTCCAAACTGGTTGGGCGTGAAGACAGCCACCCCACTCTTACTGCAGAAACCACAGTAGGGACACCTTGTGTAGTGAAGCTGTGGCCTCATACTTTACTGAGACTCAACATGTTTGACATATAACCCATATACTCGCATATCATGCGAAAACATCATTGAAAACCTAATTTTGTAACTAATCTTAAGGGGGTTTTATTTAATGTCGAATGAGGATCCCCAGTGAGGATCAAAGTCAGTAATAATGAGGCATTTTTTATTTTTAATCGGCATCACCCCAAGCAAGGCTGTGCAGCCACTAGATCGCAAGGGGTTACAGGGGGTGGAGAAATTAGGAACGAAAACATTAGTAATAAGGAGAAAGAGAAAATAGTAATCAGGAGGACAGTAGATTGCGATTGACACTGCATTAAAATTTTTGCAGATTAAAATTGACTGGAAAGCATGAGGCTGGGAGGGCGTTCCACAAGCGAGAAGTGCGGGATAGAGAATCTGTTAGCATAGAACTTACGGCTACATCTAGCTATCTCAACTGGAAACTGATGGGATTTCGCTGCCAGTCTAGTAGCGCGCTTAAATTCATACAATCTAGGTACCATAGCGAAGTGCTCACTTGATCGGCAATCATTAAAAGCAGAAGAAAACAACGCATAACCTACCTAGAGAGCTTGGGTCAATCGATTTTCTTTTTTAGAATCTTTAACATTAGATGTTCGGCGCAACTACAGCCGTTTGTGATAAAATGTCCCGCCATTTCAGTCGATGTGACATAGTTGTGTCGGACATTAAACCTGTGGTTATCAATTTTTTTTTTTTTTTTGTCGTTTATTTTTCTCTACACTATTTACATTATTCGAACTATTGTCCTCATCTCTGTCGCCATTCTTATTACATCGTTTCGGCCGTTGTACGCCCCGGCCTTCTTCAGGTGGTTGGAATATCGAACTGAACCCTTTATTTCGCTCACTGGAGTAGACTGTTCTAGTTCCACGTGCCATGTCTAATGGATGTCAATCATCAGTTATCTCCTGCTTAATTCCCCTCTCCAACTTCTCCACCACCTTAACTCACACTCTTTGGGTCCTGTCACTGGATCTAACTAATGCCTTTATCCACTGTGCCATGTGTCTTTGAGGACATCGGTGTATGAATTTCTGGGTATTATAAACCTAATGTCTTCAGCAACCATTTTTTACCAGTGCTCATATTGCAATTTTTTGCTGTTATCATTTTAAGGAGTGCCAGAGAAAAGCGATAAAAACAACAATAAATTGTAACAAAATTGCAATATGAGCTCTGGTAAAACATAATAACTCATCTCAGAAATACAGACAGTTATTTTTCTCTATTGTGCAACAATGTGACATCAACGAATATTTTAAGGTACACATTCTGAAAAAATATCCAGAATTCAACGACCATTAAACCCTTAAAACGACAAGAGAGTTCCGTAAGATTTATACTAAACTATTTGATTAATTACTTTTAATCTTACTAATCGATTGATTAATTACTCTTTATCTTACTAATCAACGAACGGAAAATTTTAAAAGATGTTCCGTGCCCCATCATGTTACTCACTTTTAGTTGCATTCCAATCAAGCTGGCTGCGTTACATTCGTTTTGTCACTATAATTACTATTACAGCCGGGTTTTTTTTTTGGTCGGGGAGGGGGATTCTGGAGACAAGCGATGCCTGTACAAAGACTTGCATATTTATATATTTTTTATAGTCGAATCCAACTATTAAAACATAATTTGAAATAGACATAATGTCAAAACATTGTTAAAGTAAACATTTTTTTTTTTTTTTTCGTTTTCTCTTCTTAAGTCGTGCTTTTCTTTAAGTTATGAGAAATATATATATACTATATAAGTATAGTAGAGGTGTGTCTTTCTGCAGCCTTCTAGAAGTTGATGGGATCTTCTAGAATTTGCTTTTTTTATTGTAAGTTTGCATGTTATGCTATAGTTATAAACTGTAAAAAAGATAAATAAATAATTAGGCTAAATATGTCACATTCTTTTTTTACTCTTACTTACAGATGTTTATTTCTAATTGTATATCCAAGGTTTCAATTTTTCTTTATTTTTAATTTTTATAGGATTATTAGTATTACAATTATAATTATATATTATATATATATTATAGATTATATATTATATATTATTATTTATATATTATATATATATTATATTATATATATTATATATTATAATATATATTATACATTATAATTATATATTATATAATTATATATTTAATTATAATTTTAATTATATATATTATAATTATATATGATATATATACTATATATTATAATATATATTATACATTATAATTATATATTATATAATTATATATTTAATTATATATTAATTCTATATATTATAATTATATTATATATATATATTATATATTATATGTTATATATTATTATTTATATATATATATATTATATTATATAATATATATATTTTATATATTATAATATATATTATAATTATGTATTAAATAATTATATATTTAATTATATATATAATTATATTATATATATATATATATATATATATATATATATATATATATATATATATATCAGAATTATGAATTATTATGATTATATATTAGGATTATCAGAATTATTAGAATTTTTATTTATTTGTAAGTTTCATGCTATGCTATAGTTAGAAAATACTAAATGCGTTAAAATAGACAAGTCAAAATTACATCATTAGCATTTCAAGTGTAATGTCAATCGACATCTCCAGTTGCCTTGATCTATCCACTACCCTCATCCTTTCTTCTATCACTCCTATCGGACCTTGCTCTAAATTTTCTGTAACCCCTTGCGTCCTAGTGGCTTCCCGCCTTGCTTGGGGTGAAATGAAAATTGAAAATAAAAGCTTCTGCAAGTCTGTAATTTTTATTTATTTATAATTTTTATAATTATCCGAAATATTATAATAATCTATTATATATTATTATTTATATATATAATATATATCATAATATATATTATATATTAGAATTATATATTACTTAATTATATATTAAAATTATATAATGATATACATAATTATATATTAATTATATATATTAAAATTATATATTAGAATTATATATATTATATATATATTAGAATTATATATAATTATACTTAATTATAATTATATATTAGAATTATTATAATTTTTGTTTATCTATTAGGCTGGTGCAAAAATAATGTCAATAATAGTAACATATGTGAGAAAACGACATCATTTTTGCACCAACCTAATATAAGGTTCTGTGTTATGCTGTAGCTATAAAGTGTTAAACGCGTTAAAAACACAAATGTACTCTCCAGTTAAATCATTAGCTAACTGTGACGGGTCCTACTCACATCTGTTACTTTCTGTTTTACATTTGTTATATATATATATATATATATATATATATATATATATATATATATATATATATATATAGTGTGTGTCCATAGAGTTCATGTGCACTTTAAAAAATTTATAATTCTTTTTGTATTTGCGATAGAAATAATTTGTAAAAAAGATTAGAAAGAAGAAAATCTATATTTTTTAAGGTTTTATTGAAATTTTATTTAATTTTCCACATGTCCTCCATCATTAGCAATACAAAGGACTATACGATTTTGAAGTTCACGGAAAACATTTGCCAACTGATTTACAGTAATGCCTGAAATCACATTAGTTATTTTAGCTATATTTAAAACTAGGTACATTAAACTTAATAGCATTTTTTACAGATTATTTCTATCGCAAATATATTATTTTATTTATTTTACGAACATTTGTACATATGAAAATTTGTACATAAGAATGGGGTTTATTTTGTAGGTCCCTTTTGTGTATGGGGTATTGTGGTGTGTGTAGGAGTAAAAGGTGAAGGATGTCTTCTTTTGGTATATGTGTTATTTGTAATTAATGAATGGATCTTGAATCGGATTAGTTAGGTATAGGATAGTTAATAATAACCAGCCTCACCCCACTCCGCACATTTTTGCCATGTACCGCAATTATTGTACAGAGTGGGGCAGAGCAACTTGCTTATTTAAATTTGGCGCCCTAAAGCGATGGTTGTTCCAAGGATGGTAGGGATGGACTTATTTGAGAGGGTGAGGCTTAAAGTTTGGTTCTTAACGTGCGTTATTTATTTTTTGTTTATTTTTCAGGAACCCCAGTGAGCATCATGGAGTGGACGAAGTTGGAACGCGCTTTCGCTGTTGAGGCATTTTTTTTTTAAGCGGTCGCTCAATCATCGCAACGCAACGTGCATTCCGTAAACATTTCAATATTGCCCCCCCCTGGTCGTGTTCCTGGCCGGCAGTCGATTGTTTCATGGTTAAACAACTTCAGGGAAACGGGTGATGTAGATAAAAAGAAACCTGGCCCCCCACGAACAGCAAGGTCATCCCAAAACATTGACTCAGTGATTAGAGAAGAATGGACGCCATCTTACTGATATCATCTTTAAAACTGGTAAAAAATAAAATTTAAATGTTGAACTAGTTGCAGTTCAAAGAATTATATGTATACCTGCATTACTTGTGTTTTAATTGATATTCTAAATAAGCAAGTTGCTCTGCCCCAACCCTGTACTTTACGATAATAATTATTTACATCATTAGATAAATGAAAAATAAACTTCTGAAATATTTTGATTTTTTACCCTTGTTGTGTATATGGTTAAATCTTCGGTTATAAGGTGACCTTTTTCAAGAACTAAAACAAATTAATACCTTTTTCAATACTTTTCCAACTAAAGTTTATCGATTTATGACACAGTAAGATAAAGTTACAGAAAAATCACAAACCTAATATATATTATTATTATCATTTTTATTATTAAAAAAAAAAAATCAACAGGCATTTTCATAAATTGACTTTTCTAAATTACGATTAATCCTTGTCATTCAAGGAGAAAATTCCGTCAGAAATTGTTTAAATTTCTTTTCTTGTACTTTACTGATGACATAAGAAATTCGAAAGCTTGGACCATTTTTCTTGTACTTTCCTTCGGACAATTTTTGACAGAATTTCGTTTTTGTGTGAGAAGAATTATTCGTAATTTGGAAAAATCAATCAATAAAACTAAAAGACACAACATACCTGTTGTTTTTAATACCATCTGCCTTATAGAACATTTGCTGCCTAAATACACAGTATATATATATATATATATATATATATATATATATATATATATATATATATATATATATATTATGAAATGGACAAAATCCGACAATTATTTAAGACATTTAATACGTTCATTTTTATGCATACAAATATTTAAGTAAATGTTCTGTTTATAATAAACAGTATTAACAACATTTACCTGCCTGAATGTAAATGTTGTTTAATACTATTTATTAGAAAAAGAGCAATTACTTTAATATTTGTATCTATAAAAAAGAACGTATAAACATAAAAATGTCTTAAAATAATTGTCGGACTTTGTCCATTTCATAATGTGTGACGTCATTTGTTTATATTTGATACGCCATGAGCAGATATGAATGTACGTGAGAGATTCATGGAAGATTGTAGTTTAAAAGCAGTAAAAGTCAAACAATTATTTTAAAACATAAAAATGTCTTGAAATAATTGTCGGACTTTGTCCATTTCATAATGTGTGACCCCATTTGTCTATATTTGGATACTCATTGAGCAGATATGGATCTACTTGACAGAATCATGGAGAATTGTGTTTAACACAGTAAAATTGACCCTGCTAACCGAACGCTCCTCTGTGACCGAATCGGTTAAGGCACGGCAGGCTATATGACGGTTCCGTATAGGATACAGTTTCGATTGCTGTTGGGGGACGCATATTTTCTATGAAAATCTTTCGGACATTCAAGCCGGTAAATTTTGTTAATACTGTTTATTATAAACAGAGCATTTACTTAAATATTTGTATCTATAAAAAGAACGTATAAACATAAAAAAAATGTCTTTATATATATATATATATATATATATATATATATATATATATATATATATATATGTATGTATAAACAAGTAACCTCATATATTTATCGGCACTTGTCGCAATGTTTTTATCTTCGAATGACGCCAAAATGTCTGAAATCGCGTTGACAGATCAAACAATTTTATCTTCTCACTTACTGCCCAGAGCAATACACTTGCTGCCCTGAGGATAGGACCAGGTCCGAAGATCGTGACTGATTTCTCTGCTGGGTTAGAAACGTCGTTATTTAGCTGATCGTCATCCACTACATGGTCAGAAACGAGTGTGAAATCGACCGTTTTGATCGCCTGATCTGGGTGTAATGTTGCTCTCCAGTTTGAAGGCTTTTTTAATATGCCTTTCAGATGAGTCGACCCCGTTCCCTCAACAGACATCGGCTTTTCCGGGCTTGACGACTTGTTGTTCAGGTTATTGACTTCATTTTTCGGATTGACCGACGAATTCTTTTGCTTCGACTGAGACAAAGCATTACCTTGGAGTCTGCAATCGTCTTTCTGCTCTCTAAAATGGCTGACATGTTTTGTTGTGTTTACTCCATTTTGAAAATGCCTTGCAGAATGAAGGGGGCCGATCGTCGGTAGACGGCTCTCTTTGTATTGACCATCAAGCAGACAACCCAAAATGAAAGAGAGGAAAGCAAGTACCATCAGTACTGGTCCTATGAGACTGAAAACGTTAAGTTGATCAGATTCCTTTGTTGTAGTGTTAGTGTAGTAGACGATCATCAGAACGCATCCCAGAAGGCAAAGCGGGATGCCAAAAAGGAAGACAAGTCCACCTAGACGTTCCATTAATTTCGTCTTCTGTAGAAGCCTCATCAATCGGGATTTCTTTCCTGTCCACAACATGGACGCTTGGTAATGGTAAGTTGGCGAGATTGACGGCCGTTCTCGTTGCTCTATCACGTAACTGAAAAACAAAACAAAAAAAAAAATAGCAATAACATTTTTGTTTATCATCTCACTCCAAGCAAGGAGATAAAGCCACTAAGACGCAAAGGATTAATGAGAATGTCAAAAAAGAAAATATTAATAAAGAGAACGCACAATAAAAATAACAGAATTCAAGGGGACTAAATATGATAGCTGATTTCCATTTAAATTTCTCAATATCTTAGTTTCCCGTGCCTTTTCTATAAATATTTTTCCGATAATTGTTTTGATGAGCTTTCCGCTTTGGTAAATACACATTGGCCCTCCTGGGTATGGCAATAAACTACATACGCGTCCTGGGTAAGACGATAAACTACGTCCAACAGCAAGGCCTCTGATCAGGAGGTTTTGAGGAGCATGGAACCACCTCTTAATTGCTGGTGTTTCCAGGTCCACCTTGATCTGGAGCGGTAGCACCTGTTAGGGTCCCAGCTATGGGCAAATAGTTAACCCTGAAACTGGGGTAAAAACACTATGAAAGTGTAAAAATAGGTTTTAATATCAGAAATGTTTTTAAAAATTATTACCAGCAATAAATTTTTGAAAAAAAAAATATTAACAACAATGTTTTTAAAAAAAATAAATATTACTAGCAATACATTTTTGAAAGCAAAAAGGAAGGGAAGGGTGTTGTCGGAAATAGATTTTTGACAAAATGAAGTATTGCCAGTAATAGAAATTTTGTCAGCATTAAATAACCCATTGAGATTGATATGCCGTAAAACAAACCAAACCAAATACACATTGGGGTTAGATTTTTTAAAATTTTTCTTTTTATTGCCACAGACAAAAAAAAATGTGTATATGGGAACTAGTTAGGGTTTCATAGAGACTCTGAGGTATTATGATGAATGTAGCAAGAATGGTAAGTAAGAATGTGATCTTTTGGTGTAAAGAATAGTGTAGTATGTTTGGGTCAGCAATCAGTAATTGTAGCTAGCTAAGTTTAATTATAAGACAGATGTCCAGCCTTCCCCATCCCACACTTTTGGCCTTGAGCCACATTTTGTATTACTCAAAATAAACATTGCTTTCCTCTTTGGTAATTTGTCTTCCAGAATTTAACAAAACCAACAGAATTCAAGGAAACAAAAATGATGCTTGACGTTAAATTTAAATTTTTGAAGTGGATAGAAAAGCAAGAATCCGGAAGAGAGTTCCACAATTGAGAAGAGAAAGGGAAGAAACTATTCAAATAAAACTTACGGTTACATCTTGCAGTTCCAGCGGTAAAATGATGAGACCGATCTGCCAATCTAGTAATGCGGTTAAATTCAAGAATAAGTCAAGATTTTAAGACAAAATTTAGACGTAAAACCATGGAATTCTCTATACATCAGTAATAGTCAGACATCACCTAATTTATGTGCCATGCGTGATACACGCTTAGGCGATTATGTATATTTTGATAAATGACTGACGAGGCAGATTTTTTTTTCCCGCGATAGGTTGCCGTTTCTTTCTGTGATAGATCAGTTGTCATCCAAGGCTACAGAACTCGGTCTAACCTGCTATTTACCCATAGCTTTGGGGGCGGGGAGAAGAAGAGGATTCATGCCTTTCCCAATAGTATTAGCATGTATGTGAATGTAAAGGATTCGACTGGAAATCGAACTCCGTAAATAGCAGGATAGACCGGGTTCTCTAGCCTTGGATGGCAACTGATCTACCACAGAAAGAAATGGCAACCTACCACGGGAAAAAAATCTGCCTCGTCAGTCATGTATCGAAAGATACATGATGGCCTAAACGTGTATCACGCATGGCAAATAACTGATTGACGTGCTAATACCCTTGGGAAAGGTATGAATTCTCTTCTTATCCCCTCCCCCCCACCACGCCAGCTATGGGTAAATAGTAAGAGAGACCAGGTTCTATAGTCTTGGATGGCAACTGGTCTACCGCAGAAATAAACGGCAACCTACTTCGGGAAAAAAAATCTGCCTCGTCAGTCATGTATCGAAAGATACATGATCGGCTAAGCGTGTATCACGCGTGGCACATAATTGAGTAATTTTGAGGAATAGTTTCGTTAGCCAGCTAATATATGTATAATTTTTGCAAATCGGCTTTTGTTGTCCTGGAGTTTTCGCAATATCTATGTATTTACCACTGAGCCATATCTTCGAAAAGGTTATGGACGATCATGGCTCTCCATAGCTTCCTGTAAGAAAGGTAGTAATAGGGAACCATGGTTGCTCACAACTCTCATGAATATTTACTTCTTTATGTCTTTGCGGTTCTAGCCAAGTCTTGTCAGGTAGGGTACTCTTTCTGTGGGCCAATTCCTTTCAGGTATAGATTATTATAAAAAAAATCAGAACAAGATTTCGACATGAAAACAAGTTTCGAGACAGTCTTACGGGTTATTTCTTTGGCGAAGAGCTACCTTTTTGGTGGCAGAACCAGTGTTGAGTTTCCACTTGAAAGTGAAGGGGTCTGTAAAACTCAGCACCCTGTAAAATTTCAGCTTCGTTATATTTCTCAAAGACTGCCTTACTAACATGTCTGTTTCGCATCGGTCCCCTACACTGGAAGAGTCGGGCGTTAGTAGATCTTCGTTTGGGTAGCTAAAATTAACATTACTATTATAGATATTTACTAAACAAGCAGAGCAATCCGTGAGGATCACACAGAGTACATGATCTAGTGAAGGCTGTTTGCAAATTATCGCTCTAAAGTAGGCGGTCAATGACGATATTTATTCGGATAATTTTAATATGACCCTCACACATTAGGGAATACATTGAAAAGACAATTACAAGCAATTAATATCATTTCTTAGTAGAATGAGTTTTAATATGTTATGTAATGTTAAAATATTATGCCATTATGTACTGTTATTATATCCTCCTTATGTAATATTATGCATATTATAAATAGTATAAGTACTCTTTATAATGATCATATAATGGTTATAATGATCATATTATCATAAATCAGGAATGCTAAAATTTATGCCTGACTATTCTAATGTTTCCTTTTAGTAAAAATCATTTGCAATGCTTTCTTATAGTAGAAAAAGGATTTACAATGCTTTCCTATAGTAGAAAAGCATTTCCAATATTTTCCCATCGTAAAAATCATTTGCCATACTTTCTTATATTAAAATCATTTACAATGTATTCCTATAGAAAAATTATTTTCAGTGTCTTCCAATAGTAAAATCATTTGCAATGTTTTCTTATGTTAAAATCATTTTCAATGATTTCCTATGGTAAAAATCATTTTCAATGATTTCATGTAGTAAAAACATATTTATAATACTTTCCTAAAATATTTTTTCAATGGTAAAATCATTTGCAATGCTTTCCTATATTAATATCATTTTCAATATCTTTCTGTAGTAAACACCATTTGCAATGCTTTCCTCTAATAAAAATAATTTGCTATGCTTTCCTATAGTAAAAATAATTTGCAATGTTTTCCTATAGTAAAAATAATTTGCAATGCTTTCCTGTAATAAAAATAATTTGCAGTGCTTTTCTATAATAAAAATAATTTGCAATGCTTTTCTATAGAAAATAATTTGCAATGCCTTCTTATAGCAATATAATTTGCAATGCTTTCCTATAATAAAATAATTTTAAATACTTTCCTATAATAAAAATAATTTTCAATGCTTTCCTATATTAAAAATAATCTGCAATGCTTTTCTATTATAAAATTAAATTGCAATACTTTTCAGTAGTAAGAAACCATTTGCAATACTTTGCTATAGATGAATAAATTGTTACGCTGTCTTATAGTAAAAATCTTTTGCAGTCGTTTCCTATTAGTAAATCATTTGCATTGCTTTCTAGTTAGCAAGTTATCTTGTAATGATTGCAAGTGTTATAAGAAGAAAAGCACAAACGATAGAATTTGTAGTTGAGTCGTTGTTGATGCTACGTTTTCCAATTGTCGGTAGCACAATTGTTTTTTTCTTTCCTTCTATTTGCTTGTGTCATAATTGTTCATAGAACCAATGCTGAAATGGGTGCTTATTATCAAGTTTTCAACTTGCTATTGACTTGGAAATTCTTCAAAGCTAACTCTTATCTTTTGCCTTTTAATTGATGAAACATTTTCCAGCTGCCGCTAGGGGAAATTTTCTTTCCTTTGATTTTTTGGGATTTTTTTTTTGTTTTTGTTTTTTTACAATTCATTTTCTTAAACGAATGTTATGAAAGAATTTGATTTTTCCCGCTTTTTTTTTTTCTCGTTTGTTTTGTTTTCTCATTTCTTTCATTAATTTAATAGAAATCTATCAAGTAATCGAACGGCTGTTTGTATCTGTATTTTTATTTTTTTTATTTTCATTTTGTATTATTTTTCTTTCTTTCTTTTCTTTTTTTTGGCTTGTTTATCGTTTTATTTAGTTTCAAGTAAAATTGCCCATCAAATCTAAATTGAAACAGTCAAATCTCTACACAAACGGGAACTGGGAAATCTCGTTCATATATCGGACAAAAATGGCTTCCTGGATGTCGCCCGAAACGGTCTAAAAGATTTTTTTTATTTAAAGCATTATAAGAAATAATATCCGACAATAATTTTAAGCTTTTTTTTATTATAAGGATGGGCTGGTAGGTTAACGAATATCGGCGCTGAAATGTAAATCAACAAGCCGAGTTCAAATCCAGGCTAACTGGATTGCGATTCCAGCATGAGGCAACCTTAGGAAGAATGTGAAGACCATACGCTAGGTTGGCCATTCCCCTGTAAATAAAATTAAATAGACAAAACTGGAAATCATCGATGTCTGCGATAGCAACAAGTTCCAAATCATCATAACCGATTGATTTGTTTGTTTAACGGCAAATCGACTCCTTATGGGCCAATAAAACACGAAATTTAATGTTCTTCGGAGTTTTGAAGCAATAAAGATGATATATGTTATTCTGCTTTCGCAACTGAATATATGGGAGATGATACTCTGCTTTTGTGCATATTTGGGTGAACATGATTACTAGAGGCGGTTATATATGTGTTTTATGTTGTAGTTTTGGTGAGGTTATATTTTGGAGTATAGTTTGATTTCTTGTAGAATATTATATGGATTAATGACATGAGAGAGTTCTTTCATGTTGGTTGCTTGATATTGTTCAAAGGCTAGAAATGATGAGAGACAGCAGCAGCAGCAGCAGCAGCAGCAGCAGGGTCGGATGACACAATCCTAAACTTTTCTATTTTACGTCTCCTGCCAACGCTCAACAAGGTGTCAAACTTGTAATGAATTTTGAAGGGTAATCTCAGTTATGCTATGTTTTCGTTGATTTTTTTTGGTGGCATAATAACACTTCCATAGATTATTTAAAGCTGAAATCTAAATATTTTGAAGATAATTTTATAGTTTCAACTTCGAATAAAATATCTTGTTAGTCATTTTGCTAAATAATTTATTGTTGTTAATTCTGCTAAAATATGCATTGCTGTTAAATTTTTACATAAAAATATATTGCTGGTATTTTTACTATATTCTTTCATATTGTTTTGGGATTCACTATTTGCGCATATCTGGGGCCTTAACAAATGCTACCACCCCAGTTCAGGGTGGACCTGGGAATAACGGCCATAAAAAAGTGGTTTCAAACTCCTCAAAACCTTCCAATCAGAGACCTCGCTGTCGGATGCGTTTATCGTTATACCAACGACGCAGCTGAAGGTTTTCGTGTACTGTCTTTGTTTAAAACTGGAGATCACGCTAGATTATCGGTTCTCTCGAAGAACCTGTAACGAAGTTCCGCTCAGGTTAGATAGAGTACAAATCAGTGGTAGGCTCTGTGTGATTAGGCATTAAACAAACAATCAAATGTATCTGACGCAGGGATTATCCGACAGGTGTACTTAGAAACGAATAGCCAACTAGAATTATTACTATCAGGATGTAAGAAAATAATGTTTGATTTTAGAATGAAATTTTATTCCTGGATTAATCTATTTAAATAGTGTTTAAATCACTTAAAATAGGAACCTTAGACATCTATACATTCCTGCCATCGAGATACATGTTTATGCATTTTTAATGTAAAATGCTAAAGGTTTGGATGCTAATAAAGCATTAAATGCAGTTTCTGCCTCCTTTTTGCAACGGAATGTCTTTTGGCTTAAAAATGCTTGAAAAAGTGGTAGTAAATGAGCGGGAGATCATAGGAAAAGGGTGGATGTGCCAAAATGTCGTATCTCGAATCGGTGACCTTCTGCAGTGTCTTCCTGGCAACATGTGGACGGACATTTTCATGAAGCAGAATTGGACCTCGTCGATTAACCAGTACAGGTTGCATTTTGTATAACTGAATGTGCATTTCGCCCAGTTGCTGACAGTAAACTTCAGCAGTGATGCTTCTGGTCAGATTCCAGAAAGCTGTAATGGATAACGGGAATGGCCGATCAACAGACAATAACCTTAATCTTCTGGTGATGGAATTTCGGTTTTAGAAAGTGTTTTTTTTTTTTATAAACGATTCCATTCGCATTCTTTAGCGCTTTGACGTTGATTTAGTTCAACTAGTGTTTTTAGATGTTGATTGTCAATTGCAGATGAACGTCCTCTACTACTTTGATCGTCAAGACTCATATCCCCTCTGAGGAACTTCAGAAACCAGGTCCGTACTTTCCGATTACTTGTGGGTTCTCCATCCAATACTCTGTTAGTAATGTCCGATTTTAGATATGAAAATTTATTCCTGAATTAATGTATTTAAACAGTGTTTACATCAGTCAAAATAGGAACTCCTGGCATCTATACATTTCCGCCATTGACATACAAGGTTATTCATGTCTTTATTATAAAAGTAAAGATTTGAACGCCAAGAAACCATCAAAAGCAGTTTATTTGCAATGAAGCATCTTTTGGCTTAAAACATTTATCAAAATACTTGAAAAAGGGGTTGCCAGTGAGCGAAAGATTAGGAGAAAAGTGTGCATGTGCCCAAATCTCGTATCTCGAGTCGGTGACCTTCTGCGGTGTCTTCCAGGTAACTTGTTGATGAGCATTGTCATGAAGCAGAATTGGTCCTCGTCGATTATCAAATGTCGGGGACATTTCCCTTAACTGAATTATCTTTTCATCCTGTTTCTGGCAGTAAACTTCGACAGTGATGCTTCTGGTCAGATTCTAGAAAGCTGTAATGGATAACGCAAATGGCGGACAACAAGACAGTTACCATATTCTTCTGTCGGCGCAATTTCGGTTTTGAAAATTGTTTGGATCTTTTGTCTTATACGATTGTCATAAAGGATTAATTTCTCATCATAAATCACGATTTGATCAAAAAACGGACCAATCGAATTTTGCAGATCGAACGCACTTTAAAAACACCGAAATACGTTGAGTTTACCCATTTATCAAGTGTCTTCAGTTTGCCAATTTTCTTTAGATGATCCGATATTGTTAAAACGCGGAGACCCATAATCTGAAACATCTCTGACACTTCAATGTGGGTTTTGTTCGACTCGTGTTTTCAGATGTTGATTGTCAATTGCAGATGAACGTCCTCTACCACCTTGAGCGTCAAGACTCGTATCCCCTCTGCGGAACTTCAGAAACCAGCGCCCTACTGTCCTATCAGAAGTGGCTCCTTCACCCCATGCTCTGTTAATGTTCACAGCGGTTTGAGAAGGATTATGACAAAGCTTGAACTCATGAAAAAAAAAGTAAACGCCTCTCTTATTTTTTTTATGTTCAAGATAGAAGGATTGTAACAGTTTAATGCAAATTCGGAAAGAGATTTACATAAAATTAAAAAAGGGGTTTATGGCGCATCTATTATAATGACGTCACACATTATGAAATGGACAAAGTCCGACAATTATTTTAAGACATTTTTATGTTTCTACATTCTTTTTATAGATACAGATATTTAAGTAAATGCTCTGTTTATAATAAACAGTATTAAACAACATTGACCGGCCTGAATGTCCGAGAAATTTTCACAGAAAATATTCCTCCTCCAACAGGATTCGAACCTGTATCCTATACGGAACCGTCATATAGCCTGCCGTGCCTTAACCGATTCGGTCACAGAGGAGCGTTCGGTTAGCAGGGTCAATTTTACTGTGTTAAACACAATTCTCCATGATTCTCTCAAGTACATCCATATCTGCTCAATGAGTATCCAAATATAGACAAATGGGGTCACACATTATGAAATGGACAAAGTCTGACAATTATTTTAAGACATTTTTATGTTTATACATTCTTTTTATAGATACAAATATTTAAGTAAATGCTCTGTTTATAATAAACAGTATTAAACAACATTTACCGACCTGAATGTCCGAGAAATCTTCATAGAAAAGTTGTTTAATACACTTTATTATAAACAGAGCATTTACTTAAATATTTGTATCTATAAAAAAGAATGTATAAACATAAAAATGTCTTAAAATAATTGTCGGACTTTTTCCATTTCATAATGTGTGACGTCATTTGTTTACATTTGATACGCCATGAGCAGATATGAATGCACGTGGGAGATTCATAGAAGATTGAAGTTCAAATACAATAAATTCGACATTGCTAACCGGACGCTCCTCTGTGGCCAAATCGGTTAAAGGCACGTCAAGCTAAATGACGGTTCCGTATAGGGTACAGGTTCGAATCCTGTCGGAGGACGAATATTTTCTGTGAAAATTTCTAGAACATTCAGGCCGGTCAATGTTGTTTATTATAAACAGAGCATTTACTTAAATATTTGTATCTATAAAAAGAATGTATAAACATAAAAATGTCTTAAAATATAATGATGTATTAGAACATAAAAAATAGTTTATTTGAAAATCGGACATAATATTCTGAATAACCTAATATATTTGAACATAATAATTTTTTTTTTCAAAAATCGGATATTATTGTCTGAATAACCTAATATATTAGAAAACAATAACATGTTTTATTCGAAAATCGGACAATATTTTCCGAAAAACCGAATATTATTAAATGGTATTTTCTTAAAGATTTCTTTCTTTTACATTACAAGATATTTCTTCCTATAATAAGTTAATCAATAGAACAACTTTTAAGTGTAATGGCGTCTATAATTGTTGTCTGAACCTTTCAACACATAATTTGTTCATACTCAGAAATAAGAATTATTTCACATTGCTCAGTGATACTTTTTTTATATATATATTTAAACCAATGGAAAAACCGTAAACTAAACATTTATTCACTGTTTTCTTTTTCACAATAAAAAATGATTAGTTTAAACCATAATCAATCATTTCCTCGACAACGCTTAAGAATTTAAAGATTAACGAAAAACAGTCGAGAGAAAATCTGTTTTTTTTTGTTTTTTTTTAATATTAAAACATTTCTAAAAATAAAAGAAAATGGATTACATTTATCGATTCATTTGATTTTTCTGTTTCTTCTAAGACAAAAATCAATGCTGAAGATCATAAATTTTAACTAGAGTTTCATGCTTTTGTAATATAACGAGAGCTGAAAGCAGCTGATTGGTCAAAAATGGAACGCTTGTTTAAGGGTTGTCAATTACCACTCGTGAGAGTAGAATAATTTAAGGGAAACCATTTAAAATCTTTGTTTATAAACCTTTACCAACAATCGTTTCTTATAGGGCTAATCATCCTATTTCCGCATATTTTCACATTTTCGATTTCTATTTTCCACATGTGCACCTTTAAGCACCACTCCCGAGAGGTTATTTTTTTACAGGAATTGAGGTTTATCTCTTGTTTCCTGTTCAGCACCGGGTTTCCGGTTCCTTCTAAAGTCATTTTCATTCTCTTTCACTCCCAGTCGCCTCTTGCGTCTTCGTGACATTATCGCTTGATTTGGGGTGAATTGATTAAATATACGTATATATTTGTGTGAGTGCGTGTGTAATAGAGAGAAGCTTTCTTACATAGAAAGCTTACAGTGGCTTATATGTATACAGCCTACATAAACTACGTAAATGATTAACATATGGTCTGAAAATCGTTACAGCTGTGATATATATATATATATATATATATATATATATATATATATATATATATATATATATAGGGCTGTTCGATAAAAGTGACTCAGCTTATCCTTTGAATTGAGATCAACTTTCGTTTCATCGGAGAAGAGAACATTCTTCCAGACTTCTCCGGTGAAATGTTTGTAATATTGAGCCCATTCAAGTCTCTTGGGTTTGTTGACTTTGCTTATTAGCGGCTTAAACCTTCGTGTACAAGATTTGTAGCCTTGTTCTAACAAAATTTGTAACCTTGCTCTGACGGATTGTTGAAGAGGCAAGACTAACACCTTGCTCTTCGCTTAGACTGGCTGCAATTTCTTGGCTAGTTATAGTCCTATTCTGCGCAACTTCTCTCTTGATTACCCTGCCAGTTCTATCATCAATCTTTTTTTTTTCGTCCCTTTGTTTCCTTCCTTGGAGCAGGAGTGGCATTATTATGTGCCCTAAGCACTCGAGAGATAGTTGATTGCGAGGTTATAACAATTTCTGCAATTTCTCTCTTAGACTTGCCTGCTTTTGAGAGGGCAATAATAGATGCCTTAAGTGGTTCTGATGCGTGTTTGTACCCTTTCATCTGGTTAGTGACTTGATTTCAAGCTGTTTTTATACTGTATGAGGCTTTCTGGAATATTCTGGAATACTCTAGATTTAATTTAAGCTGTTCTAGAATTCTCTAGAATATTGTTCTGAGTGCATTGTAAAATAGTTTTCAATATTTTGTCAAAAGCTCTTTAAATTTACCAGTTTAATCATTAGAATGCAATATCTGAGTCACTTTTTTTGCACAGTTTTTTCCTGAATCTCATTTATATCCAAATTTATAATTATCAATAGAATACCTTAGGGTGAATAAACTTTTTTCCTACATGGTCGGAAAGGGTTCTTTATATTAGTAAGATTAAAAATCATTTTAACCCCCAAAACAATAGAAAAAAAATATTTTTAGTAAAAAAATTCAGGTGAGTCACTTTTATCGAACAGCACTATATATATATATATATATATATATATATATATATATATATATATATATATATATATTTAAAAATAGTAAATAAGAAATGATACTTGAGTTTAAGAACATTTAAATTTAAGGTAACAGGATATGTTACTTGCCAATTATATAAGCCGGGATAGTGCTTCTCTCAACGTGGTGAGCAATTTTTGATTCAGCGAGTAGGTAACTGGAGGGTATTCCGTCGTATCCAAAACAATTATGGAATCGCTTATGTTATAGGAGTTGCTAATAATGGAATGGTACGTGTGGCGTGGTGTACGTTAATGAGAATGAACCATATTTGTCGCACTTTCGTTTCTGTTCGCCGCCATTTTCAGAGAAAAAGCTGCAACTCAAATTCCTTATTGTCGTATTCGACCGTTGTTAATGGAAGCAGGAAGACATTTTCACCTGTTGAATATATGTTTTACGTTTGGTTTGTTGTTTATCATTTCACCCCAAGCAAGGTAATAAAGCCACTAAAACTCAAGGAAATTACCCAGTGTTAAAGAATAAGAGAGAAAAAAAAGGAGAGAGAACAATAAAAGAACAGAAATTAAGAAATAAGATAGCAATTGGCATTGCATTTATAACTTTGAAGATCAACGTTGACCGGGAGGCAAGGAGAATTTAGGTGTACTGGGAAATTTTATATGATGTCATGCCTAAATTTGATAAAACTTCACATTAGTAAAAACTTAAAAAATAATTTAACTATTATATTTTATATTCAAGTAATTGTTTCTGAAGAAAGAGCTGTAAATTTTTTTGTTAATAAAAATAATCAAAAATTATGCAAAGAGAAAAATGTTGAAGTGTTGCTTTAAGAAATATCTTTGTATTGATCACACTATTTTTAATAGTTTCACCCCAAGCAAGGAAATAAAGCCACTAAGACGAAAGAGGCTAGTGAGTGTTAACGAATATGAGAAAAACTCCTATTAAGGAGAGAAGACAATAAAAGAAAAAAAATTAAGAAGGCAGAAGATAATCATTGACATTACATTTTAATTTTAGAAGATGAAAAGCAAAACAGCTACTCGGATTGCAAAGGGTTACTGACTGTTAGAGAATATGTGAAACGCTACTATTAAGGAGAGAGGACAATAAAAGAACAAGAATTAAGAAGACAGAAGATAACGATTGACATTGCATTTAAATTTTGGAAGATAAAAGGCAATAAAATTACTGGGATGCAAGGGGTTACTGAGTGTTAGAGAATATGTGAAACGCTACTATTAAGGAGAGAGGTCACTAAAAGAACAAGAATTAAGAAGACAGAAGATAACGATTGACATTGAATTTAAATTTTAAATAAAGGCAATAAAGCTACTAGTATGCAAGGGATTACTAACTGTTAGAGAATATGAAAGACGCTACTATTAAGGAGAGATGAGAATATAAGAATAATAAGAATTAACAAAAAATGAAATCAATATTCTAATCTCTTGAGAAGATAATAACACTTTTCAAAATTACGGAAGATCAATAATCCGAAGGAAACTTGAAATTATAATTATTAATCTCAGAATTACAGAAAGTATCAGGGAAAGTAAGACACTGAAATTTGGAGTTGTAATATCGAAAGGTGCATTCCAAAAGTGAATCAAAGTATTAAGAAACAAAGATATCGTTAAAAACAAAAATGAGTATTGAATTGTTGTGTTATATCAGTCTTTCTATATCGCACTGAATGCTGAACAACTTCCTCACAGATGAAGAAGAGACTTGAAGCAAGAGAAACAAAGAGTACTGAACTGTTACGTAATATCAGTCCTCTTATATGCCAGTGAATGCTGGACAATCTCCTCACAGATGAAGAAGAGTCTTGAAGCAAGAGAAACCAAGAAAAGAGTACTAAACTGTTACGTAATATCAGTCCTCCTATATGGCAGTGTCTTTTGTACAATCTCCTCACAGATGAAGAAGAGTCCTGAAGCAAGAAGAACAAACAGTACTCAACTGTTATGTAATGTCGGTTCTCCTATATGGTAGTGAATGCTAGACAATCTCCTCACAGATGAAGAAGAGATTTGAGCCAAGAGGAACAAAGAAAAGAGTACTGAACTGTTATGTAATATCAGTCCTCCTATATAGCAGTGAATGCTAGACAATCTCACTGATAAAGAAGAGCCTTGAAGCAAGAGAAACAAAGAAATAATACCGAACTGTTATGTAATATCGGTCTTCCTACATGGCAGTGAATGCTGGAAAATCTACTCACAGATGAAGAAGAGAGTTAAAGAGAAACAAAGAAAAGTGTACTGAATTATTACGTAATATCAGTCCTCCTATACGGCAGTGAATGCTGGAGAATCTCCTTACAGATAAAGAAGAAACTTGAAACAAGAGAAACAAAGAAAAGAAAACTCACTGTTGCGTAATATCAATCCTCCCCTAAAGCAGTGAATGTTTCATAATCTCTTCACAGATGAAGATGCGACTTGAAGCAACAGAATTGTGGTTCTACAGAATGATAGTAAGAATACCATTGAGCGAACTTGAGCGACAACGAAGTTTTAGGTTTTAAAAAGGAAAACGAAAAGGACACATACTTAACATCTAAAAGTGACAGTTGAAATAACTAGGGCGCGTAATGAGGAAAGACGGTTTGGAAAATTAGATACTCGCAGGACGGCATAAAGACAAGAGAGATAGAGTGAAACGATGCATAGCCTACCTAGAAAGCTTGAGTTGAATCGATGACGGAACAAGGTTTAAGAGAGATAACAAATATACAAAATTTATAAAGAGTCACAAAGAACAGGAAAATGTGGCGAGCCATGATCGCCCACGTCCTAAAGGGACATGGCACATAAAGGAAGAAAGAAGTCTAGAAAGAAACTATTTGGTCGCATGTATCAGGTTGATTTGATAATTTCGTTACTGATACAGAATTTCCGTTTTATTATCAATAATTTGAAAGGCCCGTGATAATTTGACGGTTTTCCTGTTAGAATTTTCTGATGATTTTTAATTCTTAAGTTAATGATTGAATAAGCACAGGGCGAGTTCTACAAAAAGACGATATCCGTAGAAATTCCCCCTATTGCATTGTTAAATATTTGAGCTAAGCAACTTTAACACAATATTGCAATAACAATCATATACGTGAATATTGTTAAGAAGTAAGCCGGTACAAACGAAAAGATTTGAAATCGGAAAATTTTTCCATTTCACTAAAACTGATGTTAAACACGTTTATCTTTTTTTCTGTCTTTCTTACATTTTCTCATTGAGCCAAGTAGCGTCTCTGGTATGTCTTTTTCGTCTTTCGACGCTATCAAAACGAAATAGTCCATTATTTATGAGGTATTGAGAGGAAACATTAAACGCTTCTATCTTTCTTTCTTCCATTTTCTCACTGAGCCAAGTAGTGTCTTTGGTATGTATTTTTACGTCTTTCACGATATCTGTTGTAACCTAGAAAAGGTTACTGGATGAGGAATAACCAAAACGGAGGTTGGAAATGAATTGGTAATCTTTATAACATCAACAAATACTCGCCAGCAGCGTGAAGTAGGTAAACTACTGCTAGTAGTGGACTACTTAGATAGCATTTTATCCCCACTTAAAATAGTGTCCAACGTATTTATGAGAATTGGGACATAACCATTAGTGTTCATAGGTACGGTATATAACACTATCAAAACGGAATAGTCCATTATTTATGAGGTATTGACAGAAGGCATTAAACACTTCTATCTTATATTCTTTTTTTTTTCCATATTTTCTTCCTTTCATTTCTCACTGAAATCAAGTTGCGTCTCTGATAGCGATTTTCCAAGAAAACTAAAGTAGCGTCTCTGATATGTCTTTTTCGTCTTTCTACGCGATCAAAGCACAATAGTCCTTTATATATAAAGTATCGACTTCTATCGTCCTTCCTTTCTTTCTTTCTTTCTTTCTTTCCTTTTCTTTTTTTCTTTCAATCGTTTTGCTTTCTTTCTTCCATTCATTTTCTCACCACTGAAGCCAAGTAACGTCTCCGATATGTCGTTTCGGTCTTTCCACGTGATCAAAATAAAATAGTCCATTATTTGAAGTATCGGTAGGAGACGTTCAACAGTTATTCCTTTTCGTCCTGGGTAAGACGATAAGCTACATCCAGCAGCAAGGCCTCTGATCAGGAGCTTTTGAGGAGCGTGGAACCACCTCTTAATTGCTGGTGTTTCTAGCTCCACTCTGATCTTGTGTGGTAGCACCTGTTAGGGTCCCTGTTATGGGTAAATCGTTAACCCCCAAACTGGGGTCAGAACTATGAAAGTGTCAAAATAGATTTTAATACCAGAAATACTTTGTAAAAATGATTAGCAGCAATATTTTTTTAAGAAAAATGATTACCAGCAATAGATTATTACCAGCAATACATTTTTGAAAAAATTACCAGCTATACATTTAAAAAATATTACCAGCAAAAAAATCTTGTCAGCATTAAATAACCCATTGAGGTGTTGATGTGCCGTAAAACAAACCGAACCAATCACTCTTCTTTTCTTTCATTCATTCATTTTTTTCCCCCGAAAGCAAGTAACGTTTCTGATATGTTTTTTTTGTTTTTCCATGTGATCGAAACGGAATAGTCGATTATTTATTAGATGTTGGCGGAACGTAACGGTCGTGTTAACTAAGGGAGGGACAAGCAGAATTGTAATAAGATCCTAAAGTTGAGACGCGTTCAAAACAGATGAAATAATAATGGATAAAATTTCGCTTTTTTTTTTTCCCTCTCCGAACTTTGCAACAGTTTCTCAATTTAGCTTCAGTTATTTTCGACATAGAAAAGCAAATTAGTTTCATTATCAAACGGAGAAATGATGAATATACATTAAATCTTTGCAACTGTCTCAATTTTCTTTGAGAAAACAAGGAATGCCTGTGTCGTACATTGAAAATCAATAAAATTGAAATTGTTCCCGATCAGACACTCAGCAAGTGTCACCGACAAAATAGAGTTATCATATACGTAATTCAAATGCTTTATTGACGGTTTTGCTAGAGATATTTATTAAAAATGAAGAAAGAAGGCTATTTGTAGCTGTATTGTAGCTTAAGTCGAAGTTTACATGTATTTTTTCACCCACTTGAAACTACACTTTGAAATTTTTGGCTTCCTTTATTACAGAAAAAAAGTCGCTTATTACTTTCATGTTCTTTGACACAGAACATCATCCAGTCTTCTGTAGTTTCCAAGTATCTTTGAAGGCCAATTGTTATAGTTTTTTTAAGACAGTTCTAGTTGAACTAATCCTCTTCCTCCTTCGGATCTGAGCACATACAGACGATCAACATCAGCTTTGGGATGATGCATGCAGTAGCAAGTGTGAAGCTTTCTCGTTTTGGCGAGATTTCAAAACAAAATTATTATGCACATGACGACCGACGTAGACACGATTCACAGACTATCAGAGATAGATAGATAGATAGATAGATAGATAGATAGATAGATACCGACAAACAAATAAACACTAAAAAGATGCATATGTTTCGATACCTAAAGGTAAGCACCTCATCAGGTGAGGAACAAACCATCTTTGTTCTTCACCTGAT
Source organism: Acanthosepion lycidas (assembly GCA_963932145.1). Taxonomy (NCBI): domain Eukaryota; kingdom Metazoa; phylum Mollusca; class Cephalopoda; order Sepiida; family Sepiidae; genus Acanthosepion; species Acanthosepion lycidas. The sequence continues at coordinate 57,008,722 of OZ010600.1, read as the reverse complement.
GAGATGCTTACCTTTAGGCATTAAAACAAATATGCATCTTTGTAGTGTTTATCTGTTTTTTCCGCATGTAACAACTTTTAATAAATAACTATTGCTCTACTCTTGGTATTGAGCCCTCTTTTAAATTAATATTTCGGTCATTTAAATTTATAATCTTTTCGTTCTCATTACATTTGGATAGATAGATAGATAGATAGATAGATAGATAGATAGATAGATAGATAGATAGATAGATAGATAGATAGATAGACTTATTATTAGTCATACTGTTTGGTACGAACTTATTATTATTATTCCTTCATGTTCAAGTCTACTTGTTACTTTTCAATTTATTTTTAAATATTTGTCCGCTGAGAGGTAAATTTATTGTATCTGCAATTTTATTGGCCATCTAGGTGATTGACGAATCGAGTAAAGAGTGTCTTAAGCCTACCTCTTAAAAGAGAGGTGAAGTGATAAGAAAGCGAGAATAAAAAACTGCATTGACGTTTTTTTTTTCCAAAGTAGTTGTAAATTTAACTCGAAAAGCTTATATTTCTTTCTTATTTGATTGACCTCCCAACCTCACCGAGGAAGGAAAATAGAAGGTTTATTTTAACTATAAAAAATATAAGTGACTTCTACAGTTTATGGCTTATGGTTTACATTTAAATCAGGAAGCGTTGTAAATAGTCAGAAATTAAGGCAAATATTACCGAGTAAATATAGCTATTATATTGATATATTAATTATTTATAAATGTAAAAGACAATAGGAAAACTGTAATATTTGCCGACGCGTTTCGTCCGATGTGGACTTTTTCAAAGCAAAAAACGAAATGAATTTAAAAAACAAAGTAACTAAAAATAACAAAACAAAATGTCCTTAGCAACTGGAAGAATTTAGAGGATGCTATTTTCATACTGTTAACTGAAAATTACGTCAATTACTGTCACGTGTGGAGATATTGTTATTATTGCTGTGTTGACGGATTCAACCATTTTCTTTTGATTTCACGATACTGTTGTGTACGTTTGTTTGGGAGAGTAGTAATTCTGTTAAGAAAGGTGAAATAAGGAAAAGGCCTGGGCGTAGATTAATATTTGACTAATATTCAATGGCGGCAATATCTCCACACGTGACAGTAATAATGTAATTTTCAGTTAACTGTATGAAAATAGCGTTCTCTAAATTCTTCCAGTTGCTAAGGACATTTTGTTTTGTTGTTATTAGTTACTTTGTTTAATAAATTCATTTGGTTCCGCCTTGAAGAATTCCACATCGGACGAAACGCGTCGGTAACTATTACAGTTTTCCTATTGTCTTTTACATTTATAAATATTGTCTTTTTCTACAGGTTAACTCTGAGAAATTTTTCATAATTAACTATGTAAAGCAAGATATTTTAGGTTCAATACCGTCATTAAAAACACGTGTTGTATTCTCGATATAGCTGTATTCAAATAGATAATCTTTTCAGATATTACTTGTAAATTTAATGCAAATTAAAAAAATGTCTTAGCATTGAGGATTCTGTCCCATAACTTGTTCAAAAAAAAGTAAAAAAGGAGTCAAATACATTAGGGAAATTCCCCCACAAAACGAATGCCATTAAAAAAAAATTAGATGTTTATTTAATTTAATCTCCTTCAAAGGAACAAGAAAAGCCAGAAAAAAAAAACAGTACAGATGAATTAAAATAAAACAGTTACAAATATTTCATTTTCCCACTGGATCCAAAAATAAATACATTACAAATATTAAATGAAGAATAGGAGATAATAAGGAAACAAAATGGATGATAATGTCGTATGACATTTGCGACAATATAAACGAAAACGAGGCTGCGCTTTGTTAGCAGTGGCGGAATATGATAAAAATCTTCTTTTGTTTTTTTTATTTCAAATGTGCTTCCACAGCCATTTTTAATATTCTTTTATCGGCTTTTTAATTGCTCCTATTGTCGTAAGTTTCGATAATATCATTGAACTCCATGCGGTTACTACCTCGTAAAAAATGGTGGCTTCCACGGTTTCTTTTATTTAAGGAAACTATCGCAAATTTGTTTAATACAGAAAATGATTAGAAGTAGTTTTACTATAGAGGAAGACAGAAAATGTATTTAAGTGCATTAAATGATTATTAAATACAATTATTATAAAAATATACTATATGAAAGAAATTCAAACGATTTTACAAGAGGAAATATTGCAAATTATTTCACTATATGAAACCAGTAGAAATGATTTTACTATCAAAAAACATTGCTAATTATTTTACTACAGTGGAGCACTGCAAATGATTTTACTATACGAAAGCATTACAAACTTATTTTTTACCATGAGAAATCATTGGGAATTATTTTTACTGTAGAAATGCATTGCAAATCATTTTACTATAAAACAAAAACATCACAAATTATTTAAATAGAGAATTGCAAATGTTTTTTTATTATTATAGGAAAGCATTAACATGTGTTTTTTTACCATAAAAAGCATTAAAAATTATTTTTACTATAGAAGCATTGCAAATAGTTTTTACTATAGGAAAAGCATTGCAAATGATTTTTACTATAGGAAAAGCATTGCAAATGGTTTTTACTATAGGAAAAGCATTGCAAATGATTTTTACTATAGAAAAGCATTACAAATGGTTTTTACTATAGAAAAGCATTGCAAATGGTTTTTACTATATGGAAGTATTGCAAATAATTTTACTATTTGAAAGCATTGAAAATTATGTTTACGATACGAAAGCATTACAAATAAATCTTACTATAGGGAAAACATTGCAAATCATTTAACTACAAGAAATCATTGCAGATGATTTTACGATACACAATCATTAAAGGTAATTATACAATAGGAAAATATTGCATATTTTATTTTTACTATAGGAAAAGCATCACAGGTAATTTTTAGTACAAGGAAACACTGCAGATGATTTTACTATAGGAAAACATTGTAAATAATTTTTACAACAGGAAAACATTGTAAATGATTTAACTATAGGAAAAATTCTAATTATTTTACTATAGGGAAACATGGCAAATAATTTTACTATAGGAATGCATTGCCATAAGAAATCATTACGAATAATTTTCCTATAGCAAAACATGGAAAATAATTTTTCTCCAAGAAAGCATTGCAGATACAGTATAGACTCGAGTATAGTTCGAGGTATTTATGATCAGTTTGTTTTAAGCCAAACTAGCAGCATGGCCTGGCGTTGCCCGTGCTTGATTCAAAAATCGTACGACTCATACAACAATCGCTATCACATGACTTAAAATATTTTTGCCCTTCCTTGCCTTTAAAGGAGTTCCCTTTGCCGTGCTGATGTTGCTACATGCCTTACTTCTTACCTATCTCACACTGCGAATTTTTTCTAAGCTCTATACTAAACATTAAATCTGTTACGAAAAAAGAACTAAACAAAATGAACACAAAACGATCAGCTTTAAAAAAAGGACTCGTAACTGAAAAACCGAATGAAAAAAGAATGTTAACAACAAATACTTTTTCACACCCAACCCAGTTCTGCAGAATCAGAATCAACGTTGGGTTTAACCAAGTGAAGTTAAATTTTTCCCACTTGTGACGAATGCAGCTATCGATTTTTTTGTGCATGCTAGCTAACATTGTGTCAGTCAGCTGTTGGCTCTCACGCTGGCCAATAGAATATTCCTGCCTATTCGTGGCAGCCAGCTATAGGCTCTCACTCTGGCCAGTAAAAAATGGCCGCAAACTACATGAAAATTTCCGTAGAAGCATGAAAAAATCGATTATTTCTACTATCGATGGAAGTTTGGAAATGCAAAGTCAGTCTAGGCCATCCCGCTAACTTGGAGCATGTGCAAGTCAATTTTGGTGCAAATCCGTCTCAAATTGCGGCCATGCATTCGTTAAACACACACACACACACACACACACATATCCTTCCTTTTATAGATAGAGATATAGGAAGTCGCATTATACATAGATAATATTTTGAAAAGATTAAAAATCATGCGTTTTCAATGTCCGGTTACATTATACACAGGTTGTTTTTTTTTTCAGGAAGTGTTAAAATTCATGCAAAACTTACAGGGGTCGTACTATATATGAAGTCGTCTTATACATGAGTATATACGGTAATTTTATTCTAATAAAGCATTGCTAATAATTTTACTATAGGAAATCATTGCAATTAATCTGAAAATCTACTGTATAAAAATAAAGTGTCGGTGTTAAATGGTATGAATATTTAGAAGTGTTACTCATAGAAGACTACTGTCAGAGGTATGATTATTTATACGTTTTTTACAGCAAGTTTCACCCTTTACAAGGCCTGGAAGCCACTCAATGTAGAGGGTTACGTTAAGGTGTAGTTTATATGGATAAGTGGGTAAGATAAAGGTTGACTCTAGACTTGAAGAGGTTAAGATTGGAGTGATCAGGGAAGCATCCTCTTGGGAGTCTGTTCCACAGGGGAGTGGTTCGCGGAACGAAACTGATCCAGTGGACTTACTTCCCACCCGTCATTTATATTTTTTTTATAAAGTTCACATTGTACAAGGCACGGGGGCCACTCGAGGTAGAGGCTTACGTTATGGGGTACTTTATATGGATAGGAGAGGAAGACAACGGTTACTCTAGACGTGAATAGGTAAAGATTGTAGTGATCGGGGAAACATCACCTGTTCCACCGGGCAGTGGTTCTCGAGAAGAAGCTGTTCGAGTGGACCTTACATCTCACCCGTCATTTACATATATATATATATATATATATATATGTGTGTGTGTGTGTGAAAAGTGTGTGTGTGTATATATATATATATATATATATATATATATATAAATTTACATAAATTTTAATTTTACATAAATTTGTTAAAACAATTACAGCCTCTTTCGATTCACTTCCCTCTCCCCCTCTCTCCTTGTCGTAACACTCAATTGTATATATCTGTATTACTGTCTTCTGTCTCCTCTCTCTTTTCCATTTTTCCTTTCCTTTTCACCCCACTACCCTCCTATTTCTATATATCATTTCCGTTAAGTTAACCATCTAAATAGGTCAAGGTCCGGTCACTCCTCCTACCCCAATATAACGCACGCTTAAGAGAGATATGAAATTAACCCCTCCCTATACTCTACCTTGTCTCTTTAACTACAACCCTCAACCCCCGCCCCCGGTTAAATTACAAATATTACACTACCCATCAATTTTTAATCTCATTTTTCCTTTCATTTCGATGTTGGAAGTGTTACCTGATGATCCGGAGTCCTTTAAAAGGATTTTGTTGAAATAAATTATTGTAATGGTACTTTAAAGTGGTCTGTTTTTCATTAAATATATATATATATATATATATATATATATATATATATATATATATATATATATATATAATTATTTATATATTATATGCGCGGTACTTATTAGAAAGCGCTCAATATCAGAGATAGAGCTAACATATTTGGTTGGATTGATGTGAGTTTGTGACCCTGGGTTTCACGCTTTTGTGATCGTCAGACAAACTGATTAATTTTTTATAACATATTTGGTTGGATTGATGTGAGTTTGTGACCCTGGGTTTCACGCTTTTGTGATCGTCAGACAAACTGATTAAGGATTACAAACCGAATTTTCTATCAGTTACATATACACAGTCATCAAAAACAAGCAAATAACCATCTTTAAATAATAATAATTTTTTTTTTTAAATTAAAAATAAAAATAATAGTAATTTTTACCTTTCATAATTTTACACAAACTCCACCACACGTATATACGTACATGCGAGGAAATATTATTCAGCGAAAAAATAGAAAAATGCTCTGATTGCTGATAATATGCATTCACGAGAAATCTTCGCTACACTTCCAATCTTTGAATTTCAACATACAAATGCGTATGTATAGACACAACACCACCCGTATACATACATATGTCAAAACCCAAACTGTCCACATATTTATATCTGTATGAATCCCGGCGGACGAGCATGTGTGCATGTGTGTCTGCGTACCTCATCGGGTGTACGGTCATGCATCTGTGTTTGCGTTAGCACGATGACATCGCGACGACGATTCCCCCCCCCCCCACTTTCATAATAACACCAATACACGCAATCTACATAAACCCAAATTTTTAAAAAATTAATCAGTTTGTCTGACGATCGCAAAAGCGTGAAACCCAGGGTCACAAACTCACATAAATCCAACTATATATATATATATATATATATATATATATATATCTTTAATAAAGTTCGCCTTATACAAGGCTTGGAGACCACTCGAGGTAGAGAGTGACGTTAAAGGATAGTTTATATGGATAGAGGGGGTGAGATAACGGTTAATTCTAGACATGAATAGGTTAAGATTGTAGTGATTGTGGAAACATCCTCGGGGAAATATCCTCTTTGCCGTCTGTTCCACAGACCAGTGGTTTGCGGAAAGAAGCTGTTCGCGTGGAGCTTACTTCCCACCTGTCATTTATTTATTTTTTTAAATAAGGTTCACCTTGTAGAAGACCCGGGGGCCACTCGAGGTTAAGGGGTAGTTTATATGGATAGAAGGAGAAGATGACTTAACTCTAGACATAAACAGGTTAAGATTGTGGTGATCGGGGAAATATCCACTTAGGAGTCTGTTCCACAGGACAGTGGTTCGCAGGAAGGAGCTGTTCAAGAGAACATTACTTCTCACCCATCTTTTCTTTCTTTTTTTTTTTTTTTTTTAATAAAGTTCATCTTGTACAAGGCCTGGAGGCCACTCTAGGTAGAGGTTAAGTAGTAATTTATATGGATAAGAGGTGAAGATAATGGTTGACTCTAGACTTGAACATGTTAAGATTGTGGTGATCAGGGAAAGATCCTCTTAGGAGTCTGTTCCACAGAGCAATGGTTCACGGGAAGAAGCTGTTCGGGTGGAACTTCTCGGCGATGAAATACGGAGGGAATGTCGGTGGTTTGCTGCTATGTAAGTGGCATGGCGGGTCCTGGCCGTAAAGGGCCGTAGTGGAACCAGATGTGGTACGTCCAAGCACTTTCCATGGTATTAACGAAAGAGCAGTGAGATACTCGTCACATCTTTGAGAGGGGAGGTTGGAAGGTGGAAAATAATTCTTCTCCAACAAGGACACGTAGATGCTTTTGAAGTCTATCAAGACTGGAAAGTGAGGTCTAGGCAACTCCCAATCAAATGACAGCAGACCACCTCTTTTTTCCGCTTGATCTAGCTCTTGTAAAGGTCGAGGATAGCATGAGGAGTCAGGTACTTACTGGGGCGATACAGGGAGCTGATCATTTTACCTGCACCTTTAACGATGCACTTTAAGAGTTCCACTTGAGGTCAGGTGTGAGTATGAGTCACAATATCCTCACAAGGCAAAGGGGATTCTCAAATAGATTTGCATGCTGCGATGGCGGCGACTACAATATGCTTTGTTTCACTGTTTAGCTGATGGATTTTGTTCGAATAGAACAGTTCCTAGGACTGAACGGCTGAAAGAAAGAAAGAAAGAAAGAAAGAAAGAAAGAAAGAAAGAAAGAAAGAAAAGAAAGATTATCATAAAAAGGAAAGATTGAAATAAAAAAAAGAAAGAAATATTGAAAATAAGAAAGAAAGATTGAATGAAAGAAAGAAAGAAAGAAAGAAAGAAAGAAAGAAAGAAAGCAAGAAAGAAAAAGAAAGAAAAGAAAGATTATCATGAAAAGGAAAGTTTGAAATAAAAAAAAAGAAATATTGAAAATAAGAAAGAAAGATTGAATAAAAGAAAGAAAGAAAGCAAGAAAGAAAGAAAGCAAGAAAGAAAAAGAAAGAAAAGAAAGATTATCATGAAAAGGAAAGATTGAAATAAAAAAAAAAGAAATATTGAAAATAAGAAAGAAAGATTGAATAAAAGAAAGAAAGAAAGCAAGAAAGAAAGAAAGCAAGAAAGAAAAAGAAAGAAAAGAAAGATTATCATGAAAAGGAAAGATTGAAATAAAAAAAGAAAGAAATATTGAAAATAAGAAAGAAAGATTGAAAGAAAGAAAGAAAGAAAGAAAGAAAGAAAAAGAAAGAAAAGAAAGATTATCATGAAAAAGAAAGATTGAAATAAAAAAGAAAGAAAGATTGAAAATAAGAAAGAAAGATTGGATGAAAGAAAGAAAGAAAGAAAGAAAGGAAGAAAGAAAAAGAAAAGAAAAGATTGAAATAGAAAAAGAAAAAATATTGAAAATAAGAAAGAAAGAAAGAAAGAAAGAAAAAGAAAGAAAAGAAAGATTATCATAAAAAGGAAAGATTGAAATAAAAAAAAAGAAAGAAATATTGAAAATAAAAAAAGAAAGATTGAATGAAAGGAGGAAATAAAGAAAGACTGAAGGAACAAACCAAAGAAACAATGAACGATTGAAAGAAAAAAGAAAAATTGAAATAAAAAGAAAGAAACAAAGAAATAAAAAAGAAAGAAAGAACGATTGAAATAAAAAAGAAAGAAATATTGAAAGAAAGACAGATTGAAAGAAAGATTGAAAGTAAGAAAGAAAGAAACAAAGAACGATTGAAAGAAGAAAGAAAGAAATATTTTAATAATGTATTTGAAGATAGATTGAAAGAAAGAAATATTGAAAAAAAAGATAATGCCCCGTCAGAGCGGCTGAGGTCATAAGCCTCCACATTTTCCTTTTTCTTTATTATCTACGAACTGTCCTGGTTACTTGGAAAAGATAGACTAGAGCTTTGCTGTTGTGTCCTGCACGCTTTTCTATTCAAATTTGTCCTTCTCTTCGACTGGCTTCCACCCAAGGCTAGATAGCTCAGTCTACTGCGACATTTAACTCAGCGAAAGGAGAATAAATGAATTCCTGGTTTTTCCAAGAACAATAGTTAGAAGTGAACAAAAGACTAAACTGTATCTCGAAATCGGGTCGCCAATTCCATTCTGTTCCGACAGTCTGTACGCTAGACGCACGTTCATGGTTTGTCTTATTGTTGCTGTCGTTGTATTGTCGTAACATAAGATCGTTATATTCTTTGAATGCTCGAGCTAATAGCGCGAAATCAGAATTAAAGAATTAGCTTCCGACAAGCATGCTCACCCAAAAGATCAAAAGCTGGTCTACGTTGGACGTCATTATGCCTAATTCAGCCACGGAAGCCTATGTAGACATATTGTCAACGTTTACTCTCTGATTTTCGACGCCATTTTGTTTAACTCCGTAGGAAAGGGGAAGTCGTTTTCTGAAAGATTTTGAGATTAAAGCTCTCCTAGATTATTCTTTACTTACATAGACTTTTCCCGCCTTTTTTATCGTTGATGATTTTTTTTTCATATAGTGTTGCACTATATTTTTTACTAAATAATATTATTGTCGATTTTTTTTTATCACAACACTTTGGGTCAATACACTCTTCATTATTGCTATTATTTTATTACTGGTTTTATTCCATCTTATTGTTTATCTCAGCACTCTGAGCTATTACAATCTTCATCATTACTATTATTTTTATTCCATCTTATTATTATTTGTATTTTTATCACAACTCGGATGTGCGAGTGGTGTAATAAATATAGGCTCGGAATGAAAAATCAGACATCCGAGTTCGAATTCCAGTCGGGTATATTATTTTCATTTATGCGAAAATTCACTTGAAAAAAGTATGAATACATCTACCCCCAGCTATGTGTTAAGTAGTAAGATTTGTATCTGGAAAAATCATTGTAATTCTTAAAGAAATTTTAATGCCATATTCTCTCACTAAAAACAATTATTCATACAGTCCGAAATATGTCCCGGTTTCAAATAACCCACATAGGGTTGGTAAGCCGTAAAAAAACAATCAATCACCACAATATCCTGGGTCGATAACTCTTCATTTCTATTATTAGTGTTTTTTATCAAAACATTCTGGGTCGATCTGCTCTTCATTTTTACATTTATTTTATTGCAAGTTTTAATCCAGTATCTGTCTATATTCCTCAAGGATACGTGGCATAGTGGATAAAGTCGGTGGTTAGATCCTGTGACAGGACCCAAAGTGTGTGAGTTCAATACCCGGTTAAGGCAGTGGAGAACTTGGAGAGGGGAATTAACAGGAGATATCTGATAACTGACATCCATTAAACATGGCACACGGAACTAGAACAGTCTACCCCAGTGAGCGAAATAAATGGTCCAGTTCGACATTCCAACCACCTGAAGAAGACCGGAGCGTACAACGGCCGAAACGTTGTAATAAATATGGCGGCAAAGATGAGGACAATAGTCCAAATAATGTAAATAAAGTTTTAATACATTATATTATTGTTGCTTTTTATTACAACCCTTTGGTCCGGTTTACTTTTCATTATCATTGTTATTTTATGACTAGTTTTATTCCAAGTGATTATTAATGTTTATATTACAAGCTTCTGTAATGATTCATTCTTTATTATTACTATTATTTTATTACAAGTTTTACACCATGTTGTTATTCTCATTTTATTACAACTCACTGGGCTGATATATTCTTCATTATTATTAGGTTGGTGCAAAAATAATGACGTAATAATGTCGTTTTTTGACGTATTTTTAACGTCCAAAAACGTAATTATTTTTGCACCAGCCTAATACTGTTATTTATTACATTTGATTATCGTTGCATTTTATCATTCATTACACTCTGGGTTGATGTCCGCTTCATTATTACAATTATTTGATCCCTAGTTTTACTCTACCTTATTATTGTTTATAATTATAAATGACAATAGGAAAACTGTAATAGTTGCCAACGCGTTTCGTCCAATGTGAACTTTCTCAAGGCAAATAACGAAATTAATCTATTTAGACAAAGTGACTAACAATAACGCGTTTCGTCCGATGTGGACTTTTTCAAAGCCAAAAACGAAATGAATTTAAAAAACAAAGTAACTAAAAATAACAAAACAAAATGTCCTTAGCAACTGGAAGAATTTAGAGGACGCTATTTTCATACTGTTAACTGAAAATTACGTCAGTTACTGTCACATGTGGAGATATTGTTATTATTGCTGTGATGACTGATTCAACCATTTTCTTTTGATTTCACGATATTGTTGTGTACGTTTGTTTGGGAGAGCAGTAATTTTGACAAGAAAGGTGAAATAGGGAAAAGGCTTGGGCGGCGTAGATTAATATTTGGGTAATATTCAATGGCGGCACTCTCTAGGATTTTCCTTCTGAGTGAGTTATTTTCTTTTTTTTATGAATGTAGCATTTTAAAATCAAAATTATGGTTGAATTTATTTTTATGCATGACTAGTGCATTAGCTAAGTTGTTTTTTGTGAGGCCTCTTTTTTGCTTATAAATGCGTTTTTTTAAATTTCTGCTTGTTTCTCCAATATATTCGGAGGAAGAGTTTTCGCAATTTATTTTATAAATGCCTGCTTCAGAAATATTATTGCTATTAGTGTTTGAGGATCTGAGTATATCCATAATGGTTTTGGAAGTGTTTGTGACTATTTTAAGATTATTTAGGTGGGATAGGTTATTTTATTATTATTGTTTCTTCTTGGTCAATCAAGTCTTCCAGATACATAATATTGTTCACATTTTGTTATATTTTTTAAAATATTAAAATTATGAAACTAAAAGGTTGTTAACCCTAGAACACTAACCATGAGAATATATTACCCAGCGCAAATTTTCCTATTTTTGATTTCAATTTTCAGTACCTAATTTTCTTAACTAAATAATATGTTTTTCATTTCCTATTCATGTTAACTCAAAGTACAAAGTTTGAAGTGCCCTCATGTAAAATATTTCAAATAAAGATTTATATTTAATATTTTTTTTATATTTTCAAAATCGGGTATGATATACCCATGGTTAGTAGTGGTGTAACTTTAATTGATGGTTAATATTCTAGGGTTAATTTCCCGCCATTCACTTTCTGCCATTGACGAAAGCCAATCGTTAACTGTTAATTATAGTGTTCATCTTGCAAGTGTAAATGCCTATTGGGTTGCTATTACTTGATTTGGGGCGTCTGTGCTGTTAAGTTGGTGCAAAAATAATGTCGTTTTCTCACATATGTTACTATGTGAGAAAACGACATTATTTTTGCACCAACCTAATAATTAAAAGACAAAAGTCAAGCCATAAACGTCCCGGGTATGACGATAAACTACATCTAACAGTAAGGCCTCAGATAAAGGTTTTTGAAACAATAATGTTGCCAGCTATACGTTTTGGAAACAATAATGTTGCCAGCTATCCGTTTTTGAAACCATAATGTTGCCAGCTATACGTTTTTGAAACCATAATGCTGCAAGCTATACGTTTTTGAAACAATGTTGCCAGCTATACACTTTTTGTAAAAAATAATGTTGCCAGCTATATGTTTTAAAACCATAATGTTGCCAGCTATACGTTTTTGAAACAATGTTGCCAGCTATACGTATTTTATTAAAAAAAAAAAACAAAAAAACAAAACAATGTACGTTTTTGAAGCAATAATGTTGCCAGCTGTGCGTTTTTGAAGCAATAATGTTGCCAGCGGTACGTTTTTGAAACAATGGTGTTGCCAGCTATACGTTTTGACTTTTAAAGTCACTCAAAATCATTTCCGGCATAAAATGACCACTAAGGCTTGAGATGCCGTTAAACAAAACAATCAATCAATCAAGCCATAACTATACTGTGTCATCAGCATCACACGCGACAACCATAATTTTGTGGTCGATTCGGCGCCGAAGTTCAAAACGACAATGGAAGTGAAACAGAGAATATGTATGCGGGCAGAAAAAATATGATGCCAAACATTATTTCCTCGCAATAGACCTTCACTAACCTTCGACTAGTATAGCACAAGGATCGAATTCTACAAATAACACTGCATCCAGAAAGAGTCCATTTGGTTTTCCAAAATTTTTTGCATATTAATATAGGTTAATCTCTCCTGCAGAGGAGGCACGGCGGAGTTGAGGAATCAGAGAGTCGAGTTCGAATTCCAGTCAAATCCATTACACTTACCACTGAATCGTCTTCTTCTCTCCCAGACCGGGTTCTATAACCTTGGATGGAAACTGGTCCACCCCAGAAAGAAATCGCAACATACTGTGGGAAAAAAAATCTGCCTGGTCAGTTAAGTATCGAATGGTACATGATCACCTAAGCGTGTATCATATATGACACATAACTGACTAACGAGCTAATACCCTTGGAAAACGTATGAATCCTCTTCTGCACCCCCAGACCGGGTTCTATATCCTTGGCTGGAAACTGGTCTACCCCAGAAAGAAATGGCAACCTACTGCGGGAAAAAGATCTGTCTCGTCAGTCATGTATCGAAAGATACATCATCGGCTAAGTGTGTATCATGCATGGCACATAACTGAATGAAGCTCTCCTGAAAACGAAATGTGACTTTTTTCTTATTAAGTTTTACAAAAGTGGACCCGGTTTGCATTGGAATCGCAAAAAAAAAAAAAAAATATGCTCAACGGGATTTCTTAAAATTAATGTAGCTTTTTCTTTTTATGGCGTCCCTGTCAAAAAATGGCGCTTGAAAAGCAATAATCTGCGGACTGTGGCATGCTGAGGCTGTGGGATAAGAACGATCTTGAACAAAAAATCAACGCGCTCTATCAAGTGTTCGATGAAATCGGAACTCTTAAATTAAGAGTTATATCATTATTTATAAAAATAAATCTTTCCAAAACAGAAACTATGATCTGGGATTAAAATGAAAGCAGTGATGGCACCTACCCTGAATCCATTATAAAAAATTATGATGTGGAATTAGTAAATACTAAACGCTTCAGGTAAACCTTCAGATTATAACAAATTAAGTCTCTGCCTATATTTAGATGAGGTATTGTAATTATTTACATTATTTACATTGTTCGGACTATCGTCCTTATCTTTACTGTTATATTCACAACGTTTCGGCTGAAGTACGTTCTGGTCTTCTTCAGGATTTGTCTATATTTCTGAGATGAGGTATTGTAATTATTTACATTAATTACATTGTTCGGATTATTGTCCTCATCTTTATTCTTATGTTCACGGCGTTTCGGCCATTGAACATTCCGGTCTTCTTCAGATGATTGGAATTTTGAACTGAGCCCTTTATTTCGTCCAGCGGGGTAGATTGCTCTAGTTCCACATGACAAGTCTCTTCTGAATGTCTCTATTAACTACCTTTAACTTAACTCTCCGAAACTAGGTATTAAACTCACAACTCCTTATGGCAAGACACTGGATTCAACCAACGCTTTTTATCCGGTGGGGAATGTGTCGCTGAGGACATCAGTGTCTGAATTTTTGGACTTAATGTCTCAGTAACTATTTTTTACCAAAATAGACATGTCACGTGGACCTAGAACAATTTGCCCTGGTGGATGAAATAAAGAGTTCAGTTTGAAATTCCACCTGAAGAAGGTCGTTGCGTACAACGGCCGAAAACGTTGTGAACTTGACAATAAAGATGGAGACAATAGTCCGAACAATGTAAGTAATGTAAACAAATTAAGTATTTGAGAAAAGGAAATTGAACATAGAATGGACTGTGCCAAGAGTAGTTTCGCCCAATACCGCACATTGCTACTAAACCAAAACATCAACTTGAAAACTCGAGTCATGTTCTTCAATAGCTTCGTTATATTGAGACATATGGATGTCATGTATGGCGCCAAACCCGTTCAGGAATATGTAAAATCTCAGCTATATACAACCACTTCCTCAGATAAATGGGGAAAAAAGGCTTTGACCGCGTGAAACCTGAGGGTCTTGGCAAAGAACATCCTTCTTTGAGAATTGTGAACTGGCGCTACAGAATCACAAAAAAACTTTACTAAATAACAGAATCTACATCATTCAAGGGCTACCAACAGCAGAAACAACTAAAATGGATATTACATGTAACTCGAAGAGAAAATAATGATGATATAATCAAGATGTTAACATTTTTCACACTATTTTAAATAGAAGGTTAGAGTGGAAAAACCCAGTCACTACTTGAAAGAGCGATAACAGCTACCGGACTTCAAAAACCTGTTTTACTGAAAAATCGTTTTAAGTGAAAGATTTTATAAATTTGAACCGAAAGCAATACTGGGTGTTCGGTCAATGAATGCCAAATGTTTCCTTATAGGAAAATGGTTTATCATTACCACTGCAAATTATATTTTTATAGAAAAATAATTCCAGATGATTTTCTAGATAAAACATTAGAGATGATTTTTACTATAGAAAAAAGGCATTGTAAATGAATTTACTGTAGGAAAGTATTCTAAATAGTATCACTATAGGAAAACATTACAGATGATTTTGACATTACGAAAGCATTATTTTTTCTGTGAAAATGAGCTGTAAGTGGCGCATCGCAAGTGATCTTTACTATAAGAAGACTGTACAAATCCTTTTACTATTCGAAACCATTGAAAATGGTTTTAATGTAGGAAAGGATGACTAATGATCTTTTTTATTTAATAAAGGGAAGCTCCACAATTTTTTTACAATAAGAAAAATTAAACATGATTTTTATTAAAGGAAGTCGTTTTTGTAAACGATTAAATTAATCATTTTCCTATAGGAGAGCATTGCAAGTAATTTGTTCTACAGGAAAACTGTAAAATGGTTTTTACTGTAGGGAAGCATTGCTTAGGAAAGCATTGAAAATGATTATTACTATAAGAAAATGTTGAAAATGGTTATTACTATAGGAACCCATTGAAAATGATTTTTACTATAGGATAGCATTGCGAATGATTTTTGCTATAGGAATGCGTTGCAAATAATTTTACTAATTTTTACTATATGAAAGCATTGAAAATTATTTTTACTACAGAAGAGCAATGCAAAAAATTGTTAATATAGGAAAGGCATTGAAAATGATTTTTACTACAGAAAAGCATCGCAAATGATTTTTACTATAGGAAAGCATTGCGAATGTTTTTTAGTTTGTTTTTTTTTCTGCAGGAAAGCGATACAAATTATTTTCTATAGTAAAGCATTGAAAAAGATTTTTATTATAGGAAAGTATTGCAAATTATTTTTGCTACAGGGAAGTGTTGCATATGATTTTACTCTAGGAAAATATTGCACAGGAGTTTTACTATAGAGAAGCATTGTAAATGATTTTACTGCAACAAAACATACCAAACGATTATACGCTATACATTCACTGCAACTGATTTTACGATGGGTATGTGCTACAGATGTTCTCAAGAAATACACTGAGAAATCGCGTAAACTAAACATAAGAAGATTGTGATCAGTCAGACATTAAAGTGTTACTGACATAAGCTGTTATGCGTTTGTTTTCACCTGAAACCGAGAATGTATCGTCATGAACCACGTCATTTAAAAACCTCATTTAAAATTTTTTTCTTTTTTTTTTCTTTTTTCGTGGAATATTTCTGTATATCTCCACAACGGACCCTTTTCTGGAACGTTCGAGAGTTGCATGATAGGACGCTGATCTCACCCGGCTCGTATTGCTTGTTATTTGACGTTTACTGTTGCCTTGTCTAATAATTCGTTGCGTCGACCTCGTTGATAAAAGTTCGAACAATTCAGCCAACGATTTCAAACGAAGTCAAAGCGTCTCTCTCAGTGAACCGAGCCACCTGAACGGTAATAACCGGCACCCACTACCCTCCTCGTGCAAAAGCCCCCACCTCTCCAACTTCCAGACAGGATTATGATGTAAATGGTTAATGCACAAGCCCCAAGGCAGAATGGACGTATTCTAGAGAAGCGCTTTCGGATCTTGGAATCGGATCAGATGAACTCCTCTGTTCTTTCTTTAAACGAATAAAAAATACTGCACTTTGAAGAATTCGCGATTAATGACTTAATGGTTGTTGGTTGCCCATAATCTCATTTCTTTCTTTCTTTCTTTACTCTTTTACTCCGTTTCTCTTCTTTTCTCTCTTTTTCTCTCCTTTTCTAAAACATTCCATTTTTGTTTCTTTTTTCTTCTTTCTTTTATTTTTTTTCTTCTTCTTTGGGGCTTTATTGCTATTAGGTTGGTGCAAAAATAATGACGTAATAATGTCGTTTTTTGACGTTAAAAAATACGTCAAAAAACGACATTATTACGTCATTATTTTTGCACCAACCTAATATTTCCTTTTTTTTCTTTTACTGCTTTCAATATTTCTTTATTTTTTTCTTCTTTCTTTCTTTTTCTCCTTTCTCTTTTCTCCTTTATTTCCTTTTATTCTTTTCCCCTTTCTTCCTTCTTTATTTATTTCTTTCATTCGGTCTTTCTCCCCCACCTCCCCCGTCTTTCTTTCTTTTTTTTTTTTTTTTTGTTCACTTATTTTGTCTTCCTCTTTTCTTTCTTTCGTAAATTTTCTCTCTTCCTTTTTTTGTTTCTTTATATTCGTTTGGTGCAAAAATAATGATGTAATAATGTCGTTTTTTGACGTATTTTTTAACGTCAAAAAACGACATTATTACGTCATTATTTTTGCACCAACCTAATATCCTTTTTTTTCCTTCTGTCTTTCCTTCTTTAGTTCTTTTTCTCCTTTTTGTTTTTTTTTTTCATTTCTTTCGTAATTTCTTTCCCTCTTTTTCTTTCTTTTCTTCTTTCTTTTTTCCTTTTTGTTTTCTTTTTTATTCTTTTATTTTTTCCTAACTCCTTTCTTTCTTTGTTTTTTCTTTCATTGTCCCCCCCCTCTTTCTGGTCTTCTTTTTCTTTCTAATGTTCTTCGCTTTGTTTTTCTTCTGCTGCTGCCTTTTTATTTATCTATCTTTCATTCACTTTAATATTCTTTATATCTTTCTTACTTCTTTTTTTTTATTTCTTTCCCTCTTTCTCTTTTCTTTCTTTCTTGTCTTCATTCCTTTCTCTTTTTTCTTTTCTTTTTTTCTTTTCTTTGGTGGTTCATTCTTTCCTTTTGGCTTTCCTTCTTTCTTACCTTTTTTTTATTTTTTTCTTCTTTTCTTTACTTCTTTCTTTATTGATTCTTCTTTTTCTTCATTCTCCTGCTGCTGCCACTGCCGCTTTTTTTTTTCCTCGGGTACCATCGACCAACGATAAAGAAACAATGTTAACCAGACCATTACTTAATCCTTTAATCTAATTCTTATGATCTTAATGTTTATTTGTTTTCGAAGCCATAACATCTTCGGTCTCTTCTTTTGTCGATTTTTACTTTCCAATTTTTTCCCAGTAATTTTAGGCTGTCGTTATTATTTGTGTATCCATTCTGATTCCCGGGGAAAACTCTTTTTCTGATAGCCTTTTGCCGTACCAAACTAAGACTAGCTAGAATTATTTAATGGTAGTGCCTAAGAACAACGAAACAGCGACGTAAGATAACGAATGCTCTTCGTTTTCAACACCTGTTCAAGACTGACTTTATTATCTTTTCATTTTCTCATCTGCAGCAGTCGGTGGTTACAGTTCTGTAGAACACACGCATGCGCACGCACAATGACTCTTGCACACGCATGTGCACGCACAATCTCTTGCACACGCATGCGAACGGACAACCTCTTGCAAACGCATGCGCACACACAATGACTCTTGCAGACGCATACATTTACTGCAGATAAACGTTATAAATAATTTTTTATCATAAGAAAGCATTTCAAGTGCTTTTATTATACGAAAGCACCACCAATTTTATTATAGTAAACATTGCAAATCATTTTACTATCTGTAATCATTACAAATAATTTTCACTGTAGGAAAACATTGCAAAGGTGTTTTACTATAGTAAAGTATCACAAATTAATTTTACTATAGAAAAGTCTTTCAAATGATTATTGCTATACGAAAGCATTGCAAATTATTTTTTTAATATACGAAAGCATAGTATTCGGCTTTTTACTATAGGAAAGCATTACAAATGTTTTGCTATAAAAAAAAGCATTTCGAATGATTGTTGCTGTATGAAATTATTGCAAATGAATTTTAAAATACGAAAGAATTGCAAATGTTTTTACTATAAGAAAACATTTCAAATGATTTTTTTCTATATGAAAGCAATGAAAATTATTTTTATTCGAAGAAAGCATTGCAAATGTTTTTACTATAGGGAAACATTTCAAATGATTGTTGCTGTATGAAAACACTGCAAATGATTTTTTTTTACTATAGGAAAGCATTTCAAATAGCTTTTGCTGTAAGAAAATATTACAAATGGCTTTTACTACAGGAAAACATTTCAAATAGCTTTCGCTGTAAGATAGTATTTCTAATAGCTTTTGCTATAGGAAAGTATTGTAAATGTATTTTTTACTAGGTGGACGCATTGCAAATGATTATTACTATAGGAAAACATCTCCAATGGTCAACATAGGAAAGTATGTAATTGTATAGAATAATTTAAATGTTCAAATTTACAGATATTTTATTCTTTTCTTTACTTTTGTTCCCCTTGAAATAATTTTAGATTTCACAATGGCGGTGTTTAATGAGAGTGAATTGGGAGCTGAATGGGGAGGTGCAGGAGGATGTTGCTGTGACCAAAACTGAAAATGAAATAGACAAATCTAAATTCGATTTTCGATCTGCTTACAATGACTTTCTAATAATCACGATGCGAAAGGCATGAATCTACTTCTCCCTATCTCTCTGTCACTTCGCTCTATATCTTGAGAGACAACGTCTCGCTCTTGGCATACCGAGATAATTTAAAACAGCAGCAAAAATCACTTGGCACTAACCACTTCAGCAGCCTATGCAGGAACAATGTAAAAAAAAAACTGTTACTGCATTTGTCAACCTTGACAGGAAGCAATCATGACAAGATCCCGAAAAATAATTTCCTATACGTTTATATTAGGGTGGTGCAAAAATAATGACGTAATAATATCGTTTTTTGACGTATTTTTAACGTCAAAAAACGACATTATTACGTCATTATTTTTGCACCAACCTAATATTTTTGTGTGTGTGTGTGAGAGACAGAGAGAGAGAGGTGGGGAGGGAGTGTCCATGCGAGCAGGCGTGTTTACCGGCTTCTTTTTTTAATTTTGACTCAGCCTGATTACATTGTCTTTCTAGCAGTGACCATGTGGGAGACATGTATTTACTTCTCCCTGGGCTTCGTCTCTACACTCAATAGCTCGATAGATGACGTCTAATCCTTGGCGTAACATGTTAGTGGCTAAAAAAAAAGGTCAGCTGACAAACCCGCTTTGCACAAATCGCTTTGCATGTCTTAGCAGGAACAACCAAAAACTGTTACAGCATTTTTCAACCTTGACAGGGGCTTATCATGAAAACATTTCGAAAAATAATTGCGTATATGTTTATATCTTTGTGCGGACATGGGCTTACCGTCATTTTTTTTTTTTTTAACCCGAGCTCGCATCAGTTAACTTTTAAAAATGTGATGGATCTAGGTTTTTTTTTGTTTTTTTTTATAATCATTTCATCCGAAGCAAGGCGGGAATGCCACTAGTACACAGTGGGTTACAAAGAGTGAAAGTGAGAGAAAAGACTGGGTATGGGGTGGGATTGAGCAAATGACAAAAGATAAACGGGATACAAGAGGACAGAAGATGGCGATTGATGTTACATTTAAATTTTTGAAGATTGTAGTTATCAGAACACCAATTAAACAGAAGGGAGTTCCACAGATGGGAAGTGCGAGAAAAGAAACTGTTGGAGTAGAAGTGGCGGTTATATTTAACTAATTCAACAGTAAAAAGGTGGGACCTAAATGCCACTCTAGTAGCACTCTTAAATCAACATAGTCTGGGCACAAAGGAAAAAAGCTCGACAGAGAGGTTGCCATGAAAATATTTGTAGAAAAGTGTTGTGGTGTCCTCCCTCTAAGAGAACCAAGATGCTGTGACCAAGTAAATGGTTAAGTTATAACAAAAACCTGGTTTTCAGATATATCGTATATTAAACAGTAAGTACACCAGAAGAATATTACACGACTAGTAAGAGTGTATCTTATGAACCACCGCTCAATCTATTTACTGTTCACTGTTCCTTCTCTCCTACTAAATTTATAGTAGGCGGAAGAGACTAACATAGACTCTTAGAGAAGGGCACCACAACAAAAAAGAGTGATGGAAGCTACCTTACGTCGGTGAGAAAGTGACTGAAGTCAAGATGACAAGTCAGGATCAATTACATCAACCTGAGCTCTGCTTCTTAACACGGTATACGTTAACAATTAGGAAATAATAGATACAAACACGTTTTTTTTTTACTAAGCGGATCTTAATTTGGCAAATGAGCTCACTAGACTGACTGTAGGGAGCGAAATCGCTATACCAACCTGTTGACTTCACGAGACAAGATTGCCAAGTGTCGCACAACTGTAGGTGTCATCCAAGGCTTAGTTTGATACAAGGTTAGAATTAAGAAGAGACTGGTGAAGATCGAATTCATGACACTATCGAATTACTGACGAGGCGGTCTTGTTAACCATCACCCTATGCCAGACACCTAAATTAGTACTTACTAAATTCCGTCTAACACAAAACAACAGAGGTGGGGCATCAAGAACTTTGTATAACAGCGAGAAGATGTTATTAAACCACACGCTACGGGAAATGACCTCTAACAATATATATATATATATATATATATATATATATATATATATATATATATATATGCTCTTGAAAAATTTATTTCGGTTGAGCTCTCTCCGGAGGAAGTGTTGGTTTGTAAATAGTGACTATTGCGCCTAATAATGCAAGACTCTTCGGTAAATCAATTCGAGTTCTCTCAGTCACTGTATGTTTATCTAAAAATAAATACGCTTAAATTCACCTTCGTCCTTACCGTGCGCCAACAGCTTAGTAGTTGAATCTCCCGACTGATAGCAATACAGTCGGGTTTCAATCCTAGCTAGATGCAACCGGACGTCTAGCCACACTGATGAGCTGTAATACAGCGAAACAGTCTATTTGTTTTACGGCATATCAACCTCAATGGGTTAATTAATGCCGATAACAGTTTTAGGATAGATTCGTATGAATAGAGTATGTATTCTTTGGTTTAGATTGGTTTGGTTTATTTTGTTTTACGTCATATCAACCTCAATGGGTTATTTAATGCTGACAAAAAATTTTATTGCTGGAAATATTTTGTTTTGTCAAATCTGTTTCTGGTAATATATTTCCTTCAAAATTGTATTGCTGGTAATAATCTTCTTCAAAAATGTATTACTAGTAATAGTTAACTATTTGTCCATAGCTGGAACCCTTTCTTTTCTGGACATAAATTATGCAACAATTGTCCAATTTTTTTGTATATCCGAGCACTTTCGGCTATACTTTTAGCCAATATATATATATATATATATATATATATATATATATATATATATACAGTGTAACCCGGATATAAGAGAGTTGTCGGGACCGGAGAAGAAGTCTCTTATATCCGGGTTTGTTCTATTATATATACATTAACACAGGCTCTAATTTGGGACCAGAGAAAATATCTCTTATATCCGGGTCTCTTATATCCGGGTTACACTATATGTATATATATATATATATATATATATATATATATATATATATATATATATATATGTATGTATGTATCTATGTATATATATAAGTTTTGTTGAAAACGATTGACTAGGTGCCATGGTTGAGTTTTTATATAATTTCTCATATGTTCGTATAATTTTTTTCTTTTTAGGATATAAATTATATAAAATTTTTTAAATGTTTTCTAAGTGCTTTCGGCTATACCTTTAGCCATTAGCAAGGATGGATTTTACTTTACTTTTAACTAAATACATGAATTGTTTTATCTATGTATCTAGAGTTATAGGAATGATTTATTTTCCAAACACGGTCAGCATATTGTGGCTATGATCATAGTTGTAATATTGAATGCTGGTTTTTTTCATTTTTATTAATAATTCATCTACTAGTTTTTACTGTTTTTCACATGTTGACGGTGATATCACATTTGTATTATCAACGAGAATGTTTGATCGGTTTCCATGTGTATTTAGACGAGACCTAATATATAGAGTTTTCGCTAAAATGTATACACATTTTAGGAAAGGAGAAACTAATTCAGGCATCAGGAGGTTAATACAAGTTACCTTTGGACTGTACTATCTCAAGAGATGCTCAAAATGGTGACCTTTATCTTGCAAATATTTAGTAGTCCGGTGAACTACTGTTTGGGCAACGTTGGCCAGTGAAATTGCTACACATGCATTTTCAATTTCTTGTCTAAGGGCCGCCAATTTAATGCAATCTTTCGAGAAAATATCATACTACAGTAAACATTATCACAATTTTTAAAAAATACGAAAGACATTTTTTCCTTTTTCTGAAGTGTGTATACATTTTTGCCGGATCCTATATATGCTAAGACATTTTTTTATGTTTATACGTTCGCTTTATAGATACAAATATTTAAGTAAATGCTCTTTTTATAATAAACAGTATTAACGACATTTACCGGCCTGAATTTCTTCAGAACACGCATAATAGATCTATTATACACGAAAAAAAGTGGCGTATTATTTTCTCTATAGCATCAATAATGGTGATAATGACTTTGTTAATACTTCCGGTCCCACTAAGGGACAAAACAGATCGAGCGGCAGTTTGAATAATACAGTTGCTGAGTTCAGCATGTCTCGTCTCATCTCGTCTTTAAACAACATTTACCGGCATGGATGTTCGAGAAATTTTCATAGAAAATATGCGTCCTCCGACAGGAATCGAACCTGTATCCTATACGGAACCGTCATATAGCCTGACGTGCTTTACCATTTTAGCCACAGAGGAGCATTTCGGTTACCAAGGTCGATTTTAAAATTGTGAATTTTTAAATTGTAGTTTAAAAACAGTAAAATCGACCTTGCTTCAGTGGTGTAAGTAATACGAAACTATATATTGTTCATTAATATAGGTATTTATACAAAGTTATGGATTGTTATCCATTACCATATTTTTTTCATTATGCTTTTAAATGCAAAATGGTTGACAATGTGCTGAGTGTTCATTAGAAAGTGAAGAAAATATCCATTATGGAATTTTCCTCTAATGTCATGGTTATGTGCGCATAGAGGAAGAATTAGCAGAGAAAATGTCTGTAATTTATTCAATCTGAAATGCCTAAAAGAGAATTTGCTTCCAAAATACGCATATATATATATATATATATATATATATATATATATATATATATATATATATATATATATATATATATATATATATATACACACACACACACACAGGTTGTTGACTGCGGAATCGTAGAGCCAAGTTCGAATTCCAATTCATTACATCCATTCACGTGCTAATATCCTTGGGAAACGTATGAATCTATCTTTTCTCTCCCATGTATGTGAAAATGGCAGAACAGACTTGGTTCTATAGCCTTGGGTGGCAACCGGTCTAGGTGAAGGATAATTCTGAATTGAAAACCTGTGGAAGGTCGTTTCAGGACCTCGTGGCATACTGTACACCAGTTCTCTGTATCTCCAGAAATATTTCGTAGTTTATATACATAAGACAATTGAAACCTAACCTGAACAAAATAAACTACGAAATCTACACAAATATTCTTAAATGCCTTTAATTGATAACAGAAGCCATTGGTTTATACCAACGGCTTCCCATACTTAATACTTCTCGTTTTCACTCTCGCGTGGTCATGTGTGACGTAACGAGCTGCGATGCGATTTTCGCTTCCGCGTCTAGTATACACGAGTTTGTTGTTGCTTTGAAATTCTTCATGCAACAAAAACAGGCGATCATTATTGTTTCGTCCGTGTATTGTTTGATATATTGAAATGTAATTGTCATCTTTGATAATGGCTTATGTAAGCCGAAAGCTGAGGATTAAAACATGCATCAATATGGTGATTTTCGTTCGTCTTTCAATGATAATGTTATTAAGCTTATCAGAGAATTTGAAAGGAACTTACTTAAAATAAATAGACAAAACTTGTCTATATTATTTAATGAAACATGCCCCAATGTAAAATTGCTGCCTGTATATATATATATATATATATATATATATATATATATATATATATATATATACTAGAGTAGTATTCAAAGGACAGTCAAAGCAAGTGATATTTAGTGTCCGTTTATATGTCTTTTTTTTAGGAGAGATTCTCTTAACTTCTTACTTTAAGTATCTATTACAGCTTGATTTTTTTTTTCTAAATGACAATATTATCTACAATGATTTTTCTTATGGGCGCGGAGTCTCGTCTATGAATTAAGTGCCTCCTTATCGAACTAAGATTGTACAAACGGTTAGTTAGAATTATTCTTAAAGAGCTTATTCAATGTGTTACAACCAGAAGAATTGAACTAAAAAAACAACATATAGTTAGCCCAGTCTTATCCTATCTCAGTCTATTCATTATCAAATCTATAGATGCACACACTATCCATACGTACATCAATCTGCCTATATATATCTATCTATCCCAGTCTGTTCATATCACTCTCTCTCTCTCTCAATCTCTCTCACACACACACACATACATACACTGCCTCTTTCTCTTATTCTTTGAGGACATGCCTATTTGTTTTTTGCCTGTTAGTGCGTACTTCATTTATCTTTTGATTTTTTTAAGGACAGACCTTGGTGGTGACATTGATTCGGGAGAAGCCTCTGAATAATAAAATATGAGATCCCCCAACGATCTCTCTCTCTTTCTCTCCTAGTTAAGAAACGCGTGTGTGTGGTGTAGTGTAGTCTGGTGGTTGTGGTGGTGGTAATGGTGTCTATGTACCGTTTCCTCGCCCCTATAAGGTGCTAACATTTCCCTCTTCTCCTCTAAAACGATTGGATCAGCTGACGGAATTTATGTGACGGATTCCTATACGAACGCCCTTGATAACCAGGATGGTCCATAAGCAACCCCAAATTAAAAAAAAATTGTATGTTATACATCAAAAAATCCGTCCTGGGTATGACGATTAAACTACGTCCAGCAGCATGGCCTCTGATCAGGAGGTTTTGAGCAGCGTGAAACCACTTCTTAATTGCTGGTGTTCCCAGGTCTGCTCTGGCCCGGGGTGGTAGCACCTGTTAGGGTGCCAGCTATGGGCATATAGTTAACTATTACCAGCAATACATTTTTGAAAAAAAAAATATTACCAGCAATAATTTTTTGAAAAAAAATATATTACAGCAATACATTTTTGAAGGAAAAATATTACCAGAAACAGATTTTTGAGAAAACAAAATAAACAGCAATAAAAAATTTTGTCGGCATAAAATAACCCATTGAGGTTGATATGCCGTAAAACAAACTAAACCAAACATCAATAAATACAAATAATTCGCACTTTTTAGTGTTTTTTTTTTACTATTGTTCCTCCAATAAAAGATCCGAGAGCCACTCAAAGTAGAGGATTACTAAATGGAGATATTGCAAGGGTGTAGAGTGTAGTCGCAATATTATAAGAATATGTAGGATAGATAACAGTTAACGCTCGATTTGAAAAGGTTAAATTGATAGCGATCGGAAAGGTACCGTCTGGTGAGTCCGTTCCATACTGCAACAGTTCTGGGAAACTTCTTCCTCACCAATGGAATATGAGTTGAATGAGGATGAATCGACAAGGTTTATGTGACACGGTGGGTCCTAACTCTGAAGGCATGAACTGGTGGAACTAAGGAATGGAGTTCGCGGGAACATAATATCTATCATGAAAATACTGATATGGCAGCGATAGGCTTCCAAAGTTTCGTGTGTGGGAAAAGGGGTTGAAGAAAGGAAAATGAATTCATCACTCGCAAGGCCGTGCAATGGCTTTCAAAATCACTGTGTGTGCATCGGGGAGAGCGAAAAAGGGGGAGATGTTTTCATGTTTGAATCTGGTTTGTGTTATTTTTATGCGATTGTTTTTGGTTTGGAGTGAAAATGTGGCCGTCTGACGACCTTTGCGGGTTGCAAGAGTAGTAAAAGCCACACGAATAAACGTCGATTCCCGCTATTAGGAAACCTGTGAGGCAATATGAACCCAGTATTTTTTTTTTTTTTTTTTTTTGACACTTACCACAATGTTGGAATGGGCTGTAGCGTCTTCACACCAAGGTGCCGATGTTCCATGTGATTTTGAATTCCCCTTCCGGAAACAAGACACTTGCTCATCGTTAAGCTTCCGCTTCTTTTTTTTAAATGTTTCAAAACAAAACAACCAAAAAAAAAGAAATGGTTCAGACGTAAATGTTTCTCTTCGAATATGTTACTGGAAATTGTACGTCGCAAAGAAAATATATCCAATTCTTCCGTCAAGCAAAAGTCTCCGCAATAAAAAAACAAACAAAAAAAAAAAAAAAAAAAAACTCAGATAAAAAAAAAAACAGGGAATCTTTTTTTTTTTTTTTTTTTCTTTTTTCAGATTCTTTAACAATGTCCTCGGTTTGGTTGTCAGGTTAAGAATAATGTCGCCGCTCTAATTTCATTAACGAGTCTCGCGACGTAAAATAAAGTTAACGCCGAATTAAAAACTCCATTCAGGTTGACGTCGATTTGCTTTTCCCCGTTCTCCTTTTAGGATTTAAAATTCCGACTTGAAGATTTTAATTTGGATGAATATGTTTGTTTGTTTGTTTTTTTAAAAGTTCAGCTTGAAGCTTCCACATGAACACAGTAGAAAAATAAACATCGACTTCCGAATAAACATAAAATATTTTGCTTGTATATTATCTACTAAAAGGCTTAATTTCAATTGTCAAATTGTATAATTATTTTGTTTCTCATTTCTACTAATTGTTTTTTTTCTTGCTCTGTATTTATGAAGATCTAAAAAAAAAAATAATTAAAATAAAGAATATAATTTTATGAGCTTACATCCTAGACTCGATTTTAACATTTTCTTTTGATAAATAAAATATAAAAGGACTTATGTGAAATAAAAATACGCATTTAGCAAAGTTCTTACTGCCGAAGCGAAGCGTTGTTACGGTTAAAATATGTCAGCCTTGCTTTTATAGTCAGACCCGATGCACTATTTTACGAGTGGCGGATTAATTTCAAGACGTGGCGTGGATGTGTCTTTGTACTGTCGGCCAGTGCAATGTCCGTACGCTATCGTTTCACAAGCAGGTTACGAAGATCTACCTATAAGTCACTGCATGTGTTGTCCAGGTAAACTTAACAAACCAATCAGAAACAATTTCTTTTCGGTCTCGTCTGTCATGTTACACTTAAATAATCTCCACTCCCGTATTGTCGCCTCGCTTTTAAAACATAAGAATTTGTTTGTCTGTTTGTTAAGGTCTTTATTTTTTTGGTTACTTTCATTCAGCTTTTCTTGTAACTATATCTTCAACTCCGAAATCGTTTCTTACACTGTCTTTTCCTTCCTTCCTTCCTTCCTTCCTTCCTTCCTTCCTTCCTTCCTTCCTTCCTTCCTTCCTTTCTTTTATTGTCTTTATTTCTTTTTCTTTCCTTTTTCTTCTCTGTTATTTTTATTTCTTTTCTTTTTATTTCTTTCTTTTCTTTTATTTTCATTTTTCATTCTTTCTTTCTTTTTATTTCTTTCTTTTTTTCTTTCTTTATTTTTCTTTCTTTTATTTCATATCTGTTTTTCTTTTCTTCCTTTTTTTACCTTTCTTTTTTTTTTCTTTTTCGTCCATTTCTTTCTTACTTTCTTTTATTTCAATTCTTTATTTCATTTCTTTTTTTCTTTATTTATTTCTTTTTTCTTTTCTTTTTTCTTTCTTTCTTTCTTTCTTTCATAGCTAAGTTTATTACTGTCTTTTTTCTTTTATATTTATCCGAGTAAAAACCTTTCTCTATTTTTAGTATCTTTCTGCCTTCCCTTATTTCTTTCTTTCTTTCTTTCTTTCTTTCTTTCTTTCTTTCTTTCTTCGTCCAGGTAATTCTTTCTACATTTTCTACTTCTTTCATTTACTTTCCTTTTCCCGTCATTTTTATTTTCTTTCATGACATGTCATATTTTGCTTACAATTTCTCCCACCTTTTCTTTTATATTTATTTTTCCCTTTCTTTTTTATTTCACTAAATTTTTCCTTCTTTTTTTCCCTATTTTCATTTATTATTACTTTCTTTCTTCTCGCTATATTATTTATTTATTGATTTCGTATCTCTTCGGTGATTTTTTCTTAGTTCATGTCTTTCTCCTACTCTTTCTCTTTATCTCCAACATATTTTTCTTTCATTTATTTTCTTTCTTTTGACATTTAATTTTTTTTCTTTCTTCTGTTACTTTCTTTTCTTTCTGTCATCTCATCTCGACAGCAAACCTTCATTTTAACATGTTTCATTTACACTAGAACGGATGAGAAAAGACTTTTGGTCAGCTTCTAGTAGTGTTGAATAATTTGTACAAATTCATCTTATCTCTCTCCCCAAGTATAGGTTACATAGTATGACTTGTATCGGGATTTATTTTTATTTTATTTTATTTTATTTCATTTTATTTGTTTTATTTTTACTTTATTTTCTTTATTTTGGTCTCAGAAAAAAATGTTATTGCAATATTCCATTGCAAAAAAATTATTTTTACAATCCAAAATGTTTCCGTTTTAAATAATACACAAAGAGTTGATACGCCTTAAAATCAATTTTAAAAAAAAACAAAACAATTATATATCTTTTACTGTTTTCTTTCTTTCTTTCCTTCTAACTTTTCTCATTATTTCATTGCTCTGACGTCATATACTGATATGTCCCGGAAAGTGATATATTTGAACGAAGTAGCTAAGTGGTTTTGGTTACTATAACCAAGTAGAATACGGTAGCAGTAATAGACTGGTACGCGTCGTAGTCACAGGTAAGAAGTGTAGATCAATGGCGTTGTCCAATGGGCGTCGTTATAGACTTAGCTCTCAGACTAAGGCTCTCTTTGACTCTCCTACACGTCCGTCTGTATTTATGACGGACACCAGCCAATCATATTCCAGCGAGGGGGAACACAGGTGTATGCATATTCCATTATATCATATGGCAATACAATTTAATATTCCATCGGACAAGTTTTCATTTACAGATTGAAATCAAAGTTTCCAAAAAGTAGCAAAATTGCTTTGTAAATATAATAATATTGAGGTTTCTTTGTTCTTTTATTCTCTTTATATTCAATAAAGAATTAAAACATCAGTTACCATTGTTTCAATATTCTTCAAAGAAGTAACAAGAAAGTAAGTAGATTACATGCAAATTATTTGATGACACTTTTCATATATATATACATATATATATATATATATATATATATATATAAATAAATATATATATGTGTGTGTGTGTGTGTCTTTATATATATATATATATATATATATATATATATATATATATATATATATATATATACCCTAACACAAATAAAAAGCGCATAAATTATTGCTGAAACCTTCTGATTACAAAAATGTTCATCTACAAAACTCTGGAGTCGGAGTGGAGCATATAACATCAATCCTATAATATATGATTTATATATATTGTCATCCACAGACAGACTGTTTCGCTGTATCACAGCTCATCAGTGTAGCTAGTCGTCCGGTTCCCTCTAGCTAGGAATGAAATCCGGCTGAATTGGGGTCAATCGGAGAATCTACTCCTAAGCCGTTGGTGCATGGCGGGGATGAAAAAAAGTGGACATTGAAGTCAACATCCAGAGGCGACAGGCTGTTTCATGCTGGACGCAATAATCAGGCTTCACTTTTATATTTATATTTGCATACGTTCTATCTCTGATATTGAGCACATTATCCCATAAATATAGCACACTTTAAAAATATATTTCTGCGTATATATATATTATATATATATATATATATATATATATATATATATATATATATATATATGTATGTGTGTGTGTGTGTGCGTATGTGTGGTGCGATGGATAAATTGTCGAAATTACGAAAAACTGCAAATAACACTGACCTTTTAACAGATATAAATTACACAAAAATATATTATATAGTAAAGAGTAAATTAATCGCTATTACCTTCAGCCACAATCTCCAAACGATTTCGGAACCTCCTGCATTTCTTCTGGACGGTCTCCTTGTTTAAGTTGGTAAGTGTTGCCATAATACTTGCTGTCAGTTAATTGATGTTACAAGGCATTTTTTATGCTCAACTGCGCCCCACGCATCATAATCAAGGGGTTGTAGTCTGGGGAGTAATGTGGCCAGATGCAAGGTATGATATGCCCGCGGAAATTGTCTGACAGACATGATTCCTGCTTGTGTTGAACGGTGCAGAGCCCTGCTACCAGACATAATGTTTTCCAGCACCCACCTCTTGGCCCAGGACAACACTACCTCATCTTGTCACTTGATGTCGGCCACATTGTTGAGGTCAGAGGGAATATAAATGATGGCAGAACGTCGCCATTACTAGGGATCATTCCAACACCTTTTTAATCACGATTATACTACTACTCTTTCTGAATCCTCCACTTTGTCCTCAGATGCACGTCCAAAGATTCTGAAATATTGGTCTTCGTTGAATAACGATACAATATATACAACTTAATACGAAGTAAAGAAAACATTCATTGTCATATCTAAAATGTTTCTCTCGTCTTTATATCTGCAAATCTTTTTCATGACATTGCCTATACCTATCTCCTTTACAAGATCATATTCTATTGACAAAATAGGCAAAGAATTTAATCTGTCTTGAGTCATAGACGACAGCATGCATGTTTACTTTTGAAAGATCTCAAACACATGACACTGCAGCATCATGACACCTTCGGCCTTGTTAGTGCCCTTGAGCCGACTATATATATATATATATATATATATATATATATATATATATATATATATATATATAGTTTTTATGACTATATATATATATATATAAAAATATATATATATATATATATATATAGTAATGAGGAGGATTTGATAATTATATTAACTGATTCATCGAGTCTGATACCGAGGGAATCAAAACCCCGAGGTTTCTATCAGACTCGATGAATCAATTAATATAATTATCAAATCCTCCTCATTACTATGTGTGTTTATCTTCGCTTGAACCAGCTTCTAATGCTCCAGTTGGAGCGGCTTGGTGAGAGTAGTCGTGGCTCCAGGAGGCTCAGTCCTATGGTCAGAGAGAATTTCAGTTGAGTTCCACCACGGAATGTGGGAGTGAGCAGCGCTTCTTAGAGTCTGATTTGCAATATATATATTGCATATATATATATATATCTATATATATATATATATATATATATATATATATATATATATATATATATATATAGTTTTTATGTCTCTTATATAATTGAAGGGTATCTAGTTACTGTAAAATAAGTTACACACAATTTATTGAACAAGAAATTATCAGACTTTTCTTATCCGTTCAAGTAAATAAAATATATCAAAACGAATGTGATTTGCCTAGAGGGTTATACATATATACATATATATATATATATATATATATATATATATAAGGCTCAAACACTAATATTCTATGGTTACAATTCATCAGACCTACAAGTTCAAAAAGAAATCGGAAAATAGATATTATAGTCTTACTCTGTACTGGACATTGAGTTCTATCCTCTTGAAAATGTATATATATATATATATATATATATATATATATATATATATATATATATATATATATATATATATATATATATATATATATAATATATCTATAAGAACACCGGCTTATATATCTTACTGTTCTTTCTTTTTATTAATATACATACATTTGCCACCCAATCAAAGTCGAGCACTGTAAATCTTTATTTTTAACAAGAAAATATGGAGAAAATTAATTTCGGAATTTCTCTGAAGAACATTCCTAATACCAACAAAAAGGAATATTAAGTCTATTAATTTATAATATTAATGCTCTGTAAATTTACATTGAGCACTATTTTGTAAAAATAAAAATACCTATAAGAACACCGGATTATATATCTTACTGTTCTTTCTTTTTATTAATATACATATATATATATATATATATATATATATATATATATATGTAATGAAAAACAAATCACTTTAATGTACCATTACGATAATTTATTTCACCTAAATCCTTTTTTAAGGATTCAGGATCATCAGGTAAATCTTCCAACAATCTTCATTTCGTTGTTGGAAGATTTACCTGATGATCCTGAATCCTTAAAAAAGGATTTAGGTGAAATAAATTATCGTAATGGTACATTAAAGTGATTAGTTTTTCATTACATATTAGCTCTGTCCTAACATTGAGCTCTCAGGATTTCATCCTCTTTGGATTTACCAATTCGGTTTACCAAGTTCCTTATAACTTAACTATATATATATATATATATATATATATATATATATATATATATTGACCACTAATATTATATATATATATATTGACGTATAAGTGTCTTTCAGTTCGGTTATTATGTATATGTTTCGTATGAGACAATAATCCTGCACAGGATTTGCAAATAAATCCACACGTGGGACATACTAAAGGGTTAACCGTCTCATGGATTAATGTATTAACCCAAGATTTAGTGTTAATTCTTAATTCTCTCAGATCATTGAGACGATTCTTTTCAAATCTAGTTATACCTTGGCAGCAGGTGTTTCTCCGGTTTGCTCAGTTTTCAACAGAAATTTCGAACTCATCTATGGGGATGTTTGCAGGATTTAGATTGTATTTTTTTCCCTTGAAACGTAACCAAGGACGGTCTACATTACGTTGGCTATACATAAGGATCCGATCATCACTCATTCTGATGCCATGACTAAGCTCATTTGGATTGTGATAGCATCAGAAAGGATTCGATACCACCGATGTCACATTTGATTAAATGATCAGGGTTAGAGATGAACGGAAAAAAATTCAAATATATATATATATATATATATATATATATATATATATATTAGGTTGGTGCAAAAATAATGACGTAATAATGTCGTTTTTTGACGTATTTTTTAACGTCAAAAAACGACATTATTACGTCATTATTTTTGCATCAACCTAATATATATATATATATACAACGTGTGTATATGTGACATTTGCATGGGTGTGTATACAGTATATGACAGAGCAAGATCTTTAATATTACCTTCAAATATTACCCCATATTAACTAAAATTTAAGTAAAAGAGATTACCTATCTAGAAACAGTCATGAATCAAATTCATGAACAAATTTCAAACGGATAGAGATGTCAACTTAATAATCAATAATACAATTTTTTTAGAGATTAAGAAAAGATTACTAGAAGTAAACTTATATTTTAAAATAAAATTTTGTACTTTCTATGAATATTTTTCTAATCAACTATTTCATAGAAAATCCCCAAAATTTAAAAAAATTAACTCACTAACAAACATCAAATTAAATTATTTGTA
This sequence comes from Acanthosepion lycidas, assembly GCA_963932145.1. Lineage (NCBI taxonomy): Eukaryota > Metazoa > Mollusca > Cephalopoda > Sepiida > Sepiidae > Acanthosepion > Acanthosepion lycidas. The sequence continues at coordinate 56,974,501 of OZ010600.1, read as the reverse complement.
GACAGTTTAGAGACATTCAAATGTATATCAAACATTATAATCTTTATGAACCCCCAAAATAACACTTTCAAAGTAAAGCAAAATAACAGCGTCTGTTTCTAGCCATTTTTTACAAAGAAAATTAGTGACATCTTCTCTCTTAACTTCCTTCTCTCTTTTTCTCTCTATAGGTTTTTTCTTCTCTACCCCTTCGATATCAATATATAACGTCCGTTAAGTTAACCGTTTAAATGTGTCAATATCTGCTAACTCACTCATGTCTTCTCTCTCTCTCCCCACTCACTTCCTCACTTCGTTAATTTACATATGTTTAATACGGCCTGTCAAAAATGTGTAAATTTTCTTTTCCTTTTTTTGTTTGGAAGTAAAGTCTGGTGATCCGCAGTCCTTTTAAAAGGGCTGTGGTGAAATAATTTATTACATGGAACATTAAAGTGGTCTGTTTTTATTTAAATTATATATATATATATATATATATATATATCAACTGTTATCCCGAAAACTTGCACGTCGGATTCTTCTGAATCAAATATGTGGTGCCACATTGACTGATAAACTCCTACAATAAAAAAAATTCTCAAATTACCATATTAGTAAAAAACGTACTCTTAAATTTTCAAAAAATTCAACCTTAGCGTTGCGACTGCACGCTCCAAAAGTTTGTATCCGTTAACAATAACACATTTCTAAAAAAAACATATTTCGATTCGCATTTAATCTTTCGTCTCTGATACTACCAGGATTTACTAAAAACAAAATAATTTCCATGCCTGAGGATGACTGTATGTACAGTTGAAAGTATTAGCAGATTAAAAAAAAAGACCTTATACAGTTTGTAGTTATTAAAAACAAGGATCATAACATTCATCGATTGATTTGTAGGTTAATGCAACTTTAAAATTTTGTTTGCGAAAGGATTTCGCCATTTTATACCATTAACTTTCATGAATAAACTTCCAGTAACCAAAAACACTATTTTTTTAAAAAGAGTAGGGTGAATAATATTTATTTAAAAATTATAACATATGTATGTTATAACAGTACTACAGAAATAGCCATTTTGTTTCAACAATTCGCTTGTCTTGTCTAGTGATGGTGTTTCAAGTAAAATAAAAGTTTTATTTTACGTTTCGTTCTGATGAGTTGAACATCTCGGTGTTCACGATATAAAATTATAAACGACATGGATAATTAAAGTCTCCGTCTTCTTCTTATCATATATATATATATATATATATATATATATATATATATATATATATATATATTTTTACTCTATTGGGGCAATAGATCATTATTAAACATATATATTATTAAGCTTTATTATAATGGATATTCGAATTAGAAAAAAGATCCATTGTGATTTTTGCGCATTATTCAAAACATAATAAAGAGAATGTTTTCTCCGATGGGAATCGACCCTGCGCTTCCGTTATTCCAGAGAAGACAGTCTCTTTATTAAGATTCATTGAACGTGCAGGTCGATAGACATTTACGTTCTATTTTTATATTGGATAAATTTTTTCTCGAGCCTTTATATCTGCAAATCTTTTCATGACATTGTCTATACCTATCTCTTATAAATATAAATGATACACACTGTTTAAAATACAAATGAGGCATCAATTTCAAATACGAATATTTACCCTCATAACCTTTAAAGGAATAAAAATGTCGGTTTAAAAATAAATCCTTTCAAACTCTCTCACACACACACAGAGAGACAGACATACAGACACACATACACTTATATATATATATATATATATATATATATATATATATATATATATATATATATATATATATATATATATATAATGGAATGTGCATCAATATATGTATTCTTTAAGTAACACCTTTCCACATCAGATGAATATATGACTTAGATATGGGCTGTTCTGATGGAAATTTCTGTTAATTTAAAGATCATTTCGTAAAATACATCCATTGAATGCTTTGGAACACATCATCAATGATGTTTTTAGCCGAGTTTCATTTGGGGTAAAGGTCTTTCAACATCAGAACGCCCTCTCCACGGTGACTCAGCCGATACTGATCGGGTATCGACTGGTGTACCTTCCGTTAGCTACAGTTTTTTTCATCTTCCAAACCACACACCATGCGCCTCTTCTTAGCAATTTATTGTCCAATCCTGGAAGACTTCCGGTTCACCAGTATTGTGCGCTCTTCCATAAAAATGGAAGCCAACGCAACCACAATTTATATCTGATCATGAATATGACGGCGTACTTGGCTTCAATTGGTAAGTACCGATTTGATTCCCCCTCCCACACACGAGACATATATACACACCCGCACACACAGAGGAACGCGCTCAAGCCTCACATTCTGCTTACACTTATCCCAAAGACAAGAAAATCAGTAAGTGTAAGCTTATCGACATAGCAGTACCATCTGAGAGAAACATCCCCATGAAAACTATCGAGAAATTCTCCAAATACAAGGACATGGAGATCAAAATTAACAGGATGTGGGAAATGAAGACTGGGGCAGTACCAATAGTAATCGGAGCACTGGGCCTCGTGAGAAAAGGAATGAACAATTTTACTAACAGTGTCCCAGGTAACATTAACATGCAAATTGCCCAGAAGATCGCCCTAGTAGGAACATCCCATATATTAAGAAAAGCGCTATCAATTAAATGACAATTCTCCTAAAGGGCCGAAGGGCCATAGTTTGGACCCGGCTCTAGAGGATACAAAACATAACATATACAAATAATAATTATAATAATTGGAAGAAAAAAATGATGGCGAATAGGATGGAAAATTATCGAGAAATTGTCCAAATACAAGTACCTGGAGATCGACATGAACAAGATGTCGGGAATGAAGAGTGAGGCAGTATCAGTAGTAAATAGTATTCTGTAAAATAATTCGGTTTAATGTATTTTGAGCGACTAAGACCATGCCTTTGTAACTCTTCTAAACTTTCAGCATTATCTTCACAGTGATTGGTGCATATCTCAATTTCTTCATTATAATCTGTCGTTTGTGTGATGTTCGTACTTTTTGGGGTCAATTTCTGCTTCCCTTTCATTTTCTGTTGATTCACCGATTCTAGTTGCAGTTCTTTTTTTTATTTCTTTAATTTCAGCGCAACTGTCAATTGGTTAATTCTCATGATGTACCTTCATACATTGGCTAAGTTTATTTTCGACAGTGTACTTTCTAATTGCTATTATTATTATTATTATTATTATTATTATTATTATTATTATTATTATTATTATTATTTTTATTTTCTTTGATTTCTGGCGTTTACACATTTCTTTCCGGGTCCCACCTAGGGACCTAAGGTTAGAAATGGCATCATGACACTTTCCACTGACAAAAAAAAAAGAAAAAATATTACATAGATAAAGTCCTTCGTAAAATGTGGGCTGTACTTATCAGAACAATTTTTTGTATCTCGTTGAGGCATGGACTTCCAGGAATCTCTTCAATTAGTCTACTGCAATCTTTTCCAACCAGTCCTATGGCTCCGACTACAACAGGGATTGTTCATGTTCCCATATGCCACATTATTATTATTATTATTATTATTATTATTATTATTATTAGAGATTTTAATCCATCTTATTATAGTTACATTTTGGATGAAGTATTGTTATTATTTAATTATGAATTATATTTAATTTTATCATTTTCTTTAGATTTAGACAGTTACATGCCATGCGTGAGATACGCTTAGGCGATCATGTATCTTTCAACTCATGACTGACGAGCCTGATTTTTCCCGCAATAGGCTGCCATTTCTTTCTGCGGTAGGCCAATTGCCATCCAAAGTTGAGGGAAGAAAAAAAGGATTCATACCTTTCCTAAGGGTATTTAGCACGTAAGAGAATGTAATGGATTTTGCGCATGACTTATATGCCTCATCATTGCTTCTTGTGTATTATTCTTGTTTTTCTGTAAAATAATTCGGTTTAATATATTTTGGGCGACTAAGACCATGCCTTTTCAAATCTTCTAAATATTCAGCATTATCTTTCAATTGCTTATCATCTGTCAATTGGTTATTTCTTATGATGTACCTTCATACATTGGCTAAGTTTATTTTCGCCAGTGTACTTTCTAATTGCTATTATTATTATTATTATTATTATTAGAGATTTTAATCCATCTTATTATAGTTAAAATTTGGATGAAGCATTGTTATTATTTAATTATGGATTATATTTAATCTTATCGTTGTCTTTGGATTTAGTCAGATATGTGTCATTCGTGATACACGCTTAGGCGATCATATATCTTTCGATTCATGACTGACGAGGCATATTTTTCACGCAGTTGGCTGCCATTTCTTTCTGCGGTAGATCAATTGTCATCCAAGACTGGGGGGAGAAAAAGAGGATTCATACCTTTCCTAAGGGAAGTTCCTAAGGGAGTTCTTTTTATTTCTTTAATTTCAGCGCAACTGTCAATCGGTTATTTCAAATGAAGTACCTTCTTACATTGGCTAGTTGATTTTCGTCAATGTAATTTCTAATTGCTTGTCCAACCTTTTTCTCACTAAAATGTCTGGCGAGTGGTACTTTTTCTGAGGTTTCAGCAACGTTTCGTAGAATACAGTCATAACGAGTTTGTACTCCGCACGAGATTATTTTTACCTTTTCTTTCTTTACCTGTATGTTTGTGGATCTAACTGAGGAATTTGCAGGTCTATCACTGGGATTATCCTTCTTGTGGGGACCTGAAGATTCATTATTTGTGTAGGAATTTGCTCCTATGGCAGATTTTCAACCTCAGAGTGGTTCCCTCCTGAGGGACGGGCCCCGTCTTTATACACTGGAAGATCCATATTTACTTTTTCCAAAAGTCCACCCAAAGTTGCCTGGCACATGGAGTAATGGTCTTTTACAGACAGATTTCCGATCTCATAACGGAGCAGCCATTCCCTCCTCAGAACGATTAACACCTTGAGTTGCAGTGTTATGTTCAGAGTTTTCCTTCTCCAAAATGGGTTGTCAAGAGACAGAGACGCGATTAGAATTCAAGAAGAAAGACTTTGGAAAAAGACATTGGAAAAAGAAGCTATTCCACGAAATAAAAACATTATTATACTAGAGTATTATGTTTGAATAATACATATTATATATTAATAATTATGGAGAAAAAAAAGAGATGGCTATTTTTATTTATTTATTTTTTTACGGTTGTTGCTACGGCTCCTGTTAATTAGATTAGTTGTTAATTAATTAAAAAAAATATTATTGTTTTTGTTACTATCCACTAGTCCTTTTAACGAAATTAATTGTCAAAAAAATGCTATCAAAAGATTAATAAAGTTTAGAATTTATACGAAGGATGAAGTATCACTGTTGTGAAATTAAAAAAAAATAATAATAATGTTTACTATTTTTAGGATATAAAGATTAAGTGAAACATCCCGGCAAATTGCATAAATAAATAAGATTTTACTTTTAAAAGTTGATTAATTTAAAGAAATCAGTGATATTATTTATCGGAGTATATTTAAAAAATAGAAAATTATTGATAACATTTGTTTGCATAAAATTACATATATATATATATATATATGTGTGTGTGTGTGTGTGTGTGTGTGTGTGTGTGTGTGTGTGTGTGTCTATATATATATATATATATATGAAGAAACATAATCTTAACATGTGCTATATTTATGGGATAAAGTGCTCAATATCAGAGATAGAGCGTGAGTAGATATAAAAGTTAACATAGAAGTCAACACTAAGAGGCGACAGTCTGTTTCATGCTTGACGCAATCGTCAGGCTTGACGATTGCCTCTAGCATGAAACAGACTGAGGCCTCTAAGTGTTGACTTCTATAAACACTTAAATATATATATATATATATATATATATAATTGTATGTATGTGCATATATGAATGTGTGTATACATACATACATATATATATATATATATATATATATATATATATATATATATATATATATATGTGTGTGTGTGTGTGTGTGTCTGTGGAGTCCAACATATATATCTGTGTATACACATGTTTATTTTAACTGGTTTATATCGTTAGGGTATATTTGAAATCTTTACGATAAAATTACATGATTTTTCAGAAAATTCCTAACTACACATTATCTTTAATATTAAAGGCCCTTTTTTTTGTTCTTTTTTAATGAATCCATAAGCGTCATAACGTTAGACAAGACCGAATATTTCGATTGCACACATAACCATTTTTCATTGATTTCCTCTCCCTTTGTTTTCTTTGTTCTTTTCTTTTTCTCCTCTTTGTGTCTTTAACTGTCACAATTGATTCAACTGAAAATAGCTTCTATTCATCTCAATCTCGTTCTTTAAAATTTTCTCTACTAACTCCTCCACCTAAATGATGTAATCATCTTGCGCTCCATAATCTCACATACGTATTTCCCCCCCTCTCTCTCTCTCTCTCTCTCTCTCGTTCCATCTTTTTCCTCCACTTACACGTATACAATTTTACATATATATATATATTTTTAAACCTGGAGAAATATTTTCTGTTTCCTTTTGGATTTGAAGGTCTGATGAATTAGGGCCTTTTTTAAGACCCTAACGAAATAAATATAACCTCATGAAATTTTAAGTGTCCGTGCTTTTTATAATAATAATTATTGCTCTGTCTCTGACATAAAGCTCTCCCTGGATTTATATCCTTTTGGAAATACCCATACTGATCACTGATATTATCATTATATTAGGTTGGTGCAAAAATAATGACGTAATAATGTCGTTTTTTGACGTATTTTTTAACGTCAAAAAACGACATTATTACGTCATTATTTTTGCACCAACCTAATATATATATATATATATATATATATATATATATATATATATATATATGTATGTATATATATATACCCTAGCAGTAGAGCCCGGCGTTGCCCGGGGATGTAACAGTAAGACATAGATAAAGTATCGACCATCATAAAGACTGAAAAATAAAATTGACAAAGATTATTGTTTAAGGTTGACGGAGACGCATGTCTTAATTAGTTTTTTTTTGTTTTTTTTACGAATTGGTCAAACCCAAACTCAAACAAAAACATTGTTTTCAATCGTTATGAGTCTACCGATTGAATAGAATTTTATTATAAACAACTGTCTTGTAAATGGATTTTTTAAAGCATTCTGAATGTAAAAATAATGAAAAAAGTGTGCAAGACAATAAGAAACACTACCTGCCAAAAAAAAAAGTGAAGTTTTGTTGAAATCGGTTGAAAAATGTAGGAAATCCGATCGCATATATAAACGAACACACACACACACACACAAACAACCTGGGTTTTATAATAAGTATAACTCGATATGAGTTGTCCCACTTTCATTCTCGCGATGCCTCTTAATCGTGTTTTCAAATTGATTTCACGCAAAAACAATTTTGTTTTTCCAATTTTTGGCGCAGTCATTACCGCAAGGTAATTTTGCGTAGTCATGTGAAGCTTTGTTCAAATTGGTTGAAAAATATAGAAAAATCGATCCAATATATAAACGTACACACACACACACACACACACACACACAACCTGGGTTTTATAATAAGTATGATATATATATATATATATATATATATATATATATATATATATGTAACAACTTAACTAATGCACTTGTCATACATAGAAATAAATTCAACCACAATTTTGATTTAAAAAATGATACACTCATAAAAAGAAAATAACTCCCTCAGAAGGAAAAGCCTCGAGAGTGCTGCCATTGAATATTGGGTGGGTACAAGAGTTGCATTCACATCTTTCGCGAGGGTATTAGCACGTAAGTGAATGTAATAATCTCGAGTGGAATTTGAACTCAGGTTATATATATATATATATATATATATATATATATATATATATATATATACAGGGTGTTTCAAAAAAGAATACGCCAAAATCATTACTCTGTTTTTTCAGGTCTATAGCATTGTAGTGGACTGAATGAGTGGTTATTTGATAGAGTAGTTATCAAAGTTTGATTGGGGTCAGTTTCACCGCTGTCGTTAGTATAACTTCCGGTACAGCTGAATTATGGGAAGATCAATCAAAATGGCGACTCCTCAGCAGAAGGCGTTTTGCTTGCTTGGGTTCGCGAAAACAAACGACATTGTCACGGTGCAGCGTGCTTTCAGAACAGAATTCGGCATTGATCCGCCCTATCGTGAGAGCATTCGACGGTGGGTTAGACAGTTTAAAGAGAGTGGGTGCCTGTGCAAAGGAAAGAGTCCCGGAAGACCACGTGTTACAGAGGAGCAAGTGGAGAGGATTCATAATGCATTGGAGAGCAGCCCACGTAAGTCCGTAAGTCGAGCAAGTCTTCAGCTTGCCATCCTTCATACCACTGTCTGGCGTGTGTTAAAGTGACGATTACACATGAAACCATATAAACTAAGCCTCGTCCTAATGATGACAAGGTGATGCGGAGGACATTCTGTGAGTCAATGCTGGAGATGGGGGAAGGTGATGAAACTCTCTTTTCACATTTAGTTTTTAGTGACGAAGCTAATTTCCATTTGAGAGGCACAGTCAATCGTCACAATGTGCGCATATGGGGAACACAGCACTCACATGAAACTGTTGAGCATGAAAGAGATTCCCCTAAAGTGAACGTCTTCTGTGCTGTGTCTCAAGACAAGGTCTATGGTCCCTTTTTCTTTGAAGGAAACACCGTTACAGGATAAACCTATCTCGAAATGCTCCAAAACTGTCTATTCACTTTACTGCAAGCAGATTCGAATGACTTCATTTTTCAGCAAGATGGAGCACCACCCCATTGGCATCTCGTGGTTAGAGCTCATCAGAATTAAAACGTGCCTCAGCGATGGATTGGGAGGAGAGGTGCTAAAGACCTTGCTCTTTGTGGTTGGCGTGCCAGATCCCCGGACCTCACTGTGTGTGACTTTTTCTTGTGGGGCTATGTTAAAGACCAAGTTTATGTTCCAGCACTTCCAGCAAGTATCGATGACTTGAAAGATCGAATAACAGCTGCAATCAACACAGTGGGCCATGACATGCTGAGGCGCGTTTGGGAGGAATTCTCATATCGGCTTGATGTTGTCCGCGCTGCCGGTGGTGGCCACATTGAGCGCTTATAAAACATGAAATGAAACTTGAATGTATATACAACACATGTGTTCATGCTTGAGGTTTGTAATTTTTTTCGTTTTTGACACATCACGTGATGATTTTGGCGTATTCTTTTTGAAACACCCTGTATATAAAGAAATAATCATACATAGAATCAATTAGCAATATTAATGCGATTAATGGTGAAATCACTTCGCTAGTAGAAACATAATGTATGCATTAAAATACTGTTAATCCATGGAAACATGTGATCCTCATTTATAAAACTGTTGTCAGATGTTTCTAGTGTATATTTTTTTAAGTTAAGCAAGTACTTTCGAAGATCCATGTCTTCATCGTCAGGCTGTAATTTTTCCTTTAAAGTTAAAACTTGAAGACGAAATAATTGTTTGTAGACCGAAAGATGTTTTTTTAAGAATGTGCTATTTATTGACGGTTGTACAATCTGGGAACGTGCTAGTCGCAACGCTAAAGTTCAAAATTTCAAGGGAGAATTTTTATATGAATTTTGTAATATGGTAAATCCATGAATTCTTTTTTTACAAGTGTTTTTCAGTTAACATGACATGAACTAAGTATTTAGTTCAATTAATATAGTGATATTAATATTGCTGATTGATTCTATGTGTGATTATTTCTTTATATATAAAATATATGCTGCCTAATTTAATATGTTTATAAAAAAAAAATTGATCCCGCAGTGTGAAATTCCTGAGAAAAAAACTACTAAGACATATCACTATATTCACTGAACTCGTCGAAAATACTTAGCGATATATACAACTAATATCGTAGTTTTTGTAAGGAATACATACAGATAAGAAAACTAGTTGATTAATCAATCAGGATCCTTAAAAGAGGAACATATAAATTAAATAATAATAATAATAATAATAATAATAATAATAATAATAAGAAGAAGAAGAAGAAGAAGAAGAAGAAGAAGAAGAAGAAGAAGAAACTTAATAGTCTACGTTAAAATACTAGTGAAAATAACAAACTTTAATATTTAACTTTTTTTAAAGAAAAATCGTTAAACTTTCAGGAATCCCTTTAAGAATAGTATTTTTTGAGTATTGGAATTTATTCCATATACACCAATCCTACACTTATATATATATATATATATATATATATATATATATATATATATATATATATATATATATATATATATATCTACATTCACTGTGTGAAAATATATAGAAAATAGGAAAGAACTCGTTAGGTAAATAATTCAAAATTCTTCAGTATTTTTGTTATTATTTTTTTAAAATAGCGCTCGATACAAAAGTAGACCATAAATATAATTATTTATTTAAAAATATGATTCCAACACGCTACATAAGAGTTCTCATGTTTGAAAACAAGAGCCGAAAACTTCAATATAATTATTTGAATTAAATTGAATTAAAGATGGAACAGAGCTTGGTACTTTAATTCAATTTAATTCAAATAATTATATTGAAGTTTTCGGCTCTTGTTTTCAAACATGAGAACTCTCGTGTGGCGTTGGAATCATATTTTTAAATAAATAATCATCTATATATATATATATATATATATATATATGTATATATATGTATATATATATATATATATATATATATATATATATGATACTTTATATTCCATATTTTTTGCTACACGTGTTTCGTATCTTTTGCGAAGAATGGTTATTTCCACCTGTTATTTCAAGAAATTAATTTTTCTTATGGTTAACCATTGTCTTTTGTATGTGGTAGTAATCCAAATTCCTCTTGGACTGGTGGAAAAATTTTCCTTTGCTTAAGGGGTAATAAATTGGGAAGGAATGAGGTCTTTGATCTTTTCTTTTTATGTCCTCTGTGTCAATTTAAACTTTTCTTCATTTTTGTGTACTGTGTGTGTTTATGTGTGTGTGTGTGTTTTTTTTTTCTTTTTCTTTTTTAGTATGTGTATATATATATTCCTTCTCCATACATATTGTTTTATTACTAGTAAAATTATATATATATATATATATATATATATATATATATATATATATATATATATATATATAGTCATCCGCAGACTGTTTCGCTGTATCGTAGCTCTTCAGTGAGGATTGCTTTAGTATCGGAGATTCTTACCCTACGCTATCGTCGCAGAAAGGAAGGGAATTTTTTTATCGTTTTCTATGCGAAATACGCCAGTGACCGGGAGAGTTCAATTCAATTCGGTTGAAGAACAATCCGTTAATAGCGGTATGAGCCACTGTTTTTAAAATTACCCTTTTCTCAAGAGAGCTCAACCGGATTACCCGGGAGCATATATATTGTCATCCACAGACTGTTTTGTTGTATCACAGCTCCTCAATGTGACTAGACGTCTGATTGCTTCAAGCCAGGATCAAAAACCGACCGATTTGATATCAGTAAGAGATTCGACTCTTATCCTATTCTCTCTCTCTCTCTCTCTCTCTCTCTATATATATATATATATATATATATATATATATATATATAGACACTTTGTATGGTGTGTAGGGTTCGTGTGTGTCTGTGTGTGTGCGCGCGCTCGCATATGGTCCGTCGAGTGAGTTTTTTTTTGCCAGTATTTTTATATATCTGTTCTCCATACATGTATATTATATTATCGTAAAGAAATCTATACAGTAACTAACTGTATTTTGTAGGGTGTGAGTTTGTGTGTGCGTGTGTGTGTGTGTGTGGTTCGACTAGTGTGTTTTGCCACTATATGCTGCGTGCTTATGCGTGTGAGGTTATGATTTGTTTAAGGCTGGCTTAAATTTTTCTATAGTTTTTTTTCCAGTATTTGTAGGTAAGAGTGAGTAATTGTTTGATATATTGGCATAGTTTTAAATTTATCTTTGTTGCATTTGTGGATGTATTGTGACACAGAGAGTTTCCTGTTGTCTGGTAATTTAATGTAGCTTTTGCAAAAAGGAAACGCTGTTGTTCAGTGCTTGGGAGATTCCCATAAGGGATATTTCATTTTTATGCACTTGAGTACATAAATCACACACGCCCACCTTTGTCTCTGATGTTGTTATTTTTTCCTCCTCATTTGACTGTTACGTTGTAAATTGTTTGCGCTGTTTTTTGATAATGGAACTTTCATTCTTAGCTCTCACATGCCGCGAACTGCTGGAATTCGCTTCAGCATCATTCTATCTTTTATTTTTAAAAGAATTTCAACACTATTTCTACAATCAAATAATCTAAAGTTGATTGTAGCAGAGATTTATATATATATACATAGGGCTTCTCAAATAGTAAGATGATTCTGGTAATGTGATTTATATAGAATTCTTGTATTTTCGACTAGAATTTTCCTTAAAGGTTCCTGTAGATTATTTATTAATAAGTGTTACTTTATGATACTATAGTTAGATAAGTGACATGTAAGGCGTCTATGCAAGGAGGTGGTACTGTGTCCGATAAAGGTATTTGATTCATGACAAGAAACACAGTCTTGTACTGCCCATTGAAATTGATACACTATAACGGCCATCGCTAGTTTAGATTTAATGGGGTTATTTTGATTAGTGACCACAAAGTTTGCGGCCTTCCATTTCCTGTTGTATATTATAAATTTTGCATGTTTTTCAGGAATTACGGCAGAAATATGGTGTTTAAAAATGAAGGGCTTGGGACAAAAAAAATAAGGACAGTTCTCTATATTCCTTAACTCCTACAAAACGGAAAAATGTTAGAATGCTGGATAAACTTTATAAAAACATTAATTCAATCTTCCTTGTCGGGTATCTCCAATGAAAAGTTGCTGCCAAAATATACAAGATCTATATAATAAATGCTAATATCAGAGTGTCACTATGTCACACTTTTTCAATCAAAGGGACACAACTCTCAATAGCTTATCTTCTTCTTCTATATAATAAATGCCAATTTGTGGCACAATTTCGACTTTACTCCTAGAGGACGTAGCCTAACGTATCATATCATTTTGGAATCATGCCGATTCTGTGGGCAAATTAAAAACATACCGGACCGAATCCGGATCCACAATCCTGAAATTTTGGATACCCAAGTTTTCACGACTGCGATTGTTTTCGGTGAATTTTTCTATGCGACACATTTTTTGTATAACAATTTTTATAACTTTGAAATAAATTTGAGAATAATTGATATTAATTAAGAAATCCAGCGAAATTCACTCATAAAATAAAAATAATTGTTTGTACGGGAAGTAAGGACCTGCGTCCATCAAATTGTCTTCATATTAAGTGGCGACAGAAGAATTATCGTTGAACTTTTAAAAAATAAGCTAAAATATTAATGCAATACTTAAATGCAGCGATCAATTTTGAGTTCTTTTTTAGTTTCTAGCTGCCTATTGCATCTATTCCTCTCTACCTATTGCGATGAAGGCCCAATCAAGAGCCCTCCGCAAGAGCTAGTTTAAATGCCGCCCGATAGAGCGACTTTTGTAAGTTATTATATATATATATATATATATATATATATATATATATATATATATATATATATAACCCGAGTTCAAATTCCACTCGAGATTATTACATTTCACTTACGTTCTAATACCCTCGCGAAAGATATGAATGCAACTCTTGTACCCACCCCCAGCTATGGATAAATAGCAGGTCAGACTTGGTTCTATACCAACGCTACGATTTTTAACCTAAACTTAATCTTCAAACGTGTGTCCTCTAAGAACCAGAAAGATTTGAAGAAAAAAAAATAAAGATTTTGGGCCATTATTTATTACGTCAAACCCCCAACTTTCGAATTGAGCCCAAACCAATGTTCCAAAATTGATTTACCCTAATGTACACCGAATCGAGAGTTCAAGTGCTTATCAAGGGGGATACTGAATGACGGTTTTCCCTGTAATCAGTGCATCAGACCGTCTCGTTGGGTCAGCAACATCATGCCTAAGCGGAAGTCCGGGCATCGAGACAGACTCGCTCGATTATGAGGACGAAAGGAACTACTAAAAGTGGAGTTACAACAGAGCCGACGAGGTTAAAGCAGCTTTGGCGCAACACGATCTTCCTACTACATGTTACTCTTAGTACTGCACTCAGTCTTGTTTCACATAGGCACAGAGAAGCTCGTTTTTGTCATTTTTCTTTTCCGAACCGAGTTCCTTTACCGCTCACATTAATCAAACAGCTACAGTCAAGCATACATACGTCTACCTCCCGCCCGTTTATCGTGAAACCTTTCGGCTACTACCCTAAGCCCTTTATGAGTCAAAGATTGTTGACTGTCGACCTCGACACGAAGTGTTACAAGGGACATGAGAAGCGACTTCCTTGTTACTTCTGAATAGAAAGTAAGAAAAGTACATAAGGGCAGTGCATGAAAACACTCCCCCCCCACACACACAATATACATACATGCATATACGCACATACAGAGATAGAAAAATGAAGAAGGACAATAACAAGGTAAGCTAAAGTCTGTAGTTGTTAAACGTATGCAGTTTTCTCTTTCTGGCGGGCAAATTACTCATTGATTTGAGATAGATAGATAGATAGATAGATAGATAGATAGATAGATAGATAGATAGATATAGCAGTTTTTTTCACAAGATTTGATTTTGGTATATGATAGATAACAAGATAGAAGCAGAAAATAGATAGATAGATAGATAGATAGATAGATAGATAGATGTTTTCCAAAATTATTAGACTTTAGTACGCGATAGATAGACGCAGAAAGTCAGATAGATAGATAGATAGACAGACAGACAGATAGATAGATAGATAGATAGATAGATAGATAGATAGATAGACAGACAGACATAGCGATGATTTTCACAAGATTAGATTTTAGTATCTGAAAAGTAAATAAATAGAAGCAGAAAAACAGACAGATAGTTGGATAGAAAGAAAGAAAGTAAGAAAAAGAAAGAAAGAAAGAATTTTTAGGACTTCATCGGACAAAAAAAGAGATATTTAAGTTGATGTCATTACATACGTACATGAAATCTATCCATTTTCCCTCCCATGTCTTTGTTCAACGCGTAGTATGGCTTTCAGAAAAATCGCAAATTGAATATTTTGAGATTCGAACCCGGTTCTCATGAGATGCTAGAACCATTGTGAGTCATTTACTGGAAAATGGTTTTTCCTAATTCCTTCCCCATGATTAAAATGATTTTGTTGTTTTCTGCAATATGTTATAAGCAAAATCCTCGATCTCCACTTACTGCCTTCTGTCTGGTATTTTTCTTCTGCATTTACTATGTAATCAACCAATCTTTTGCTTCACCTGGTATCCTTTCTCCTCTTTTTTTTATTTTTTAAGCGCAGCCATTATTTCCCCTGATACTACCACAAGAACCATTCAATTATACGCCAAATAACGTCGTATTTTTATTTTAGAAATGTTCAGGTATGCATATTACACTACGGTGTCGTTAACATTATCAATACATAGATTAATAGATAGACAGCAGCGTTTTCCCAATATTAAATTTGAATGTATGATAGATGTATGATAGATAGATATAGCGCTTGTTTTCACAAGATTAGATATTATTATGATATATATATATATATATATATATATATATATATATATATATATATATAGAGAGAGAGAGAGAGAGAGAGAGACAGAGAGAGAGAGAGGGGGGAGTTAGATGGTACCGTTTTTCACAAGATTAAATTTGAATGTATGATAGATAGATATAGCGCTTGTTTTCACAAGATTAGATATTATATATATATATATATATATATATATATATATATATATATATATATAGAGAGAGAGAGAGAGAGAGAGAGAGAGTTAGAAAGTATCGTTTTCACAAGATTAAATTTGAATATATGATAATAGATAGATAGATATAGCGTTTGCTTTCACAAGAGTAGATATTATTATGATATATATATATATATCTATATATCTGTGTCTATCTATCTATCTATATATCTGTGTCTATCTATCTATCTATCTATCTATCTATATATATATATATATATATATATATATATATATATATAGAGAGAGAGAGAGAGAGAGAGAGTTAGATAGTACCGTTTTTCACAAGATTAAATTTGAATATATGATAATAGGTAGTTTTAGCGCTTGTTTTCACAAGATTAGATATTATTATGATCTCTGTCTCTGTCTCTCTCTCTCTCTTTCTCTATATATATATATATATATATATATATATATATATATATATATATAGAGAGAGAGAGAGAGAGAGAGAGAGAGAGTTAGATAGTACCGTTTTTCCCAAGATTAAATTTGAATGTATGATAGATATAGCACTTGTTTTCTCAAGATGAGATATTATTATGATATTAAATTTGAATGTATGATAGAGTGGCGTTTTTCACAAGATTAGATTTTATTATATGATAGATAAATTTGCAACGTTTTAACAAGGTATCCTCACGCCGCCATCATCAGGTGTTCGATGTTTTCAGCTGATATGTGACACGTGTTGTTTATTTTGATATCCCTCCCTCCCTCCCTCCCTCCCTCTCACTGAGTATATGGAGGCCAAGAAAGATAAAGGAAACGGATGGCGGGGACGGCGGACGGGAGGGCTTTAGCGAAAGAGGACGAACGGCTGCTGAGAGCCACAGTTATGAAGGGCCATGATCCCCCCCACTATGTCCTGAAGGATGCGGCACGTAGAAGAACATATTTCTTGTTCATTCCGGCTGAAACAGCGTTTCCCTACCAGATCTAGAGACTGAACTCAGGATCCCTGGAAAATAGTAAGACAACTGTATCCACTACACCACCGTCACGAAGGACATCAGTGTTGCGTTTTTTGTTTGTTTTTTGTTTTTTTGTTTTGTTTTCTTTTGTCTTGTTTTTTGTTTTCTTTTCTTTTGTTTGTTTTTTTTTTTTTTGTTTTTTTTTTGTTTTTTGTTTTTGTTTGTTTTTCGGGGATTTTTTAGCCTTTTCTTCTCAATGCCGGACGTTTTCGATATGTGTTAATGATGATTTTCTGAGCGCAGAACAAAAAAAAAAACAAATAATAATCACACACCCACACCCACACACAGACACACACCCACATAAACGTACACACACACACACACACCATACAAAAACGTACAGTGCTGTTCGATAAAAGTGACTCACCTGATTTTTTTTACTAAATGTTCTCTTCTCCGATGAAACGAAAGTTGAGCTAAATTCAAAGGATAAGCGATCTAAAATCCGAAGAAGAAGCTTTGAAAGGAGGACTTGATAAAATTAACATTGTTTAGCATTCTTTAATATTCTTTTCTTTTTATGTGTCATGTCCTTTCAGGACGTAGGCGATCATGACTCTACACCTCCCTCCACCGCCCTTGCAGCTCTCAACAAGCTCCTTCCCTCTGCTTCCTCCCCGCAGACCAGACTTTCTCTGGCTTTGAGCTGAACTTAGTTGTCAGATGCTATTTAAGTACTCTCAAGCATCCGTTCAGTATAATGTCCTGGGGATCCTTTTCTTTTCATGGAAATGGTTCCTTAAAATCTATTGAAAAGACCCTACAAGAGAATTTTAGAGTCTTGTCTGCTCCCTTCTGCTGAAAGGGTACAAATCGACCCCACAAAGCTCATTTTTATGAAGGATAATACTCCCTGTCACAAATCAAAATTCATGAAGGAATACTTTGATGAGAAGCAGGATTTAGTAAATAAGTATGTTTGTTGTCTTTATTTTTTGTGCATTCAGTGTATTGTATTGAATAAAATGTATATCCGGCCCACGGTTGTCATTCTCTCAGTTATCTGGCCCGCTGTGAAAAAAAGTGACCACTGGCTTAGATAACGTTCTTCTTCGTTTCTTAAACTATCTTATTATTGTATATCTGTGTGGTTGGCGGATCGAATATGTTTCAAGTGTTACCCTCTTCTGATTGATTAATCTAACATCTCCGTATTTATTTTTCCTTACTTTTTTATTCTTCGGATAATTTAATGCTGAATCTTCAATTTTATCTCTGTTCGATATTAGGGGCAACTTTTTCATCAGTTCCAGTGACAGTTCTTACAGAGAATTCCTTCAATGTTTCATTGCTTGAATTCGTTGCGAACATGTCCAAAGAACTAAGGTTTCATACTACGTTACGTTCATACAATGTGAAAAAAATAAATAGGTAGAAAATAAAAATAATCCTTAGTGGGATCACTTTAAGAATATTACATCGACTATTATTAGGTTTAAACAAACAAAATGGCGTTGTATAAATAGGATAGAAATACGAATGTAGCGATATGACTGCATTTGACTGATTTCCGAACATATACAGCTCTAAAACTACTGACAGCTGTAGATGTTATATTCATATCTAAACATATTTACACCAAAAAAAAAAGAAGAAAATGTAAAGAAAGAAAGAAAGTGTGCCTGAAAGGAAGAGCCTGGAAGAAAGAAAGAAAGAAAGAAAGAAAAAAAGAAAGAAAGAAAGAAAGAAAGAAAGAAACAGTGCCTGAAAGGAAGAGCCTGGAAGGAAGAGTGTGAAAGAAAGAAAGAAAGAAAGAAAGAAAGAAAGAAAGAAAGAAATACAGAAAGAAAGAAAGAAAGAAAGAAAGAAAGAAAGAAAGAAAGAAAGAAAGAAAGAAAGAAATACAGAAAGAAAGAAAGAAAGAAAGAAAGAAAGAAAGAAAGAAAGAATGAAACAGTGCCTGAAAGGAAGTGCCTGGGAGGAAGTGTGTGAAAGAAAGAAAGAAAGAAAGAAAGAAAGAAAGAAAGAAAGAAAGAAAGAAAGAAACAGTGCCTGAAAGGAAGAGCCTGTAAGGAAGAGTATAAAAGAAAGAAAGAAAGAAAGAAAGAAAGAAAGAAAGAAAGAAAGAATGAAAGAAAGAAAGAAAGAAAGAATGAAACAGTGGCTGAAAGGAAGTGCCTGTGAGGAAGTGTGTGAAAGAAAGAAAGAAAGAAAGAAAGGAACAGTGCCTGAAAGGAAGAGCCTGGTAGGAAGAGTGTGAAAGAAAGAAAGAAACAAACAAACAAACAAAGGAAGGAAGGAAGGAAGGAAGGAAGGTAGGAAGGAAGGAAGGAAGGAAGGAAGGAAGTTGGAAGCAAAAAAATAAAAGATCTAAAGTGGATTAGAAAGAAAAAACGAAACAAACAAACAAAAAACGAAACAAACAAACACAAAAGATAGAAGCTACGTTGGAAACAAAAGACATATGAGACTCTGAAATAGATAAGAAAGAAAGAAAGAAATATAGAAAGAAAGAAATAAAACTGAGAAGATGGAAATAAAAATTTAAAAGGCAGGAAATTGGATTAGAAAGAAAGAAACAAAAAAGGAAGGTGCTATGATGAAAACAAGAGATACAGGGTCTAGAAAGAAATAAATAAATAAAGTAAGAAAGAGAGAGAGAGAGAAAGAAAGAAAGAAAGAAAGAAAGAAAGAAAGAAAGAAAGAAAGTAAGTAAGAAAAAAAGAAAGAAAGATGGAAATTTGACAACTAAAAAAAATAAATACAGTAAAGTTGATTATTATTAAGTAAGGAAAAAAAAAACGAAACAAACACGAAAATTAGACGCTATTTTGGAAACAAGAGAGATAAAAGACGTTATAGTAGATGGTGAAATAGAAAGAAAGAAAGAAAGAAAGAAAGAAAGAAAGAAAGAAAGAAAGAAAGAAAGAAAGAAAGAAATTGAAAACAAAAAAGATAAAATACTTTAAAAAGGATTAAAAACAAAAAACAAACTAAAAATAAGAGAAAAGATATTACATAAGATCGCTGGGATATTCTGTCAGCAGTAACACTTTTGTGTTCTCGATTAAACAACAGTTATCGAGTCCAGTCCTATTCGCATAAAAATTTTAAAAATCACGAATCAAACATTATAGAATTATTCTGAATATTAATAAGTTCATTCTTCATTAATCTTAATTGTATTATAAAAGATATTCCTCATTCATTTTTATTATAAAAATATCAATTCATCACTCATTGTTTTATTATAAAAATTATTAATTGATCATTAATTTTTAAAATCTAATATAAAACTTAATTTACCTAAAAATTGTTCATAGTGAATATCTGGTATGTTTAGAATGATGTATAGACGTTGTAATGCGATATTATTAAAAGAAGAATAACTTAAGACTGGGTTAGTCAGTGTTGCCAGCTAAATTGATCTTTAGGATAATGGTGACCAATATCTTTCCTATCTAAGAATCTTTTCACTTTGAGCCACATTTTTCTTAAAATGAAATCTTTTTTTTCAGGAAATAGACATCTTCTTTCTTTCACTCTCAATAACCATTTGCATCCTAGTGGATTTTATGACTTTGCTTCTAAGGAAATTATTTATTAGATTGGTGCAAAAATAATATCGTTTTTGATGTATTTTTTAACGTCAAAAAACGTTATTATTTTTGCACCAACCTAATAAAAAAAATAATTAGACTTTAATCCAAAAATAGAGGCCTATATAGTTCATGCAGTAAGTGTATACCTCAGTCAGTTATGTGCCATGCGGGATACACGCTTAAACGATCATGTATATTTCGATACATGACTGACGAAGCAGATTTTTTACCGCATTAAGTTGCCATTTCTTTCTGCGGTAGACCAGTTGCCGTCCAAGGCTATAGAACCCGGTCTGTCCTGCTATTTACCCATAGCTGAGGGGAGAATAAGAAGATTCATACCTTTCCCAATGGTATACATGCTTGGCTGATCATGTATATTACAAAACATCACTGACAAGACAGAAGATTTTTCCCACAGTAGGTTGCCATTTCTTTCTGCGGTAGACCAGTTGCTGTCCAAGGCTATATAACATGGTCTGTCCTGCTATTTACCAATAGCCGAGGGGAGAATAAGAAGATTCATACCTTTCCCAATGGTATTAGCACGTAAGTCAGTTATGTGACATACGTGATACACACTTAGGTGATCATGTATCTTTCGATACATGACTGACGAAACAGATTTTTTCCTGCAGTAGATTACCATTTCTTTCTGCGGTAGACCAGTTGCCATTCAAGGTTATAGAACCCGGTCTGTTCTGCTATTTACCCATAGCCGGGGGTACCTTTCCCAAGCGTATTAGCATGTAAGTAATGGATTTGACTGGAATTCGAACTCGGCTCTCTAAATCTGAGCCGCTATCCATTACCTCACCGTGAACTGCAAGCCTTAAAATATGCAGGGTGTGTATACCTATAAGTTCACGCAGTAAGTGTATACATCTAAGCTCAAAAAGCTACAGAATACGATATTAACATGGAAGCTAAAATGTCGCGCTAACGTCAAAACCTAGACGACCGAGTGAATTGCATCGCCAAATTACAAACATTTATTACGCTAAAAGACCACAAAGAAAACTTCAAAACAAACCCCAACTTTCAGATTCAAAAACTCAACTAAAAGTGAACTAAGTAAAATAGTATTAAAAATAATTAATTCAGAATCAACGGCGAAGTTAGGAGTAAACTATTGAAAATTCGCCAAAACAACCATAGACTGACAACAGAATTACGAATTTATACAATTAGGTATGAAAGATTTCTAACCTTCTATAATAGAACCTATACTAGAAAAGGTCATCTCCTCAGATCAAGAATAAATAAAAATAAGTACAAACGAAGTAAAATCCTTAAACACTGCCGAAAATCACTATTGTTCGACAACGAGGACGTGCGGCTAATGAGAGAAGGAACATTTGACGTTACAATGGGAAGTTTTGAGAGTGTAAAACCCTGCGAGCGTATACATATATATTTATTACATGCACTAAATAAAATAATCGATAAAAAAAATATATAAGTCTCTAAAGGGACGAATATCTCATAATCCTAAGAAACTCTGAAAGACAAAACCAAAAAATTTTTTTTCAAAATAAATTTTTTTTAAATATGGGAATCGACATGGACATAAAAATTAACCTAAAAGTAATATATTTCCTACATATCACATTCCCTTTAAGAAAAGGTAATGGCAACCATACAGAAAATTACAATTCACTTTACATACACTCATCTTTTGACCCCATGCCATCAATTATTAATTAGATCCCACAATCGAAGATTATCTGACAATTATTCCAATGAAACAAACCCTCTTCAATGAAGCCCAGAAAGATTATAAAACAGTCTTAAATCATAGTGGATTTTCAGCAAAATTTACATACATACTACACAGTACAAAAAAAACAAAAAGAAAAGAAACGTGATATGGTCCAACCCAAGGTACAACAAAAATATAAAAACAAACGTAGGGAAAATATTCATTAAACTTATGCACAAACATCCCCCCATCAAGCACGCTCCACAAGATATTACAAAAACAGTAAAAAAAAAAATGACTACAGTTGCATAGAGAACATGACGCAAAAAATAAAAAGCACATAAGAAATCAAGCAACAAGCCACCCGCACAGATCAAACCGACGTGTAACTGCAGAATAAAAAAAGTCCCTTCAACGGCTATTTCTTGCAAAACAATGTAATATACCAAGCCACTGTAAAATAATCAGGTAACGAAAAAACTATATACAAAAGTAACTCAAAGATCCTGGACACAGAGAAACTACACACACACACAATATCCTTCAAAAATAGTAAATATGCGAACAGAAGAATGCTTTCTCAACATATATAGAAAATTAAAAACAAAAACCAAAGTACATCAAGAATACCATGGAAAAATAAAGAAAACAACGTCAGTCTACAACAATGAAACCAAAAACTGTAAACTCTGGTCTGGAGGACAGAATAGCTATATTTACCTTTCCAGACTAATGGAAAATAAATCATCAGACCTTATCTTAAAATGCAGACATAAAAAACAGTTTTTACTATGTTACTTAAAATTCGAAAACGAAAAAGGAATACCGTGTAAAATAGAACAAATCTAAAAATCATAAACCAGTAAAAAAAAATTATATGAACAAAAATATAACGAACTACGAATTCATACATAAACACATGTAAATATAATAATAACAATAATAATCAACAATACATAATAATGTTATAAATAATAAATAATAAATTAACAAAAAAAAACTATGAAATAATTACAAATAACTACATTCAGATCCACAATTATTTGTACTTAATAGACTCTAGAATAATTTTATTCATAACCATTAACTCCCAGCCAATAACTCTTAGGATAATACAATATACCTTATACACATAATGCCCCACTGGCTACCATATATAGTCGAACCAAAATACAACACATGCGGTCTGAAGATTGCGTTCAAGTTTCAAACAGACTGTCGCCGCTAGGTACTGACCTCAGTGTCCACTTTTATATTTAAATGTGCTATATTCCTGATATTGAGCACTTTCACCCATAAATATAGCATACCTTAAACCTATACTTGTATCATATGTATATATATATATATAAATACGTTAAAAAATACGTCAAAAACGACATTATTACGTCATTATTTTTGCACCAACATATTATTATTATTATATATATATATATATATATATATATATATATAGATAGATAGATAGATAGATAGATAGATAGATAGATAGATAGATAGATATATAGATATATAATAATAATAATCTTATATATATGGGCAGCTATACTCGTCCGGCAAAACCTTAGGTGTCTACGCATGTAAATTTACAAAGGAAAAAAAGAATTAAAAAAAGGATAAAAAAAAAGAAAGAACTAAGAACATGTACTTCCGACGAAAATAATCATGTAGAATCTAAGTTCAGAGTCCAAAGGCATATATATATATATATATATATATATATATATATATATATATATATATATATATATATATATATGTCTTGATAAAGTCCCTCAGAAGATAAAACACATCGGCTAGGTAGGTAGTAACAGGCAAATTAGCTTTTATATATATATGTGTGTGTGTGTGTGTGACTTGATAAAGTCCCTCAGAGGACAAAACGCATCAGCTAAGAATAGTTTTTCCTCTTGTTTTTCATTAATTTTGTTCCTTTACAGATACACACTAATTAGCACGCACACATATACACGCATAATATATATATATATATATATATATATATATATATATATATATATATATATGTGTGTGTGTGTGTGTGTGTGTGTGTGTGTGATTCTGTCGCTTAGAAAAACAAATATTTTATTAAAGTAAAAAATGCATCTGTATATAAGGGGAACCATTTTATATGATGTTTTCTTATCGCTTGATAAGAACTAATGTCAGTAAATCTTTGATGTCCCTTTACCTTTTTCGATGCAGGAAACAGACTAATGAACCTATTGTGGACGCCGAAGGGCAAAATTGTTACGTATTTTTCTTGTGTTAATTGTTGATAACTCAAATTCCCCAAACAAAAATCTATAATTTCTCTGATGTCATTAAGAAAACGGAGTTATCATTTGAAACAGAGTTCGCATGGCGCGTGAATTCACGGGAGACCAAAGCCAGTAATGGTTATCAGGCGACAATCACGTCTTTGTCTGGCAGAAACTTTCTTTATTCTGAAGTCGCTCAAGTCACTGAAAACGAAAAAAACATTCTTTTTTAAGTAAAGCAGATAGACATATTTGTCGAAAATAAATACCGAACATTAAAAATTATCAACTCATATTTTGCAATACAATAGCAAATATTGATTATATATCTAATAGGAGTGCTATTATATATATAACAGAATATTCCCATAAATATTCCCCCATTATAGGTAGTATCATATCCGTGATATACGAACAGCAGCTTAATACACGGACGGAACAGAATAGCTGAAAGAAAGAAATAACAAACATGCATGGTTCTCAAAAAGATTATTTATTCCGATATATTCACTCTCCTTTTATGTACAGTGTTCCTTCATGAAGTAGGCGATCATGGTCCTCCACATCTTCCTGTCCCTTGTAGCTCTCAATAAGTCTTTTTTTTTATTTCTTCCAAAACCTGTTTCTTCCATCCATTTGCTGGAGCCCTTCAAGTATGTTACACGCTGCTTTCCTCTCTCCTTCTTTCCCTCAATTTTTCCTGTGTGTATCAGATTTTCCAAGCCTTCCTTCCGCATTAAAAACCCCATATATTTTAATTCCCTCCTCCAGATGTTAAGTATAAGTTTGCTTTTTTTTTTTTTTGTTTCCATTCTCTCCAAAACCCCTCTGTTGCTCACATGTTCCGTCTCTGGTATCCTCAGTATGATTCTGTAGAACCACATTTCTGTTGTTTCAAATCTCTTCTTCATCTTTGAGGAGATGGTCCAGTATGCTCTGCCGGACAGGATGACAGATATCACATAACAGTTCAGTAATCTTTTCTTTGTTTCCAACGATATTTTCCTGTCTCTTAATACTCTGCTTAGCTTTTGGAATGCATATTTGGCTATCCTAATACGTCTTCGGATCTCAGTGTCGGACCTTCCGTCCTCTGTTAGAACACTTCCTAGATATTTAAATTTCTGTACCTGATTGATTTTATCCTTATCTTGTCCGAGACAGAGAAACAACACCTTAGTTGTAATATTTCTCTACGGGGAAAAAGGCAGGTCGGTGGTGTCTTTTATTCTTCTGGTGAGACTATATGGTGTCTTCTGTTCGCCTTATCGCTTTAGGCTTGTGACGTCCGTTTTCTATGCGGGCTACACAACAACTAGCGTAGGCCGACACGTCTTGTCTCCAGGCGGGATAAAAAGCAACTGGAATTCGATACTATATGAACTGACGTCACTCATTGACCATAACATGGTCCTCGTGACTTCGTCTGAACCCAAAAGGCGATAATCACCTCTTGCATTCCTACACATCGTTTCATTTGAACAAGTTTCTTTTTTCGTTCATTGTACCTTTTCGGTGTCATTTGTGCGACAATTTCTATGTTTGTTACTATTGTGGGGATTCCCCTGTCCACTTGTCTGTCAATAAACTAAGGCTAACGATATTTCTCGTTGCCAAAGTAGTATATAGGAGAAATGCTCAAAAACATCATTATCTTTTTCTTTCCCACAAAATGTCTCAGGGAAAGGATCTATCGCACCCCCTTCTGGGGGCCGTTTAGTCCCCAAATGACCTCATTCTATTAGGTTGGTGCAAAAATAATGACGTAATAATGTCGTTTTTTGACGTATTTTTTAACGTCAAAAAACGACATTATTACGTCATTATTTATGCACCAACCTAATACATGGAACGAACCGTTCACTTATGCTTCTATTTTAAATGTGAATACATTTAGGCATGTATAATGATTCTACGAAAACCACTGAACTCTCTGTCTGGATTTCTGGGATACTGTGTTATCATTATTTAGAATCTGGCTTATGTACTCATTGTTCCGAATGAAAAAACGTAGATAATGAACTCTTCTCAAATAGTTGTTGGTTGCTTGATTTTGTTTAGTGGCATATCAAGCTCTGTGAGGTATTTAATGCTGAAATCTAAATATTTTGTACGTAATTTTATGCTTTCAGAGCATCTAACACTTTCGCCCCGGCCCCTCAACCTCCGGCATCTTACCCTCGGTGTAGAGGTGTCTGCTCGGTCCTAACCGAACTTAAAGGAGTGGCCATAGGTCCCCTGAGCATCCGTAGATTATTCTACCGCTCCGCTGCTTCCAGCCCACGTTGTGATTTGTTTGATCCAGAAATCAGAAGTGATGTCCGTCCATTCACGTTCGATTGAAGATGTAGAAACGGCTGGGGACTCTGCGCTAAGAAATTTAGAATGCAGCAAAAAAAAAAAACAAAAAAAAAAAACATTAATATCTGCAGAAATCCGGACAAACATAGAGGGGAGAAACGGTTCGCAGAAAAGAAAAGTAAAAAAAAAAAAACTCATACACTGGATTCTAGACACAGAGAGAGTGTATCTGATTATCTGGTTGTTAAATCGCCTCAGAACGATATATGACTTTTGCGATGGAGGGATAAAGATTTCTGTGCGGGGCTTTAAGTTATAGTGGCGTTCTTTCTCCCAACGGGGACAATTCTCTCTTCAAGAATTTTCTCCCGTCTGTCTTTTTCAGCATAACTACACGTTTATATAGATAAGCCCGGCTGATTATGTCTGACCCTCAGCCCTACTACTTTGCACGCGATTATCACGGGGTTCTATCTGCTTCAACCAAAATCATGTGAATTCCAAAGTTCCTTCTAGCTTACTCAGCTCTATTTCAATTTTTAATCGATAAAAATTATATCGATCATTTCTATTGTCTTCTGATGACCCAGATTCAATGGGTACAACTTCTGCCCTAGATCAGATTTCCCCATCAGTAAACAAAATGCTCTGATTTAATTCGCTATTCAAATCTACTCGAATTTCACTAAAAATAAAATATACGTGTGTGTGTAAGTGTGTGTGTTTCTCCCCAGACTCTGTCTCTTTCTCTCTCTCCCTCTCTCTCTCCCTCTCTCTCTCCCTCTCTCCCTCTCTCTCTCTCTCTCTCTCTCTCAATAAATGTATTGCTGGTAATTTTACTATAAAGCTATATATCTACAATTTCCTAGTGCTGTAATGTTGATCATTTTACATTAAAAATGTATTTTTGTTCATTACATTATAAAAATATACTGTTGATTTTTGTTTGGAGGTTCACTATTTGCACATAGCAGTAAAACATAGTCACTCGATACCGATGGATGCCATATATATATATATATATATATATATATATATATATATAGCTCTAACTACATGGAATTTTAAATTGGTGCTTTGTAAAATAATTATAAGTATAGTATTTCGTAGAAATATCTCCCTGATTCTTTAGCACCAGGAGCAACATGGTACAATCATGGATATTAACAGTGTATACATATATATATATATATATATACATATATATATATATATATATATATATATATATATATTGTGTATATTTAGGCAGCAATTTTTCATTAATGCATGTTTCATTAAATAATATAGACAAGTTTTGTCGATTTATTTTAAGTAAGTTCCTTTCAAATTCTCTGATAAGCTTAATAACATTATCATTGAAAGACGAAAGAAAATCACCATATTGATACAAGTTTTAATCCTATCTAAGCTTTCAACTTACATATGCCATTATCAAAGATGACAATTACATTTCAATATATCATGTGTGACGTCACGACCAGCGATTTTCGCTTCCGCGTTTCGTATACACAAGTTTGTCGTTATTTTGTAATTTTTCATGCAACAAAAACAGGCGATCATTATTGTTTTGTCCGTGTATTGTTTGATATGTAATTTAATCAAACATGCATCAATATATATATATATATATATATATATATATATATATATATATATATCGGGCGGCATTTAAGCTTGATTGGACCTTCATCAAAATAGCCGGGGAGGTGTAGATGCCATAGACAACAATAAACTACAGAAGAACTGATCGCTGCATTTAAGTATTGCATTAATATTTTAGCTTATTTTTTTAAAGTTCAACGATAATTCTTCTGTCGCCACTTAATATGAAGACAATTTGATGGACGTAGGTCCTTACTTTACGTACAAACAATTATTTTATTCCATGGGGGATTTGCGCTGGATTTCGCAATTAACTTCGATTATTCCCAAATTTATTTCCAAGTAATAAAAATTGTTATCAGGCAAAAGAAATTGGTCAAAAAAAATTGTAAAATTCGCCGAAAACCATCACAGTAATGAAAACTTGAATCCAAAATTTCAAGATTGTGGGTTCGGATCCGACCCGAAATGTTTTTTTTAATTTGCTCACGAAGTCTTCCTGATTCCAAAATGGTATGATATGTTGGGCTGCAGCCTCTAGGAGTAAAGTTAAAAGCACAGACAATTTTATTTTAAAACACTGTAATTTGAGGACAGTATTTTTTTCATTTAAACATGAGCTACTAAAAGTTAGAGAGTTGTGTCCCTTTAATTTGTTTTATCAGTAGAAGCCAAGATGGAGGAATTCGAAAATAATTGCAGTAATGTGAACTTGGGAGTTCAAAATTTCAGGATTGCGGGTCGGGATCCGACTTGGAAATCTTTTTAATTTGTTTACAGAGTCAGCCTGATTGCAAAATGGTATGCAATATTAGGCTACGGCTTCTAGGAGTAAACTCGGAAAAGTGTGACATAGTGACACATTGACATTTATTATATAGAAGAAGAAGATGAGTTTTTGAGTGATGCGTCCCTTTAATTGAAAAAGTGTTACCCACTGACAATGACATGTATCATACAGAAAGAGATGAGCTAAAGAGAGTTGTGTCCCTTTTAATTGAAAAGTGTGACACACTGACATTTATCGTATATAATTTCCCCCCACCATCAATTTCCTAGAAAGGGGTGTTACCTGATCCGTACAACATCGCGCAAAATTCATATATGCCAAACACACACATATCAACGGGGGGGATTATTTTTAATGCATCAACATTAGAAACGTTCTTCAAGGTAACAACTTCATTATAAGTATAGCATAAAATTACACGAGCAAGGGCAGAAAAGTCAAGGACAATATGCAACCGGCTGTCTAAAATGTATAAGGTGTACATCTGAAAAGATTCAAATATTTGCTATGCATACAACATCGATCAGGAACGTATTTCATTGTGATATGTCCCGGAAAGGGTTATATTTGAACGAAGTAGCTAAGTGGTTTTGGCTACCATAACCAAGTAGAATACGGTAGCAGTAATCGACTGCTACGCGTCGTAGTCGCAGGTAAGAAGTGTAGATCAATGGCGTAGTCCAATGGGCGTCGTTATAGACTTAGCTCTCAGACTAAGGCTCTCTTTGACTCTCCTACACGCCCGTCGGTATTTATGACGGACACCAGCCAATCATATTCCAGTGAGGGGGAACACAGGTGTACGCATATTCCATTATATCACATTGCTGTTCCGGATCTGAACCAAGCCTCTTCCCTCGCAAGAAAACATGTCTAGAACTCCGTGTATTCTACACCATTCATTTGGAATACAAGAGAGAGTCCATCCTATTCCGAAAATTACTGTTAGAGGAACGTAGAAAACGGTAAACTGTTTCTGAGATACATTGAAATCAATACATTGGAATAGCTGAACCACCATTTTCAGTTATTAGGTTATAGAAATGAGTAGAGAGTGTTCATTTTCAACCGTCGCGTTTATCCGTACCGACTCCACCACAATAACTTTAAGTTCCTTACCCACGCTCTATATCTATATAACTCCCTTCTCTATTGTAGGCCAATTCTTACTACCTCTCCGTTTATTATTTCCTTTTTCTTTTTTTTTCTTTCTTTCTTTCCTACCTTTGCCTTTCAAATTTCCTGTGAAGAAACGTGAAAATTTAATTTTAGTAAATATATTTGCATTGATAAGTCCAGGGAAAACTACTTTCCCTTGATCATCTGTATGAGGTATATTGTTTGGATCTCATTAATTGTAATTCACACACACACACACACACACACACACACACACACACACATATATATATATATATATATATATATATATATATATATATATATATATATATATATAGTATATATGCCTAACAATTGAGTTTAGCATGTAATAGGCCGTCGCCTCTGGGTGTTGACCTCAATGTCTACTTCTATATTTGCATACCGTCTTTGCCTGATATTGACCCCATTAACCCATAAATATAGCATGCTTGAAAACTATACTTTTATCATATGTGTGTGTGTGTGTGTGTGTGTGTGTGTGAGTGCGTGTGTGTGTGTGTATGCGAAGTACAGTTAATAAGAACCAATCTACGATGAGGTAAATCGTTTGGATCTCATTAATTGCAATTCCCTTATATGCTCTATAATATTAGGTTGGTGCCAAAATAATTTCGTTTTCTAACATATATTACTATGTGAGAAAACGAAATTATTTTTGCACCAACCTAATAAAAATATTATATTGAGCTCTGTTTTGTGAATCAGTTTAAATATTTTATATTAATAGGATCTACTTGGATTACTTATCCACGGATTTTTTTACTTGTTCTCTCTCTCTCTCTCTCCCTCCTCTCTCTCTCTCCCTCCCTCCTCTCTCTCCTCTCTCTCTCTCTCCTCTCTCTCCCCTCTCTCTGTCTCTCTCTGTCTCTCTCTCTCTCTCTCTCTCTCTCTCTCTCTCTCTATATATATATATATATATATATATATATATAAAATAATAAATAAATCCTAATCAGCCAGGTATTACCTACCTAGGTTACACCATATTGGATATATATGAATAAAAATACAAGAGGAAAAACTGTTCTTAGGCGAAGTGTTTCGTCCTCTGAGGAACTTTGTATTTGTTTTGTTGCATGTGTTTCTATACAAGAGTAAGTATATCAATAATTTATCAAGGCTTAAAACGAGAAAGTTTATGAATATTCATCTGGTGGCTGAAAGGTCAGTTAAAACAGGTGGAACACACAAAGTGCCATGATTCAAAGTCAGATAAGACAAAAGTAAGCAAGTAATATTCAAGAAATATACATTTGTATATGTATATGATAGAAATATATATATATATATATATATATATATATATATATATATATATGATACAAGTATAGGTTTAAGGTATGCTATTAGGTTGGTGCAAAAACAATGACGTAATAATGTCGTTTTTTGACGTTAAAAATACGTCAAAAAACGACATTATTACGTCATTATTTTTGCACCAACCTAATATATTTATGGGGTAAAGTGCTCAATATCAGGAATATAGCACATTTAAATATAAAAGTGGTGACACTCTCTTTCATACTTGAACGCAATCTTCAGGCCGCATGTGTTGTATTTTAATTTGGCTTTTCCTTTATTTAATATGCGAAAATATAAATACAAACTTTTAATCTTTTTGAGTAAGAAACTAATTAAAAACGAATCTAAAAATTTATTAATCAAATATACGATAATTTATTTTGATTTATTTAATTTTGATTTATTGGTATAATTAGGATTGAAATCGTTTCATAAAATTCAAGTTTATGGCGATTGGTTAATGTTGACTTAAGTTCGGTTACTTCTACGCCACCTCACTCCTGGACCAGACCCTACATTCGCATGGCTTATCATGTGTGAAGGGAAAAGAATAACCCTCATAACATTTAGAAGGATGTTAAGAACAGCACTGGCGGATAAAACGACAGAAAAAAAAAGTCAGCAGACCCAGCATAGAAGTTGATACTTTCTTGGTGTCTCTGATTGAAGAAAAATCAAAATTTAAATTTTCCCCGACCCGAAGCAAAACATTCGTAAAGTTAGACCGCATACAAATATTAAATTTCAGGATCAAATATTAAATCGTGAAAGCGACATATTGCAAAAGATATTAGAGCATTCGTTAAATTATATCTAGTTCCCTCTTTTTCTTATTGAGAGTTCAATCCCAATTTCTACAGGTTAATTAAAGCTATAAAATATATTTTGATTATAAGATTGTTTTTTGTTTTTTTAAGATAATAATCATTTACTGATACAAGTCATACTAATTAGACTATAGCTGGCGGGGTAGGAAGTAGTGAAGTTCATGCCTTTCCAAAGGGCATTTGCGCTTAAGGAAATATAATGAATCTGACTGGAATTAGAACTTAGATCTCCGATTTTCATTTTCTGCCTGTTATGCATTACACCAACCCCACATGCAAGCTTACAACACTTGTTGTGGTCACACATTTAGGTACTGACAAGGCACGACGTTGCTTAACACTTCCGCTGCTAACTACGGAGATCTTCGTTTTACTTATCTTACTCCAGCTGGCTAAGTACGGAAACCTACGTTTTTTGCATACCGCTGGTATGAGTGTCCCATTGCGCAATCTATTGTAAAATCACAAAGGACAATGCTTCAAAAGATATGTGTATACCCATTACTGATCTGGTAAGTCATTCCCAGGTATATCTATGAAAATGGAATGCTGTAAAACACACTGGTGCCAGTTTTCTGTGTAAAAAAATCTGTAGGTTGAAATTTGGCATTTTCTTTAAAAATGGCTGGCCGGTTGGGGGCAGCACTGGACAAATGAGTAGCAGTGAAAGTGTTAACTTCTGTGTTCGAAGCTGAGCAACAAAATAAACGAGAGTTAATTGACTTGTTCATCAGCTCTCTCTCTCTCTCTCTCTCTCTCTCTCTCTCTCTCTCTCTCCTTGAGCCCGATCGCGCATCCGCCGTCAGTCACTTGATCTGAACCTACTCGAAATGAACTCGTGAGTAGTAGCGATTTTAGAGTCAGCTACTGGCACGCCCTCTGACGACTTTAATATAATCCTAGTTTCAAGGACGATAACTCAACTTAGAACTCGTCTCCTCTTTCTTTTATTTATTGACAATGGAAAAATTTTGCAATGGTCAATTTTATTTATTAATTCCCAAAATTAAAAAGCCCTTCAGGAAATAAGCGCCAGATTTCTAAGAGAAATACGATCTTGGGTATCTAGACTTTATGGATTTAAGCGCAGTATTAGATTGGCGGCCGGCAAAGTCTCATCATTTTACAGTTGTAATGATAGATGCAACCGTAAGTTCTATGTGAACAGTTTCTTCTCTCACACTTCTCGCTTGTGGAACTCTCTTCCGGCTTTTTGCTTTTCAATCAACTTTGACCTTAAAAATATCGTCTGTCTGAATTCTTTTTTCTTTTATTTTCTTTCTATAATAATATTTTCGTTTTTTATATACTATCACGCTCATTAAACTCTTGGCTTTATTGTCTTGCTTTGGTTGAGATCATTAAAAAAATATATTCGATTGGTTCAATTCCAGTTCTAATGGAAAAACGGGGAAATGACTTTCTGCGAATTCGTAATGGGTTTCTCTCGACTTTAGCAACATTCGTTGCAGGTTTCGGAAGACCAAGATTCTTTCCAGTGGGTAGCGACCCCTTTACTTTTTTTTCTCTCGATAGTTTATGGTATATTTTTAGATTGGGTTGAGTTGGGTTCCGTTAGGTTGGTGATGTTGGAATTTTTCGGTAGCCTGGTACTAGTGAGCCAGCCAAAATGAGCTGACTCATTTTATAGACCACCAAGAGAAGGGTTAACCAATCAGAAAGCTCAAAATATTCAATCCAACGTGTATAAAGGCAGCCATTTTGTTTTTTCTCCAAAAATACCTTCACTGCCAACCACTGATATCAAAGACCTAAAGAATTATTGGACAGCTGCTACTAGTGATATGGGCGTTGTTCCAATGAACACATTACGTACTGCACTGGATTCTATATTCAAAGACTACGGAAAATATGGTCAAGAGGTGAAATGATTCAAAATAAATATAGACATTGAGTACAAAATTCAAAATAATTTGTTTTAAATATTAGTAACTGTGAAGAAATATTTTAAGTTAAATTCATACTAGGGTCTGTAATAGGTTCTATTACGAAGCCTTAATTATATATACCCGGTCAGCAGATGCATACAAATACAGACAAGATTTTTAAAAAACTCCCACTATTTACCGACTCTTGTAACTCCAATTTTGATCCTAAAGATATAGCTTCAATGTTGCAATATTATGAAGATTCTAATGGTGATTTGTTTTACTAATTTTCACCCACTATAAGGCTAGAAAATCACTCAAGGTAGTGAGCTATAGTCAAAATGGTAATGCCGAATAAGATGTCTGATATGAATGCAATAGAATAAGTGAAAATTATGACGATAATATTTAGGAAACATTGAGCCATGATTTGAAGAAGTAAAGATTAACGTGTTCAGGGAAAGCACCCACGCGGGAGTCAGTTCCACAAATGGCAGTTCTTTGATGAAAAAAAGCAGTCTGAGTGAAACATTCCTTCTTACAGTTAGAAAAAGGAAGAAATAAAGGTAATTTGACTCTGTCGAAGTAGCAAAACGTGTTCTAGCTGTAGATGTCTGAACTGATAGAACTCTAGAGTCGAGATGCTAAATATAACTTTAGTCAGTTAAGTAACAAATTTTATTTGTAAAGGGTGTTTCATTAAGACGGATTGTATATAAGGGTGCTTCATTAAGACGGATCAAAGTCAGCAGTAAATAAATTAGTACTATTGGTAGAAATTTATTTATGTCTCTATTGGATCATGGTTTTTTAAGTCATGGCAATTATGTGTAAAAAATAATACTGCCCAAATATCTGCCAAATGTAAAAAAAAAAAAGAAAAAATCATTAGGTGCTTAAACTTAATTCACATTTGAAATCGGTCCAAGTTATTGGAACACCCTTTATTAATCCTCCCTCTCTCCCTCTGTCTGTCTGTCTGTCTGTCTCTGTCTCTCTCTCGCTCTCTCTCTCTCTCTATATATATATATAGGGAGAGAGAGAGAGGGAGAGAGAGAAAGAAAGAAAGAAAGAAAGAGAGGGAGAGAGAGAGAGAGACATATGTATTCCCATTTTTGAAGCATTACATTTTCCGTATAGTTCTACTCTTTGTGCTTTCCGTAAAATTCTATCATTGATTTTTCTAGCGTTACGTTATCTGTATAATTCTACCAGTCCTTTTCAGTATAGTTCTATCAGAGCATTTTCAGTATAATTCTAGCGTTATATTTCCATATAGTTCTTGCTGTGCGTTATCCGTATAATTCTAGCATTACGCTTTCCATATATTAGGTTGGTGCAAAAATAATAAAAATAATGTCGTTTTTTCGCAATATTTTTATATGTGATAAAACGACATTATTTTTGCACCAACCTAATAATATTAACAAAGCATTTTATATTAGCATTTCGTTTCCCATATATTTCTTGCTGTGCGTTATCCGTATAATTCTAGCATTACGCTTTCCATATAATTCTAGCATGTCTTTTTTTTTTTATCAGTATTTCGTTTTCCATATAGTTCTTGCTGTGCGTTATCCGTATAATAGCAGCATCGCGTTTTCATTATAATTCTAGCATGGCAGCTTCCGTATAATTCTAGCATTGCGTTTTCAATGTAGTTCTTATAGCATTGCTTCCCCGAAACAAGACGAAAGAACACGACACCAAGAAATCTGTATAGAAAAAGCAATTATAATAATAAAAAAAAAATATAGTTTCAATTTACGATTTTCATTAACTTACCTAAAGCAGATTAGCTTGTTTGACTTTGTCGTTGCATTTCTAAGACTTCTCTCTGGTCGGCCATCTTTTTCTTCGTCGTTCTTTTATTGTCTAGAAAAAGAAGACAACAAAGAGACAAACAAAACAAGAATCAACATAAAATTCAGAGAAAAGGCTTGCATATTTTGACAGAGGTGGAAATGAGCGGGTTATCCATCGATTCGTTCAAATCACTGATGATTGATGAGCTTCTTAATCCGTCAGAACATTTCATCCGAAAATAACTTCTTTTTATCAGCATCTTCCGTCTGCTCTGTGCAGTAAGTAAACATTCTTTCGCCTCTGTAGCTGTATTCGGCAGTCGCTTGCCTATTCCAAAACTATCTCCCTAGTGCTCGAGTCCTGATAAATCGACAAGACTTCGAGTGCTGATTTCCAAAGCAGGCACGACTTTGTTTCTGGTAATATCGACTCAACAGTATCATCACGATTTCATCTCGCTTCCTCTAGTGCTGTATTAAGCCAATGTTTGTTTGCTTGATGGCAGAAGTAATTGCATGTTTCAAACCGGTACCAGAGGTCGGTTTTCGAACTCAGATAAAATTTCAAACATTAACAAGCACTCTTTATTTCTACATTTTTTAGATTTATTTATATTTGTAGTTAGTTTACATTTTTTTTTAATCATTTCACCCCAAGCATGGCGATAATGCGACTAGGATGCAGCGATGGGTTCCTGGAAATGAAAGAGAATGAGAAGACTTTAGTGAGGAGAAAGGACAATAAAAACACTGAGTATAGCGATTAGCGTTTGACTTTTTCAATCTTCAGGGAAACCCATACCCACTCGTTGGCTTAGCATTCCGCTACGTGCGGTCTATCCTCTCTGAGGAATCTGTGTGCGTAAAGCGCGTTGACTCTTTTCAAAATTATTGCCAATCTCTGTCGACTTCGCAATGTTTTGGATCTTATATCCAAAACCTAGTCAAAGGCAATCAGTCAGAATTCAACGCCAACAAGATATTCTGATCAAACGCTGTCCATCTTGGCCCATCCCCGCATTCTGTAACTAATGGTACGAGTTGTATAAACAGTTCTTGTAGATATAAGCCCAATAGAAGACTGAAAAAAAAAACACGCCGGACGTGGAATGGGAATATACGAAAGAGTTGTTTGCGGAAATACGACACATATCGATGTTTGGGACAATTGTCGATTTCACTTGTTGTATCGATGGAACTGTTTACAACGAATGATTTCAAGTAGGTATTGATCGCTCTTTCTCTTACATATATATATATATATATATATATATATATATATATATATATATATATATATATAATTTTTAAGCTCACGAGAAGAAAACAAAAAACAGCACGTTTCACAAAGGAACAAGAAAATAAGAGAAAAAGAAGATGAGTCGGTCTTTTGAAAGAGAACAGAAAGAAAATACACGAGAAGAATGAGAAAAATTAGAAGGAAAAAAAACGGCAGAATAAAGAACGTAAAACGAAGAAAAAATGTTAAGAAATAAACAAATGAAATACAGAAGTAACATTAGAAGTAAAAGAAAAACAGTACGAGAAGAAGGAACAAGCAATAGAAGAAGAGAAAGAAGAAAAAGAAACGATGGGGAGCATAGAAGAAGAAGAAGAAGAAGAAGGAGGACAAGAAGAAGAAGAAGGAGGGGGAGGAGGAAGAAGAAGAAGAAGAAAGTAGACCGAGAAGAAAAACACAAATAACAATATATTACTACTACTGCTATTAAGAAGATGAAGATTATGATTATGATGAAAACGAAGAGAAAGAAGAAATGGCAAAATAGAATAGAAACACGAACAAAATAATAGTACTACTACTACTACTACTACTACTAATAATAATAATAATAATAATAATATGGCGGTGGCGTTAGTGGTGATGGTGATGGGGAGAAAAAGGCGAAAATTTGAAAGAGGATGAAAAATGGAAACAATATATTACTGCTACCAATAATTATAATAATAATAGTAGTAGTAGTAATAAAACAACAACAATAATAATAAGAAGAAGAAGAAGAAGAAGAAGAAGAAGAACAGCAACAACAACAAGTATAAGAACAAGAAGAACAACAAGGAAGAACAACAACAGCAACAACAACAAAAAGGTAGAACAGCAACAACAACAGCAAATTAGTACTAGTTCCAAAAAGAAGTATACTAAAAACTAAAGCAAAGAATAAACAAGAAAAAGAAGGGTAATTATGGGAAAGAAGAAGAAGAAGAAGAAGAAAAAGAAGAAGAAGAAGAAGAAGAAGAAGAAGAAGAAGAAGAAGAAGAAGAAGAAGAAGAAGAACAACAACAACAACAACAACAACAGCAACATAATAGTAAAACTACCAATAATAATAGTAATGGCAAGAAGATGATGAAGGATAAAATAAAGATGAGGATAAAGAAGAAGGAAAAGGCAGAGGGGAATAATAATAATAATAATAATAATAATAATAATGATAATGATAATAATAATAATAATAATAATAATAATAATAATAATAATAATAATAATAATAATAATGGGAAGAAGAAGATGATGGTGAATAGGATGGAGAAGTAGAAAATGAAGAAGATGAGGATAAAGAAGAAGGAAAAGGCAGAGGGGAATAATAATAATAATAATAATAATAATAATAATAATAATAATAATAATGGGAAGAAGAAGATGATGGGGAATAGGACAAAGAAGGAGAAAATGAAGAAGATGAGGATAAAGAAGAAGGAAAAGGCAGAGGGGAATAATAATAATAATAATAATAATAATAATAATAATAATAATAATAATAATAATAATGGGAAGAAGAAGATGATGGGGAATAGGACAAAGAAGGAGAAAATGAAGAAGATGAGGATAAAGAAGAAGGAAAAGGCAGAGGAGAATAATAATAATAATAATAATAATAATGGGAAGAAGAAGATGATGGTGAATAGGATGGAGAAGTAGAAAATGAAGAAGATGAGGATAAAGAAGAAGGAAAAGGCAGAGGGGAATAATAATAATAATAATAATAATAATAATAATAATAATAATAATAACCAACAACAAGAGTAAAGAGAGTAAACATCAAGAGAAAGAAAAAACAAAGAAAAGATGGAAGAAGTAAGACAAGAAATAAGATGACGAATACGAATGAAAGAGAAGATAGGAAAAAAACTGTGAAAAAGAGGGAAGTACACTTTTGACCGAGAAGAAGGCGAACAACGAAATAATAATAATAATAATAATAATAATAATGGGAAGAAGAAGAAGTCAGAGGAGAAAAACAACAAAAAAAAGGAACAAATGCAAGAAAATTAAAAAGGCGACTTTATATGTTTTCTTTATCACCACAACATAAAAAGAGAAAATATTTTCCAAGAAAGTAGCGATCACATCTTGAATTTGTCGGTCTCGGAACGTGATAATGTTGAGAAGCCTTACGGTAACGTATGCTATTTTTGTACACAATCTACATAGGAAATAAAAGAGAATTAAAAAAATATATATTCACTTCCATTTCAGTCGAAAGCGGCTATCGTTATTGGATGCATTAAATATACAAAAGCGTGTTGGTCGGCGCTACTAAATCTAACCAGTGCTACTCAAATTGCAATACGCGACTGCTATCGAAAGAGAAACATGGGTCTAAATATGAGATCTCCTTTTGTTTCTTTTCGGATTTAAAAAAAAAAACAAACTTAAATGCAGAACATTTTGAGGTTACAAGAATTGCTTTGAAAGTCCTACCCCCCTTCTCGAAAATGATCAACAATTTTTAGTTCACTGTGTCAAGAAACTGCACGATGACTAAACTGCTCTCTTTAAATCGTCCCAGAAAGCTTTTTTTTTTCTTTTTTTTTTTTGGCTTCCGTCAGCATAGCTTATGCTAACCTACAGGAGAATAACTCATTGCTCTTCTCTGTCAGTTTTCCACTGACATAGAATAAAACGATTACTATCTTAAACATTTATAAGTCTATCGTTCGACCGTGTACTGAATCTGGTCCGGTGCTTCTGCTAGATACAGGGTGCGATGGATAAATTGTCGTCCAAATTACGCAAAAATGAAAATAACCCTGACATCTCATTTTAACAGATACACTTACCAAAATTACACAAAACTATCAGGAAATACTAAAGAGTAAATTTATTAAATAAAATTGCCATTGGCTTCAACCACCGCCTCAAAATGACTTCGGTGTCTCCTGCAACTCTTCTGGACGGTCTCCTTATTTCAGTTTGTAGGAATCCTTCTACTCGCTTTTTCGTTGAATGTCAAAATTTAAAGTGTCTGGATTCGATACATTAACAAAATACCGTTATAGAGTCGCTCGTAATTTGGCCGCCTAGAATAATCACAAGATTTTCATACAAGGAATAAAATTCAGTAGAAAAGACAACGTAATTTCAACAAATAAACATTAATTTAATATGACGACAAGAATTCAAGCAGTTAATTGGAAAGTAATGTCTTTTTGTTCGGGTTGATAAAGTTCTGAAATAAAATATAAACTGTCTTTGTGTACGTATGTGAGAAACAATAAAATGTTGTGATATGTGTGTTTGTATGAAAAAGTCAACATGTGTGTGCGTGATTCATAGTAAAAACGGATACGAGAGATAGGAATTTTTTCTTACTGTTGGCGATGTTGCCGTAGTCTGAAGTTTGTCAACGCTGTCGCTTTTATCATGAGGCCATGAAGATCATTAGCGAGAGTTGCGTGGAGTTTGGTGACAGTTGTGTGTATCCCTGTTTGGGAACGGATTTCGTATGTTCTTATACACTTTTTCCGAACAAAATCGGTTCTAGAATTAAATTATTTATTTATTCCTAATTGGCCCTAAAAGGTGGTATGTCTTCTACTACGTCCGTACCATATTTGGTCGGTATCTAGCTAAAAATAATGATGACTAATACAACAAACATTCTGATTTGTATTCTATGATTTTATTGGTGTCTTTTAAGATGTAAGTGTTTTCTTGAGTGTGATTGGTTTATAAATATTGTATTTGATATTTTAGTGGACACGACAAGTTGGTGAATGCTGCCATAATCCTTGCCTTCAGTTCATCTTTGGTTTTACAAGGACACACTTGTTGTTCCCTTGCTCAATTGCGCACCACAATTAATAATCACACACACACACACATACACACACACATACACATATAGGGGGCGATGGATAAATTACCATCTAAATTACGCAAAAATGAAAATAACACTAATTTAAAAAAATATATTTACCAAAATTACACAAAAAAATAAAATACTAAATAAATCTATTCAATAAAATTGCCATTGGCTTCAACCACGACCTCTAGACGACTTCGGAATCTCCTGCAACTCTTCTGGACGGTCTCCTTGTTTAAGTTGGGGAATGCTGCCATAATCCTTGCCTTCATCTTTGTTACTACAAGGAATTGTGTTGGTCTCTCACTCAACTGCGCCCCACGCATAATAATCGTGGGGAGTTGCAGTATGGGGATTTTGGTGGCCAAATGTAAGGGGTCTTGTGGGTGCGGAAATTTTCTGACAGTTATGACTGGGTTCTGCTGTTTGTGTAGCATGGTGCAGAGTCCTGTTGCCAGACATAGGAGCTTTCAGCAGCCATCCTCTTAACCCAGAACAGCACTGTCTTCTCAAGTTACGTCTGAAACCCTCTTGGAATATGAATGAAGGTATAATGTCGTTATCACTAGGAATCACTCCAAATACTTTTGTAATCACCATTAGACTCATCCAACTCTTTCCGAATCCTCTGCATTGTCATCGAATTGACACCCAAATACTCTGGAATGTTCGTATTGGAGCTTTCAGTGCGAATTCTAAGCAGTAGATAATGCCATTTCCAAATTTCTGTCGGAGTGCGTTTCGTCATGATGCATTCTTTCTCGCAGACGGGGCCCAACTAACCCTGTTATACTGTAAAGTCAACAAAACTAAAAGCAAACAACGCGCATGCGTGAAATGAAAAATATAAAATGGCGACAATTTACCCATCGCATTCTGTATCTAAAGATTTTTGGAAAAAAAAAAAAAAAAAAAAAGCTCCAGCTCATTTAAAACAAACCGGATTTTTATTTCATATTTAAAACAAACGGAAATTAATATATATTTTTTTTTTTTTTTTACAAAGACATATATATACAAATAGATAGAAAAAAAACTAATAGGAGCTAATAGAAAGACATTCATTTTAAATAAATTAAATTTGCTCGATAGAGATAAGTAGACAATCAAAAAAGGAAAGGTTATAATCTACATTCATAAAAATTAATCTGGATCAACGTATTGCATTAAGTATCTATTTTTATGCCTACATCAGGCCATCAATTAATTTCTCCTGTTTAATAAGTGTTTTAAGCTAATATGTCTACAGGACATAAATCCCAGCTATTGCCTTTCCCATTGTAAGAATTGGCTTTAGCTACAATATCCCACGTAATTATGGGTGTATTACCATCATTCTTTAATTTCCATAGATGTTTGAAGACAGCCAAGTTCTTCATGCATCTTACATTACCTAAAATAATGATGATAAAAACGAAATTTTCAAGGATACTCAGTGAAACCGATAAAAAATTTGATATCGCTATCGGAATGTATGCTAGCTCGGTATACAATATTTTCAGTCATACATTGACCGTTTAAGGGACAGATCGTAACTTTTCGACAGTTGCATTTATTTTTGTAAATTTATTAACGTTGTTGTTTTTGTTTGTGATGTAGCTATTCAGTATAAAATTGTTATTATTGGGTATATATATTTCCATATTTCGAACGCAGCTATAGATGATCTTTACACTGAAATGTTTATGAATTAAATTTAGGAAAATTCTTCCAATATTCGCTTAAATATTATGATTATAAATGGGGTTAAACCATAACACATTGCGACGTCTCTGTTTATTTTTACCTTTTTCGTTTTTTTTTTTTTCTAAATATTCTATATTTACTTGATGTCTGCTTAGTTCTAATGCTTTTATATATTTTAATTTATTTTTATCAAATATTTCTTTATTGCTGAAGTTAATAAATACTCTACATTGAACTGATTTATGGAAATTATTTCAAACTGAAGTTGGATTAATTGTTAACATATATATTTCTTCTGTCTATATCTCTGAGATGTGGCATTATGACTACTTGCATTATTTACATTATTCGGACTGTTATCCTCATTTTCATTGCCATATTCACAAGGTTTCAGTCGTTTTATGCTCCTGTCTTTTTCAGGTGATGGGAATTTCGAACTGAACCTTTTATCTCGTCCACCAGGGTAGATTGTTCTAGTTCCACGTGTCAAGCCTCTTCCGGGTGTCTCAGTTATTTCCCTTTAACTCAACTCCTCAAGTTTTTGGTTCACCACTGCTGGACACATAGATATAATTAATGTGTGCACATATTTTAACAGTATTATAATAATAAACTTTTAAATTAATAAATGACATTCTTTTTGTGCAGCCTCATTCTCAATAGCCATTACACATGACGTCACGCCAGACCACTTCAAATGTCCAGCTACTCAAAGAATACCAGGATGCAGACAGAGGACTTCTAACTACCACACAGGCACTATATCGGTTCTTGATAAGGACTGAAAAAGTCGAAAGTACCTGACTAAAATAACAAAATATGATTTTCAGACAGTTTATTCACAACTTTGAGCACAAAATTCAACACCTTACTCCAAAAATTGGAAAAATACAATCAAAATGAAAACTGACAGACCCTGTTGGTTCTTTTTAATCAAACTTGTCTGGAGATATATAATGGATAAAGATGTTGATTCGATCCAGTGACTAGGCCCAAATAGTTGTGATTTCAATACCAGGCCACAGGTCGTCTTTTTATAAAACTTATTAGCTTCTTTCATAATAGTTTGGTGGTACTTATCCATGTCGATTTTGCAATGATTACACGTCTTAACTTCTTTGATAAATATTTCATCTGATTTCTTAATATTTAATATGTCTTTTTGCATTTTTTGGTGCAGTTCTTTGGTAACTTTAGTATATATATATATATATATATATATATATATATATATATATATATATATATATATATATATACTCGACTCTCCCATCGAATTCGACGTATGAGGGTCAAGCAGAGCAGTTCTAGGAAACCGACTGCCCGACAACTGCACATGAGATTTGATTATAGTGGTGAAGGTTTTGTGCAGGACCATCCACACTTTTTGAAGGGCCGAATACAGAGACCTGGTGCACTAAGTGCCACAAGGTCCCCAAACGACACTCCGCAGGTTTTGAATTCAGAGTTGTCCTTCTAGACCAGTTGCTATTCAAGGCTATAGAACCCAGTCTGTCCTGCTATTTACCCATAGTTGGAGGATGAAGAAGAGGATTCACACTTTTCCCAAGGGTATTAGCACTTAAGTGAATGTAATGATTTCGATTGGAATTCGAACTCGGCTCCCCGATTCCTCAATCCAAGCGAACACTATTTTATTAACACCGATACTCAATACGCGATATCTCATATATATATATATATATATATATATATATATATATATATATATATATACTTGATGTGAAAATAATTCTACATACTGTAAGGGATTCTAATACATTTAATTGTTCTTAAAAGAAATATAGCATATTAAAAATTAAAAATTAAAAGTGAAAATATTTCGAATCGTAGTTAAATAAAACGTATTCTAACCTACCCCTCCCCCCCAAAAAAAATCTTTAAATATGCAAATGGAATAAAATGCCGTAAGAATTTTTGCCGTTAACAATAAAATTTTTAAAAATCCAGACGACATGCATTTAACGGATGTTAGAATGTTAGTTTTCATTGAAGAATACACCCCTACTCCTACCAAAACGTAACTAATAA
Organism: Acanthosepion lycidas; assembly: GCA_963932145.1. NCBI lineage: Eukaryota > Metazoa > Mollusca > Cephalopoda > Sepiida > Sepiidae > Acanthosepion > Acanthosepion lycidas. The sequence goes on along the minus strand of OZ010600.1, from coordinate 56,929,642 downwards.
CGGATACATCAAAATACAGAAATAATTAACACGCAGACACCCCTTGTCTGTTGGAAGTGGATTTATCTGTAACCTTGAAAACGTGAATTATGATTTTAGCTGTCTTTAAAACCCAGTAATTTTAAAAGTTACTCCAAAATTCGCTTGAGGATGAAATGGAACTAACGTCTTTAATCTAATTACTAAATTAAATTCGGAGATTTTAGCTTCCATTTTTGAAACATGGTTAGAACTGTGTAGCGAAAAAAACATATTAATAATTTAAGTAATTTATAGTATATATATATATATATATATATATATATATATATATATCAAATCCACAAGTGGAAAAGATAATCCAAGTAGGCTTTTTTAATATAAAATATGAAAAAGATAGATCCATGAAGAGAGCTCAATGTATTTATATACAGAGCAATATGATATACATCAAAGGAAAAGAAACAACACATATCGAAAAATCCGGTAATAAATTTATTTCAGCGGGTAAGATTTTAAATTTGTTCCAACAATATGTTTAAAATTTTTTTAAATAAATCACTATATAGTCTGCATAAATTTAAACCATTTTGTAATTTCACTCTGATGAGGCAGATGTCAAAATAAAAGCCCCCAGAATGACGTCAAAATAAAAGCCCCCAGAATGACATCAAAATAAAAAAACCCAGAATGACATCAAAATAAATGCCCCCAGAATTACGCCAAAATAAAAGCCCTCAGAATTACGCCAAAATAAAAGCCCCCAGAATGACGTCAAAATAAAAGCCCCCAGAATGACGCCAAAATACACGATATGTATTTATCCTTTAATAGTCACTTTTATTTAGTTTTATTTGCAGCATACACAAATGTAGATAGAAAAAAAGCAAATGTTGATAATAAAGCGAGGGTCACAAAACACTGCCCAGTATCCTCAATCAGGTTTGTAATCCAGTGGGGGTTTCGGGGGGGGGGGTAGTACGCAAATAGTCTTTACTTTACCTCCTGTATTTCTGGACTGCATTATTTTTATTTCGTTTATTTTTGGGTCTATGGTTATTTATTTTATTAAAACAGCGGATGACATTTAAAATCCTTTCACTTAACTTTAACACCGACATTTTTTTTTAACTGCACACCCAACCGGACTGTTTCCGAAAAAAAAATTACGCTTGAACGAAGCCCCAAAAATATAGAAATAATAAAAAAAAACAAAAAACAAGAAAAGATTTCTGTCATGTCTCGTAATTTTCTTTTCATTTTTCCACACATTGTTAAAAGAGAATTGATGATTATATTTTTTAACAAACGACTTCCTATTTTCATGACAGATTGAAGAGACACCCGCTAAAAAAAAAAAAAAAAAAAAAATTAAATAAAATAAAAAAAAAAAATAAAAAAGCCGAGAAAAGTAAAACGAAATAAACATAAGTGCACTTCGACAAAGTCCAATCCTTTTGCGGTAAATAAGTTTCAGTCGGTAAAGTCACTTAACTGTCAGCCGTTCCCTCGTTTTTTTTTGTTTTTTTTTGGTCGACCCTCCACCAAAAAGCAACTTGCACGATGTTCTAATCATTTTTTCACTAATCTTTCTTCTTGTTCAGCTACCAACAACCCTTCTTCGCTTCGCATAATCAATAAACACCGATGTTTTTAGGTGCGTCCAACCTCTTTTCTTCCCTGTCTTAGATCATTAGCGGGTTCATCGTCGCTCGGCTTTTGTCCGCTGTAATCTAAAGGGTTCAACACCATCAGTTCAATTTGAGCCATCAAAAACCAGGTTTACTCACTTCAAACAAACGCCGGGATTCTACCTGACTTGTTTCTCTTCAACTGTAATAGCATCATGTCAAGTGTTTCGTGGCTCTGTCCCCCAACCCGACAATGACCTCCTTAGCCTTAACTTGACCCCGATGCACTTTTTACTGCTGTCTTCCATTCTTCTTCGTTTTAAAACGGACATCAAATTAAACTTTTGTTGGGTGGAGGCAGTTTTAATTTTTTCTAAGTTTTTCTTAGTTTGGCACAAGGCCATGAGCTAATTTCAACCGACTGTAGTCGGGACCATCGAGCTACTGCGAACGATCCTTTCGTTAGCTGAATAGCATATGCTTCGCCAAGGCTTCAGTTATGTGTCATGTGTGATATCCACTTAGACGATCATGTATCTTTTGATATATGACTGACGAGGCAGATTTTTTCCAGCAGTTGGTTGCCATTTTTTTTTACGGTAGACCAGTTACCATCCAAGTCTATAGAACCCGGTCTGTCCTGCTATTTGCCCATAGCTGGGGGGCGGGGGGAAAGAAGAGGATTCATACATTTCCCAAGGGTATTAGCGTGTCAGTCAGTCAGTTATGTGCCATACGTGATACACGCTTAGGCGATCATGTATCTTTCGATACATGACTGACGAGGCAGAATTTTTCCCCGCAGTAGTTTGCCACTTCTTTCTGCAGTAGGCCAGTTGCCACCCAAGGCTATAGAACCCGGTCTGTCCTACTATTTACCCATAGCTGGGTGGGGGAAGAAAAGGATTCATACCTTTCCCAAGGGATTATTTTTTTTTTTTTTTTGCTTTTGTTTTGATCTAGATGACATAGATACTCTCTACCCTTGGTATCGAATAGGTCATCAATAAACAATTTTGCCATTTCTATCTGCAGCTGAACAGTTGCCATCCAAGGCTATAGAACCCGGTCTGTCCTGCTATTTACCCATTTACCCATTTTTCCCGCAATAGTTTGCCACTTCTTTCTGCAGTAGACCAGTTGCCATCCAAGGCTATAGAACCCGGTGTGTCCTGCTATAAGATATGAAAGAAGAGGATTCATACCTTTCCCAAGGGTATTAATACGTAAGGGAATGTAATTCCTTAATCCGAGCCGCTATCCATTACTCCACCGTGCCATTTTTTCCTTCTCCTTCGACTAATGACAGCACGTAAAGATTAGGGGTTAACACGACTTAGTATTTCATATTTAACATTACATTTTATTTCGCTTGCACACTTCATCAATTTCTGTCGATCAGAGTGTGTATACCTTACATTCTCGTCTATGATGTCTGACAGACTCCCCAACTCTTTTCTGAGGTGAGGGTTTATATATCCACCACTCCGACGGTTTTTTCGCCCGCGCTCACGTATCAGGCACAACCAATACGTGTTCACCTCTCGGTCTCGCGGCTGACATAAATCGCAGATCTCCACACCCGGCTGAGAAGTCATCTCAGGTCAGTCCTGCATCTAGGATCCTTGATTTTTTTTAATGTATAATTGAGTGCAAAGCCTTATTATGCTACAACTATGTTACAGAAGGGTTTAGTGGATGATTTAATTACAGTACCACTAAAGAGATTTTTCCGACCAGAGTGTGTGTACCTTACATTCTCGTCTGTTTATATATCCACAATATAATCATTATATTATAATTTATTATAATAAATATTATATATTATTATACATTATATTATGATAGGTACCTCCACTAGGTCACGTAAAAAAGCGGCCTATCACGATCAAAAATGACTCATAAATCAACGAAAACAAAGTTTTGTCTCAATATGTTTATGTTGTTATGAAAGAGGAAAGACCAAAGTATTTTTTAAATATTTTTTGAAATTTTTTACTCCTTTCTAACACGTAGAAAATTTTGGTTAAAAATTATGTTTTTTTTTACGACTGCGCGATAAGACTAAAAAAAGGTTTGTTTTATTTTGCGCTTTTCCCCGAGGAAAACACACGTTAATTAGGAAATTCTTGCAAAAATCAAATAATTGTTGGATTTTAATGTAACTTTCAGGACTTATTCAGAAATGAATGAAATTATTTAAAAAAAATTTTTTTTCAGAAAATCTTGTTAAAAAGACATTTTTTTTTTAACATGTTTCCACCCACTTACATATTTTCATGAAATTTCGAGAAATTAAATCAGAGTTCCCGGGATTTTTTTTATTAGTTATAAACAGGAATCATTGTAGAAAGTAAATCACCAATTTTTTTTTGTCAAACATTTGCTACTTTATAGAAAATCAGATTTGAATTGTAAAAAAAAAAAATGTAAAAAGTATCTAATTTAATTAATTAGAAAAGCTTCCACCTGTTTTTGTAGATACGTTATACTAAGGACATTATTTTGTGAAGAAATAAAAATTTTTCGATGAATAATGTATTTTTTGCAAATTTTTTCCAGATTTTAAAAATTTATTCATTAACGTCTTAATACTTCAAAAATCGTTTAAAATTATTTATTTCAATCGTTCCCGCAATGTAATGATAACGGTAATGAAAATGTAAATTTACGAATCGAACTTTGAAAAGCACATAACACTCGTTTATGCAGAAATAATTTTAAAATAATTTTAAAAATAAATTTTTATTGAAAAACGTTCATAATTTCTATGTATGAAAATGTATACGCGACATAAAAATGTCACGTGATTTGTGTCGTCTGGCACCGCAGTTATTTCTCTTCTCTGTCCAGTTCAGATCCACATCGTTAACGTGTTTGCAGAAATTCTTTTCAAATTTTAAAAGTTGTAATTATTTTTAATTACTTTTTATTAAATATTTTTCTTTAAAGTATTTTCTTTTACTTTGGATAATATTTAATTGAAATAATTTTTTTCTTATTAATTAATTTAACATAAGATTGAGAAAGTAAGAGAAACGGAAACCAAGACAATAACATTACCTGAATAATAAAAAAAAGTTTAAAGAATTACGTGAATAATAAAAAAAGTTTAAAGAATTACGTGAATAATAAAAAAAAAGTTTAAAGAATTACCTAAATAATAAAAAAAGGTTTAAAGAATTACCTAAATAATAAAAAAAGGTTAAAAGAATTACCTAAATAATAAAAAAAGTTTAAAGAATTACCTAAATAATAAAAAAGTTTAAAGAATTATGCATTTAAAAAATTTAAACAATTATATAATTAAAACAATAAAGAATTAGTATCTAATAAAAACTTCAAACAATTATCTAAAAAAAAAAAGTTAAAAAATTATTATCTAATGAAAAAGTTTGAATAAGAAAAGTTTATATACAATTATCTAATTAATAAGAAAAGTTTAAACAATTATGTAATGATTTAAAAAATTGTCTAATTAAGAAAGTATGAAATAAAAAAATTAAAAAAATAGTACATAATTGCTGAATAAAAATGTTAATATTTAAAAAGTACTAGTTACAAACGAAAAACGGCGTTCGCCTAATTTAAAAATTTGTCAATTTTGATCATCCATAGCTGTCTGTCATCGCCTCGTCAATTGCGAAATCGATGAAAGACATGCAAAAATTTCAGACACATCGTTAAGAAATGTTTGGATACAAATTTTTTAAGCTATAAGTAAGTACTGTTTGTTTCATATCAGATTATTTTAACTTTAAATTTTCTAATTTTACTCAAATAACGTGTCAAAAATATATAAATTTATTTTAGGAAGAAGTTTAAATTCAAAATTTTGTTTGTTTACAAATTTCTTAAAATTTAAGAAAATGTCCGCTTTTAAGAAAATTAAACAAAAATCGAGCATATATTTGACATTCCAATCTATATAATTTCTATCTAAAAGACTTCAGAATATTTTACTTAGTGTAAATAATAAATTTAATGCTTTAGCTTTCAATTAAATAACAACATATTTAAACAAAACTTTGTTTTCGTTGATTTATGAGTCATTTTTTATCGTGATATGCCGCTTTTTTACGTGACCTAGTGGACATACCTATATTATAATGTGTCTGAAGTTATATAATAGCTGAATGCGGTTTTTTGTAGTTTTTACGCAATTTGTGTTCAGAAAAGAAAACACTTGTACAAACACAAGAAAAATTGAATAAAAAGATTAATTGCAGTACCTTGTCAGTCATCTTTAGTGAAACATGTATAAAAGAAGGATTGCTGCTTAAATACACAACACACACACGCACACACACACACACACACACACATATATATATATATATATATTGGGTCCACGAAAAATGCCTTTAAAACCAGATGGAGGCAGCATAAATGCTCCTTCAACAATATAAACTTTAGACATCAGACCTCTCTATCTAAATATTTTTGGCACCTGAAAGAAAAAAATAGGACACCTAAAGTAAAATGGAAAATCATTAACAGGACTAGAACTTGCAAAACTTGGGATGACCCATGCCCTTTGTGCCTCCATGAGAAACTATACATTAAGCTTCTAAACAATAAAAACCTATTAAACAACCGGCAAAAATTAACGGTTTTCTGCCGACACAACCGAACTTACGCTCTGAATAACTAGCTAAAAACACGCATACAAAAAAATAAATTTTAAAATCCATAGCCCATATACATAGTTTTAATACCCTACAAAAAATGATAACCCTTTATGAAGTCGTCAAATAACAAACGTTACGGCCTTTTCATGTACACAAATCCCTTTCATAAAGAGATATAATAAAAGAATAAAATAAAAATAAATAAATAAATCTCCGTAGACGCTCAAGCCAGACTATGCGAAAACTTCCTCCGTCGTAAAGTTTAGCCACCCCCACCTTACCGTGACCCGGCATCTATGAAAGTAACTCTATACTGATACAAATTATTAACACCCTACCCCTGCCGATTCTAAACAATCCGCCCATGATGTTACCATGGAAATTTTTTATTTCAATTCTGACCATACTATTAAAACTCGTAAATTTCAGAAATAAGTCATTCCCCAAAAAATTTCGCTTGAAGATGGAACAGAGCCTACTTTAACTCAAGTTAATTCAAATATTATTTTGAAGTTTTCGGCTCTTGTTTTGAAACATGAGACCTCTTATGTAGCGTGTTGGAATCATATTTTTAAATAAATAATTATATATATATATATATATATATATATATATATATATATATATATATATATATATATTGTGACGGGTATTAAAAGCAGATAAGCTAAACACGCATATACGCACATATGAAAGTTAATTTCCGCCTAGCAACAGAATAAAGATTACGTGAAGTCTTATGACATTTTGGGAAGGCAGGTCAAAAGGGTCTACAGACCCAATTACCCGTAAAGGAAAACGTTTAGACAGAAGCTAGACAGGGTACGGAAGTAAGTTAGAATTCGCGCCCAAAACCTAAGTCACGTGACAGTCAAAGATTCACTCGAGGATCAGTTGTTCTCTGGACTTTGTAAAGGCAAGACCCAAGCCGAGGCGCTAGTGGTTCACGAACGGAAAGATAAGACGCATTTGATAGTGATGACTTATCCAGTTCGATACAGGCAACTCCGGACAGAAGTATAAAGAAATATTCCTGTTCGAGAATCCCAATTTGAAGACGCGGATAAAAATATATGCTGGTGGTTCAACCTGCGTAAAGAAAGTGTACATCCCTGTTGCAAATCGAGCCGTCTACAGAAGAAATGAAGGAAAGAAAAAGACGAAACAAAGAGAGAAAGAACGTGTATATCTCTATTACTAGCAGTGTGTGAAATTGTGTTTGTGCCGAGAAAAGGAAAGAAGGGACATTGATAAAAAAAAAAAAAAAAGAAAGAGAGAACTGAATACAAAAG
>OZ010600.1:56879609-56917109 GCA_963932145.1 Acanthosepion lycidas | reverse complement strand
GTGCAACCTGATACAAGATGATCAATCGTTTCTGGATATTTATCACAGAATCTGCATTTTGGGCTGACACAATATTTTAGTATATGTGATAATTCCTAGTTAGCAAGCATTGGTCCTGCGCAGCAAGGATAAAACCTTCAGTTATTATTATTATTATTATTATTATTATTATTATTATTTTATTTCCTTTGATTTCTGTTGTGTACACATTTCTTTCCGGATCCCGCAGAAATGGCATCATGGCATTTTCAACTGACCAATTGAAAAAAAAAACATATTTTACATAGATAAAGCCCATCGTATGGTGTGGTCTGTACTTGTGAGAACAATTTTTTGTATTTCTTTAAGGCATGGGCTTCCAGGAATCCCTTCAATGAGTCTACTGGAATCTTTTCCAACCAATCCGAGGGTTCCAACTACAACAGGGATTGTTGATGTTCCCATGTGCCACATTTTTGAGATTTCGATTTCAAGGTCCTTGCTTTCTGAAAGCTGTTTGAAGATCTTCAAAGATACATTGCAATCTGCAGGGGCCACTATATCAATAAGTGGGCATTTTTTTTTTGTTTTTTTTGCGGTCTCTAATAACAATGTCTGGAAGGTTAGCTTTGATTGTTCTGTCTGTGCGTAGTTCCATAAAATTGTAACAGGTCCTATCTCCGTAACCGGGTCTGGGTGGTGTTCATACCAATTTCTATCAGTTTCCTTCCCGTAGAAGTTGCAGATTTTCCAGTGCAGATATTGACCCACACTGTCATGCCGGGTTTTATATTCATTAAGTGCCAATACCGTGCAACCTGATACAAGATGATCGATTGTTTCTGGATATTTATCACAGAATCTGCATTTTGATAATTTCTAGTTTGCCGTGTGCAGCAAAGATAAAACCTTCGGTTTCAGCTTTTAACCATGCACTACGGTAGCCACTGATGGGCACAGGGTTTGTCTATATCATCATTATTGTTATCATTATTATTATTATTAGTAGTAGTAGTAGTAGTAATAGCATGTACTTTGATTTCTTTTGTATATGTATTTCCCTCCGGGTCCCAACAAAAGACCTAAGGTCAAAAATGCATTATGGCATCTTCACGGCACATTAGTCAAAAAAATACATATAAATGAAATCCCAAAGTTCATCCATTTTGCATAAAAACTTTCGTAGGTTTCTTCTTCTTCTTCTTCTTCTTATTATTATTATTATTATTAACTCCTTTGATATCTGTCGTATATTTCTTTCTTTCCGGGTTCCAACCAAAGACCTAAGACCAGAAATGCCTTAATAACATTTCCCACTGAATACATTTGTAAAAATAAAAATAAAAATAAAACAAACTATTGATCATACCCATTTTACACATATAAAGTCCTTCGGAATGTGCGAGTTGTACTTTTGATAACAAAAATTCGTATTTATTTAAAGCATAATCTCCCAGGAATCCCTTCAAAGAGTCTATTAGAAACCTTTCCAATCACACACAGTGACCAAACCACAACTGGAATTATTAATGTCAACATGAGCCACATGTTTTAAACTTCCATTTCAAGATCTTTGTTTTTGACAGCTTTATTAATAACTTCGGAGACACATTGCACTCTACAGGAAATGATATATCAATACAAATGCACATGCCTTTTTTAGTGGTCTTTGATCACTAGGCACTTAACTTTGATTGATCTGTCTCTGTCGGTATTGTAAAGTTCTATAAAATTGTGACATGTCCTATGTCTCTAAACGTGTCTGGGTGGTGTTCATACCAAATTCTTGTGGATTAATTCCCATACAATTTGCATATTTTCCAGTGCAGATATTGACCCAGACTGGTCATGTCGAGTTTCATATTCGGTTTGTACTAATACCGTACAACTTGATACAACATGGTCAATTGTTTCTAGATATTTATCACAGAATCTGCATTGGCACAACTATTCACTATGTTTGATCATTTCTGTTTAGCAGGCACTGGTGTTGTGCAGCTAAAGTAGAACCTTCAGTTTTCAGGTTTAAACCGATGCAACTACTGTTGGTTTGTTTACATCAACTTTTTCGGCACGTGCAGAGTATTGACTATGAAGAGATTGATCTTGCCATCGTTTTTTGGGGGATTTAGTTTTGCTTTCTTTTTTAGGTTCTAAGCCGCTGAAATCGATGGATTATCACTTGCACTTTTTCATCCAATTGAAATTTCCTTTTGAATTTGTTGGTTTCTTTTATTAATGAATAATGATTTTCTTTCCTTTTTTTTTACATTCTTTAAAACAGATTATTATCCAATCTTTTGTAGCTTCTAGAAGTATTTGGAAACCAAATTGTTGTCGCTTTGTAAGACAGTTCGAGTTGAACCAGTCACTTGTCTACGACATACATTCTTTAAAACAGATTATTATCCAATCTTTTGTAGCTTCTAGAAGTATTTGGAAACCAAATTGTTGTCGCTTTGTAAGACAGTTCGAGTTGAACCAGTCACTTGTCTACGACATACATTCTTTAAAACAGATTATTATCCAATCTTTTGTAGCTTCTAGAAGTATTTGGAAACCAAATTGTTGTCGCTTTGTAAGACAGTTCGAGTTGAACCAGTCACTTGTCTACGACATACATTCTTTAAAACAGATTATTATCTAATCTTTTGTAGCTTCTAGAAGTATTTGGAAACCAAATTGTTGTCGCTTTGTAAGACAGTTCGAGTTGAACCAGTCACTTGTCTACGACATACATTCTTTAAAACAGATTATTATCCAATCTTTTGTAGCTTCTAGAAGTATTTGGAAACCAAATTGTTGTCGCTTTGTAAGACAGTTCGAGTTGAACCAGTCACTTGTCTACGACATACATTCTTTAAAACAGATTATTATCTAATCTTTTGTAGCTTCTAGAAGTATTTGGAAACCAAATTGTTGTCGCTTTGTAAGACAGTTCGAGTTGAACCAGTCACTTGTCTACGACATACATTCTTTAAAACAGATTATTATCCAATCTTTTGTAGCTTCTAGAAGTATTTGGAAACCAAATTGTTGTCGCTTTGTAAGACAGTTCGAGTTGAACCAGTCACTTGTCTACGACATACATTCTTTAAAACAGATTATTATCCAATCTTTTGTAGCTTCTAGAAGTATTTGGAAACCAAATTGTTGTCGCTTTTTAAGACAGTTCGAGTTGAACCAGTCACTTGTCTACGACATACATTCTTTAAAACAGATTATTATCTAATCTTTTGTAGCTTCTAGAAGTATTTGGAAACCAAATTGTTGTCGCTTTGTAAGACAGTTCGAGTTGAACCAGTCACTTGTCTACGACATACATTCTTTAAAACAGATTATTATCCAATCTTTTGTAGCTTCTAGAAGTATTTGGAAACCAAATTGTTGTCGCTTTGTAAGACAGTTCGAGTTGAACCAGTCACTTGTCTACGACATACATTCTTTAAAACAGATTATTATCTAATCTTTTGTAGCTTCTAGAAGTATTTGGAAACCAAATTGTTGTCGCTTTGTAAGACAGTTCGAGTTGAACCAGTCACTTGTCTACGACATACATTCTTTAAAACAGATTATTATCCAATCTTTTGTAGCTTCTAGAAGTATTTGGAAACCAAATTGTTGTCGCTTTGTAAGACAGTTCGAGTTGAACCAGTCACTTGTCTACGACATACATTCTTTAAAACAGATTATTATCCAATCTTTTGTAGCTTCTAGAAGTATTTGGAAACCAAATTGTTGTCGCTTTGTAAGACAGTTCGAGTTGAACCAGTCACTTGTCTACGACATACATTCTTTAAAACAGATTATTATCTAATCTTTTGTAGCTTCTAGAAGTATTTGGAAACCAAATTGTTGTCGCTTTGTAAGACAGTTCGAGTTGAACCAGTCACTTGTCTACGACATACATTCTTTAAAACAGATTATTATCCAATCTTTTGTAGCTTCTAGAAGTATTTGGAAACCAAATTGTTGTCGCTTTGTAAGACAGTTCGAGTTGAACCAGTCACTTGTCTACGACATACATTCTTTAAAACAGATTATTATCTAATCTTTTGTAGCTTCTAGAAGTATTTGGAAACCAAATTGTTGTCGCTTTGTAAGACAGTTCGAGTTGAACCAGTCACTTGTCTACGACATACATTCTTTAAAACAGATTATTATCCAATCTTTTGTAGCTTCTAGAAGTATTTGGAAACCAAATTGTTGTCGCTTTGTAAGACAGTTCGAGTTGAACCAGTCACTTGTCAACGACATACATTCTTTAAAACAGATTATTATCTAATCTTTTGTAGCTTCTAGAAGTATTTGGAAACCAAATTGTTGTCGCTTTGTAAGACAGTTCGAGTTGAACCAGTCACTTGTCTACGACATACATTCTTTAAAACAGATTATTATCCAATCTTTTGTAGCTTCTAGAAGTATTTGGAAACCAAATTGTTGTCGCTTTGTAAGACAGTTCAAGTTGAACCAGTCACTTGTCTACGACATACATTCTTTAAAACAGATTATTGTCTAATCTTTTGTAGCTTCTAGAAGTATTTGGAAACCAAATTGTTGTCGCTTTGTAAGACAGTTCGAGTTGAACCAGTCACTTGTCTACGACATACATTCTTTAAAACAGATTATTGTCTAATCTTTTGTAGCTTCTAGAAGTAGTTGGAAACCAAATTGTTGTCGCTTTGTAAGACAGTTCGAGTTGAACCAGTCCCTTGTCTACGACATATACAGATGATCAACATTATCATTATTATTATTTTATTTCCATCCATTTCTTGTGCTTACTCATTACTTTCCGGCTCCCGACCAGAGACCTAAGGTCAAAAATGGCATCATTTACCACTGAGCAATTTTAAAAGAAAAAAAATACACGTATTTTATATAAATATATATATATATATATATATATATATATATATATATATATATATAGAGAGAGAGAGAGAGAGATAGATAGATAAATATATAAATATATAGATAAATCCCTTTGTAAGGTCTGGTCTCTACTCGTGAGAACAATTTTTTGCATTTCTTTAAGTGATGGGCCACCAGGAATTCTTTAAATGGGTCTACTGGAATCTTTGCCAGTCAACCGAGGGCTCCAACTACAACTGGAATTATTAATGTCCTCATGCACCACATTTTTTAGACTTCCATTTCAAGGTCCTTGTATTTTGATAGCTTTTTAAAAATCTTCAAAGATACATTGCAGTCTTCAGGGATTGTCAAGTCAATAAAGAGGCACTTTTTGTCTTTGCTGTAAGTAATCACAATGTTCTTTGCGGTATCTAAACAGGATGGACCAGTAACCGGGTCTGGGTGGTGTTCATACCAGTTTCTTGCAGGTTCCCTTTCGTAAAACTTGCAGATTTTTCAGTGCAGATATTGACCTACTCCGTAATGCCGGGTTTTATATTCATTGGATGCCAATACCGCGCAACACGATACAAGATGGTTGTTTCTGTATATTTATCCCAGAATATGCATTTTGGGCTAACACAATTTTCCAGTATGTGTGTTTGATAATTTCTAGTTTGAAAGCCTGTAGAGTGTGAATAAAACCGGTTTCAGCTTTAAATCCTGGACGACGTAGCGACTGATGTATATGGTATTTGTCTATATCAGTTTGTTTGGTACGGGCCGTGTATTGACCGTGAAGCGGTTTATCTTCCCATCGTTTCTGTATTTGGTCGGTTTTATTGGTTTCTTTTTTAGATATTTCACAGCTTCAGTCACTTGTATTTCTTCACCCATTTGAAACTCCATTTTGAACTTGTCTTCCTTAAGTCGGTTACTACATTCATGTTTTTGTCACATATCTTCATCCAGTCTTCCATTGTTTCCCTATATCTTTGAAGGCCAATTATTGAAAATTTGTAAGACAGTTCTAGTTGAACTAATCCTCATTCTCCTTCGAATCCGGCGCATACAGAGATCAACAACAGCTTTCGGATAATGCATGCAGTGGCAAGTGAGAAACTTTCTCGTTTTAACGCCCGTTCGGTTAATGTCAGCTGTGGTCCAGTTAAGGACGTTGAAACTGTATTGTACCACAGGGACAGCCAAAGTGTTTATGGCTTATATTCTATTTTTGAGTTCAGCTCGGTATTCAGTACCAGAAGCACACGCTTGTAGTACTCCTTTCTTACCTTCTCCTTCATTTAGGTATGCTGTATTCCATCTCCCTCGTTACTTCCTAGGTACCTATAGGCGTTTTCTTATTCCAGTTCCCTAATCTTTGTGACTAAATCTAAATCTTTTAAGTGTGTTTCTGTAATTCTCCCTTTCTTAAATGTTACTTTTTGTTATGGGTTCCATCCCTTTTTCATATAAGACGACAAAAGATATACAGCAATTTCTACAAGTATATAGGATAACACCCAACGCAAACACGCCATCGGGTCTTTCTCCAGCAGAATTGATGTTTACGCGGAAAATAAGGTCGATGTTTCACAAATTATTGCCAAGCAAGAGCAAAACTCAATATACACAGATGGTGCCAAAGAGATCATTCAAAGCTGGAGAACGGGTTTATTTCAAAAATTTTAGAAACAATATGGCTTACTGGGAGAGCCTGGCACAGTAATCAATAGAATCGGGAATCTAATGTACACCATAAAAGGCGAAAAGTTTTCACACAGAAGACATATCGACCAGCTACAGAAAAGACGAATTGAGGAGCCAAGCTCGTCAACCGCGGAAGATGACGATGCTATGGATACAATCTTTGAAGCGTTTGAGATACAAAGACCGCAGGAAAATACAGTAATGAGAAGGTCAAATAGGAAAAGAAAATTCGTCGAACCCCTGATCATCAACCGCAAGAGACAAAAATATTAACTCCTCACAAAAAGGGATCTAAGGAGGGGGTGTTATGGGGTCCAAACCTTTTTCATATAAGTGGACTCTACCAAGTGTACCTGGACTGCTGCCGTTAAATACCCAGAATTACAGTCAGTGAGGGCAGTCGGTTGTCGGTAGTCGGCAGTCGGTAGTCGGAGAGTATGAGAATATACGAACGGAGATAGTGTGAGGTAACCTCTTGTAGAATTCAATTACAAGCACGTAGACTCTAACGAAGTCCTACTTCGAGACTGTATATATCTATCTGTATTTGCTACTAACCACGTTCCTGGACTTACTAACAGTATTACTCTTTGTATGATTGTGTAAATACATTTTATTTCTTATATTTAATTATTGCGTTTGCCATTCCTTGAAGACCGAATTCATAGCGGAATCCACAACACTTTTGCACATTTATCTAATCCGAAATCCATACCTATGTCGTTACTCAAATATTTTACACTACCCAGGAGACCCTTCAACACATCATCGTCTTTGCCAAAGAGTTTTAGATCATCCATATAGAGTAGGTGATTTAATACTTTCTTGTTTAGTTTGTATCCATAGCTGTTATTGCTTAGATCATGTGTAAGGGGGATTAAGCACAGATAAAACAGATGAGGTGACAGGGAGTCTCCTTGAAAGATCCGGCGTCGGATATTCAGACGGTTGAAGATGGCAGTGCCTCTGGTGTGATTTAGGTATAATGTGGTTTTCCACGTCCCCGTGTTGTTTAAGGAAATTTACTATCACGGGGTAGACTTTGTATATTTCCGATGTCTTAAGGATCTAAGAGTGTGGCACACTATAAGGCTTTACTGTAATCTATCCACGCTGCGCTAAGATTTCTACATCGTCTCTTGCAATTTTCCAGGATCATTTTGTTTATCAGTAGTTGATCTTTGCAGCCACATCAACCTCTTCTGCGTTCCTTCTGTTTCAGAGGAAGAATGTTGTTTGCTTCGAGAAAAAGAGTAAGTACGCTTCCTCAGGACAGACGTGATCAAGTTATACGTGATGGACATACATGTTACTTGCTTATAATTTTTCAGATCATTAGTTTCAATCGTTTTTGACAGGAGATATGTAATAACTTCAGTGATCTATTTCCGGGATTCCATTTCATTATAAGTTCGTGCGAGGGTTTTATGGATTGATGACAGATGATAAAGCCAGAAATTGGGCACCTTGTCATTTTCTGGGGATTTCCATTTTGGGGATTTCCATTTTGGAGATTTCCTTAGAGCTTGCCTAACATTATTCTTAGTTATATTTTCCCACGCTTGCAGAGTTTTATCCAGCATTCGTTCTACTTCACGTTGGATCCATTCTGCATTTGGGTTATATTCCTTTCGGTTGCTCCAAATATTCTCCCGAAATTTCTGCACCTTGTAAATTGCAACTACTATAATTTAGTCCGGCTTACAGGACTCGTAAACATGATCATAATTCACAGATACAAAACATGTACAGATTAACAACTCGAATCACTTCATATCAAAGAACAGGAGAGCTATGTCTTGGATCGTATCAGGGCAATTACGATTACTCTATATGATGGTGGCTTTTAGACATGTATGGCCACTTTTCCAATTACATTATAAAATTTCTTGAGGTCCGTTTGGAATATTTTATTTTGGCGATAGAACCTACAACCTATAATTTTTCGGGTCATCTGTTTCAATCATTATTATTAATATTATTATTATTATTATTATTATTATTATTATTATTGCAACGCTTTCAAAAGAACACAATTTAAGAAAATTAAAAGATGGTTTCTCGGAATGTATATGCAACAAAGAATGTGTGTGGGTGTCTCATATTATCATAAATAGTTGCATAGTATTTACTCTATTAGGTTGTGTCGTATATCTTTAAGTGGCAACCGGTCGAGAAGGAAAATCTCTGAATTCAAACTAGTCTCTGTCAGTCTATCTTGCCCAGGAAACACCACTGCTACTGAGGCTTCAGTATAGATTGCGCCCCTAATGACCCTCCGGCTTACAGGACTCGTAAACGTGATCATAATTCCCTAATACATGTTAACAACTCGAATCAGTTCATATCAAAGAGCAGGAGAGCCATGTCTTATCGCATCAGGGCAATTACGATTACTCTATATTGAATACTCGCAGTAGAGCCCGGCGTTGCCCGGGGATGTAACAGTAAGAGATAGATCAAGTATCGATCATCATAAAGACTGAAAAATAAAATTGACAAAGATTATTGTTTAAGGTTGACGGACACGCATGTCTTAATTAGTTTTTTTTTTTTTTTTTTTTATGAATTGGTCAAACCCAAACTCAAACAAAAACATTGTTTTCAATCGTTATGAGTCTACCGATTGAATAGAATTTTATTATAAACAATTGTCTTGTAAATGGAATTTTTAAAGCATTCTGAATGTAAAAATAAAGAAAAAAGTGTGCAAGACAATAAGAAACACTTCCTGCCAAAAAAGTGAAGTTTTGTTGAAATCGGTTGAAAAATGTAGGAAATCCGATCCCATATATAAATGAACACACACAAATAACCTGGGTTTTATAATAAGTATAACTTGATATGAATTGTCCCCCTTTCATTCTTGCGACGCCTCTTAATCGTGTTTTCAAATTGATTTTGTGCAAAAACAATTGTGTTTTCCCCATTTTTGGCGCTGTCAGAACCACCGCAAGGTAATTTTACGTAGTCCTCTGAAGTTTTGTTGAAATCGGTTGAAAAATGTAGGAAATCCGATCCAATATATAAACGTACAGACACACACACACACACACACACACAACCTGGGTTTTATAATAAGTATGATATCATGGTACTGTTGTTATGTACCAACGGAAGATACTGTCAGTCAGGTCACAACAAAGACTTCAGGCAGACTACTTTTCGAAGAATGCTTGCTGTACCCAATAAGGCAGATTTTGATAGCGTTCGAAAACGCAAAGTTGGTCGACATATTCTTAAACTTCAGTGCTCCATGTTATCCAGTTAACTACTGGGATGACTTTAACGTTATTCTCCGGGATTTTCCACAATCTGGAAATCTAAATATTCAGTTCAGTGTAGTTGCTGATCTTTTTCATCTGCTTCGCTGTTATAATGTTACTCAGAAGGTATTTCCACGTCACTTATTTGGCATTCATTTTCACACAGTTATGATGATATCCGGTTTTCGGTGTTCAAGAATTATTATTATTATTATTATTATTATTATTATTATTATTAGTTTATTTATTTGTATATTAATGCAAGATGTTTATTGGTTATCCTTGGAAACTTAGTAAGATGTCTCCTCAAATTTTCAGCATCTTTCTCACGATTCTTGCAGACAACAGCATTGTTATGGTTTAAAATGTCTGGGTCGTTCTCCTATATTGCAATTCATCCGTTCTCGATTCTTGTGCCTTTGGGACTGTTCCAAGAATGGTAGCAGTTATGAATATAACCTTCCACAGTTTTCCAAGAAAATTCCTGGCATCTTTCCACTTATATACGTTCTTACGTTAGTTCATTTGGTTTAGCGGCATATCAACACCTCTATGGGTTATTTAATGCCGAAATCTAAATATTTTATACGCAATTTTATTTTATTTTTGTTCATAATTATGATTTTAGTGATACATGTCTTACTAATTGTTGTATCCTTAAAGAGATTACAAACAAACAAAGGTGGTACTCGAGTGGAAGGAATAGCAACACGCGCCTAGAAATATAAAAAACATATTTGAATAAAAGCTTATTCTGTAATATACTTTGATCATTTTAATCATGAAATACTAATGCAAAATGAAATTTAAGCTCTGTAGAAAACAATTCGCTGTTAATAACTCATTCTCGAATTACCCCCTTATTCTATTGGTATAGTAAAACCAGGAGTGCACATCCTACGCATGCACCTCCAAAATATTACCATGCCCCATCGGTGGCGCATGCGCACCACTTTGGGAATCATTGATTTGCTGAGCAGTGTAAACCTGGATAGAGGAACAGTAGAACAAAGTGATGCTTTCAGATGAATCTACTCTGCAATAGTTCGTGATATGTACAATAAATATTAGAAGACGCCCTGCTAAGAGATTTGATGTCAAGTATACAATTCAGACTATGGCGCCCCCACCTATCCGAACTGATTTAAGACGTCTGGAACAGCTGGACTCGCATCTGAGAACGACGATGAGGGGTGCAAGGTATGTGGAACTACTGCTGGAGAAACTTGAACTGTATATGTACATTCATCGGTGCACAGTGTTTATGCATAATGGTGGTCCAAGCTACTGGTCAAAGGCCGTTCAAAATTTTTGAACAACATCGACGTGACAACATTGGCCGGAAGACATCCCGTGTCTGGACACAGTTTTAAATTTATGGGGAATTGTCAAAAACAAAGAGAAAACTCGATTGACTAATGTAACAACTTGATTCCCAGCATGCCCTGCTGCTTCCAAGAAACAATCAAAAGAATAAGAGGTCATGCAAAATACTGGCCGTTGAACTGTTTTGCTTGAAATGAATAGAGTACATCGTCATGTTAAAAATCTGTGAGTAAAATTGAGTCAGTCTCGCATAAATTACTTGTTACTATGTTTGCTTTTAACTTTAAAATAATAAAACAAGGTGATCTTAAAATTTTGTTAATGATTGCAACATAAAGTATTCTTCTTCTTCTCTATGCTTTTCTAACTTTACTGTCGATTTTTCCTTTCTCTTTCTATTTTGCGCCATCTTTCTTTTTTCCTTTCTTCTTTTTCGGTGTTCTTTTTTTCACATTTCTATCCTTTTTTACCATCTTTTTTTCTTCTACTTCTTTATTTTTATCTTCTTTTTCTCCTTCATTTTCTTTCTTTTACTCCCTCTTCTTTTTATTTCTTTTACTCCCTCTTCTTTTTATTTCTTCTTCTTGTTATTATTCTTAGTCTTCTTTTTCTTTATCAACTTCTTTTACTTTTCTCTCTATTGTCTTCTTTCTCTTCTTCTTCATCTTCTTCTTTATGCTTTTCTGTCTTTATTGAGGATTTTTCCTTTCTTTTTCCATTTGGCTCCACCTTTTTTTCCTTTCTTCGACTTCTTCGACAGCGTTTCTTTTTTTTTTTCACTTTTCTATCATTTTTTCTATCACCTTTTTCTTCTTCTTTCTTCATTTTTATCTTCTTCCTCTTCTTTATTCTTCTTTGTCCACTTATTTTTCATTTTCGCGTTCCTCTCCCTGTCTTTTATTGACTTTCTTTTCTTCTCTCTTCTTTTTCCCTTTTTTTGCTTCTACTTCTTCTATTTCTGCTTTCACTTTTCTCTTTCTATCTCTCTGCCTCTTATCGACTTCTTCTTCTTCTTCTTCTTCTTCTTCTTCTTCTTCTTTTAACCTCCACCCTTTATTTATTTATTTATTTTTCCCTGAGAATACCATTAATCAAAATACTTGTCGACGTCCGGGCTGCTTTCTATCAACCAACATGCAGCCCAAACGAACGAGAACATGTACGCATAAACCCCCAGTTCTCGGTTCCGCGAGAACACGTTGCTGTGATATCGGACACCTGATTTTTTCCAGCTTTCTGTCCAGTCGGCAAACAAGAGCGAGCATACACTGTCTTACATCATTTTAAAAAGCTGCTGTTTACACAGCCCGGTGCCAAATTCGTTTAAACACAAACTGAACAAACAATACTTTCTCACCCCCCCCAACAAACATGCCTTCTTTCGCCTGCGTATTATACAATTTCGATCCACGAAAATACGCAGACGGTCACACGCAAACAGCGCACTGGTTCTTTTAATTCCAAAGCGTGTAAGGCCTGGAAAAGTGTGTATCACTCAAAAGTGGATAATATGTTAATACCACGTGATGAAATGAAACCGGAATGAAGCTGACAAAGCCGGTCTCGATTCTGATTAAAGCCACTATTCGTCGTCGTCATTTTTTCCCGTCTCAAAAATCCCGACGAGAAATATTTTTAGTTTTACCTATTGGCCCCTTTAAGAAGCTTCCTGAGTATATTAAATTTTTTTAAAATCTTTTTTAAAAAAAATCCTTTTCTGATAAATTCATGTCTACTTCAACAAATCGGCAAATCATATTTGGATATAACAATAATACATTTGTCGCTGAAATTATTGCTTAGTATCGTTGGATGGCATGTTTGAGCATCGGTTTTCTTGACATGTAAAAATAATACACCCACCTCCACCCCCTGATATGATTTTTATATTTTAGCGTAGACCTGACGTTTAATTGGTTAATCTAGACATACCCATGAGATTTGTTTTTAAATTTCCCTGATAAATCATTTTTATCACAAGTTATCTATCATAGCCTGAAGAAGTACAATTTTAGTACTGAAACATGAAAGTTTTGTGTAGCGATGTAAAATGGTTTTATTGCAATTTATAGTAATAAAAATATTATATATATATATATATATATATATATATATTGATAATATTAATGGTAAATATACACATACATATGCAAAATATATAAATATATATATATATATATATATATATATATATATATATATATATATATATCGTCTGTTACCCCTCTATCTAGCTCTAACATACGTCCCACACTCTCATACTTACACTCTCTCTAAATTTTATTTTTTATTTCCGGAGTTGTTTTTTTCTGTTTTCTTTTTGAATTTGTAGGTCTGATGAATTGGATCGTATTTACGATTCCAATGGAATAAATTATGACCATGGAATATTAGTGTTTAAGCCTTTTTATTATATATATATATATATATATATATATATATATATATATATATATATATATATATATATATATAAAACTGAACATTGAAGTTAACTCTCAGAGGCGATAGGCTGTTTCATGTTGGACGCAATCATCAGGCTACCTGACGTTTGTGTCCAGCATGAAACAGCCTGTCGCCTCTGAGTGTTGACTTCAATGTTCACTTTTACAGTTATATTTACATACGCTTTATCTCTGATATTGAGCAATTTATCCAATATAGCACATCTTAAAACTATATATTTTCATATATATATATATATATATATATATATATATATATCCTATAAATATAGCACATCTTAAAACTATATTTCTTCATATATATATGAAGATATATAGTTCTAAGATGTGCTATATTTATGGGATAAAGTGCTCAATCAGAGATAGAGCGTACGTAAATATATCCACATAATGTGGATAATCCAGCGTCGGGTAAATATTGTTTTTAATATTGCCAAAGAAAAAGACTAAATCGAAGCAAGTGACGAGAAAGCATTTCTAATGGCAAGAATAAGAAAGTTCCATTCCGAGTTCGTCAACTTTAAAACGGTGCTTAAAATGGCGCTTTTTTTCTCTTTACGAAAATGAATGAAAAAAAAAAAAAAGAAAAACAGAATACAAACTATATCAAATTGCGATCGATTTACCTCTGAAGTATCTTTGTATACCGTTGCCAGACCCTGAAGAGTTGCCCAATAATTATACTTCGTACAGTGAGCAGCGGAAGTGTCTAATGGATCGAGTTTGAAATTCAGACGACGCTGATCACGTGTCAATAGTGGCGGGAAACTTTGTCAAGGCGATCAATAGCAAAATAGAGTTGTTGCTAAGGCGCAATTCAAACATCAGAACTATACCTGTATGCTGTTCGCCTCGCCAGCTGAATTGTCCGTTAACAATAAACACTACGTATATTATTAAAAGACAGCCCCAACGATTATCATCATTATTTACGCGATTTATATTCGGACTATTGTCCTCATCTTTGTTGTTGTTATCATAACGTTTCCGCCTGTGTTCCCTGCCGCCTTCCTTTGGTGTATATTGATAATCGGTACTGAAGTCTTTATATAAATCACTGCCCATCCTGATCAGAGGACTTGCTGTTGGGTGCAGTTTATCTTCATAGCCAGTATGCCTCATTGGGGGGGGGTGGATTTCTTAACCCTCTGCAGAGGTGCAGTCGGTGTGTTCTGAATAAGGCGAGATAAACCGTAAAAAAGTAATCAGTCTATAAATTATTTTTGTGTCACATGTAATAAGATGTACCAATACGATTAATGGATAGGTCGAAGATGTCCTGCTGAGTGGCCAGCGAGGTCACCCTGTCTTTAGTTTTCACTTGTTGCCCGTCCCCTTTCCAATGAGTCCAAATAAACACTGCCAGACACAGGAATTGAACTCGCAACCCCTATATCACCAAATTTACAAACCACTACTCTAGAGCGATCATCAGAGGTACGCACATAGAAGCATAAACAACCATAACGAGTACGAAATATAGCTTTTAAAAAAAGAAAGAATATATTTCTCTCCAGAGTAGATCTTTCATATCTCTAAGTGTCGCCCATGCTTAGAATATTGCTACCACATATACCCCGGTGCTCCTGCTACTCAATAAAAGCCAAAGAAAAATCAGCAATGTTATTGGCCTCGATCTGGCAACTCGGCTTTATTCACATTTCCACCACCTTAAGGCTGCTTCCCTGCGCCTTTTATATAAATACTTTCATGGTAATTGTTTGGATAAGCTCTTCACTATGGTGCCTAGACTCTTTGAATTTAAATGCAGTACTAGTCTGGCGACAAGGTCTTCCCAATTTACAGTTGAGCTGGATAGATGTATCTGTAAATTCTATGCTAACAGTTTTTTTTTTTTTTTTTTTTTTTTTTGTCGCATTTGATTGTGGAAATCATTTCCGGTCCCATGCTTTCCAGCCAATTTTAATCATGCAAAAATTTAAATGTAATATCAATTGCTATCAACTGTATGCCTGATTACTCTTCCTCTGTTCTCGCTCCCTAGAAATGCTCATGTTTCTCACTCTTTCACACACAGTAACCCCTTGTATCTCAGTGGCTTGCTTGGGGTGAACATGAATATATATATATATATATATATATATATATATATATATATATATATAGAGAGAGAGAGAGAGAGAGAGAGATAAATTCCCAGATCAATTCTGTGGACAAGACAGATTGGTATAAATAAAATGACAATTGGAAAAAAGATCTTAGATTTTGCCCACGCGTTTCGTCTTCCGACTTTTTCAAGGCAAAAATGAAATCGAAATGTTCTTGTTGTTATAGTTACATTAAAAAAAATCCAAATTTAAAAAGATAGACGCTTCTGTCTAAGCCTTTTTTTCTTAGTATAAATGTAATTTACATTAACCAGAAAAAAAGGCTAGGTAGGTTTGTCTGGCTCTTTAGGTTTACTTATATATATACATGTGTGTGTGTGTATGTGTCGAACCCCGTTAAAAATTGTAGAAAAAATGCTATAGATTTAAGCGATATCACTAAAAAAAACCCTAGTTCTGTTCTAAAACCGGCTCACACAGAATATTTAATTCGTTTTTGTGCAAAATGTATGCTGTTTGTAAAAGCTCTGAGACCTTTGACATTTCAGATGACTATGTTTATCGTCTGCGATGAAATTTCGTGGGATCACTTTGGAGAGTGATCAACAATATTTTTCCTAATAACGTCGCTGATTGGTTGCTATATGCGAATGAGGAAATTCAAATAGGGCCTACATTTTGCAGAAATATTAGTCAAATATTCTGTGTGAGCCGGTGTTAGTTCAGAATTTACTACAATTCTTTAACTGGGTTCCACACACACACACGCACACACACACACGTATATATATATATATATATATATATATATATATATATATATATATATATATATATATATATATATATATATCAGAAATTTGACTGGAAAACGTTTAATTGAAACTAGATTTGATTACAAGTTTCGCCTTTCAAGGTTTCATCAGATCCAAAAAAGAAAGAAATAATATATTTACATATATTGATTTTATTGCTATAAAAATGATATACCGAGAAAAACAGGCTGCCTACCTTAGAAATCATTAGCTCATTTTAATTGTGACTTGAACTTCGATCTCCGATGGAGCAGCCCAGATTAAACCCCACCCCAGCACACACACCATCCAAGATTATAATCGGCTATAGTTCAGCCTCGCCTAGAATCACTCACTTGGTATGATTACAACTACCGGATTAATATGGTAATATTTTTTCGCTTCAAAAATGTATTACTGGTAATATATATATATATATATATATGTATATACAGTTGCGTCTCTGTCTTTGGGCATAGTGCACTCAGGGGGGACTCTGTCAAGGCACAGAGTCGTAACTGAGGAAAATTATACTGAGAGGTGCCGGCCCTGGGGAACAGCTGCCCGAGGCCGCGCTTTCTCATTGCACTAGAGAGAAGGATCGGTGCACGCACCGAGGCCAGCGCAACGACGGTTGCGTAGGCTGCGGGCAATTTTTGTTCCTTGCCCGGGTGTATGCGCTCGGGCACCCCACATTAAACCGACCTTGTGTCACAATTTGACCTCGTGGGGGTTTGTATAAATATCTACTCCAAACGAGATCATTCTACACTGACTTTTACTATTAATATCAATGATCTTAACGAGGATGTTACACGATGTCTCCAGTTTTCAAACTTATATTAATGGCTGATATAAACTTATTCCGCTGCAACCAAGTTTCCATTTTCCAAAAACGGATTAATCTTGTTCAGAAGTTTGGTTTACAAACCAATAAATCAGAATAACATATTTGGCTGTAGAATGTTCAAAAAAGAAATCTCTGTGGACGTCTGACGCTACATGAGCTATAGACCACTAAGCTATGGATACAATTATATACAGGGTGAGTCAAAAGCCGCACACTATAGGGATAAATTATTAAAAGTATAATTAAACATGAACATTGTATTTATCAGTTATTTAATTGTTATATGTGCTTTTCAAAATATCTTCCTTTTTTCAAAACACATTTCAAATCTGTGCCTCCATGATTCGTCAACACGTCGACACGTCATTCATATTTAATTCTTTCCTCAAAATATCTTGGATGTATCTCATAAAATAACTGATTTCAAATGGCCCCACAGAAAAATAAAATCCAAGGGTGACCTCGCTGGCAACTCAACAGGACATCATCGACGTATCCATTAACTCCATTGGTACATCTTTTAACATGTGACAAAAAGTTGTTTTTTTTTTACACAGATTACTTTTTTACGCTTTATCTCGCCTTATTCAGAACACAGCGACTGCACGTCTTCAGAGTGTTAAGAACCCCCCCAATGAGGCATCATGGGTATGCAGATAAACTACATCCAACAGCAAGGCCTCTGATCAGAATGTTTTGACGAGCGTGGAACCACCTTTTAATTGATGGTGTTCCCAGGTCCACTCTGGCCGGGGTGGTAGCACCTGTTAGGGTCACAGCTATGGGCAAATAAACCCCCAAACTGTGGTTAAAATACTATGAAAGTATAAAATAGATTTTAATAATAGCAATACATTTTTGAAAAAAAAATATTATCAGCAATAATTTTTTGATAAATAGAAAATATTACCAGCAATAAAAAACTTCTATTTAATAATAATAATAATAATAATAATAATAATAATAATAATAATAATGGGAAGAAGAAGATGATGGTGAATTTGATGGAGAAGTAGAAAATGAAGAAGATGAGGATAAAGAAGAACGAAAAGGCAGAGGGGAATAATAATAATAATAATAATAATAATAATAATAATAATAATAATAATAATAATGGGAAGAAGAAGATGATGGTGAATTGGATGGAGAAGTAGAAAATGAAGAAGATGAGGATAAAGAAGAAGGAAAGGCAGAGGGGAATAATAATAATAATAATAATAATAATAATAATTGTAAGAAATGGTAAATGTAGCATCTTTGAATGATACTTTTCCTTTAGTTTGATATGATTGTAAATCCTAATGTCTCAAGTTAATTCCTTGCTTTTCAGTTCCCTTTTCTCTCCTCTAATAATTTTTTTTTTTTTTTTTAACTTGTATTTCAAGTTTTAATCCACACCCCAGACCTTAAGCGGACACCCGTGTCCATTTTTTTTTTTTTTTTTTTACCCTAGGCATCCCATATCTCTGTCGGTGCGTGTATATGTACATGTTTGCTAATCTCTCTCTCTCTCTCTCTCTCTCTCTCTCTCTCTCTATATATATATATATATATATATATATATATATATATATATATATATATATATATATATATTGAATGTACATGTAGATATGTCCACACTGACAGGGATCATATTGTATTATATCTGTGTTTTCAGTTTTGTTTTTTTTTGTTTTTTTTTTTCATGGCTACAGGTGTAATTTTCCTACAATGCTCTGCCCTTTGTCTATCATCTCTTTGAGTGAAAATTTTAAAACATATCTTTCAGCGGCAAGTAGGTTGAGAGATGACCGGAAAAGTATAACTTTTATTCCCTTGCTCCTACCCCTTTGTTTAATGAATTCTTCGATATTCCCCCCTACCAATCTGTAGTATAAGTCCAGCCTACCCTATAAAATTTGATAAGTATCTGTCGTTGGCGACGGAAAATTGAACATTTGTGGAGAGTCGCTTGTGCCATGCTCCGAAGTTGTAAGAAATGGTAAATGTAGCATCTTTGAATGATACTTTTCCTTTAGTTTGATATGATTGTAAATCCTAATGTCTCAAGTTAATTCCTTGCTTTTCAGTTCCCTTTTCTCTCCCCTAATAATTTTTTTTTTTTTTTTTTAACTTGTATTTCAAGTTTTAATCCACACCCCAGACCATAAGCGGACACCCGTGTCCATTTTTTTTTCTTTTGTTTTATGTCTATATACTGAAATCTAATTATCCCACTTGGAGGTGTCACTCGGACTTTTACTAAGTTAAAACTTAGTATTATCTACCCAACTGAATACCATACACTGTTATGAACTTTTAACTTCGATATATTAATAAACCCACTATCTCAAATCTGGGCTTGCTCTTGGACCTTCTTCGAGTCTCGTCTTAAAGCTGGTAATCTGAACAAAATTACCCCTTGGCGGTCAAGGTTAAAACGCATCTCTACCAATTTCAATGAATACGAATAATATCTCATACCGGATCGGCCGTCAACCGGGACAACAAGGGCCGCGTCCCTCAGAGAGTAACCAGTCTGAGGTCGAAAAGTCTGTCACTGGAACAAACTCTTCCACACACGAAGAGACACTAGGTCACCAAACCCGGATTATCGCCAACCTTGGACCAAGTGTCTCAATGCCAAATCGACTAGTAAAAATGAAACGAACGAAATGGAGCCGCGAAGAGTATCGACAAGTTATGACATCCTTCTTCACTGCACTCGAAAACCCAGCAAAGAACACCACCAATCAAACATACCAAATATGGAGAAATATGATGGGAAATGATATAAGACCTAACCTCAATCTAAACATGCTTGCCAATGTCCGCAGAGATATCATGCGAAACAACAGACTCTCAAAGGCAGAAATAGATAAGATAAAATTAGATATAAGACAAAATACTATGACCCATCACTCAAACTCTGTTGAGACGAATGTTGAAATAAAGAATGAGGTGGACGCTAAAGCGAATGGAATACGAAATCATCTCCCAGGAAATGAAACCGAAGATTCTACCTTAGACACAACCTCTAGTTATCCAGAAATTGTCACTGAAGATGACTCCAGGTACATTAATTTAGAATTACTTGAAAACCACGAAGCTGAAATCACCGAAGCGAAAAATGACGTCATCCAAGTACTCAGCAGAGTAACTTTCATACAATTGTCTGACAGAGACCAGCTCCCGAAAATCCATATGACAAATCCCAACAAGCACATCGTGAAAATATACAATGCTGCCCTGGAAACACTGTTAACAGATAAACCACCGGGAAACATAACAGAAGTTAACAACGTCATATACGCAACAGCTCTAGCAGCGACTCGGAATCTTGGTGTCAAGACAATAAATAAAATTAACAGACACAGAGAACCAGCTTGGAAAACCAAACTGATACGAGAAATAAAACAAATCAGATGTGAGCTGTCTATATTAGATGAACTCACCAGAAACCCTAATATTTCCACACGTAAATCCAAAATGATCAAACGGAAATATAGCATTAAATCCCTAATTGATATTCCATCGATGAAGGAAATGCTGAAACAGAAACTCCAGCTAAAAGCACAGAGAACAAGACGATACGAGAAACGTTGTAGATTCTATCGCCAAAATAAAATATTCCGAACAGATCTTAAGAAATTTTACAGGGAAATTGGAAAAACGCCTATACATGTCGAAACGCCACCATCGATTGATAATGTACAGACATTTTGGGAAAATATTTGGAGCAACCCAAAGGAATGTAACCCAAATGCAGAATGGATACGGCGTGAAGAAGAACGACTGCTGGATACACCTCTGCAAGAATGGGTAAATATATCCACAGATGATGTTAGGCAAGCACTAACGAAATCCCAAAAATGGAAATCCCCAGGAAATGACAAGTTGCCCAATTTCTGGCTGTATCATCTCTCATCTACCCATGGCATACTTGCAAAAACATTATCAACGCTTGTAAATAATCCCAATAAAATCCCGGAATGGGTTACTGAAGGTATTACATACCTCACACCAAAAACAACTGAAACAGACGACCCGAAAAATTATAGACCGATAACATGTCTTTCCACAACGTATAAGTTGATCACGTCTGTACTGACGAACCGTACTTACTCCTTCTTCGAAACAAACAGCATTCTCCCGCTGGAACAGAAGGGATGCAGTAGAGGTTCATATGGCTGCAAAGATCAACTTCTGATAAATAAAATGATCCTGCAAAATTGCAGGAGACGACGCAGAAATCTCAGTGCAGCGTGGATTGATTATCGTAAAGCCTTTGATAGTGTTCCACATTCTTGGATCCTTAAGGCTTTGGAAATGTACAAAGCCTCCCCTGTGGTATTAAACTTTCTTAAGCACAGCATGGGGATGTGGAACACAAAACTATACCTTAGGCACACCGGGGGCACTGCCATATCCAACCGTCTGAATATCCGACGCGGAATTTTTCAAGGAGACTCTCTGTCACCCCTTCTGTTTTGTTTATCCTTAACCCCTCTTATACATGAACTGAACAACAGTAGCTATGGTTACAAAATAAATAAGAAAATTTTCAATCACCTACTATACATGGATGATCTCAAACTCTTTGCCAAAGACGACAATGAGTTGAAAGGCCTCCTCAATATTGTAAAATACTTTAGTGACGACATAGGTATGGACTTCGGATTAGATAAATGTGCAAAAGTAACATTCAAGAAAGGTAGAATTACAGAAACACCCTCAATAGATTTAGATTTTGTCACAAAGATTAGGGAATTGGAGCATGAAGAAGCTTATAAGTACCTAGGAATTAGCGAAGGAGATGGCATACAACACCCCCAAATGAAAGAAAAAATAAGAAAAGAGTACTACAGGCGTGTACGTCTGATACTAAATACTGAACTAAACTCAAAAAATAGAATATCAGCTATAAACACATTGGCTGTCCCAGTGGTGCATTACAGCTTTAATGTCCTTAACTGGACCATAGCTGAAATTAAGCGAATGGACGCCAAAACGAGAAAGCTTCTCACTTGCTATCGCATGCATCATCCCAAAGCTGATGTTGATCGTCTGTATGTGCCCAGATCCGAAGGAGGCAGAGGATTAGTTCAACTAGAAATGTCCTACAAAACTACAACAATTGGCCTCCAAAAATACTTGGAAACTACAGAAGACTGGATGATGGTATGTGTCAAGGAACATGAAAGTAGTAAGCGTCTTTACTCCGTAATGAAAGAAGCCAACAAATTCAAACTGGAGCTTCAAATGGGCGTAGAGATGCAACTACAGCACAATACACCGGCTGAAACTGCAAAATACTTGAAAAAGACAGCAAAGACGAATGCAACCGACCAGATACAGAAGCGATGGCAAGATAAACCGCTTCATGGCTAATACTCTGCCCGTATCAAACAAGCTGATGTAGACAAAACCCGTACCCATCAGTGGCTACGCAGTGCAGGGTTGAAAGCGGAAACTGAAGGTTTTATCCTTGCTGCGCAGGACCAATGCTTGCTAACTAGGAATTATCAAGCACATATACTAAAATATTGTGTCAGCCCAAAATGCAGATTCTATGATAAATATCCAGAAACGATTGATCATCTTGTATCAGGTTGCACGATGTTGGCACCCACTTAATATAAAACCCGACATGACAGAGTGGGCCAATATCTGCACTGGAAAATCTGCAACTTCTACAGGAAGGAAACTGAAAGAAACTGGTACCAACACCACCCAGACCCGGTTACGGAGATAGGACCTGTTACAATTCTATGGGACTACACAATTCACACTGACAGAACAATCAAGGCCAACTGCCCAGATATTGTTATTAAAGACCACAAACAAAAACGGTGCCTCCTTATTGATATGGCAGTCCCTGCTGACTGCAATGTATCTTTGAAGATATTCAAAAAGCTGTCAAAATACAAGGACCTTGAAATAGAGGTCTCGAAAATGTGGCATATGGGAACATCAACAATCCCTGTTGTAGTTGGAGCCCTAGGACTGGTTGGAAAAGATTGCAGTAGACTAATTGCAGGGATTCCTGGAAGCCCATGCCTCAAGGAGATACAAAAAATTGTTCTGACAAGTACAGCCCACACTTTACGAAGGGCTCTATCTATGTAATTATTTTTTTTTTTTTTTTTTTTTGTCAGTGAAAAGTGTCATGATGCCATTTCTAACCTTAGGTCCCTGGGTGGGACCCGGAAAGAAATGTGTAAACGCCAGAAAGCAAAGAAAATAAAAATAAAAATAATAATAATAATAATAATAATAATAATAATAATAATAATAATAATAATAAAAGCACAAAATGGGCTAACCGGTTATCGCTCCTCATTCTTTCGAACACGGACAAGGAAAGTAAAGATTTTTTTGCACAGCTGACTAAGAATGAAACATGAAAAAAGAAATACCCGTGTGTCAATAATATATTCTGACAGGGTATATTTTTCATAAACAAATCGTATTCGGTGAAGAAAAAGGCGGCATATGACGTAAATGATTCTGATTTTCGTCCATTTACACTTTTAACTTGAAAAAAAAATTTTTTTAATTAACAATCTACATACGAATCGTATAGAAAGAAGCGTCGAAATGTCACTTCCCAGAATCTGTCATAAATTTCAGTGACGTGTTAAACGAAATCACAGTACCCCTTGTGAAACGCTACGCACTTTTGTTCTAACCCAATGTATTAATGTCTGTCTCCAGATTCTATCGTTTAGTCGCGATAACTCACATGAGATTAAAATGAAGAGAAAGAATTCTTGAAATCGGAATCTGAGAAAAAAAAATAGAGGAATTAAAATCGAATAATCTTTACTGGAGATTGGTTATTGATACGCCTGTAACGTGTCCTTGATAATTCAATTCTGTTTGTCTAAAGAAACCAAAATGTGTTTAATTGATAACTCGAGGAAAACCAGTGTCGTAATTTCTGTTGCCGAGTGAAGCAGAACAGAAGAGAAAATATTAAAGAAAAATAACCAACTCGGAAGAAATTCAGCTTGGAAATGCTGGAAAAAAATATCGTAGAATCTGCTGATGGCGATGGAATTTCTTTCGGAATTATATTCCATTGTACTATCTTTAAAGAAAATGCCAAAAGACTTTTGCTTCTAACTTTTTTTCAGGAATTCTGTAGGAGGGGCTTTCTTTCTTTCACTCTAATGGATTCTTCTATATCTCTGTTTTTCTCATCCCTTCTTCGCCTTTATCAGCGTTTCGCTCCATTTCATTCTTTTCTCTCGTAAGTTTCTTTCTTTTTTATTTACTCTCTCTTCCTTGGCTTCTAACTTTTATTCTATCTTTTTCTCGCCTCTTTTATGTCACTTTTAGTTTTTCACTCCTTTTCATTTTTCTTTTTCTTTCCCCTCTATTTCTCTTTATTTATTTTGTCCATTCTTTCTTTCTTTGTTCCTTTTTGCTCACTTTCCACTTCTCTTAATTTTTTCACTTACTCTTTCTCTCTTTTTGCTTTCTTCTGAGTCTCCTCATATCGGTGTTTTTCTCTTTTCAATTAATTTTTTCCCTTTTTCTCTCAACTTTTCACTTTCTTTCTCTTTTATTTTTTCTTCTTTCATTTATTTTTTTTTTGTTTTTAGTTTCTTTTACCACTTCCTTTTCATTCTTTTTTTTTTCTTTTTCTCCCCTTTTCGTTGTTTTTACTCATGTTTTCTTTC
The DNA here is from genome assembly GCA_963932145.1 of Acanthosepion lycidas. Lineage (NCBI taxonomy): Eukaryota > Metazoa > Mollusca > Cephalopoda > Sepiida > Sepiidae > Acanthosepion > Acanthosepion lycidas. The sequence goes on along the minus strand of OZ010600.1, from coordinate 56,892,123 downwards.
TTTCTTCCTTTTTTTTTTCTTTCCCCGTCTTCGTTTTTTCTTTTTTTTTCTCTTTGACAGATTTTATCTTTATTTCATTCTTTTTTTTCTTTTTCTCTCTTTTTCGTTGTTTTTCTTTTTCTTTCTTTCTTCCTTTTTTTTTTTTTTTTGTCTCCTCTGTCTTCATTTTTTTTCTCTTTGACGGATTTTATCTTTGTTTCATTCTTTTTTTTCTTTTTCTCTCCTTTTCGTTGTTTTTTTTCTTTCTTTCTTTCTTTCTTCCTTTTTTTTCTGTTTACTCTGTCTTCTTTTTTTTTCTCTTTGACAGATTTTTTCTTTGTTTCATTCTTCTTTTTTTTATTTTTTTTACTTTCTTTTTACTTCCTTTGTTTCTTCCTTTCCTTCTTTTTTGTTTAAATAATTCTTTTTTCTATAGAAAACTCTCGTTTCCTGTTTGCTGTTTGTCTCTCTCTCTCTCTGTCTCTCTCTGTCTCTCTCTCTCTTTCTCTCTCTCTCTCTCACTCCCTCTTTCATCCTGCTTCCTTTTAGCTTCTTTTCTATTTCTATTAGGTTGGTGCAAAAATAATGACGTTTTTTGACATATTTTTTAACCTCAAAAAACGACATTATTACGTCATTATTTTTGCACCAACCTAATATTATTTTTTTATTTCTTATTTCTTTTTCTCTTTCCCTTCCTTCTTGTGTATTTCTCTTTCCACCTCTCTCTCTCTCTCTCCCTCTCTCTCACTTTCCCTCTTTTCTCTACCTCGCCTTTTCGTTATAATTTCTTTTCGATCTCCTCTCTTTCTTTTTTCTTTTCTTTTTTTCATCCTTTCTTTCTTTCAGACTTTCTTTCTTTTTGTCGTCCTTCCTCTCTTTCTTTATTTTCTTTTTTTTTTCATTTCCCTCTTCGTTTTTTCCCTTTGACAGATTCTGTTTTTGCTTCATTCTTTTTCCAGGTCTTTTTTTTTGTTTCGTCCTTTCTTCCGTTTTTTTTTTCTTTGTTTAATTTTTTTCTCCGTTGAACTCTCTCTTTTGCGCTCTCTATCTCCCCCCCCTCTCTCTCTCTCTCTCTCTATTTATTTATTTCGTCCTTTCTTTCTTTCTTTCTTTCTTTCTTTCTTTGTTCCTTTTTGCTCACTTTCCACTTCACTTTTTTTTATTTCTACTTTCTCTTCCTCTTTTTTCTTGCGCCAATCTCTCTCTCTCTCTCTCTCTCTCTCTCTCTCTCTCTATATATATATATATATATATATATATATATATATATATATATATATTTCGTCCTTTCTTTCTTTCTTTCTTTCTTTCTTTGTTCCGTTTTGCTCACTTTCCAGTTCACTTTTTTATTTCTACTGTCTCTTCCTCTTCTTTCTTGCGCTCTCTCTCCCTCTCTCTCTCTCTCCCTCTCTATTTATTTATTTCGTCCTTTCTTTCTTTCTTTCTTTCATTGTTTCTTTTTGCTCACTTTCCACTTCACTTTTTTATTTCTACTTTCTCTTCCACTTTTTCTTGCGCCACCCTCTCTCTCTCTATCTCTCTCTCTCTCTCCCTCTCTATTTATTTATTTCGTCCTTTCTTTCTTTCTTTCTTTCATTGTACCGTTTTGCTCACTTTCCACTTCACTTTTTTTATTTCTACTTTCTCTTCCTCTTTTTTCTTGCGCCACCCTCTCTCTCTCTCTCTCTCTCTCTCTCTCTCTAGCACTTTCCCACATTTTTTTACTTCCATTGTGTCTTTGTTATCTTTTCTTTTCGATGTTTCCCTCTTTATTTTTTCTTTCTTTCTCTCCATTCTATTACTTGTGTCGCTCCAGTCTTTTCTTCTTGTTTCTCTCTTATCTTTCTTTCTTGCTTACTTGATTTCTTCTTCCTCTTACTTTTAATTTCTTTCTTCGACAGATTCTGCTCTGATTCTTTTTTTCAAGTTTTTTTTTTCTTTGTTTATTTTTTTCTTTTGCTCCGTTTTCATTTTTAAATAAATCTTTCTCTCTCTCTCTCTCTTTCTTTTTTCTCTCTCTCTCTCTTTTCCTTTATCTCTCTGTCTCTCTTTTCCTTTCTATCTGTCTGTCTCTCTGTCTCTGTCTCTCTGTCTCTTTTTCTTTCTCTCTGTCTCTCTCCCTGTCTCTCTTTTCCTTTCTCTCTCTCTCTCTGTCTCTCTTTTCATTTCTCTCTCTCTCTCTCTCTCTCTGTGTCTCTCTCTCTGTCTGTGTCTCTCTCTCTTTTCCTTTCTCTCTGTCTCTCTGTTTCTCTCTGTCTGTGTCTCTCTTTTTCTTTCTCTCTTTCTCTCTTTTCCTTTCTCTCTTTCTTTCTTTCTTCCCTTTAACTTATTTCCCATTTAACTTATTCTTTATTTCTACTTCCTCTTCCATTTTTCGTTCTTTTTCTCCCACGTTTCCTCTTCTTTCTTATCTATTCTTTTCCTCTTTTTTTTTTATTTGTTTCTTTCGATTTTATCACTTTTGTGTCTCCATCTTTTTTTGTTCGTTTTTTTTTTTTTTTTTTTTTTTTTTGCCTTTGATTATTTTTTTTGTCTCTGCCACTTTTCATCCTTTTTGGTCTTTTCTTTTGACATTTTTTTTTTTTCTTGCTTCCTTTCTTTCTTTTCGTTTTTCTTTCTTTTCGTTTTCCTTTTCTCGTTGCTTTTTTATTCTCTTTTCTTACGCTTGATATTTCTATCTTTTATTACACATTTTCTTCTTCGTTTTCCTTCTTTCCTCGCTTTTTCTTTTCATTCTTCTCCTGCTCTTTATTTCCCTTCTTACATTTATCGTCTTTCTCCTTTTCCCTTCCATTTTTTTCTTTTTTATCTTTCGTCTGTCTTTTTCAATTGTTTTCTTCTCTACTTATTTTTTTCGTTCGTTTCCATTCACCCCCTTCACTTCCTGCTTACTTTCGTATTTCTTCCTTTATTTGTCCTTCTTTTTATTCATTCATTTTTTTTCTTTCTTTCCTTTTTTTTTTTTATTATAGAAGATGCTAAGTGTTCGATGAATTGTTGAAAAACGATGTAATCTCTGCAATCGCCAGGTACTCACAACGCCAATCTATTCAATCTGAAAGATCGGAAAGTGGCCAAGGTTTCTATTACAAAAGTCTTCGATTTCTGCCAATCTGTCTCGGAAGCCGGCAGTTAGTTTCTACATTTGTTTCCTTACTCTTTTTCTTTTACACTTCTTCTCTCCCCCGACCGCGTTTATAGGTCGGCGTCACTCCGGATTATTGCCAAACCACTTCGTTTTCTTTTATATATATATATATATATATATATATATATATATATATATATATATATATATATATATATATATATATATATATATATATATGTATGTTTTTTTTATTATATTTTATTCTTCAGTCTGAGAAATATGAAGTTAGTAAAATAATGCACATTTGGAGGTGTTCAGTGTCGGAATACAAATAAAAAGTGGGCGTCTGTTTTATGTAATTAATGATTACGATATTCTTTATAACACGTACTTATAGGTGTCCGTGCCAATCATAATAGTCCTAAGTTAGTTCAGTAGCAAAGCCTTGAACCGGAACTTACAAGTTAGGATCACTCTCTTGCTGCAACTGAAGAAGAACAGCTCATACGTGTATGTATGTATGTAAGTATATATATATATATATATATATATATATATATATATATATATATATATATATATATTAATAAAAAGAAAGAACAGTAAGATATATAATCCGGTGTTCTTATAGATATTTTTTTTTGTACAAAATAGTGCTCAATGTAAATTTACAGAGCATTAATATTATAAGTTAATAGACTTAAAATATGGTTTTTCGCTACACAGTTCCAACCATGTTTCAAAAATGGAAGCTAAAAGCCCCTAATTTAATTTTGCACTTAAATTAAAGACATTACTTACATTTCATCCTCAAGCGAATTTTGGAGTAACTTTAAAAATTACAGGGTTTTAAATACACAGCTAAAACAAAATTCATGTTTCCAACGTTACAGATAAATCTATTTTGCTAGACTAGGGGTGTCAGTATGTTCAATATGTTTATATTTATGTCTTTAATTTAAGTACAAAATTAAATTAGGGGCTTTTAGCTTCCATTCTTTAAACATGGTTCGAACTGTGTAGCGAAAAACCATATTTTAAGTCTATTAACTTATATATATATATATATATATATATATATATATATATATATAATGTTTCATAAAAGAATATAGACAAGTGTTGTCTATTTATTTTATGTAAATTCTTTTCGTAACGATTGATAAAGTCTGATAAGCTTAATAACATTATCATTAAACGAAGAAAGAAAATCACAATATTGATCCATATTTGTTAATCCAATCTAAGCTTTCGGCTTCCATAAGCCATTATCAAAGATGGCAATTACTGTACTCTCTCTGTACAGAGAGAGAGAGAGAGAGAAAGGAAAAGAGAGACACACACAGACAGAGAGAGAGAGAGAGTACAGTATTATTAAGCAATACACGAACAAGAATGTGATGATAGTCTGTTTCTGTTTACATGGATGATTTCCAAGCAACGATAAACACGTGCATATAAGGCGCTGGAAGCAAAAAGTGCGACAGGCTGTTTCATGCTAAACGCAATCATCAGGCCACATGTTTTTTTTATCGATTATTTATATACACAGTACAGTGGTGCATTGTGGGTAGTCTATTCTATTTTTGCGGGGGTGGTTTTTTAATTTGTTTATTAATTATTTATTTATTTGGATTAATTTATTTTACTTGCTTTTTTCTTATTTATTTTGTATATTTTTATTTATTCTTTTCGGTTTGCGATTTTTAAGTAACTAATAAAAAAATTTGAGATGAGTTCTGAGTTTTCATTTTTTGGTTTAATTATTGTAATTTATTCTAACGATTATTTTGGTGGTAGTGGTCTGTTAATTTGTTTATTATTTACTTTATTTATTTGGATTAATTTATTTTACATATATATATATATATATATATATATATAAAGAAAAACAGACCACTTTAAGGTCCCAATATAATAATTTATTTCAACAGAACCTTTTTAAAGGACTCCGGATCATCAGATAGCACTTCCAAAAATGAAACGAAGAGTAAAATGAAAATTGATGGGTAGTTCAAGTTTTTGTAATTTAACAGAGAGTATAAAATGAGTAGTTAGAGAGACATGGTAGAGTTTAGGGAGGGTTTTCTTTAATATCTCTCTCAATCATACTTAATATTGGGGGGAGGAGGAGTGACCAGACCTTGAACTATATAATACCAAGTCTTTCATAACTTAACTATATATATATATATATATATATATATATATATATGTGTGTGTGTGTGTGTGTGTGTGTGTTGGATTCGAGAATAAAACAGCATTTACCCCCCAGGATTTTGAATCCGTCCTCTAGGAGTAGCCAACTGACTAACAGTTCTGGTTCTGCTATTGCTGAACATTTAATAAATAGAAGGAAATGTGTGGAAAATTTTAGTGGTGACCGATTTATAATTTTATCAAGGTCCCACTCCACATTTCACCTCAAGGTCCTAGAGTCCTTGTATATCAGATCTCATGAGCCTTCTCTTTGTAAACAGAGGGGATGCTTGCTGGGTCTGAATATTATTGGACTCTAGTTTCTTGAAATTCATTTTTTTCCCCATTCGATTACATTCGTTAATTAAAAATTAATTCACACGCTTTTTTAAATTCCCAGAATAAATAAACTTGATAAGTCCTGGGACGAAACCGGTTGTTTTTATTTTAGCTTTTGCTTTTAAAAAATGCCTTATAAATATTGTCTTTTCCTATCTATTATTAAATTCTGTACCACGAAAAACTTATGTAAATATATATATATATATATATATATATATATATATATATATATATATATGTGTGTGTGTGTGTGTGTGTGTGTGTGTGTGTTTGTGTGTGTGTGTGCGTGTATAATATTGCAGATTTTTAATGATGATCCTTCAAAAAAGTAAAATTACCAAAAGTAAGTGCTAGAGAAGAAAGGAGAGAAGAAGATTGTAGTTTTAAAATGAAAGGGAGTTAAAATGGATAAAGAAGATAGAGGGGAGGAAAATAGAGGGAAGGAGAAAAAGTAATGGTCTAAGGGTGTTATAAAAATGACCAAGAAACAAATGTAAGAAAAAAGTGATATATATATATCTATCTATAAAAGGCAGGATGTGTGTGTGTGTGTGTGTGTGTGTGTGTGTGTGAGTGTGTGTGTGTGTATGTGTGTGTGTGTGTAACGAATGCACGGCTGCAATTTTCGACGGATTTGCACCAAAATTTACATGCACATACTCCAAGTGAGCGAGAAGGCCAAGACCGACTTTGCATTTCCCAACTTCCATCAATAGTGGAAATAATCGATTTTTTCATGCTCCTACGGCAGTTTTCATGTAGTTTGCGGCCATTTTGTACTGGCCAGATTGAGATCCTATAGCTGGCTGTCACGAATAGGCAAGAAGATTCTACTGTCCAGCGTGAGAGCAAACAGCTGAGTGACACGAATGTTAACTAGCATGCAAAAAAATCGATAGCTGCATTCGTCACAAGTGGGAAAAATTTAAATCTGCATGGCACTTTCCTCCAATTGGCTCATTCGCTTGCTTAAACTCAACGTTGATTCTGATTCCGCAGAACTGGGTTGGGTGTGAAAAAGTATTTGTTGTTAACATTCTATTTTCATTCGGTTTTTCCAGTTACGAGTTCTTTTTTAAAGCTGATCGTTTTGTGTTCATTTTGTTTAGCTCTTTTTTCCTAACAGATTTAATGCTTAGTATAGAGCTTAGAAAAAATTCGCAGTGTGAGATAGGCAAGAAGTAAGACATGTAGCAACATCAGCACGGAAAAGGGCATTCCTTTAAAGGCAAGGGAGGGCAAAAACATTTTAAGTCAAGTGATAGCGATTGCTGTATGAGTCGTACGATTTTTTTTAATCAAGCACGGGCAACGCCTGGCCATGCTGCTAGTATACTAGAAAACGGAAGAAAAAAAGGTAAAAAAGAATTAATGAAGGTTTAAGAGCTAATATAATGTAGCGTATTTAAGGAGATGTTTATTTTTGTGTCTGCAAGTGGTTATTAATTCACTCCTCTGGTTCAATAATTTAGTTTTGTCTAAGTTTCTTAGAATAACTAGTTTTTCAGGTGAACAAAGACATATATATATATATATATATATATATATATATATATATATATATATATATATATGTATGTATGTATGTATGTGTGTGTGTGTGTGTGTGTGTGTGTGTGTGTGTGTGTGTGTGTGTGTGTTTAGGCAGCATATTTTTATTCAAGCATGTTTGGTTGTCTATTTATTTCAGCTTTAACCCTTTCACGTCTACGAATATTAACATAAATAAAAATGAAAAATAATACGTCCTCAAATAACTCTAAACATATCAGACTACTACATCGTAATCAAATGCATTCTGTTTATTAGAAGGAGGAAAGAAATCTACAAATACTCATAAACACTAGTATATCCCCCACTGATCCAAGTAATATATAAAATTATTTATAATACTAATTTAATACAACCAACCTCGTCATCCATAACAACTGTTCTCCATCAACTAGGGTCTTACAAAAGACCAACATCGTATATAAATTTAAATGTCCATTGGGAGATTGCATCTCAGATAAAAATGTTAATACGTATATTGGTTTTACAACAACGACGATGACGAGAAGGCTTACGCTTCACTTGAATGATCATAGTTCTATCTCAGAACATTTAAAGGAACACTCATGTCCACATTCACAGTTTAGATGGTATTTATCAATCCACCCACGAGGATTGAATGTGGCACAAGGCCTTTTTAATGTGGGTATCTCCGAGCCTGTAGGCCCAGCCAAAAATAAATAATCATCAACCCCCCCCCCCGAGGGGGGCCAGTTCCGTCAACCTCCCCCAACGAAACTCTACCCTTCGGCGGAGCTTCGTCAGGGTTCCTCCCTGCAAGCAGAGAGTTCGACAGACACGCGACCCGGCAGCTCACAAAGCACAGATACTACACTTTGATCCTAGCCACCGGGCCGAGCGGGTATGCTTTGTTCAGGTACAAATATTCACAGTTTAGATAGATATTAGTCAAAATACATCAATGCTTCATCAAGATAATAGTAAGCAAAACCTTAAAGTTCTGGAAGCCATTTATATAAGAGAACTGCGACCCAAAATAAAGTCAACTACGACTTTAAATTGTTAAAAGTTTGTAGCAGCAAAGTGTTATATAAAATGCGACAATTAAAAATCTTTTCAAAAAAAATTTTTTTTAATCTTTTTAAAAATTCCATACGTTACCTCCCTTCCATAGACGTAAAAAATATTTTGAATTTACGGTGATAACGCGTAACACATTGATAGATATGCATCCCCTGAAGATAGTCTTAGATGAGATTGAAAGTAGTTGGGAAAATAAAAATTATTTGAAAGAAAATTTTGGAATTTTTCTACTAAGAAATTAATTCGTGGACTTGGTAGAATTAATACTAAAACAGACATAATACGCCTAAATTATTTAAGCAAACATGCTAGAACACACACACATACATACATACATATACATATACATATACATATATATATATATGTGTGTGTGTGTGTGTGTGTGTATTAATCAAGTTCACCCCAAGCAAGGCAGTAAAGCCACTGAGACAAAGGAGTTACTGGGTGTGGAATAGTCAGAAAGAGAAACATTGCTAGCGGAAGGGTAACTGGAGGACAGTAGACAGCGATTGACATTGTATTTAAATTTTTGCAGATTAAAGCTGGCCGGAAACCATGAAGTCGAAAGAGATTTCCACAAGCGAGAAGTGTGAGAAAAGTATCTGTTGACATAGAATTTACGGTTACATCTAACCAGCTCGACTGCAAATTGGTGAAATTATCGTCGCCAGTCTAATAATGCGTTTAAATTCGAAGCGTATAAGCAACATAGCGAAGAACTCATCCGAACAATTGCAATGAAAATATTTATAGAAAAGGCAAAAGGGAGGTAACTTTACGGCGGTAGGAAAGTGATATTGTTATGGTAACTTACCCACGCACGCATGGAGTCTCCCAGCTATAAATAGGAGCGGGTACTAATTTTTGGTGAGGGAAGTTTCCGGCAGGATGTGGGGGGTTATTACTAACATTAGTTTGTTTAGTTTCATGTAAATAGATTTGTATTCATATTGTAAATACTAATTGTGGCTAGTTTTTAAATTGTTGTTATATCCCCCCCCTACAAACAATGAATTGTACATAAGGGGACTAGTTAAGATTTTCATAGAGACAATGGGGTATTATGGGGAATGTAGGTAGGTAAAAACTTAGACTTTAAGAATCAAGATTTAATTTAAGAATTAAGTTTATAATTTAAAAAAATAAGTTTCATAACATTCATCGAATGGTTAGCGGGTTAATGCATCTTTAAAATTTAGTTAGCGAAGTGAATTCACCATTTTATATCAGTACTGCATATATATATATATATAGCTGTGTCGGTGGATTCAACCATTTTCAACACAGCTATAATGACAATGTTCTCCACACGTGACAATAACTGACGTTATTTTCAGTTAACGATATGAAAAATAGCGTTCTCTACATTCCTCCAGTTGCTAAGAACATTCTGTTTTTTGTTATTATTAGTTACTTTCGTTAATTAAATTTATTTCGTTTTTTTTTTTTGTTTTTTTTTTTTGTTTTTTTTTTTGCTTTGAGAAAGTCCACATTGGACGAAGCGCGTCAGCAATAACTACAGATTTCCTATTGTCATTTATATTTATAAATATTGTCTTTTCTACAGGTTAACTCTGAAAACTTTTCATATATATATATATATATATATATATATATATATATATATAATCGGTATTTATTTAGATTTAGCATATTGTCGATTTCAGATAAGGTTCAAATAAGCGCACATGCGAAATAGGGAAATTGCCCAGTCCACATTATCAGTAGCATGTCGACTTTGACATCATCATTGAAGAATGACGATAGGAGGTATTAATGCTGCATGGATGAAATCTACGGGAACACGTCTCATCACATCACAGGCCGCGATCCACCAAAATCCCGCACCGCAGAACAGGAACACGACAGAGACCAAGTACCAACACTCTGATCGATATTTTCTACTCAAGGCTGAAAGTGCAGATATCCTTATTCGAGGCAGAAGGGCCGATCCGTCAACAATCACACACTTAGCGGGTTGCGTGTTATTTTTCCTAATGGAAACGCTATTTTTAATGTATATCAAATATTCATGACCAATAAAGTGTTGTTTTCGGTCTGAGTGTCCAGGTTTCTTCAAATTTTGTGCAAACGAATATATTTTGCGACTCCTCTTGAAACTTGAAGATATATTGGTTTCGGGAAGCTTTCGCGTTTCACCAGACAGTCTATTTTCAGTCACGTGTCTTGTATTTCCGGTTTATTTCAAGCAGGTGAAAACTTAGAGTTTAAGATTCAACCGACCGGAAGCCTATGAAACGTAGCCATTCTGGAAAATCTGATAAAAACGGAAATACTTATCAGCGTTTCTACAAATATCTACGAAGTATCAAAAGTGGAGTATGGTTGCCAATTTTCTTGGAATTGTATTAACTGAAAAACCATAATCGAATACCACTATGTTATCATATATATATATATATATATATATATATATATATATATATATATATGTGTGTGTGTGTGTGTGTGTGTGTGTGTGTGTGTGTGTATGAATAAAAATATACGGAAAAAAACAAACAAAAATCCTTATATGCAATTATGCTGTTTTAATGTTAATATAATGTCAACGTCGGACGTTTCGGTCTAATAAACCATCTTCAGGACATATTCATAAAATATAATTAACATTATCAATTCAACATGACAAAGACGATGGACATAAGAACAAGACTTATCCAAACAGATAACTGAAAGTTTTATATGATCAGCGTTCCGTTTAAACATGGTCCCGTTGTCCTCACGTGGGCAACGCTGTGAAAACGTATTCCCAAAATTTGAGTATTTTGAATGAAAAATGAAAAGAATTCAATTTTGATCTAGAATTTATATGTACGCTTGTCGAGCATTAAGTTAATTATATTTTATGAATATGCCCTGAAGATGGTTTATTAGACCGAAACGTCCGACGTTGACATTATATTAACATTAAAACAGCATAATTTCATATAAGGATTTTTGTTTGTTTTTTCCGTATATTTTTCTTCATACTGTCGGATCTATATCCATATATTTGCTTACATATATATATATATATATATATATATATATATATATATATATATATATATATATATATATATGGGGGGAATTGTATGGCAAAGTGGAAAAGTTTACTTGTGACGTGTTTCGTTCTGCAGGATTGCATCTAACTAAATTTGTTATGTTGGTAGGACTAAACATGTGCACGGCAGAAGGGTGTTGGGATTTTTTATCAGCCGTATTCATTTGTCATACAATGTCCCCAATATTGTTCTTATAAAAATATATATCATTATCTCATATATATATATATATATATATATATATATATATATATATATGTATGTATTAAGCAATAAAAATATTAAAAAATGAAAATTTTCAGACACAATGGGTTGTATATTATTATTTTTTGTTTTATTATTTCAATTAGGTTCCTCAACTAGTTTCGACCAGCATGGCCATCATCAGGAGAAAAAAAAATTCCTGTTCTGTTAGTAGCAGTGAATTACAGGAATGAATGACTTTCTAAAGAAAATGAACTTTATATGTAGTTCATTTAAACTACAAACTACAAACTTGTTCAAACTACAGATAAAGTTCATTTTCTTTACATACACACACAGACACACACACACACACACACACACATATATATATATATATATATATATATACATACGCGATTGTTATTGTCCTGTACTGATTTCTTTAGCATACTTTTCATTTACTAAATTTCGCATCTTCTTCTCAGTATGACCAGAAAGTATGTATAATTATTTTAGTACAATCAATCATAATATCGATTTTGAAAACTATCTTTTAGTTAGTATCTATTTTAACAACACACATTAAATATATGATTAAAAAGTAATTCGCTATTTTATGTATAAGTGGCCAACCAGGAGTCCTTACTTACGACCCTGTGACTTTTATCTTTTGGTTAGTTAAAGGAGCCCGTCTTCTATACCAAACCAAGACTTTAGAAGGGCGAATACAAGAAGTTATGTTTTCCAAACTGCAAGGAATCCTGCTGAAATCAGGACGCGATTCCTGGGCGGCTCGAGAAGCTGGGGGCGAAATCTTGTGCCCATATCGAATTTTAAATAAGACCTCATGCTAAACGCTTTCCTCTCACATCCATTTCTTGCAAAAATTATAATAATTAATAAATAAATTATATATATATGATGTACAAAAATACCTTTACAAATATGGGGACGGGTTCCTGTTACCAAAACAAGGTAAAATGTCCCTATAAATATATGTCCAAAAGGCCATCGTTTTTTTTTTGTTGTTTTTTTTTAATAAAAAAAGGCC
>OZ010600.1:56837109-56874609 GCA_963932145.1 Acanthosepion lycidas | reverse complement strand
TATATATATATATGATCATATTTTTAAAAAAAAATAATTATAATCTGGGCTCTACTTCTCTATGGAGCACTGTTTTTTTTTTTTTTTTAAATAAAAACAAAAATCCTTAAGAACATCGGATCATCAATCTAACAGTTCTTTCCAGTTATATCAACACACACACACACACACACACACACACACATATATATATATATATATATATATATATATATATATATATATATATATATATCCGTGCGTGTGTGTGTAATAAAAATTACTGACTGACTAACCGTTTTCAAATATGGCTGTCTGCTAGAATGTCGAGCTAATCACAGCTTCAGGAACCGGGTAAGACGTAGTTGTGCTTCTTCGACACCCACAAAACCAACCTGTGCTTTAATTACAGTTTTGAGGAGAGAAGAGCGGGTAATGCTAGTATGCTTAAATCCTCGTTCACGATGGCTTGTCACCTCGTGCCAGCACAACCATCGACGACGTCCTAACAGTCAGCCCAACGTCCCTCACAACGCTTGGGTCAACCCGCGGCATGTTTTCTCATCCACTTTCTAACAGTGCCGCGCGCAAGGATCGTCTTTGGCTGCCGATATTATCAGGACGACATATCTTAGAACCATCAACCATTGTAAGATTCCAAACCCCGTCTTATAGTCAGACCACTAACCTTTTAACCACTAGGTCTCTCTCTCTCTCTCTCTCTTCCCCCTCTCTCTCTCTTTCTCTCTGTGTCTATGTATATACACTAACCTAACCACTCGGTCTCTCGCTCTCCTTTCCTCTCCTCTCCCCTCTCTCTCTCTCTCTATCTCTATATATATACACTAACCTAACCACTCGGTCTCTCTCTCTTCTCTCTCTCTCTCTCCTTGTCTGTCTGTCTCTCTCTCTCTGTCTCTGTCTCTGTATCCGTCTCTCTCTCTGTCTCTGTCTCTCTCTCTCTCAATATATATATATATATATATATATATATATATATATATGCAAGCAAATAAATGGATTTAGATCCGACAGTATGAAGAAAAATATTCGGAAAAAACAAACAAAAATCCTTATATGCAATTATACTGTTTTAATGTTAATATAATGTCAACGTCGGACGTTTCGGTCTAATAAACCATCTTCAGGACATATTCATAAAATATAATTAACATTATCAATTCAACATGACAAATGGAATACTATTCTAGCTCTGACGTATAAGAATAGAGCACATTTCCTTATATGTATCTAGAGTTATAAGAATTAATTATTTCCTAAACATGGCCACAACATGCTGACCGTGTTTGGAAAATAAATCATTCGTATAACTCTAGATATATACAGCTCGGATAACGCTATTATGCAACTATAAAAAAAAAGTAATGTCAGTAAAGCTTTATAATTTATAGAACACACACTACGTGAGAATATAGATATTCTGGACCAAGTTTTAAAAAGCTAGGAATTATATTATTGATTTAAACTGAAAAAAATATTAAAACTTGCTGGATAACGGTATTACGCATCTTGGTCATTTTGAGTTTAGAAATAGTTTTTAGGTATCAATAAGAATAAAGAATAAAATTAACATTGCTTAGCATTCTTTAATACTCTTTTCTTTTTATGTGCCATGTCCTTTCATGACGTAGGCGATCATGGCTCTCCCTCTATCCCTTGCATCTCTCAACGGGTTCCTTCCCTCTGCTTCCTCCCCGAAGACCACGTTCTGTCATCCACTTACTCAAACCTCCTAAGTATGTCAAGCGTTGCTTTCTCTTGTCTCTCTTTCGACCCGTGAGTATCAGATTCTCCTGGCCCTTCTTCTTCGTTATGTGTCCCAGGTACTTCAGCTGCCTCTTCCTGATAGTAAGTATAAGCCTCTACCTTGTTTGCATCTTCTCTAAGACCTCATCGTTGCTCACACGCTCGGTCCATGATATCCTTAGCATCTTCCTGTAGAACCACATCTCCGTCTCTTCTTCATATTTGAGAAAATCGTCCAACATTCGCTGCCGTAAAGAAGAGAAGCTGTCACGTAACAGCTCAGTATTCTTTTCTTTGTTACCAAAGAAATCCTGCTGTCTTGCAATACTCTATTCAGCTTTTGGAATCCGTTCTTGGCCATCCCATACGTCTACGGGTCTCAGTATCAAAACGCTTTCCAAATATTTAAATTTCCGAGTCTTTTTGATTCTAGTGTTACCGACCTTTAGATCGCATTTTGGGTCCATCCTTTTACTAATGACCATGCATTCTGTCTTCTTGTAGTTTATGCTTAGTCCTTTTTCTCACTCTACGTCGCTACCTTCTGTAGAAGATTTTGTAAATTCTTTTCCGTGTCTGCTATCAGTAAATCTAATCTGCCCAACAATCTTTCCATTCACTTTTATCAATTTTTTGTATATTAAAGTAGCCAAACTTTGAATTGTAGGAATTATGATGGTGACCATATTCCTCATTTTTTGTTTTAGTTCTTCTATGTTGTCGTATTGCTTTCCGCCCTTGTGTAACTTCTGCTTGACAATTCCACAAAGGTTCTCAGTGCAGTTGAGGTCAGAAGATTGAGGCGGCCATTTCATAAATCTTTTCACTTTGAATCCTTTTCGACCTAGAAATGCTTTTGTTAACTTAACAGCATGCGATGAGGCATTGTGTTGCATGAAAATTTACTGGGATTTGAAACTTCGTGAATTTTTTATTAAAAACCAGGTTATGAACTTTGAGTTCAAAAATTTCACGTAGTTTTCGCTATTCCTTTTCACTCTGTCTTCTACGAAGAAGAATGTTCCAACGACGGTATCACAGATGATTGCCGCCCAGAACATAACTCCTCCTCCGCCTTGCTGACATCTGAGAGCGGGTTGGGCGCACACTGTCCTCCGCCAACCACCCTCTGGCGAAGGCGTCAGCACCATCGAGAGTAGCTCGACATTCATCCGTAAATAAAACGGAGCTGAAATCGCATTTCATGTAGGCACTTGCCCATGAAATTCTTTAGCTGATGTTAAGTTTGTTAAAGGGGGAGACTTGATTGGACATTATCAACTTTCGCATGCTCATTCAAGATATTATTCCTTGTAGCTCTGTACTTTCTATTAGGTTGGTGCAAAAATAATGACGTAATAACGTCGTTTTTTGACGTTAAAAAATACGTCAAAAAACGACGTTATTACGTCATTATCTTTGCACCAACCTAATAGCTACACCAGCTTCTTGAAGTATCTTCTTACGAGATCATAACGGATTTTTCTTCAAAGCCCGAGTTATCAGATGGTTCCCACGCTTCGCTCTTTCTTTTTATCAACATCAGATCTCTTCCTGGTACAGTTGATGTTAGAAATCGCTTTCTTGATTGTCCGCGTGTCCTTCTTAATCAGCTTTGCAATATCGCTTGCAATAAGCCCTTCTGCTAACATATTTACAATTTTACCCTTTTCTTCTTCACTTAAAACTTTTCCTTTTCTGATGTCTTCTATCGTTTCAAGAATACGTCCTTCAGCGCAGCGGTGACCTGTCGCTGCGTAATAGCCTTCTCATTCCTTAAAATCCTGCCTCAAATCGCAATATCCAATATAGCTTTGCTCAGGATCACATTGGGAGAGTCAACTTCTTGTTACATGACGTAACTAACCAATGGTCAAACCAATTCCCGCTCCAACGAATACTTCGGATATAATCGAGGTTTTAATGATTTCCATAATAGCGTTATCCGAAATGTATACAGTGCTGGTCGATAAAAGTGACTCACCTGATTTTTTTTACTAAATGTTCTCTTCTCCGATGAAACGAAAGTTGAGCTAAATTCAAAGGATAAGCGATCTAAAATCCGAAGAAGAAGCTTTGAAAGGAGGACTTGATAAAATTAACATTGTTTAGCATTCTTTAATATTCTTTTCTTTTTATGTGTCATATCCTTTCAGGACGTAGGCGATCATGACTCTACACCTCCCTCAACCCCTTGCAGCTCTCAACAAGCTCCTTCCCTCTGCTTCCTCCCCGCAGACCAGACTTTCTCTGGCTTTGAGCTGAACTTAGTTTTCAGATGCTATTTAAGTACTCTCAAGCATCCGTTCAGTCTAATGTTCTGGGGATCCTTTTCTTTTCATGGAACTGGTTCCTTAAAATCTATTGAAAAGACCCTACAAGAGAATTTTAGAGTCTTGTCTGCTCCCTTCTGCTGAAAGGGTACAAATCGATCCCACAAAGCTCATTTTTATGCAGGATAATGCTCCCTGTCACAAATCAAAATTGATGAAGGAATACTTTGATGAGAAGCAGGTGAGTGTTATGACATGGCCGCCCCAATCTCCTGACCTCAACCCCATAGAAAATTTAGGGAGCATTATAAAAGTACAGGCTCTCGAGAAAGCAGTTGAGCAACATGCTCCAAAACTTAAGTGCAGTGCCCTATCAGTCGTTTTTAGGTTAAAAAAAAATTGTTAGTAAGGTTCTGTATACAAACTTATTATATAGAATGAAATCAGGATTAGAAAGAAAGGCACCTCATATTTAATATCGTGGTATTTATTTATAATATAAGAATTTTTATAGAGAAGAATTAGAACTTTATTTACAATTGGATTTTCAGTGTTTTATTCTTAGAAAAATAATAATGCCTTTTTTTAAAATTAAAGACACTGAAAATCCATTTGTAAGTAACAGTTTTAATTTTTTATAAATCCATTTCTAATAAATTTCTGTCTAATTCAACAAATCGACAAATCATCAATTACACCAATAATACATTTATCGCGGTAATTTTTCCCTAGT
Organism: Acanthosepion lycidas; assembly: GCA_963932145.1. Lineage (NCBI taxonomy): Eukaryota > Metazoa > Mollusca > Cephalopoda > Sepiida > Sepiidae > Acanthosepion > Acanthosepion lycidas. The sequence goes on along the minus strand of OZ010600.1, from coordinate 56,869,857 downwards.
ATCGTAGAATGACTTGTCTAAGCATCAATCTTCTTGACATGAACAAATAAGCGATCCATCTCCACCCCACTGACCTTATTTTTGTGTTAGCGTAAACGTGATGTTCATTAGTTAATCTAAACATACCCATAAGTATATTTTTAATTTGAGTTTATGCACCCCCATTTAACTTACGAAAAGAGGTAAAGATGTGTTCTTTAAATTTCCTTAATAAATCATTTTTATCATTAGTTATCTACCATCGCCTGAAACATGAAAGTTTTTGCGTAGCGATGTAAAATGTTTTTATTTTAATTTATTGTAATAAATATATATATATATATATATATATATATGAAATGGACAAAGTCCGACAATTATTTTAAGACATTTTATGTTTATACATGCTTTTTATAGATGGTATTTATCAATCCATCCACGAGGATTGAATGTGGCACAAGGCCTTTTTAATGTGGGTATCTCCGAGCCCGTAGACCCAGCCAAAAATAAATAACCATCCAAACACCCCGAGGGGGGCCAGTTCCGTCAACCTCTCCCAACGAAACCCTACCCTTCGGCGGAGCTTCGTCAGGGTTCCTCCCTGCAAGCAGAGAGTTCGACAGACACCCGACCCGGCAGCTCACAAAGCACAGATACTACACTTTGATCCTAGCCACCGGGCCGAGCGGGTATGATTTTTTTAGATGGTATTTATCAATCCACCCACGAGGATTGAATGTGGCACAAGGCCTTTTTAATGTGGGTATCTCCGAGCCTGTAGGCCCAGCCAAAAATAAATAACCATGATATGATTTTTTTACATACAAATATTTAAGTAAATGCTCTGTTTATAATAAACAGTATTAAACAACATTTACCGGTCTGAATGTCCGAGAAATTTGGAAGACGAATACTTTCTGTGAAAATTTCTCGGTGTCCCCCTCGGGGGTGTTGGATGGTTATTTAATTTTGACTGAGCCACGGGCTCGGAGATACCCACATTAAAAAGGCCTTGTGCCACATTCAATCCTCGTGGGTGGATTGATAAATACCATAAAAAAAAATCATACCCGCTCGGCCCGGTGGCTAGGATCAAAGTGTAGTATCTGTCCTTTGTGAGCTGCCGGGTCGGGTGTCTGTCGAACTCCCTGCTTGCAGGGAGGAACCCTGACGTAGCTCCGCCGAAGGGTAGGGTTGCGTTGGGGGAGGTTGACGGAACTGGGCCCCCTCGGGTGGTTTGGATGGTTATTTATTTTTGGCTGAGCCTACGGGCTCGGAGATACCCACATTAAAAAGGCCTTGTGCCACATTCAATCCTCGTGGGTGGATTGATAAATACCATCTAAAAAAATCATACCCGCTCGGCCCGGTGGCTAGGATCAAAGTGTAGTATCTGTGCTTTGTGAGCTGCCGGGTTCTGCTTGCAGAGAGGAACCCTGACGAAGCTCCGCCGAAGAGTAGGCTTGCATTGGGGGAGGTTGTCGGAACTGGCCCCCCTCGGGTGGTTTGGATGGTTATTTATTTTTGGCTCGGCCTACGGTCTCGGAGATATCCACATTAAAAAGGCCTTGTGCCACATTCAATCCTCGTGGGTGGATTGATAAATACCATCTATAAAAAGAATGTATAAACATAAAATGTCTTAAAATATATATATATATATATATATATATATATATATATATATATATATATATATATATATATAGAGAGAGAGAGAGAGAGAGAGAGAGAGAAAGAGAGAGAGTGTGTGATTCTAATACATTCCCACTAAAATGAACACAGTCTCGCCTTCTTTCCAAATTATCTGCCAACGTTAATTGCAAATCTAACAAAACAGGCAAAGCCCAGTTTTTGTCCTTGGTCCGTATGCGTACAGCGCTTCCCAGATTACAACGTCACATCCAGCCTTGGTGGGTGACCTTGCTTTTGGCTTTTCTACAACTTTAGATATACTTCGTGATTAATGAGCAGGCCCGTCACCCCGCCGCCTTGACAATGTGCGCCAATCGTTGTTTCGAGGCAAACCCAGTCGATCTGAGTGGAGACTGACGGGTAAATAGAATCTATTACTAAACAAACAAGTCATTCATCATGTGACAACGAGCTTGCATTATGTAATTCGATTGTCTCCTCATATGAATCTTTTTTTCATTTTTTTTTCTTTTTCACACAACGTTCTCCCCGGCTTACCAAAACGTTTGTTAGTTTTCCAATAGTCTCTAACGAGATTCCAATCCATTCATTCATTCATTCAGTTAGCACATTTCGCTCCACTGAATTTTGGTTCATGGTGACATTCAAGGGAGAATAGTGTAATGGCTTGCCAGTTCCTTTTGTACCTAGGATGTTGAGGTTAACGCGTCCCTCCTCTCAGAATTTAAAGCAGCAAGACCTACAAAGCAGTTGGTGGCCTGAAGTCAGAGTTTTCCTTCTCCTAGCCTAGCGATGGTATATGGAGTCCGTGCGCTACCCAAACCACATGGCCCCATTTGTACTGTACCGACATCATCAAAATGAATACAGATCATTACATTGTGGGTGGCATGGCTCCAGTAATTACTGGCAAGTTGTTGACAGCCAACCGCCTTCGGAGATCCATTCCAGCTTTCTGTTTAAATTTACTTCTATAGCCTTTTCTATGCTTTTGGATATGCCTACAAGGCAGCGGAGGTTTAAAATCAAGGTTTACCTTATCCTGGGCCGTCGAGCTCCATCTAAGCGAATCAGCTGGTTATGAGGCACCAGATTTACGCCTTCGCCCTTTCTCTGGCTTTGAGCTGAAATTAGTTGTCAGATGCTATTTAGGAAACATGCGACGAAAGCATCTTACAGACAGTGGCAGCTTGTCCCCACTATAACCCCCGACTATGACAATGTTTTATTATTACAATTAAACCTCCAAAAAGAAATAACTGAAGCTAGATGGAAGATTTTTCGTTTCAAATTAGACAAATATGTTCGGTTGATGAATTATTGCATTAGATGCGAAAAGGTCTTCGGTTCAACTGCTAAGTTCTATCTATTGGAACCTTTTAAGCCGAAAAAAGCAATTAAACAAGAGACCCTGGATATGCAGGTGGTATGGCTTACCGTGGCACTATATGACACGGGCAAGCGGAAAGAAAAGGGTTAAAATGAAAATATAACTTGAAACAAGACGAAAAGGGTTAAAAGTGGAATGATAGACAAACTGAAAGAAAGAAGTGATTTTAATTTAAAAGTATATTTTCTGAGCAGAGACGGCTTGAAGAAAGTGACTTTGTTGTTTTGGGGAAAGATAATACCATAGAGGCCATCTGGAAAAAGCTGGACTAACAATTGATTGATGGCACTGCCTCAAAGTGAAAGTTCCTAAAACATCTCCTAGGAACAAGCCGGAAAGATGATATTTAGTAATTTTTCAAGACAAGGTAGATTTGAAAAACTAATTTATCCTACCTAAAATTTGTAAACAAGTCGAGAAATAGAATTTCTTTATGTAAAGACCCAGCATAGGGTCTTTAAAGTGCGATTGGGTTAACAATATATGAGGATAGCTGCCGGAGGAAACAGCTGGTAAATTTTTGATTTTATGATCTGAGAATAAAATTGCTGATGAAAATTCCAATTAATGAGTAGAACCTAAGACCAACCCTTTCGCCTACGAGGTTTAAAAATCAGATATCAAATTGACCGAGATGAAAGGCTTAGGAAAGATATCAAGAAGGACGGAAGAATTGTCTACACCCATTGTACAAGGCACAAATAAGAAAAAAGAAAGCGTTATCGGGTTGGGTCAGTACCTGCGACCACGGCCCATAGGAAAAGGGATCTCACAAATTTGAAAATATAATTAATTTTCCAACGCAAGACAACAAATAACTCTTTTTGGAAGACAGGGGAAACACCGGGTCCCCCGAACACGTCAGTCTCATGCCAACTTTGGGTAAAAGTCAATATAAGCAGAACACTGAAACGACCAAACCCATTTCCAGAGATGCCGGCCAGAGACGCAGGTGAGACCAGACAGTAGGGCGAGCTGAAGAATCCCATGCTGCCAAAGAGAACACCCGACTTAAATATTGTTCCAGACTTAGCGAAATTGAACAAAATGTGTCACGAGAGAATTCAAAGTGGGAAGGGTTAATATTTCTCTACAAATAACGATATAAACCACACAGAAAAAAGACCTTGAAGAAATCCCTGTTTTTTTATATATATTTCGTCTGCAAAGGACATATTTATTTTTCCTTTGTGATATATCTTCGCCGTGATCGAACCAGCGCTAAAATTACTGACGAGAACTCGGTCTTTGTCCATGATACAAAAAAACACAAGGTGAGGCGCAGCGTGTCGCAGATTAGGACGTACAACTTCAACGACCAGCGGCACTATTAACCAGCGTAAGAATTGATGTAAAAGCGACCAGCAGGAAGTGTCATAATTGATGCCGTGACCAGGATTGACCCTGTACGTCATAATTGATGCCTTTGACCAAAAGATTCCCGCCGCCGGGTTGACCTCGAGTCAAGTTACGGCCATATCAGGTAGACACACCGATTCTAGTACGATCACCAAAGTTAAGAAAAGTCGAATGTGATCAGTACCCATATAGGAGACTGCTATAAATGCCAGCTATGGATTAAATAGTGGGACTTCTATCAGTAAATCGTTACTATCTCCAAAAGAATTCCTACAATCTAGAAATATTTTCTTGCATTAAATAACCTGCAAAAATTGATAAGATGTAAAAAAGAAAATAAATCAAAGTTTTTAATAGGCATGTCCCAAGGATTCATCATTTTGGATAGGCATGTCCCAGCGATTTATCAATTTGGATTGGCATGTCCTGGGGATTTATCATTTTGGATTAGCATGTTCCAGTGATTTATCACCTACGTTCTGAAATGACATGGTAAGTAATTTTTATTGTCCTATCTTCTGAATTTGGTTAGCTTTATGGTTCACTGCTGATCCCTTCTTCATTCTTTCACAGTATCTAGCTATCATATCGAAACTTTGCTTTTTGGTTGTGAAGGCCGTTGGTAACTCTTTTGCATATCATCTCGGTTTGTACAAATCCACTTCAACTGATATTCTTGAGAGGTAAAATCTATTAACGTAAGTTTTCGGCTGGTTCATTTATTCAGCTGTCATCGATTTCATTATTATTATTATTATTATTATTATTATTATTATTATTATTTTTATATGCTTTAACGAACAGGGTAAACGTTTGAATAGACCTAGTATATTATGATATGTATCAAGTCATAGCAAAGTCATCCGACAGAAAGTGTTTCCTCAAAATATGCACAGTGTCCAAAAGAGCCGATTTAGGGATGGCTCCAAGTTGGTATGGCATCTCCACCTGGTCAAGGGAGTCACACAGTTTTAATGGGATAGATCCCAGTTCGCCAATCACCACTGAAATCACTTTGACATTTCCTTTCCGCATTTCAAACAATCTTGCCATCTCATGTTTCAAATCATAGTAGTTTTTAATTTTCCCAATCACCTTATATTATTATTATTATTATTATTATTTCCTTTGATTTCTGTTGTATACTCATTTCCTTTCGGATCTCAACGAGGGACCCAACGTCAAAAATATCATCATGACATTTTCCCCTAGGCATTTTTAAAATAAATTATTATTATTATTATTATTATTATTATTATTATTATTATTATTATTATTATTTTCTTTGATTTCTGGCGTTTACACATTTCTTTCCGGGTCCCGCCTAAGGACCTAAGGTTAGAAATGGCATCATGACACTTTCCACTGACAAAAAAAAAAAAAATTACATCGATAAAGCCCTTCGTAAAGTGTGGGCTGTACTTGTCAGAACAATTTTTTGTATCTGTTTGAGGCATGGACTTCCAGGAATCCCTTCAGTTAGTCTACTGGAATCTTTTTAAACCAATCATAGTATTCCATCTACAACAGGGATTGTTGATGTTCCCATATGCCACATTTTTGAGATTTCTTTATTATTATTATTATTATTATTATTATTATTATTATTATTATTATTATATTTCCTTTAATTTCAGTTATATATACATTTTCTTTTGGGTCCCAACCAGAAACCTAACGTCAGAAATGCCTTCATGACATCTTCCTTTCTGCAATAAGAAAAAACTAAGATCACAGACATTTTACGTAGATAAAGCTCTTCATGTGTGAGCTGTACTTGTGAGTACAGTTGTTTATCCTTAAGACATGGGTCACCAGGAACCCTTTCAATGAGTCTATCAGAACTTTTTCCACTCAATTCTAGGGCTCCAATTACAACTGGAATTATTGATGTGTAATCGTAAAACACCCTCCCCTGTCGTCCAAGACTTCCAACACTGCGGCTAATCGATGAAGATCACTTCGATCTTAGACCTGCCCTATCCCACGTTGTGATTTAAGTATGGTCATAAGGAGGCTAAGATCGAATCATCGCAGATATCTTCCTGTTGGGTTGGTCCAATCAGGGCGAAGACATACAGGAAAAAAATAACACTTGAATCAATTGAACAAAAGTAAATACTGTTTTTATATCAGTCCTTCATTAAATAATTGGTTTATATCAGAGTTCGCATGCAATTAATTATCAGCCCAACCCGGAACTTATATTGTTATTGACTTGGTAAAGTTTGGGTTGTTGTTTTGTTACAGTTCGGCACAAGGCTGATGTCGAGGTGGCAATCACGTGGGTTGTATCACGACCGATGGCTCGGACGAACTCTCTGCTGTCTCTCTCTCGTATCTAGTCTCCCTATCCATCTGACAAATTCGCTTCGTGCATTAGTATTCACTGAAATTAGCTCAAACTGGCGCGAACCACGGCGCATATGGGGATTTCGGTAAATCCTCTTTGCTGTCTGCTTACTTCATAATTCTGGCGAATTCTTTTCTCCCACTCTCTTATATTATTACCTCTCGTTAAATCTCCTCGGTGAGCATGGGTGGCTTATCCGTACCCATCCTGCTCTTTCAACTCAACTTTAAACCAGGAGAAATCAACTCAAAATTCATTGTTTATACTATTCGGATTATTGTCTTCATCTTTGTCGCCATATTTACCACAACGATTCGGCCGCTGTATGCTTCCTCAGGTGGTTGGAATGTCGAACTGAACCCTTTATTTCGCTCGCTGGGGTAGACTGTTTTAGTTCCACGTGCCATGTTTAATGGATATCAGTTATCTCCTTTTAATTCCACTCTCCAAGATCTCCACTGCCTTAACCAGGTATTGAACTCACACTCTTTGGGTCCTGTCACTGGATCTAACCAACGCCTTTATCCACTGTGCCATTTGTCCTTCACTATTGTCATAATTTATGTCCAAGTGCAGAGCTCTTTTTTACTTCTCATCAACAGTAAAGTTTTCTATTAGGTCGGTGCAAAAATAATGACGGTTTTTGACGTTAAAAATACGTCAAAAACCGTCATTATGTTTGCACCAACTTAATAGTATAGTCAAACCCCTAAAATTCTCGCAATTACTTCATGCTGTCAAACGCAGTAATGTTTCAGCGTTGGACAAGGAAATAAAAATAAATGTTTATACACTAGTCTGAAAATTCTGGAATTTAGTTAATCCTTTGTACCAAATTCTGGAATTTAGTTACTCCTTTGTACCGTATTCTGGAATTTAATTACTCCATTGTACCAAATTCTAGAATTTAGTTACTCCTTTGTACCAAATTCTGGAATTTAGTTAATCTTTTGTACCAGCTTCTGGAATTTAGTTACTCCTTTGTACCAAATTCTGGAATTTAGTTACTCCTTTGTACCTTATTCTAGAATTTAGTTACTCCATTGTACCAAATTCTGGAATTTAGTTACTCCATTGTACCAAATTCTGGAATTTAGTTACTCCTTTGTACCAAATTCTGGAATTTAGTTACTCCATTGTACCAAATTCTGGAATTTAGTTACTCCATTGTACCAAATTCTGGAATTTAGTTACTCCTTTGTACCAAATTCTGGAATTTAGTTACTCCTTTGTACCAAATTCTGGAATTTAGTTACTCCTTTGTACCAAATACACGTGTCACCTACAATAGCCATGCAGCTGCTAATTTCAAGTAAACGTTCTGTCGGGATCATTTTAAAACATTAGCGAGGAACAAAATTAAATGAAAACTAATAATCATGCCCTGAAAATTATGCAACGTGTCAGGAGTGGGAGGTGAAGGAAACAATGTAATCACATCGGTAGTTGTAGTTGGTACACAGGAGAACCTGACCAATTTTAAATGTTTGTAAAAAAAAATGATTACTCTCTTTGAAAACCTTTACCTAGGATGGCGTGAAATTTCAGGCTTTCAACGTCCGTTAAGCAACCAATTTCGTCCGGGGAAATGAAATCGAATCTGATAGATAGATAGATAGATAGATAGATAGATAGATAGATAGATAGATAGATAGATAGATATGTGTCCTCCATTTAGGAGATAGATAGATAGATAGATAGATAGATAGATAGATAGATAGATAGATAGATAGATAACATGCAATCAGTCTTAGTTTAAAACGGCAGAAGACACATAGGTACAGACTAGCTTCATTACAATTACTCGAAGCCAGACGCCTCCAAAAGGAATAGATACTTACTAAACTTTACTAACTCTGGTTCAAGGCCGAAAAGCACGGGTCCACTCAGTGAGCATCTACTTCAAATAACAACGAAACAAATTCTTTGCAAACCTTTTAAATTTGTATTATTATTATTATTATTATTATTATTATTATTATTATTATTATTAATGCCTTTTTTCCTCACTTTTTTAATCCAATCTTCAAGCTTGCTTATCGGGGTCACTTATTTTCGAATGAGGAAATGGTGGTTTTTTTTACCAAATGCGATTTTATTTCTCAGGAAATCAATATTTTATGAAAAATAAATAAATATTTTTTTCTGTCTTGCGCACTTATATTATTTGATTTTCAGATTTTTTCTTTGCCTTTTTCGGCTTTTACGTGTTTTGGGAGTTTCGGTCTTTCTTTGGGGAAATCGACAATAATAAAACAAAAAATATCTTTCTGGCCCCTGAAGAATTCTTCTCTTCGTCTAATCTTTTCAATATGCGAAAGCATTAAGAAAGAAAGAAAGAAAGAAAGAAAGAAAGAAAGAAAGAATGGGATCGAATTAGAAGTGAAAACTAAAAGGTACTGAAGACCAAACAAACAAATAAAGTATGTGAGCGAATTAGAATTCGAAGGAAAAAGACGAGGAAAAGAAAGAAAGAAAGAAAGAAAGGAAATGAGAAAATTAAATGTAGAAAGAAAGAAAGAAAGAAAGAAAGAAAGAAAGAAGAAAGAAAGAAAGAAAGAAGGGGCTCAAATTACAAATGTCAAGAAAAAGGTAAGAAAAAAAGAAAGAAAGAAGGGGCTCAAATTACAAATGTCAAGAAAAAGGTAAGAAAGAAAGAAAGAAAAAAAGAAAGAAAGAAAGAAAGAAAGAAAGAAATTAGGGGAGCAAATTAAGAGTGGAAAGAAAAAGGTCACAAAGAAAGAAAGAAAGAAAGAAAGAAAGAAAGAGAGAAAGAAAGAAATTAGGGGAGCAAATTAGGAGTGGAAAGAAAAAGGTCACAAAGAAAGAAAGAAAGAAAGAAAGAAAGAAAGGAGCAAATTAAATGTAGAAAGAAAGAAAGAAAGAAAGAAAGAAAGAAAGAAAGAAAGAAAGAAAGAAAGAAGGGGCTCAAATTACAAATGTCAAGAAAAAGGTAAGAAAGAAAGAAAGAAAGAAAGAAAGAAAGAAAGAAATTAGGGGAGCAAATTAAGAGTGGAAAGAAAAAGGTCACAAAGAAAGAAAGAAAGAAAGAAAGAAAGAAAGAAAGAAAGAAAGAGGGAAAGAAAGAAATTAGGGGAGCAAATTAGGAGTGGAAAGAAAAAGGTCACAAAGAAAGAAAGAAAGAAAGAAAGAAAGAAAGAAAGAAAGAAAGAAAGGAAAGGAGCAAATTAAATGTAGAAAGAAAGAAAGAAAGAAAGAAAGAAAGAAAGAAAGAAAGAAAGAAAGGAGCAAATTAAATGTAGAAAGAAAGAAAGAAAGAAAGAAGGGGCTCAAATTACAAATGTCAAGAAAAAGGTAAGAAAGAAAGAAAGAAAGAAAGAAAGAAGGGGCTCAAATTACAAATGTCAAGAAAGAAAGAAAGAAAGAAAGAAAGAAATTAGGGGAGCAAATTAGGCGTGGAAAGAAAAAGGTCACAAAGAAAGAAAGAAAGAAAGAGAGAAAGAAAGGGAGCGAATTAGAATTGGAAGTCAATGAAGAGAAAGAAACAAACGAAAGCAACAAATTAGAAATGGAAAACTAAAGAAAGAAAGAAAACAAGTGAATTAGAAGTGAAAAGTAAAAGGTAAGAAAGAAAGAAAGAAAGAAAGAAAGAAAGAAAGAAAAAAGAAAGAATCTCTTGGACACTTGAGAAAAGAAGACTTGGAAGACTTGACACTCACGGGAAATATTGAAGGCAGAAAGGGCAGAATATGGACTGAGGAGTGATAGTAAGAGGCCACAGTTACACATTTCTCAACAGGATGATTAAAAATATCACGTTAAGGAACATTGCTAAGGGAATCACGTATTGGGTCCTAATCAGTTTTTTGATCACAGAAAGATGCTCTGTAAATAGTGGGTTCTTGCCTTATGGGAGTTATTTATAGACACTACTGCGTGGTCAGAGTTGCTAAGGGAACAGAGCTGCAGAGCACGGCATGAATCCGGTGTGGAGGCAAGAAAGAAATCAAGTAGCGAAGTGTATCCGTTAGATTTACTAGGGAAACGCGTAGAGAAGTCTATTTAAGTGAGAGATTGCGCAGTTGAGAAGTTCAAAGTCTGGATGCCAGCGAGGTCAGTGGCGTTAATTGCTTACTTAGTCATGTGCCATACGTGACACACGCTTACGCGATCATCTATCTTTCGATACATGACTGACGAGACAGATTTTTTTCCCACAGTAGTTTGACATTTCTTTTTGCGGGAGACCAGTTGCCATCCAAGGCTCTGGAACCCGTCTGTTTTGCTATTTGACCATAGCTGGGTGGGAGAGAAGAAGAGGATGCATACCTTTCCCAAGGGTATTACCACGTAAGTGAATGTAATGGATTCGACTGGAATTCGAACTCGACATAAATATACATTTTATAAACCATTTTATGCCTAAAACACTATAGGTAGATCAATTAATTATTGTCATTGTATCAGTCAGTTATGGGCCATACGTGATACGCGTTTAGGCGATCATCTATCTTTCGATACATGATTGACGATGCAGTTTTTTTTCCACAGTAGGCTGCCATTTCTTTTTGCGGTATGTTCTACTATTTAACCATAGGTGGGGGAGAAGAAGAGGATTCATACCTTTCCCACGGGTATTAGCAGGTAAATGAATGTAATGGATTCGACTGAAATTCTAACTCGGCTCTCCGATTCCTCAATCCGAGCCGCTATCCACTTGCAAAACCAAAACACGATCCTGAGTCATGTTCATAAATATTCTCGACAGATCGCGACTTTCATGCGAATGTCATGCATGACGTCAAACCTGTTCTGAAATATCTAAACTGCCAGCTGTAAACAACCGCTTTCTCAGGCCAATGGTGAAAAAGGGCTTTGGGTAACTAAAGCATCAGGGTCTTGTCAAAAATCATCCTTCGCTGAACATTGTAGACGGGCGCTACTGAATAACACACAAAGGACTGTAGCAAATAACAGAAACCACATCAGTTTAGGACTTTGGAAGAGCAAAAACTGCCTTTCAAAAGCTAAGCTAAGAATTAAGTAACAGGAAAATGTCATTGGAAAAAAAAGTGTTTTTAACTGATAAAACTGCCTTTCAAAAGCTAAGCTAAGAATTAAGTAACAGGAAAACTTCATTGGAAATTTAAAAAAAAAAGGGGGTTTTAACTGATATATATAATATCAATCCTCCGAAACAGCTGTAAAAGCTGGAGGAGTTCCTCACAGATGAAGAAGCAACATCAAACAAGTGAGATGTAGTTCTACAGAAGGATGATGAGAATGTCATGGACACAGCATGTAAGCAACGAGGAAGCCTTAAGGAAAATGGAAAGAGCGTTCCAATCTACATGAAACAAAACGTTAGTAAGGAAACCGCCAAACAATACTGGAAAAAAACGATGACAGCAATAAAAATAATTTTAAGAGAAAGATTTTATACATTTCAACTGGCAGCAGCACTAGCTACTTGATCAATGAATGCTGAATATTTTTATTGTAACCTAGGGAAGGTTACTGAATAGGATAATCAAACGAAGGTTGGTAATGAATGATAATACTTAGGACAAGAACAACACATATAAGTAGTCAACTGCTAGAAGTGAGTGAAGTGAATTCCACAATGAATCTCCATCTGCAGGATATCTACCAACCGCCCCACGCGGCGAGATGTGGTACAAGGTTGAATTTAATGTGGCGTATCCGAGCCTGTAGGCTCGGTCAAAAATTCCCCGTAGACCCTGTATAAAACTGGGTTGGGTAGCTATTTCTTCGACATAGCCTCATCTGGGGATCCTCTCTGCCCAGAGGCAGAGACTTTGACCAGCACAGCTGGAGACAAATCTCCGACTTCAGACCGACATACATTATTTACTACTGTATTTATGCGAATGGGGACATACCCATTATCGTCTGTAGGCATGCTACAACAGTTTCCTTATAAGGAAACGGCTAACATTAGATTTTTAATGAACATTCTCTAATGAAGACAAGATTCAAGAGTTCTTCCAAAACCTTTTCACGCCAAACCTCTGGAATTTTACTTAAAAGGTGCTGAAGATCTGCCTAATAATTGGCAACAAGTTACTGCCAGTAATGGTGAATATATAATTGAATAAAATGTGAAGGCAATTTATATTTTGAAGAATAAAATTGATAAACAAAAACTGAAAAGATCCATGACTACACTTAATATATAATTAAGCGTGTGATTTGCATTAAAATACATATATATATATTTGTATTCGTGCACGTGTTTGTATTAGGTTGGTGCAAAAATAATGTCGTTTTTTACGTTAAAAAAAATACGTAAAACAACGACATTATTTTTGCATCAACCTAATATTTGGATATATTTTTTGTTTTTTGAGGGGGTACGGAAAAATCGTCACCCACACCTCGCGGTCATTACCACGCCAATCAGACCAAATAAAGAAATTTCAGATCTTGGTCTTATATTTATTGGATACACGTGCTTGGTTAGATATTCTTGTTATTTCTTTAAAAAAAACAATAAAACAGTGAAATCAATGTCTACTGGTCTAATGATCGAGATTCTTACTAAAGAAAATGTCCCTTGTTGATTTCAATCTCCTGAGGAATGATTACAAAATACTCGCCCCTTCCCATTTTAGAGGCAGAAGCACACAAATGCATGCTGGGATTTTTTTCCTAGGCAATAAAATAGGCCGGTTCTCGGTTTCATCTGACTCAGTACCGATCTGTCTTCAAGTCAGACCATTACGTTCGTTTGTTCGAACTTGCTTTTGGGTGTCTTAGTTTGTGAACTTTTTGCTTTATTACTGTTGCTTTGTCTTATTAATGTTAATTTGCCTTGCATATATTGTTTGCTCGTTTTATATTAATTTGTTGCCGTGTTCTTTCTTTTTCTTGTTATTGCAAATTTTGTCAATTCTGTTTGTTGGACAATTTTGTTATTTAATTTACATTTAATCATGGCTACTCACTCTACATTCCTCCAAACAGGAACGATGTGTGCCCACCCAATATAACATTGATGGCAATAAGAAATATTTTTTTCGGATTTAAAATATCAAATAATTACTTAAATATTATCGCGTGTATACATGTTAGTTTGGTTTGGTTTGGTTTGTTTTGTTCCTTGTAGCACGGTGATGGTCCAAGGTTAGAACCAATGAAAGAATAACACGAACACAGGTATGGAATACAAAGATATATTACAACAGAAATATAATACAAAGAAGTAGAAGTATTAGTAATGACTATCAGATTTGGTTAGAGTGAACTATGTTGTCTCGACAAGTATCACTATTACAATGTCCTTACAATATGCTCTCAATTATCTCTCCTCGTCTTACAATATCTTCTCATACCTCTTGAGAGGAGCAGTATTTATAATGTCAGGAATAGTCCGTTATTATGTTCCCATAACAGTTTTACGGCATATCAACCTCAACGGGTTATTTAATACCGACAAGATTTTTATTGCTGGTAATTTTTTCCTTATAAAGGTATTGCTGGTAATATTCATTCTTCCAAAATGTATTGCTGATAATTTTTTTCTTCTTCAAAAATGTATTGCTGGTAATAATTATTTACAACAATATATTACTGGTAATATTTTTTCTTTCAAAAATGTATTGTGGATTATATTTTTTCCTCATAAATATATTGCTGGTAATATTTATTTTCTTCAAAAAGGTATTGCTGGTAATAATTTTTCCTCAAAAAAATCTATTGCATGTAGTAAAACCTACTTTTACACTTTCATGGTGTTTTGACCTCAGTTTGCGGGTTAACTATTTGCCCATAGCTGGGACCCTAACCACTCCCGATCAGGGTGGACCTGGGAACACCAGCAATTAAGAGGTGGTACAACGCTCCTCAAAACCTCCTGATCAGAGCCCTTGCTGTTGGACGTAGTTTATCGTCTTACCCAGGACGCGGATGTAGTTTATCGTCATACCAAGGACGGTCTATGTTAGTGAATTTTTGTGCATGAGTCAGTGAATGTGTGTGTGTGTGTGTGTGTGTTTATTACAGTGTAAATAGCAATAGTAATATGAGTGCTTTATTGTGTGTGCATATGCCTTATTGAGAATCTATGTCTATATTAGTCTGAGTAAGTGTGTATATGAAGTCTGTTGGGAATGTATGGAACAAATTTATTTTGACAAGAAACTTAGGACAGTGGCGCCTAAATCCTCTTCAATATACTACTCTTGGGAACTCATGCCTTCATCCCAAAGTTGCTTCCACTTTTCAAAACGGTCTGAAAAGTTCTCTTTTTCGGGATCGCCATGGGATACCTTCTTACGTTCTCCTTAATCTCGTCAACAGCGTTTCAGCGGATGATTTTAGCATTTATGGAAAGGAGGTGGGCGTTGCAAAAAGTAAAGTAAATTTTACGCATGTAACTAACAGATCTCGGTAATACAATGTTTCCCCCACCCGCAAAAAGGTATGAGACCTGAAGTGTTTACTCATTCGGTCATTGAGTAAATTGCTTCTTACTGTCGACTGAGTAACCCCATAGGAGAGCGCTTTATTTGATGTCTGCCGTTTACAAACATCAAGGCCACGCAAATGGTATTCGAGATTCAAAAGTGCCGGATACCTTTCTTACAGACCGTCTACTTACGCGTGTATATTCCTACGCATGTGTGTCTGTTGATACGCGCCTGCGTGCAGACGTTCTATGCCGTTAATTAGTGCCAACATTATTGTGCATGTGTGCGTGCGTGCATGTGTGGGTGTTTGCGAGCGCATTCATCTTTTTGACACTATGATAACAAAATGTCGATGGCGAACAAAGCAACGGCTCCGAGGCAAACAAAATTTTCAATTATAAACTAGGCACCAACTTCAATGTCTTATCTTCAAAATAATAAACAACTTTTGATTATCATCAGTTTTGTCTTTCGCTAATGACTAATGAGGACTCTTGCGTACACCAATTAAGATGAATATATAAAATGATGAATATATATATATATATATATATATATATATATATATATGGAGGTAATGAGACAAAGCAGAAAAATCTTTTAGTTATGAGTTTTACCTCTTTAAAGTAGGCGTCTTCAGGCCAGAACGAAAGACAGCCTCGGATGAGGAAAGTGAGTTGAAATGAGGGAGAGGCAATAAAGATCCTTATCCGATCTTCTTCTTCTTCTTCATCTTCTTCTTCTTCTTCTTTCTTTCTTTCTTTATTTCTTTCTTTTTTGATCTTTGAAAGATGAAACAAGAACAAAGACTTTTTCTTTCTTGTTCTACTTCTTTCTTTATTCTTACACTCGTTCTTTCTTCTTCTTCTTTAATTCTTTCTTTTTTTTCTTCTTCTTTCTTTTTTTTCTTCTTCTTCTTTCTTCTTCTTCCTATCTTATTTCTGTCTCCTTCTAATTCCTTCTTTCTTCTACTTGTTCTTTCTTTCTTCTTCTTCTGCTTTCTTTCTTTTTTATCTTTGAAAGAAGAAACAAGAAGAAAGAAAGATTTTTCTTTCTTTTTCTACTTCTTTCTTTTAGTTGTTTATTTTTTTTCTTTTTCTTCTTCTTTTGTCTTCTTCCTATCTTATTTCTGTCTCCTTCTAATTCTTTCTTTTTTTTTCTACCTGTTCTTTCTTGCTTTCTTCTTCTCCTACATCTCTTTCCTCTTGCGACGTCACCCCCAGGATCTCTCCGCGCCCGTCGTTGCCGTCCTGTGACAACCAATATGACTTGGTATTGGTCGCGGCACCAAATGTAACGTGATCCTGATGTCACGGCACCTAATGTGACGTTCTAACCCTTGGCTGATTCGGATGGGAATCTGGTTAGATTCGGTATCAGCTTTGTCGTTACCAGCTCGCCTCCAACGTCTGGTTACCGAAGTAACTGCTTTGACTTCTAGTCTAACCCACCCATGTTGTGATTTGATCTTACGTAGACGAAATCAATCAGTCGCCGGGCTGTAATGCAAGCCGAATTCGAACAAAGGGGACATCGCACAAGTATATGTAAAAGAAAATAAAGTAACAACTCGAAAAGTTCAAATGTGTTAAAAAAAAGAATAACCAATATTTTTATATCTGGTTGATAAATACAGGACTGCGTCTTTCTCCCAAACCGCTTCTATGGATTCGTGACACTTTGCGTTTGTTAGGCGAGTCTTAACATCTTAAGTTGTTTTTTCGAGAAACTTTTATTTTTTTTGTATCTTCAAGTGATATTCGTAAAACTTGTTTTGGTGGTGTGAGTCTAAGTCGTTCTTCAAAAATAAATTGTTTTTGGTCAGTAGTTGAAGCCGGAATGCGTGGATCTTCAGTGAGCTTCCTGCGAGGCTGGTCTCAGAGCTCACAGCTCAACTCTGTCTGCGTCTGCCCAACTGCAACTAACTTTCTAACTGCGACTCTGCTTATATGGACGCCGACCAAAACCGGGTGTGGGAGTGTCGAGGTTTGAGTTCCTCGATAATTCTAAATCTACAATAAGGATTTTCTTTGT
Source organism: Acanthosepion lycidas (assembly GCA_963932145.1). Lineage (NCBI taxonomy): Eukaryota > Metazoa > Mollusca > Cephalopoda > Sepiida > Sepiidae > Acanthosepion > Acanthosepion lycidas. The sequence goes on along the minus strand of OZ010600.1, from coordinate 56,852,693 downwards.
TTTCGGACAGGAAAATTTATCACTTTCCATTTTTGGAAGTCCACCACTTTCTGCTTTAGAGGAGTTCTTAAGACATTCGTCCTCCCAAATTCCTCCTTTCTCATATTGGTATCTCAAACCAATCCCCTCAGAGGGCGTCAACAAGTTTCCCTTCTTTCTCATAGTGGTATCTCATACCAATCCCCTCAGAGGCGTCAACAGGCCTCCCCTTCTTTCTCATAGTTTACCTTCGCCTACCGCTCACGCCACCATTCAGCCAATGAACGCCCAGCAGCGTGGGTGTGGCTAGAGTGGCCTCAGTTTAAAAATTTCGCTCAAAGGAAAAAAAAAATTATCTTCTTTTTTTTTTCTTTTCTTCCCGACACCAGACCTCTACGACTCGTAGTGTGGTCCTTAATCTCTATCTTAACCGAATGTCACCTGGACTTTATCAATGAGATTTTCGCTAACGTCAAGTGGGTGGTTTACTGGACGTCTCGGTACTCTGTCGCTAATTATCTCTCCCGGTAATAAACTCTTATCGTGGCCAGGTCTAACATAAAACAGGTGTTTTTCCCAAAACCAAATGATATCTCCGAAGGATAGTTAATGGTTTATTCCTTCTCTTCTTTTTCCTTGAGGGTGGTCTAGCTGACCTTTTTCTCGGTCAGTACGTGACCTGATTACAATTATCTCCCTGCTTCTGTTTCGTAGGCCACTTGATCAATTTGAAAATTTAATTATTGCCATGGGCAGATGGCTATCTTTTATTCGCCGCCTCGTAGCATAAAATCTTTGTTAAAAGCAAAAAATAGCATCGCTCAGTATGTCTTTTCGTGATAACTTCTTATCGCCTAAATTATTTCAGCTTCTTCTCGCCTTAATTATTTCTCGCTATTAATTTTCACGCGGCCGCTAAATAGTGTCACACTCTTTGCCTTCTTCCTTTCTTTCTTTTTTTGGTCTTTACAAGAAGAAACAAGAAGAAAGACAGAAGATTTTTTTTTCTTTTTTCTAGTTGTCCTTTCTTTCTTACTTTCTTCAACTACTCCTTATTATTCATTCTTTATTTATTTATTTCTTTTTCTACTTCTTTTTCATCCTTTCTTAGTTTTGTCTCCTTCTAATTCTTTCGCTTTCTACTTGTTTGTTTGTTTCTTACTTTCTTCTCCTACTTCTTCTCCTTTCTTTCTTTCTTTCTTTCTTTTTGTTCTACTTTTGTCTTCTTCCTATTTTATTTCTGTCTCCATCTAATTCTCTCTCTTCCCTACTTGTTTTTTTCTTCCTTCTCCTTCTCCTTCTTCTTCTTTCTTTCTTTTTTATCTTTGAAAGAAGAAATAAGAAGAAAGAAATATTTTTCTTTCTTTTTCTACTTCTTTCTTTTAGTTCTTAATTTTTCTTTTTTCTTCTTTTGTCTTCTTCCTATCTTATTTCTGTCTCCTTCTAATGCTTTCTTTCTTCTACTTGTTCTTTATTTCTTTCTTCTTCTTTTTTTTTCTTTCTTTCTTTTTTATCTTTGAAAGAAGAAACAAGAAGAAAGAAAGAGTTTTCTTTCTTTTTCTACTTCTTTCTTTTTCTACTTTTTTCTTTTAGTTTTTCTGTCTCCTCCTCTGTTTTTCTTTCTTCTACTTGTTCTTTCTTTCTTTCTTTTTTAACTTTGAAAGAAGAAACAAGAACAAAGAAAGATTTTTCTTTCTTTTTCTACTTCTTTCTTTTAGTTTTTCTGTCGCCTTCTATGTTTTTCTTTCTTCTACTTGTTCTTTATTTCTTTCTTTCTTTTTCTTCTTCTTCTTCTTCTTCTTCTTCTTTCTTTCTTTTTATGTTTCAAAGAAGAAACAAGAAGAAAGAAAGATTTTTCTTTCTTTTTCTACTTCTTTCTTTTAGTTTTTCTGTCTCCTTCAAAGTTTTTCTTTCTTCTACTTGTTCTTTCTTTCTTTCTTCTTCTTCTTTCTTTCTTTTTTTTTCTTTTTTATCTTTGAAAGAAGAAAGACGAAGAAAGAAAGATTTTTCTTTTTTTTTTCTACTGCTTTCTTTCAGGTTTTCTGTCTCCTTCTAAGTTTTTCTTTCTTCTACTTGTTCTTTATTACTTTCTTTCTTTCTTTCTTTCTTTCTTTCTTTCTTTCTTTCTTTCTTCTTCTTCTTCTTCTTCTTCTTCTTGTATTGAAGCCGTTAAAGCCGGATGGGAAATTAGCCAATCCTGTTTAAATTTCTCTTAAATTTTTCGATTGATGATATAGCTGAAGAGTTTTTCCTCTTCGCATATTTATCTGTTTCCGTTATCATATATATATATATATATATATATATATGTGTGTGTGTGTGTGTGTGTGTGTGTGTGTGTGTGTGTGTGTGTTATAATTTCACTCCAACCAAGGCGGAAATGCTGCTAGTATGCGGTGGGGAGGTGCAGCGTGTGAAAGTGAGAGAAAAGAATGAGTATAGCGAGAAGACCAAATATCAACGAGATTCAAGAAGATAGAAGATGGCGATTTACGTTACATTGAAGATTTTAGTTACCAGAGAAGCAAAGAAACGGAAGAGAGTTCCAAAGTTCAAAAGTGTAAGAAAAGAAACTGTTGGAGTAGAAGTGGCGGTTGCATTTAGTTATTTCAACAGTAAAAGGGTGGGATCTAGATGCCAATCTAGTAGCATGCTTAAATTCATGTAGTCCGTGGAGTAATGAATAGCGGCTCCGATTGAGGAATCGGAGAGCCGAGTTCGAATTTCAGTCGAATCCATTGCATTCACTTACGTTCTAATACCCTTGGGAAAGGTATGAATCTGTAAAGAAGCGGCGGATCATCATCATGTACGTGTGCGTATGCTTATATTTTTTTATATACTAATACTCATCCAAGACGAGTCTCGTAAGCTCATCAAGGAAGTGGTGTGTGATATGAATGTAAGAGGAAGTGACAGCATGTGAATATATATATAGAGATAGACAGATAACGACTGAGCCTTGAGTTGTACAAATTAAGTTTGTAGTGTTCAAAGAATCAACCAGGCGGGAGCCAGTTCCATAAAGTAGCAGTTCTTGGGAAAATTAAATGGAACTTTCTCATTTCATTTCAGGTACGAGGTCCGACCTAAACGTTTCCATTATATATACTTATATACACAAATACATACATACATAAATATATATATATATATGTGTGTGTGTGTGTGTAATAGAAATTAGGAGGATTTGAGATAATTCATCGAGTCTAGAAAAAACCTCAACAGAATGCAGAAAGCACTGGACGGCAGATTCGTCCTATATTTAGGATTCATCAGCAGTGTGCATCCACTACCGAAAATTGAAACCCGAACAGTTACGATAGGATGCAAACGCTATAGCAACTGTACCAACGGGCCTCGGTGACGAAGAGGTAACGAATTAGACTCGATATAGCACCGCTCGATCACATATTCCGTGGTGAAAATCATCCAAGTTTTTCTTTGTCCATAGGACTGTTTCTCCACGAGCTACGACTACTCTCCCTAAGCCGTTCAGTCCAGAGCATTAGAAGCCGGTTCAAGCAAGGATATACAAGTAATAGAACTTAAGTGGATTTGAGATAATTATAATTAAGTAATTCATCGAATCTCTCTCTCTCTCTCTTTCTTTCTCTCTCTCTCTCTCTCTCTCTCTATATATATATATATATATGTACCTAGACACAAACCAGGTTTAACAACAAAATTGTTCAATTGTTGGATTAAGCTTTGAACCGTTATATCTTTAAAATGATTACTGGAATTCTCCGAGGTTTTTATGACACTATTGGGTTCTACTTTGAGAAATAAGAATGTATCTAGCTGTAATTTGAAATGATGATCCATCTTGCTGTTGTGAACTCCTGATCCAGTTTCATTCAACCAAAGAAGCTATGACTTACTAATATACTATATTGGTCTGGTGCTCCTGCTGTACATCATTATTGACAAAATGCAGGCATCACGTCTCCAGTCAATTTCATACCGACGTGACGTGGCTTCCCTCTGTCTTGACTACAAATACTTCCATGGCAACTGCTCTGACCACCTTTTTTTTTTCTCACTGTGCCCCGACAACATAAATTTTACACTTGAACTAGCTAGATGTATCAGCCACTTCTGCTTTGAATTTTTTATCGCATTTCCCACGTGTGGAATTCCATTCCGATTTCATATTTTCCTGATTACAATCTTCAAAACTTTAAAAGCAATCTTCTGCCTCCTTGAACCCTGTTCCTTGTTTTGTTCTTACCTCAATTGTCCCATTTCTCAGACATCTCGTTTTCTTTCACTTTCACTTTCACTTTCACTCCTTGTAACCCTCTGCATTCTAGTAGTATTGTTGCTTTGCTTGGTGGTGAAACAGTTTTTAAAAATCTATAGTTTAAATGGCTAGGTGCAACCGTAAGTTCTATGCTAACAGTTTCTTCTATTGCACTCCTCGCTCGTGGAAACCTCTTCCGGCTTTTTGCTTCCCAGACAACTTCGTTCTTCAAAAATTTAAATGCAATCTCAATCGTTATCTTTTGTCTCCTTAATTCCCGTTTTTTTTATTGTTCCTCCTCATTAATTGCTTCTCTCTCTCTCACACACACACACACTTTCTCCCTCTCTCTCTCTCTATCTCTCTCTCTCTCTCTTTCACTCAGTAACGCCTTGCGTCTTATTGGTTTTATTGCCTTGTTTGAGGTGAAATGTTTTCCAAAATAACATTAAATCCAGAGGTTGTCCCCAAAATTTTGACCTATTTTGACATCTGTTAAAAACCACTCACGCTAGCCTGTCTTTGCAACACTGAATATTTCATTAATGAAGTCTGTCCAGAAAGTATCAAGCTGTTTTGAATATTTCAAGAACCTGTCACTCGGTTTTTTTTTGTTTTTTTTTGTAGCTTGACAAATTTACGGCACATGTGAAAGCGCTCGCCCGTCTGGTCACTCAGTCGGAATAATAGATTCATCGGATATGCATCAAGTTCGTTCGCGGGAGGATCTAATTTGAGGATGATTCAATACGGGAAATCCGGAGGGAATTTTAGTCCACCTTCTGGAAAGTCTTCACCCGAAAATTTTGAACATGTGCAGGTTGCAATCAAAAGAATTCGGTGATTGACAGTAACTGAATTAGAAGAAGCACGGAGTCGACGTCTGGAAAGTATCCCACTATTTCTACTTATCTCTCACTGTCTACTAAGTAGAACACCCGACAACGTTACAATCAATGTAATTTGCCGATTGACAGTGCCTGAATCAGACCATCCGGGGATTCAACGGAATGTCCGGAAAGTGCCCAGCCATATTTAATTTCTCAAACTTCCGATATTTTTTACGTCTCTTATTGCTAACCACCACGCCCACCACACGCAAAATTCTGTCATTTCGCTCTACAATTTAGATTTGGCGACTTCCGTTTCCTTTCCCAGAGCTAAAGGCGGATCTCGGACAGTGGACGAGATTAAGGAGAACGTAACGGAGCGTATAAATGCCACTACTAGACATGATTTTTGAAGACCATTTTGAAAACTTTCGAAGGGCCGCTGAGATTACAGCGTAAGGTCACAGCTATTTAGAGCCTGTGGTGACCCACTACGTTGTCTATTCATTTGGTAAACCGACAATGCTTATCAAGCTGAACTCACTATGGTACAAGGACAACTGGGAGACAAAAAAAAGAAGGGTTTCATTTCTTTGAATCTTTATCAACAAATTCCATTTTTGTTAAAACAAATTCTGTTAATTCGGTGACAAGATGTCTTACAATTTTTTCTTCAAATGTGAACAAATGCACACGCCCTCTCAATATCCAATTACTTTTCGTGAAAATTCTTCTTAATGAAACATTCATCTCTTCATCGACAATGTGTCACGAACTGCTAAGAGCAATTAAATGCTAATTTCACGACGATTAATCCGAGAAGACATTTATATTTTACTCGATATATTAGGTTGGTGCAAAAATAATTTCGTTTTCTCACATAGTAACATATGTTAGAAAACGAAATTATTTTTGCACCAACCTAATAGCTTTCAATCGGAAAAAACGATTATGAGGGTCGTTCAAAAAGTTCTAACCCACACCAAGAAAAACGATCCAGATCTCACACTAAAACTTCTTATAAAACTAGAAAAATTAATTCATATTCCGGTCTTCATTTCTGTGCAGGCGAGGCCCATAGAAAGATTAGAGGTTTTGTGAAAAATCTAAAAATGGACAAAACAGAGGCCCGATCAGTCAGAAAATATCTGGAAAAAAAGATATGACATCCAAAGAAATCTATGAAGAGATGATACAGGATCTTGCTGAGGATTCCCCTTCCTATGCAACTGTTGTCAGCTGAATTCAAAGGGAGCATGGACAGGACAGAAGCCTCGGTCAGGTCGTTTCAAAAACCTCAACCATTGATGAACAAGTCGATGCCGTTCACAGTATGATTTTGGATGACAGACGTCTTACTATCCTACAGGTAGCTACGTCCATAGACATTAGTTATGGTTGAGTTCATACTGTTTTAACAGAGATCTTGGGAATGAGAAAACTGTCTACAGGATGTGTAAAAAAAAAAATTGAGACTAGAAAAGAAAATCAAAAGGGTTGACATTTCCAGAACACTTTTGACTCGCTTCCAGGCTGACCCCTGAGAATTTCCACGGTAGATTATTAACTCAAGATTAAACTTGGGTTCACCATTTCGAATCCGAATCAAAGATTCTGAGCAAACAATGGAAACACTCAAGTTCAAGCAGGCAGCGACTGTTGTCAAGGTGATGGTTTCTTTTATTATTATTATTATTATTATTATTATTATTATTATTCTGAAGACGTAATCATGATAGACTCCCTGTAAATGGGGAAATCCATTAATGATCAGTACTATGTATCAAAATTAAGACAACTGGAGTAATCAAGTCGAAACAACAGCAATTAAATGTACTTCCACGTTACTCGAAACATCCAATCTCTTGATCAGAGACCTTGCTGCCGGATGAAGTTTATCGTCATACCCAGGACTAAATCTCGCGGTGTTTGTTGATACATTGTCTAATATTATTCTGACCAGATAAATACTAGAAAATGGTAGAAATACAACCATTATAGTCATTATGTACGTCTAGAAAAGAAATCTTTTATCAATCTCCAGATTATAGTTAAACTCTAAAATAGAATTTTTCTCGAAAATTCCTTTAAGTTCTTTAATATCTTAAAAACAGTTCTAAATATTTGTATAGTATTATTCATCCAATATACAACCCAAGAGCCACTCAAGTTAGAGTATTACTAAATTAGATTGCTATAAAGGCGTACAAGGTGCATATCTGTAGGGTAGTAGATAACGGTTGACCCTAGATTTAAAGAGATTAAATTCATAGTAATCCTGGAAGCATACTGTCAGGAAACTGTGCCATAACGTAACGGCCCATGGAAGGAGCCGAACATTTCACCAGCATCTTCAACGATGGATCGCCTATACAAGTTCCGCTTGAGGTCTGGAGTGAGCATGGGTCCCAATAGATGTTCCAGACAATTATCTTCATTGAGAGTACATTTATTCATCATGACTGAAGAAAATTCATGGTCGGCTGAGATATTGAAACGTTACTAGCTTCGTTTTCGGTAGTATAGAATGTTACAAGCTTTCTTTTTCCTTTCTTTAGTTTCATATTATGAGGATATGTAGGATAGATAACACTTGGCTCTTTAAACTGGAAGAGGTTAAGATTTTAATGACCGTGGAAGAATGGTCACGGGAGTTTCTTCTCCAATTCAACAGTTTGAACTTCCTCCTCACCAATGTCATTTGTAGGGAATGAAAATTAGTCGACTCAAGGTATGTTGACTGGCGGGCTTTAGCTGCAAATGTTCAAACTGGTGGAACCAAGGATTGTACTTCGACCGAATATCTTCCAGAGAAAAATAGCGATGAAGTGGCGATGTTTCGTCTGTGGGAAAGGGGCCGTAGTGTCGAAAACAGTTCATTACCCACAAGACAACGTAAGCGCTTTTGAATTCTGTCGATGCTAGAAAGTAATGATTGAGCAGCTCCTGTCCAGATCAGGCAGAAATATTATAATTTTCGTCTGACCTGACTCTTGTAAAGGTAGAATATGGGAGGTGAATTTAGTTACTTTCTGGAGCTGGACAAGGAGCCGGCGATCTTTCCACCATCTTCAGCGGTCCAGCGTGTGTACGCGTTCCACTCAATGCCAGGTTTAGTTTGATTTGTTTTACGTCATATAAACTTCAATGGCTTATTTAATGCCGACATGATTTTTAGGATAGGTTCGTATGAATAGAATATGTACTCTTTTTAAGAAATCAGTTTTTAGATCATGTTTTATTGACTTATTTTTGTATATAGTGTATATGTCGAGAGTCAAACGTATTACTGGTATTGTTTTTCAAAAATGTAGTGCTGGTAATATGTTTTTTTTATCAAAAATTATATTGCTGGTAATATTTTTTTTTCAAAAATGTATTGCTGGTAATATTTTTTATCAAAAAATGTATTGCTGGTAATATTTTTTATTTGCCCATAGCTAGAACATTAACAGGTGCTACCTCCCCAGTTTAAAGTGGACATATGAACAAGAGTGTCAAATTCTCCAAGATTTCTTTCCTCATTATATGCCCTAGAAATTGCAAACAGTCTTTCCGATGCTAAAGCATCTTTTTTGTTTCCATTTTCTCTAAAGCTTCGTCGTTGCACACGTGTTCACTCCATGTATTCTCAGCATCTTTCTGTGGAGCCACATTTCTCTTTCCTCAAGTCTCTTCTCCAATATCCACTACCGAATAAGAGTACTGATGATCATCCACGTCCCGAAGAGACACGGCGCATAAAAAGAAGAATGTATGGGCGAATAGCTTTCATAGAAAATATTTTTTTTTTAATTAAGTAAAAACGTAGTTTGTACGAAAATACTATGTATGTATCTTACATAAATAGTGGGTTTATTTAATTCCTTGTCTTGTTTTCGAAATGAGCCATGTAAACATTAGTGAATAAAGGTACGAAAGGGGTTCTCATAGCAACACCATCACTCCATATGTAGATATTACCTACATGATCATTAAGAGGAGCGTGTGTTTCGCATGTAAGTAAAATGTATTTTTCATGATTTTTTTAAAGTGAAAAGTATGTATTTATTTTTTTGGACAGAATTCATGAGATTAACTAATGTTCGTCGAATCCTATATTTCTTTAGCGGTTAATTTATTTTTAGAAGATTTTTCATTACAGAGTTTAATTTTTCCTGTCGGCTAACATCAATCATAGTGTAATCAAAGATAATTAAGAATGACAAAAAAATTCACATTAAAAACAGTCTAAAACATGCTTAAACTACGCAAAAGTGTTTTTATGGAAGGGTTTTTTTTTTTTTTTTTGCAATTAGAAACAAAATTAACACTTCAAAGAAGACATTAAATTGCTGCATTATTTCTTAAGACTTTTTTTTAAAGTGTCTGCGATCATTGTCGCAGGGGGAAAAGATTTGCAAAAGATTCCGGCGCCTACTGACGTATAAAACTCAGAAAGGACATTGATTATAACGTAACGGTTAACTGATCTTTTCTGAGAACACCTGCCTAGCTAATCATTCGCTTAACCGAGAAGATTATTAAAAAAAAAAAAATTAAGCATGCATTATTTACATTATTCAAACTGTTATCTTCATCTTCATCACCGTATTCACAGCGTTTCGGTCGTTGTACGCTCCTGTCTTCTTCAAGTGATTGGAATTTCGAATCAAACCCTTTATTTCCTCCACCGAGGTAGATTGTTCTAGTTCCACGTGCCATGCGACTTCCGGATGTCTTACTTCCCACCAATCGATGTCCATGTCAATCGCTCTCGTGTCCCTTTTTGTTATGGGACCTTACCCATGATAACATGATGGACTATTCCATACGTAATAAATACTGCGCCTCAAGAGGAAGCAGGAATTCAGTCCGAAGTCGGGCGACCGGCTCATCGGCTGATCGGTTGAACTCTCTGCCTACGGGCAGGGAGGAACCCGAAGGAGGCAACGCCGAAGGGCGGAGTCTCTTTCGGGGAGATAACCCGACCCTGAACCCGTTTATACGGTTTCAAAGGGCACAGTTTTGGCCGAGCCCACGGTCTCGGAGATCCCACGTTAAACCGGTCTTGTGCCACATGATGCCCTCGTGGGGGGGGGACTAAATACCGTTCAGTCCGAAGTCGGGCGACCGGCTGACCGGCTGATCGGTTGAACTCTCCGCCTAGGGGGGGGGGTAGGAACCCGAACGAGGCTACGCCGAAGGGCGGAGTCTTTTCGGGGGGGTAAACCCACCCTGAACCTGTTTATACGGGTTCAAAGGGCACATTTTTGGCCGAGCCCACGGGCTCGGAGATCCCACGTTAAACCGGCCTTGTGCCATATGATGCCCTCGTGGCGGGGGGTGACTAAATACTGTTCAGTCTGAAGTCTGGAGTGAGGTCCGTCAGAAGTCCGTCAGGAGTCTGTCAGTCAATCAGAGCGAGCGAGTCAGTCGAGTCAAGAGTCGAGTCAGAGGCAGTCCGAAACAGAGTCGCGTTCAGACAGTTACTACAAGACATTGGAATAATGATGCTGGTCGAGACTACATTGTTCTCTCTACTAAACCTGATTGTTCATACTAACACTTCTACTTCTCTGTATATATTCCTGTTTGTAATATAGCTGCGTTATTCCATATCCATATTCGAGTTCTTCTTTATTGGTTCTACCTTAGACTATCACCGTAGTACAAGGAACCGGGTCATAACACTTTTGCAGACGTCCATGAAGCGAAGATGAGGTCGGCCTCTCGCCGGTGTCCAATTCATCATACAGAAGGACGTTCGGAATCCTTTCATCAATAGACTGTTGCTTCCCGTGTTTTGCCATCACGACAGGCATTGGTAGAGTTTTATGAGAGATTAGTGGTTGCCCATGCACGACACCTCACTCCACGCCACAGATGTGGTCAAAGGGAAAAGTTGTCCAATACAGCTTGGCACAGGCGTCGTCGCAGGAGTTGCCAGAATGAAGTGGAACATAACATCGGACTGTCGGACTCCGGCTCCGAATTTGTCCTCAGGGTTAACTCCCAAAGTATTTCAGAAAACAAGATCAAGGAGCCCAATATGCCCTAATATTAACCCCTAGGAGGAAGAAGAGATAGGTTCATACCTTTCTCAGCGTATTTGCGCAAAAACGAATGCAACATCGTTGTGCGGAATTTGAAATCGACACGCAAATCGCACTTTCAATAACCGCAATATATATATTGTCAGCAGTCAATATACCACATAACACCATTGAGAGCTTAGCCTTGGAGCGGGTAGAATGGAGATCAACGTATTTTAGTGGACTCAGAAATTTCAATCTCCTTGCCTGAATCATCTTCAAGAAGCGAGAGCAAGATCTAAAAGGTCAGCCAATCTAACAGTGATCTCATCTCACAATCCCCACACTTGCTCCATATGTGGCCTCCTTTGTAAATCACTAGCGGGTCTTAAATGCCACTTAAGATTATCGCACAAACTTTCATAACTGAATCAATAAGCTGTCAGATCGTCATACGTCGAAACCGACGAGAGAGTCCATTATATATATATATATATATATATATATATATATATATATATATATATATATATATGTGTGTATTAAATATTAAGTAGAGTCTCATTATTAATGACTTCCCAAACCACATTGGAGACAAACAAATAAGACGATTTAAAAGCCTCACCACACGTTAAATGGAACATTGGTACTTCCTAAAAGGGTCCTAAATATATTAAACTCTTATATTGTAACTAGTTTCATGCTAACTACAAACAGGATGCGAAATTCACAAATCTCTCCCATTGATCCCAATAAAAAATAAAATTAATCATATACAAAATACAATACAACCAATTTAATTATTCGCAAGAATTCCTCCTCACCAACTGATATATTACGTAAAACCAACATTATATATCAATTCAAATGTCTCTTAGCATAATATATGTCCGACAGAAAAACAAATATATTTGCTGGATATACGGCAGCTACATTATCAAGATGTCTTACTCTACACATGTCTGACCATTCGTCCATTGCGAGAAATTTACACCAATATTCCTGCCCATAGTCACAGTATAGAAAAATACTGACTGATAACACAACTATCCTACAGCAAGAAGATAACAAATTAAAACTACAGATCCTCGAAGTAATTTTCATTAAAACATTAAAGCAAACTTCAAATAGAATCAGCTATGAATACTACATAATGTTCTAAAATGTTTATAAAAAGAACAGTTTTCACGCCTTAATCCGTGCTCGACCATGACATTTCGTCATAACAGAAAAAAATCTATAATGGATAACTTTTCACGTTCTAACGAATGCTAAAGCATAACTGTCAACCATAGCATTTAAAAACAAAAGAAATATTCAGTAATGCATAGCTACACATAGTTTTTGCCTTACCAGTTGCACACCTGATGAAGATCTCAGAGAGAGATGTAAAGTACTTTGAAAATAAAAGTGATTCTCACTGTTACATTGAATCTCCTGCCTTATTTAATCGTAATGTACGCAAAAATATTCATGAACATGAAAGGATTATGATAAAAATAAGCAGACGTAATGTTTGTAATTTATTCAATCAGACATGTCTAAAAGAGAATTTGCTGTCTAAATACGCACACACACATTTATCAATCGCTCTATCACAGCTCCTCAGTGCCACTAGACATCCGAATGCCTCAAGCCAGGATTGAAACCCAACTGATTTGGTGTCAGTCAGAACATCGATCTAAGCTTTCAGCTCATATGAGCCATCTTCAGGGTCGTTATATGGACATTTAAACAATTATTCAGGTTTAAACAAATATTCAGATTTTAGATATTGGAGGCCATCTAAATTAAAACAAAGCAACCCACACTCAACAATCCACAAGAATTATATTGTATCTAAACATATGGTTCAGTTCTTAATATTTCGTTCTGTCACGTGGTACGAGGTCATAGAACAGCATCACGAACTTACGACCTGCGTCTGTTATTCTGCGACCATTGTCGCCGCACAGCAATCTTCTATGTCAACATAACAGAATATCATATTTGATGGTGAATATATTTGTTTAAATGTCCATATAACCACTCTGAAAATGGCTTATGGGAGCAGAATGCTTAGATCAAGGAACAGCATAATTAAAAAATATCCAAATTATTCGTACACCTATCAATTTTGAATATTTCTACCCATTTCTCAGAATCCAATGCCCATATGATGCCAGGTTTTATATGTTAATAATCACCAAAAAAATATAAAACTCAATTTTCAGAACAACAGATTAAATAGAACAAATTTGACAAGCAATTTAGGCAAAATAGGAAAAGACAAAATTATTCGTACAGTATGAAAATAGAAAAGATTGAACAATCTTCACAATATTAATAGTCAATAGCATGGCCTCTCATCCTTATAACTTGCTGCAATCATTTTCTATAGTCTTGGATGAGATTTGAACAAATCTTGTCTGGGATTTTCTTCCGTTCTTCAATGGTTACACGTTCTAATTCCTGAAGGTTTTTTGGTGACCGACGATTTATTCGAACTTTCAATTCTTGCCATAGATTTTCAATAGGATTCATATCAGGACTCACTGAAAGCTATGACAGAACTGTAATCTTCTTTTTCAGAAGCTACGCAGTCATTGATTTAGATGTATTTTGGGGATCATTATCTTCCTGGAAAGTAAATCGGCGATCTAGATGAAGATTTTGCGCTGATAGTTTTCATTCAGAATTTCCTTATTCTTCTTATTACAATTAATTGTCCAGCCCTTCTTGAGCTAAAACAATCCCAAAACATCATCGAGCTGCTTTCATGTTTTAATGTTGCTATTATGTTCTTTGGAAGGAAAACCTCATGTTTCTTGTGGCAAATCTTCAGTACACCCAACAAAGCTCAGTTTGTTTCATCACTCCATAGTACTTGTTCCAAAAAGCAATTTTCTTCGTCCAAGAACGTTTTGGCTAAATTAAACAGAGCAACAATTTGACATGGTTTGTGAAGACATGGTTCATCGTAGTCGGTTTCCATACAACCCATTTCTATTTAAACAATGTTGTATTGTTGTTATAGGACCTTACCCATAATAACATAATCGACTATTCCATACGTAATAAATACTGTGCCTCAAGAGGAAGCAGGGAGTTCAATCTGAAGTCTCAGTTCCGTCTGAAGTCTAGAGTTCCGTCTGAAGTCTGGAGTGAAGTCTGAAATCTGGAGTGAAGTCCGTCAGGAGTCAGTCAGTCGAGTCAGAGCGAGTCAGTCAGTCAGTCGAGTCAGAGGCAGTCCGAAACAGAGTCGCGGTCAGACAATTACTACTAAACCTGATTGTTCGTACTAACACTTTCTACCTCTCTGTATATATTCCTGTTTGTAATATATCTGTGTTATTCCATATCCGCCTTCGAGTTCTTCTTTATTGGTCCTACCTTGGACTATCACCGTCGTACAAGGAACCGGGCCATAACAATTGTACGAGTACTTACGCTGATATCCATCGTATCCAAACTTTTGGCGATGTCTTTTAAAACAACTCTTGGGTTCATATTAACCTCGCGACACAGTGTTCGAGCCCTTCTCGGTGACGATTTGGGTTTTCTTCCACACCCAGTCAAATTCTCTGTCGTGCCAAAGTGTTTGAAACTTCTCTATAACGGACCGTACATCTAGATCTAGGGATAACTAACCGGTTTGAAATAGGGCTGTAAATATTTCCCGACTTGTGGAAGTTAATTGCTCTCTCTCTCTCCCTCTGTCTCCCTCTCTCTCTCTCTTTCTCTCTCTCTCTCTCTCTCAAGTCAACGCTAAGCTCCTTTGTCTTCCCCATCGTAATGTTAACGTAAGAATAACAATGGTGACACTCTATGCATCACGTGATATTCTTTGCTGGAATTAGCACAAATGTTTTACTGAATGGATAGTCGAGAAGATTTCATCGATAAAATAATTATGTAAATTACTTATAATTACACGAATCGAATAATTTAAAACTATATTTTCTACTGTACGAATAATTTGGTCTTTTCCTATTTTGAATTACTCGCCTGTCAAATTTGTTGTATTTAAACTAGTGCTCTGAAAACTTGGATTTATATTTCTTTTTTGAGCTTATTATCATATTTATAAAATACTTGGCATCATACGGGCAAAAGATAAAGGATAAAAACATTCCAAATTGATGAGTGTACGAATAAGTTCGTCGTTGACTATATATATATATATATATATATATATATATATATATATATATATATATATATATATATCATTATTATTATTATTATTACTATTATTATTATTATTGACAACTGGAAAAACGTTCATGAAATTATAATGTTTCGAAAAAACATCCAAGGAATTTAGATGTTAGGCTTCATCAGTCGAAGGCGAAAAAATCTGTTACATGTGTATGGATTTGTGTGTTTATTCAAAATATTTAAATCTTATATTTTTCTCAAGTTGGTGTTTCTCGTGACTAAAAAAAAAGAAAGAAAATGAGTGACTTTTTAAAAGTCGTCAAACATTTTATGTATGTGTGTGTGTGTGTGTGTGTGTGTGCGTGTGTATGTGTG
>OZ010600.1:56829609-56832109 GCA_963932145.1 Acanthosepion lycidas | reverse complement strand
TTTCTTATAGAAAACTTTACAATGTCCCTTTCTCTCGTGACTGATGCCAGATCGATTGGGTTTCGAGCCCGACTTGAAGCAATCGGGCGCCTAGACACACTGAAGAGCTGTGATAGAACGAAACAGTCTGTCTGTGGATGACAATATATATGCATCCGGTTGAGCTCTCTTGAGAAAAGGGTAATTTTAAAGACAGTGGTACTTAATGCTATTAACGCATTACCTCTTCAGCTGAATTTAGCTCTCCCGGCCACTGGCGTATTTCGTATATATATATATATATATATATATATATTAATTTCAATAAAGGTGCAATTAATTTACAAATTCATGAATTATTCATACATAAAACAAATACAAAGGTTAATGATTTAAATGGCGAGAAATCCATCTTCGCGAACAATTCAATAATATACAAAAACCCCGAATCTGTTTAGGAACGAAAAGATTCTGTTTTATAAATTTCAGTTGCATTAGGTCTTTTTATTTTACAAGCTTTCGTCTGATCCTACAGACATCCTCAGGTATGAAATAGATTGCGTTCTTGTTTTTACTCCCACGTTCCAAAACAATAACACATTTCTCATAGCATTTTTCGGATTACAACCTTGTTTTCGTTGTCCACTTATTACTGAGAGTAATACGTCTTTAACTGTCTAGAGAATTTTATTGAGGTTGTTGGCTCTTGTTTTCGAAACATGAGAACTCTTATGTAGCGAAGGAATTATATTTCTTTTAAAAATAATTATAATTTAAGCTTTACTTCTGTATGAAGCACTGATTTTTTTTTTTAAATAAAAACAAAAATACTAAGGAACCCCGGATTTTTTTACCTAACGTGTTCTTTCCTACATATTTGCACACGCACACACACACACACACACACACGTATATATATATATATATATATATATATATATATATATATATATATATATATATATATATATATATTTACACCGGCGTGTGACAGCAAAATAGTCTAGATTGTGTAACGCTATAATTATCTATCCCACAAAATGTTTAATATATAAAAATCGTTCCGTTTGTCGTAAGAATCACTGAAAAGAACATTCCAGTTATTCAGCTAAAAAGAGAATAGGTTAAAATCGTTTTGTTTTAGACCTACTGTCTTCCAAACTGAGCAATAGTGAGGGGAAAAAGATCATTCATATCTTCAGTAAAGGTACTAACATTCATACACTGGCTTCCATCTTCAAAGTCTATTCAATAACCATGAACAGAACGGTGAACAATTATTAAAAAATAGAGAACGATATAGAATAAAACTGGATCAGTTGGTTACAACAGGAAGAGGTATTTTCATTTCAACTTAGAGCTAAAGTGATCAATTAGAAAATATCCAACTCAATTCATGAGACGTGAAAGAGGAGTTTCAGCTATGACAGTCCAAAGAGCGGTGAAAAAAAGACTGGAAAATGAAATCATACGTGAAACTTGGGAGGCATCTTGCTACTCAAGGACAGAAATTTAGAAGATTAGAGAGGGCGAAGATCATCTTGAATAAGTTGTAAAATGATCCTGTAATAATACATATATATATATATATATATATATATATATATATATATATATATATATATATATATATATGAACTTTATTTCAATACTTCATGAGCTTCATATCCTTAGCTGTAATTTATTAACGATGAACATGTCAATTTCGTTTACGGTCAATTCTCATCATGATTCTTCTGTTTAGATTGGAAAACAATTATACAAAATAGAGTCCAATAGTGTTATGAAAACCTCGGAGAATTCCAGTAAGATATCTTTAATCATTTCTAAGATACATCGATTCAAAGCTTAATCTAACTATTGGACAATTTCATTTTGCTCTCACACAATTTGAAAAATGTTGCTGTTACATCAAGCATATATATGTGCGTGCGTGTTTGTGTATGTGTGTGTGTAAATATTTTCCGATAGAGTGTAGCTGTAGACGAGATAAAATGAATAAAAACAGACAAGAGGAAAAACTATTCATTGTATTCGTAAAGTCCCTCAGAGGACGAAACGCATCGGCTAAGTATAGCTTTTCTCTTGTCTCTTTTTATTCATATATATATATATATATATATATATATATATATATATATATATATATATATATATATACGGAATCGTATTATTTGATTTTCTGAATTATTATTTTATGGTAATTTCTTCCATCTCAGTCGGCTGCATTTAATGGAATCTGCTATTTTAATCTGGTTTATGCTTTTTGGCGTTGACGTATTTTTAAAGTAAGATATCTACTTGGAGTTGTATATCTTATTAGGTTGGTGCAAAAATAATGACGTAATAATGTCGTTTTTGACGTTAAAAAATACTTCAAAAAACGACATTATTACGTCATTATTTTTGCACCAACCTAATAAAGGAATCTGTCTATATTTCTGAGATGAGGTATTATGTACAACATTTACATTATGCGGACTATTGTCCTCATCTTTGTCGCCATATTCATCACAACGTT
>OZ010600.1:56822109-56824609 GCA_963932145.1 Acanthosepion lycidas | reverse complement strand
ATTATTGTTTTGTCCGTGTATTGTTTGATATATTGAAATGTAATTGTCATCTTTGATAATGGCTTTTCCAAGCCGAAAGCTTAGATAGGATTAAAAAAACGTGTATCAATATGGTGTTTTTCTTTCATCTTTCAATGATAATGTTATTAAGCTTATCAGGAATTTACTTAAAAGAAATAGACAAAACTTGTCTATATTATTTAATGAAATATGCATCAATATATATATATATATATATATATATATATGTATATTGTATATGTAAGTACACTGTTTACATTATTCGGACTATTGTTCTCATCTTTGTTGGAATGTCGAGTTGAACCCTTTATTTCAGTTCGACATTCGAAACGTGATAAATATGGCAACAGAGATGAGGACAATAGGCCAAATAATGTAAATAATGTACATAATATCTCATCTCAGAAATATAGACATATATATATATATATATATATATATATATTGTGAAAGGTGACATGTGTGTGTGTCTGTGTGTATTTAGGCAGCAATCCTTTCATTGA
This sequence comes from Acanthosepion lycidas, assembly GCA_963932145.1. Taxonomy (NCBI): domain Eukaryota; kingdom Metazoa; phylum Mollusca; class Cephalopoda; order Sepiida; family Sepiidae; genus Acanthosepion; species Acanthosepion lycidas. Next base: position 56,824,085 of record OZ010600.1, on the reverse strand, counting down.
ATACGGCTGACAAAGTGTTTTTATTTAGTTTTTTATACAATTTCTCATGCGATCTAATAATTTTTTTCTTTTCAAATGATACATTATATAAATTTTTTTTTTTTTGTTGCATGTATATTTTTTATAAAACATACAGGCAACAAACTATTTCAGCTAAAATATTTAATCCTTCAAAATGGCTAGATGTGTAGCCGAAAGCGCTCGGATAAAAAGAACATTCGAACAGTTTTTATATTATGTATCATCTGAAAAGGAAAAATTATTAGATCGCATGAGAAATTGTATAAAAAACTAAATAAAAACACTTTGTCAGCCGTATTCAATGAAATATGCATATATATATATATATATATATATATATATATATATATAGATAGATAGATAGATAGATAGAGAGAGAGAGAGAGAATAGACAGAGAGAGAGAGAGACAGAGAGAGACAGAGAGAGAAATTATAGGTTTTTTTTAATTTATTTTAATCCAGTATATTTATATTGCTTTAAACGTTATTTTTTGTGGATTCCCGTTTTTTTTTTTTTTTTGTTGTTGTTATTTTGTTTTGTTTTGTTTTTATTAAACAGAGTCTATCGGAAAAAAAATATATTAACAAAAATGTGCTCACCCGGCAGGATTCAAAACCGCGTTCCCCCTCGTAGGTGGGAGTGGGGAGTACCGTTTTGATTCGGCGTGCTTCAAAGCAAATATAACCTTCCTTGACTGTAAGGCTTTGGAGTAGTCGAAAACACGCCGGATCAGACGGTGGTACTGTCTACAAAGCTGGACGCAGGTTCGAAATCTGCTGTCGCCTAATTTTCTTTATTAGGCTTTGCTCGAATATATATATATATATATATATATATATATATATATATATATATATATATATATATATATATATATATATATATATATATATATATATATATATATATACAAAGAAATAATCACACATAGAATCAATCAGAAACATTAATGCGATTAATGGTGACATCCGTCACTAGAGACATAATATATGCATTAAAATACTGTTAATCCATAGAGTGAAGTGATCCTCGTCGAAACCATAGATGTCGGTAGTTTTCAGTTTATTTGATGTTAAAATGCTAGTACTTACGAATAGTCCTCTATTCATCATCAGGCATCTATGGTTTCGATGAGGATCACTTCACTCTATGGATTAACAGTATTTTAATGCATATATTATGTCTCTAGTGACGGATGTCACCATTAATGTCATTAATATTTCTGATTGATTCTATGTGTGATTATTTCTTTGTATGTAAATTATATGCTGCCTAATGTTTTATGTTTATATATATATATATATATATATATATATATATATATATATATATATATATATAAAGCTTCAAACATTAGTGGATACTCGTATTTGAAATGGACGCCTTTTTTTTTCTTTTTTTTTTAAGCAGTATCTATCTCTTGCATATTCGAGAAATATTAATAAAGATGAAATGCGCTCCCTGTCAGAGGTCGAACCTGCGTCACCCTTTTTAGAATAAATCACCGTTTGATTCGGTGTGTTTTATTGCTCGACTACAAAAAAGCGTTACATTTCAGAAAATCTCAATTTCCTTAAAGCGCACCGGTGTCTTCTCAGTATTGGAAACTTTAAATGCATATAAACAGTGCGGACATTGCAGTCAACACGGCATACTGATTGAGGTCCTCGCGCCTCATGTTATAATGTGGCCATACAGTATTGATTCTTATGTCCACACTGTATCTATCTATCTATCTATCTATCTATCTATATATATATATATATATATATATATATATATATATATATATATATGTGTGTGTGTGTGTGTGTGTGTGTATGTGTGTGTGTTTATATGTGTTTGTGTTGAAGACAAGGGAGAAGCTGCAAACTTTTTATTTTCCATATTTTTTGCTGCACGTTTTATATATATATATATTTATATATATCTATTTTATTACGGAACTATAAAA
>OZ010600.1:56794609-56817109 GCA_963932145.1 Acanthosepion lycidas | reverse complement strand
TAGATAGATAGATATGAACAGACTGGGATAGATAGATAGATAGATAGATAGATAGATAGATAGATATGAACAGACTGGGATAGATAGATAGATAGATAGATAGATAGATAGATAGATAGATAGATAGATAGATAGATAGATATGAACAGACTGGGATAGATAGATAGATAGATAGATAGATAGATAGATAGATAGATAGATAGATAGATAGATAGATATGAACAGACTTAGATATGAACAGACTCAGATATGAAAAGACCGAGATAGATAGATAGATAGATAGATAGATAGATATGAACAGACTTATATATGAACAGACTGAGATAGATAGATAGATAGATAGATAGATAGATAGATAGATAGATAGATAGATATGAACAGACTTAGATATGGACAGACTGAGATAGATAGATAGATAGATAGATAGATAGATAGATAGATAGATAGATAGATATGGACAGACTGAGATAGATAGATAGATAGATAGATAGATAGATAGATAGATAGATAGATAGATAATGAACAGACTTAGATATGAACAGACTCAGATATGAAAAGACCGAGATAGATAGATAGATAGATAGATATGAACAGACTTAGATATGAAAAGACCGAGGTAGATAGATAGATAGATAGATAGATAGATAGATAGATAGATATGAACAGACTTATATATGAACAGACTGAGATAGATAGATAGATAGATAGATAGATATGAACAGACTTAGATATGAACAGACTGAGATAGATAGATAGATAGATAGATAGATAGATAGATAGATAGATAGATAGATAGATAGATATGAACAGACTGGGATAGATAGATAGATAGATAGATAGATAGATAGATAGATAGATGTGAACAGACTGAGATAGATAGATAGATAGATAGATAGATAGATAGATAGATAGATAGATAGATAGATAGATGTGAACAGACTAAGGAATTAAGCAAAAATAACTAAACATACACAAAATACAAGCCTTTCAATGGAGGTAGCATTATTCAAAATTGCTCGGAGAAAGATAAAATAATATAAATTGAATATGAACTCTGGTAAATTTACCGATTGCTTAAAACATGTTATTCTGAAATTGCCAAAGATAATAAAATAAACTGAAGAGACAGAACTTGTCAATATTTTTCAACCAAACATTTTTGAACAAATTCTTACTGCTGAAATACACCCTATATATATATATATATATATATATATATATATATATATATATATATATATATATATATATGGGGGGGATAAAGTGGACACAAACATCAATAACGATAGTTGACAGTCTGCTTCATGCTTGAATGCAATCTTCAGTCAATGATATCTTAGATATTTTGAATTTATATATGCCCTATCGCTGTTATTGGGCCATTTTACCCGTCAATATATGGTTATCACACACACACACACACTTACACACAAACACACACACACATACATATACACACACACACTTACACACACACATACACACACATATATATATATATATATATATATAGAGAGAGAGAGAGAGAGAGAGAGTGAGATGACAAAATATAGTTTTAAGATATGCGATTATTAAAGTGCTCAGTATCTGGGATAAAGCGTAAATATAAAAGTAGACATTGAAGTCAACACCTAGCGACGACAACAGTCTGTTTCACGCTCATACGTAAACGTCAGGCCATATGCGTTGTGTTTTTGCCCACCTATAAATTCATATGTTTTTGGGAGATTGTATCTCTGAAAAAATGTAAATATATATATTGGTTTTAGGACTACGATTACATTACATTTCATATGATTGATTATAGTTCAAACTCACAACATTTAAAGGAACATTCTTATGCACATTCACAATTTAGAGAAATATTAATCTACAATACAAGTATACTCCACCATGAAAATAAAAAGCAAAAACTTAAAATTCTGGAAGCCCTTCATATAAAAAAATGAATGACCAAAATAAATAAAATCAGTTATGAGTATAGCAATAGAGCTCTAAAATGTTTATAACAGCAAGGTTTTTAAATATCTAAATTGTAATCGTTAATAAATACAATTAAATCAATATTTTAAAACACGTAAATACAATTTTTAATAAGAATTCATATCAATTAATTTACCTCCCTTACATTGTGATAATTTTTTTCGAGTTTTACAGGGTTCATGCTCACCAATATTCATAACTTACATTAATTCTTTGTCTTAGCAAGAAGATCTTGGATGAGATTGAAAATATTCGGGAAAATAAAAACTATATAGATAATTACTATGGATAATTAATTTGTGGAAAGGTAAGTGATGTTTTCTTATTTATATCAGTTATATTACATCCAGCAAATGGTATCGCCTACACGTTTGAAATCAGCCCAATCGAGAATATACGAAACGAGTTCTAGACGTCTATTCGCGCGCAATTTCATGCACCTATATATATCGGGGGGAATGTAGACTGCTGAGAGGCTATGGAGCAACATCTCTCCAGATTTTTGCCGACTACTTGCAGAATCAATGTAACATCGGCTAGAATGAACTCTCTATGACACTCAGCACCTACCCCATAACGTTTAACACATCTGTATAGTTTTATTATTTCAAACGTTATTTTTAGCGGATGCCCGTATTTGAGTAGACGCTTCGTTTATTTTAAACAATATTTATTTTGTCTATACAGTCTGCGTATGCGAGAAAATTTAATAAAGGTAAATGTACTCCCTGGCAGGATTCGAACCCGTGTGCCCCCATTAACCATCGTCTTATCCGACCCTTCGGCTATGTTAGCTTTAAAGCACATTCACTCGTTCAGATTTTTCTCAATACGCATATCTACTCAGTTTCGTTTCTGAAACGTAAACAAAGCAATTTCAAAAGAATTAATGGATTTTAATTTTAATCCAGCATATTTTCATTATTTCAAACGTTATTCTTGTCAATATCTGTATTTGAATAGACGCACCATTTGTACAGGTTTCATTGAATACGGCTAATTCCTGCAATTATGCCTTTTATTATATTTTTCTTTTATTCGGATCAGTAGTTTATTTTCTATTTTCTTAGCATGATTTTGTATAAAAACTGTTCAATCAATGTGCAGAAAAGAAATTACTTGAATGAATGCAAGAAAATATTAATAAAAAGCTTAATCGCAGTTCCTAGTCAGTCGTCTTAAATGAAACCTGTATAAAATGTGATTGATTTCCTTCCCAAACTACCTGTTATATATATATATATATATATATATATATATATGTATATATATATATATATATATATATATGCGTGTGTGTGTGTATGATCGGTTGTACATTAATTTGACGTAGATGAATTTTTGTATATATATATATATATATATATATATATATATATATATATATATATAACTGGTAGTTATAATATATATAATTTTTACATACAGACAAAAACAACTTGCTCACTACAAAAATGTATTCTTGTTTCGATACGACTGCATCTCCACTACTGAGAACCAAAAATGCTCATCTTGATTTAGTAAGCATTTTTATGCCTCACCAGTCGAAATGCAGTCACATCGAAACAAGAATGCAAATTTGTAGTGAGCAAGTTTTTGTCTGTATGTAAAAATTATAATAAATAATTATTGCCCTACTCTTGGTAGCGAGCCCTCTTTGGAACTAATACTGTGAACGTTTGAAATTATATTATTTTCGTTCTCATTACATTCGGATATATATATATATATATACGATTTTTTAAAAGTTACTCATTTTCTTTCTCTTTTTTTAGTCACTAGTAACGCCAATTTGGAAAAAATATTAGATTTCATTATTTTTCTCGCATTCGTACAAGTGATTTATTTTCTTAGTATGCTTGTGCGTAAAAACTGTCCAATCTATGCCCAGAAAAGAAATGACTTGGACGAATGCAAGAAAAATTTAATAACAAGCTTAATCGCAGTGCCTAGTCCGTTGTCTTAAATGAAACCTTTATAAAATGTGAGTGCTGACATTCCAAAACTGACAATTATATTATATATATATATATATATATATATATATATATATATATATATTAAAGAAAAACAGGCCACTTTAAGGTCCCATTATAATAATTTATTTCACCAGAGCCCTTTTAAAAGACGCCGAATCATCAGATAGCACTTCCAAAAAATGAAATTAAAATTGATGGGTAGTGTAAGTTTTTGTAATTTAACAGAGAATGTGAAAAGGAGTAGTTAGAGAGACATGGTAGAGTTTAGGGAGGGTTTACTTTAATATCTCTCTCAATCATACATAGTATTGAGGGAAGAGGAGTGACCATACCTTCAACTATTTAAACGGTTAACTTAACGGAAGTGATATATTGAAATCGGAGGGGTGAGTAGAGAAAAGGAAAATGTAAATTTATATATATATATATATATATATATATATATGTCTGTACGTATGTGTGTATAGGTAAAAAACCGCCCGTAAGTAATCCAAGTGAATCCTAATAACATGAAAAATAAAAACTAATCCACAAAATCAGCTCAACGAATTTATTACAGAGCATATATATATATATATATATATATATCTATATATATATATATATATATATATATATATATATATATAACCTTATAAATGTAAGATGCAATGCTCGTCCGGAAAACCTTAGGTGTTTCAGCTTGTAAATGAACAAACCAATACCCAAGGGAAAAAAAGGGTAAAAAAAATTAAGAACTAAGAACATGTACTTCCGGCGAAAATAATTGTCTAGAATTAAAGTTCAGGGTCCAAAGAAAAAACCTCCGACACGAGTAAAGTAAAATAACAAACAAAGTGCTCACCTCAGTAGGTTAGTCTGGCACTTTAGGTTTATTTACTTACATATATTAGTATATTTGCTATTATTTTTAAAAACTTTTTTTAAAAACCAAATATGCATTGAAAACGCTAAGGTTTTTTTCTGTTTCACTACCAGTCATATATATATATATAGTAGAGACAAATGACTTGATGCCCAGCCACTGGTTGAATAGTGGTAAAGAAAAATGAAGTGATGCTCAGTAACCGGTTGAATAGTGGTAGATAAAAATGACTTCATGCCCAGTCACCGCTTGAATAGTGGTAGAGGTAAATGACTTGATACCCAGCCACCAGTTAAATAATGGTAGAGAAAAATGACTTGATGCCCAGCCACCGGTTGAATAGTGGTAAATAAAAATGACTTGATACCCAGCCACCGGTTAAATAGTGGTAGAGAAAAATGACTTGATGCCCAGCCACCGGTTGAATAGTGGTAGATAAAAATGACTTGATACCCAGCCACCGGTTAAATAGTGGTAGAGAAAAATGTCTTGATGCCCAGCCACCGGTTGAATAGTGGTAAAGAAAAATGACTTGATACCCAGCCACCGGTTGAATAGTGGTAGATAAAAATGACTTCATGCCCAGTCACCACTTGAATAGTGGTAGAGGTAAATGACTTGATACCCAGCCACCGGTTGAATAGTGGTAGATAAAAATGACTTCATGCCCAGTCACCACTTGAATAGTGGTAGAGGTAAATGACTTGATACCCAGCCACCGGTTGAATAGTGGTAGATAAAAATGACTTCATGCCCAGTCACCGCTTGAATAGTGGTAGAGGTAAATGACTTGATACCCAGCCACCAGTTAAATAATGGTAGAGAAAAATGACTTGATGCCCAGCCACCGGTTGAATAGTGGTAAATAAAAATGACTTGATACCCAGCCACCGGTTAAATAGTGGTAGAGAAAAATGACTTGATGCCCAGCCACCGGTTGAATAGTGGTAGATAAAAATGACTTGATACCCAGCCACCGGTTAAATAGTGGTAGAGAAAAATGTCTTGATGCCCAGCCACCGGTTGAATAGTGGTAAAGAAAAATGACTTGATACCCAGCCACCGGTTGAATAGTGGTAGATAAAAATGACTTCATGCCCAGTCACCACTTGAATAGTGGTAGAGGTAAATGACTTGATACCCAGCCACCAGTTGAATAGAGGTAGATAAAAATGACTTCATGCCCAGTCACCACTTGAATAGTGGTAGAGGTAAATGACTTGATACCCAGCCACCGGTTGAATAGTGGTAGATAAAAATGACTTCATGTCCAGTCACCGCTTGAATAGTGGTAGAGGTAAATGACTTGATACCCAGCCACCGGTTGAATAGTGGTAGAGAAAAAAGACTTGATGCCCAGCCACCGGTTGAATAGTGGTAGATAAAAATGACTTGATACCCAGCCACCGGTTAAATAGTGGTAGAGAAAAATGTCTTGATGCCCAGCCACCGGTTGAATAGTGGTAAAGAAAAATGACTTGATGCCCAGCCACCGGTTGAATAGTGGTAGATAAAAATGTCTTGATGCCCAGTCACCGGTTGAATAGTGGTAGATAAAAATGACTTGATACCCAGCCACCGGTTAAATAGTGGTAGAGAAAAATGTCTTGATGCCCAGCCACCGGTTGAATAGCGGTAAAGAAAAATGACTTGATGCCCAGCTACCGGTTGAATAGTGGTAGACAAAAATGTCTTGATGCCCAGCCACCGGTTGAATAGTAGTAGATAAAAATGTCTTGATGCCCAGCCACCGGTTGAATAGTGGTAGATAAAAATGACTTCATGCCCAGTCACCACTTGAATAGTGGTAGAGGTAAATGACTTGATACCCAGCCACCGGTTGAATAGTGGTAGATAAAAATGACTTCATGCCCAGTCACCGCTTGAATAGTGGTAGAGGTAAATGACTTGATACCCAGCCACCAGTTGAATAGTGGTAGAGAAAAATGTCTTGATGCCCAGCCACCGGTTGAATAGTGGTAAAGAAAAATGACTTGATGCCCAGCCACCGGTTGAATAGTGGTAAAGAAAAATGAAGTGATGCTCAGTAACCGGTTGAATAGTGGTAGATAAAAATGACTTCATGCCCAGTCACCGCATGAATAGTGGTAGAGGTAAATGACTTGATACCCAGCCACCGGTTGAATCGTCGTAGATAAAAATGACTTCATGCCCAGTCACCGCTTGAATAGTGGTAGAGGTAAATGACTTGATACCCAGCCAACGGTTGAATAGTGGTAGATAAAAATGACTTCATGCCCAGTCACCGCTTGAATAGTGGTAGAGGTAAATGACTTGATACCCAGCCACCGGTTGAATAGTGGTAGATAAAAATGACTTCATGCCCAGTCACCGCTTGAATAGTGGTAGAGGTAAATGATTTGATACCCAGCCACCGGTTGAATAGTGGTAGATAAAAATGACTTCATGCCCAGTCACCGCTTGAATAGTGGTAGAGGTAAATGACTTGATACCCAGCCACCGGTTGAATAGTGGTAGATAAAAATGACTTCATGCCCAGTCACCGCTTGAATAGTGGTAGAGGTAAATGACTTCATACCCAGCCACCGGTTGGATAGTGGTAGAGAAAAATGACTTGATGCCCAGCCACCGGTTGAATAGTGGTAGATAAAAATTACTTGATGACCAGCCACCGGTTGAATAGTGGTAGATAAAAATGATTTGATGCCCAGCCACCGGTTGAATAGTGGTAAAGAAAAATGAAGTGATGCTCAGTAACCGGTTGAATAGTGGTAGATAAAAATGACTTCATGCCCAGTCACCGCTTGAATAGTGGTAGAGGTAAATGACTTGATAGCCAGCCACCGGTTAAATAGTGGTAGAGAAAAATGACTTGATGCCCAGCCACCGGTTGAATAGTGGTAGATAAAAATGACTTGATGCCCAGCCACCGGTTGAATAGTGGTAAAGAAAAATGAAGTGATGCTCAGTAACCGGTTGAATAGCGGTAGATAAAAATGACTTCATGCCCAGTCGCCGCATGAATAGTGGTAGAGGTAAATGACTTGATACCCAGCCACCGGTTGAATAGTGGTAGATAAAAATGACTTCATGCCCAGTCACCGCTTGAATAGTGGTAGAGGTAAATGATTTGATACCCAGCCAACGGTTGAATAGTGGTAGATAAAAATGACTTCATGCCCAGTCACCGCTTGAATAGTGGTAGAGGTAAATGACTTCATACCCAGCCACCGGTTGGATAGTGGTAGAGAAAAATGACTTGATGCCCAGCCACCGGTTGAATAGTGGTAGATAAAAATGACTTGATGACCAGCCACCGGTTGAATAGTGGTAGATAAAAATGATTTGATGCCCAGCCACCGGTTGAATAGTGGTAAAGAAAAATGAAGTGATGCTCAGTAACCGGTTGAATAGTGGTAGATAAAAATGACTTCATGCCCAGTCACCGCTTGAATAGTGGTAGAGGTAAATGACTTGATACCCAGCCACCGGTTAAATAGTGGTAGAGAAAAATGACTTGATGCCCAGCCACCGGTTGAATAGTGGTAGATAAAAATGACTTGATGCCCAGCCACCGGTTGAATAGTGGTAGATCAAAATGTCTTGATGCCCAGCCACCGGTTGAATAGTGGTAGATAAAAATGACTTGATGCCCAGCCACCGGTTGAATAGTGGTAGATAAAAATGACTTGATGCCCAGCCACCGGGTGAAGAGTGGTCGATAAAAATGACTTGATACCCAGCGACAGGTTAAATAGTGGTAGAGAAAAATGACTTGATGCTCAGCCACCGGTTGAATAGTGGTAGAGGTAAATGACTTGATACCCAGCCACCAGTTGAATAGTGGTAGAGAAAAATGAATTGATACCCAGCCACCGGTTGAATAGTGGTAGATAAAAATGACTTGATGCCCAGCCACCGGTTGAATAGTTGTAGAGAAAAATGTCTTGATGCCCAGCCACCGGTTGAATAGTTGTAGATAAAAATGACTTGATGCCCAGCCACCGGTTGAATAGTGGTAGATGAAAATGACTTGATGCCCAGCCAGCGGTTGAATAGTGGTAGATAAAAATGACTTGATGCCCAGCCACCGGTTAAATAGTGGTAGATAAAAATGACTTGATGCCCAGCCACCGGTTGAATAGTGGTAGATAAAAATGACTTGATGCCCAGCCACCGGTTGAATAGTGGTAGATAAAATGACTTGATGCCCAGCCACCGGTTGAATAGTGGTAGATAAAAATATCTTGATGCCCAGCCACCGGTTGAATAGTGGTAGATAAAAATGACTTGATGCCCAGCCACCGGTTGAATAGTGGTAGATAAAAATGACTTGATGCCCAGCCACCGGTTGAATAGTGGTAGATAAAAATGACTTGATGCCCAGCCACTGGTTGAATGGTGGTAGAGAAAAATGACTTGATGCCCAGCCACCGGTTGAATAGTGGTAGAGAAAAATGACTTGATGTCCAGCCACCGGTTGAATAGTGGTAGATAAAAATGACTTGATGCCCAGCCACCGGTTGAATAGTGGTAGATAAAAATGACTTGATGCCCAGCCACCGGTTGAATAGTGGTAGATAAAAATGTCTTGATGCCCAGTCACCGGTTGAATAGTGGTAGATAAAAATGACTTGATGCCCAGCCACCGGTTGAATAGTAGTAGATAAAAATGTCTTGATGCCCAGCCACCGGTTGAATAGTGGTAGATAAAAATGACTTGATGCCCAGCCACCTGTTGAATAGTGGTAGATAAAAATGTCTTGATGCCCAGCCACGGGTTGAATAGTGGTAGATAAAAATGTCTTGATGCCCAGCCACCGGTTGAATAGTGGTAGATAAAAATGACTTGATGCCCAGCCACCGGTTAAATAGTGGTTGAGAAAAATGTCTTGATGCCCAGCCACCGGTTGAATAGTTGTAGATAAAAATCTCTTGATGCCCAGCCACCGGTTGAATAGTGGTAGAGAAAAATGACTTGATGCCCAGCCACCGGTTGAATAGTGGTAGAGAAAAATGACTTGATGCCCAGCCACCTTTTGAATAGTGGTAGAGAAAAATGACTTGATGCCCAGCCACCGGTTGAATAGTGGTAGATAAAAATGTCTCGATGCCCAGCCACCGGTTGAATAGTGGTAGATAAAAATAACTTGATGCCCAGCCACCGGTTGAATAGTGGTAGATAAAAATGTCTTGATGCCCAGCCACCGGTTGAATAGTGGTAAATAAAAATGACTTGATGCCCAGCCACCGGTTAAATAGTGGTATATAAAAATGTCTTGATGCCCAGCCACCGGTTGAATAGTTGTAGATAAAAATGCCTTGATGCCCAGCCACCAGTTGAATAGTGGTAGAGAAAAATGTCTTGATGCCCAGCCACCGGTTGAATAGTGGTAGATAAAAATGTCTTGATGCCCAGCCACCGGGTTAATAGTGGTTGATAAAAATGACTTGATGCCCAGCCACCGGTTGAATAGAGGTAGATAAAAATGACTTGATGCCCAGCCACCGGTTAAATGGTGGTAGATAAAAATGTCTTGATGCCCAGCCACCGGGTGAATAGTGGTAGATAAAAATGACTTGATGCCCAGCCACCGGTTGAATAGTGGTAGATAAAAATGTCTTGATGCCCAGCCACCGGTTGAATAGTGGTAGATAAAAATGTCTTGATGCCCAGCCACCGGTTTAATAGTGGTTGATAAAAATGACTTGATGCCCAGCCACCGGTTGAATAGAGGTAGATAAAAATGACTTGATGCCCAGCCACCGGTTAAATAGTGGTAGATAAAAATGACTTGATGCCCAGCCACCGGTTAAATAGTGGTAGAGAAAAATGTCTTGATGCCCAGCCACTGGTTGAATAGTTGTAGATAAAAATGCCTTGATGCCCAGCCACCGGTTGAATAGCGGTAGAGAAAAATGTCTTGATGCCCAGTCACCGGTTGAATAGTGGTAGATAAAAATGTCTTGATGCCCAGCCACCGGTTGAATAGTGTTAGAGAAAAATGACTTGATGCCCAGCCACCGGTTGAATAGTGGTAGAGAAAAATGTCTTGATGCCCAGCCACCGATTGAATAGTGGTAGAGAAAAATGTCTTGATGCCCAGCCACCGGTTGAATAGTGGTAGATAAAAATGACTTGATACCCAGCCACCGGTTGAATAGTGGTAGATAAAAATGACTTGATACCCAGCCACCGGTTGAATAGTGGTAGATAAAAATGACTTGATGCCCAGCCACAGGTTGAATAGTGATAGAGAAAAATGTCTTGATGCCCAGCCACCGGTTGAATAGTGGTAGATAAAAATGACTTGATACCCAGCCACCGGTTGAATAGTGGTAGATAAAAATGACTTGATGCCCAGCCACCGGTGGAATAGTGGTAGAGAAAAATGTCTTGATGCCCAGCCACTGGTTGAATAGTGGTAGAGAAAAATGTCTTGATGCCCAGCCACCGGTTGAATAGTGGTAGATAAAAATGTCTTGATGCTCAGCCACCGGTTGAATAGTGGTAGAGATAAATGACTTGATGCCCAGCCACCGGTTGAATAGTGGCAGAGAAAAATGTCTTGATGCCCAGCCACCGGTTGAATAGTGGTAGATAAAAATGACTTGATACCCAGCCACCGGTTGAATAGTGGTAAATAAAAATGACTTGATACCCAGCCACCGGTTGAATAGTGGTAGATAAAAATGACTTGATGCCCAGCCACAGGTTGAATAGTGTTAGAGAAAAATGTCTTGATGCCCAGCCACCGGTTGAATAGTGGTAGATAAAAATGACTTGATACCCAGCCACCGGTTGAATAGTGGTAGATAAAAATGACTTGATGCCCAGCCACCGGTTGAATAGTGGTAGAGAAAAATGTCTTGATGCTCAGCCACTGGTTGAATAGTGGTAGAGAAAAATGTCTTGATGCCCAGCCACCGGTTGAATAGTGGTAGAGAAAAATGTCTTGATGCCCAGCCACCGGTTGAATAGTGGTCGATAAAAATGACTTGATACCCAGCCACCGGTTGAATAGTGGTAGATAAAAATGACTTGATGCCCAGGCACCGGTTGAATAGTGGTAGATAAAAATGACTTGATGCCCAGCCACAGGTTGAATAGTGGTAGAGAAAAATGTCTTGATGCCCAGCCACCGGTTGAATAGTGGTAGATAAAAATAACTTGATGCCCAGCCACCGGTTGAATAGTGGTAGAGAAAAATGTCTTGATGCCCAGCCACCGGTTGAATAGTGGTAGATAAAAATGACTTGATACCCAGCCACCGGTTAAATAGTGGTAGAGAAAAATGACTTTATGCCCCGCCACTGTTTGAATATTGCTAGATAAAAATGACTTGATGTCCAGCCACCGGTTGAATAGTGGTAGAGAAAAATGACTTGATGCCCAGCCACCGGTTGAATAGTGGTACAGAAAAATGTCTTGATGCCCAGCCACCGGTTGAATAGTGGTAGAGAAAAATGTCTTGATGCCCAGCCACCGGTTGAATAGTGGTAGATAAAAATGTCTTGATGCTCAGCCACCGGTTGAATAGTGGTAGAGAAAAATGACTTGATGCCCAGCCACCGGTTGAATCGTGGTAGAGAAAAATGTCTTGATGCCCAGCCACCGGTTGAATACTGGTAGATAAAAATGACTTGATACCCAGCCACCGGTTGAATAGTGGTAGATAAAAATGACTTGATACCCAGCCACCGGTTGAATAGTGGTAGATAAAAATGACTTGATGCCCAGCCACAGGTTGAATAGTGTTAGAGAAAAATGTCTTGATGCCCAGCCACCGGTTGAATAGTGGTAGAAAAAAATGACTTGATACCCAGCCACCGGTTGAATAGTGGTAGATAAAAATGACTTGATGCCCAGCCACCGGTTGAATAGTGGTAGAGAAAAATGTCTTGATGCCCAGCCACTGGTTGAATAGTGGTAGAGAAAAATGTCTTGATGCCCAGCCACCGGTTGAATAGTGGTAGATAAAAATGTCTTGATGCCCAGCCACCGGTTGAATAGTGGTCGATAAAAATGACTTGATACCCAGCCACCGGTTGAATAGTGGTAGAGAAAAATGTCTTGATGCCCAGCCACCGGTTGAATAGTGGTAGATAAAAATGACTTGATGCCCAGCCACCGGTTGAATAGTGGTAGAGAAAAATGTCTTGATGCCCAGCCACCGGTTGAATAGTGGTAGATAAAAATGACTTGATACCCAGCCACCGGTTAAATAGTGGTAGAGAAAAATGACTTTATGCCCCGCCACTGTTTGAATATTGCTAGATAAAAATGACTTGATGTCCAGCCACCGGTTGAATAGTGGTAGAGAAAAATGACTTGATGCCCAGCCACCGGTTGAATAGTGGTACAGAAAAATGTCTTGATGCCCAGCCACCGGTTGAATAGTGGTAGAGAAAAATGTCTTGATGCCCAGCCACCGGTTGAATAGTGGTAGATAAAAATGTCTTGATGCTCAGCCACCGGTTGAATAGTGGTAGAGAAAAATGACTTGATGCCCAGCCACCGGTTGAATCGTGGTAGAGAAAAATGTCTTGATGCCCAGCCACCGGTTGAATACTGGTAGATAAAAATGACTTGATACCCAGCCACCGGTTGAATAGTGGTAGATAAAAATGACTTGATACCCAGCCACCGGTTGAATAGTGGTAGATAAAAATGACTTGATGCCCAGCCACAGGTTGAATAGTGTTAGAGAAAAATGTCTTGATGCCCAGCCACCGGTTGAATAGTGGTAGAAAAAAATGACTTGATACCAAGCCACCGGTTGAATAGTGGTAGATAAAAATGACTTGATGCCCAGCCACCGGTTGAATAGTGGTAGAGAAAAATGTCTTGATGCCCAGCCACTGGTTGAATAGTGGTAGAGAAAAATGTCTTGATGCCCAGCCACCGGTTGAATAGTGGTAGATAAAAATGTCTTGATGCCCAGCCACCGGTTGAATAGTGGTCGATAAAAATGACTTGATGCCCAGCCACCGGTTGAATAGTGGTAGATAAAAATGACTTGATGCCCAGCCACCGGTTGAATAGTGGTAGAGAAAAATGTCTTGATGCCCAGCCACTGGTTGAATAGTGGTAGAGAAAAATGTCTTGATGCCCAGCCACCGGTTGAATAGTGGTAGATAAAAATGTCTTGATGCCCAGCCACCGGTTGAATAGTGGTCGATAAAAATGACTTGATACCCAGCCACCGGTTGAATAGTGGTAGATAAAAATGACTTGATGCCCAGCCACCGGTTGAATAGTGGTAGATAAAAATGACTTGATGCCCAGCCACAGGTTGAATAGTGGTAGAGAAAAATGTCTTGATGCCCAGCCACCGGTTGAATAGTGGTAGAGAAAAATGTCTTGATGCCCAGCCACCGGTTGAATAGTTGTAGATAAAAATGCCTTGATGCCCAGCCACCGGTTGAATAGTGGTAGAGAAAAATGTCTTGATGCCCAGCCACCGGTTGAATAGTGGTAGATAAAAATGTCTTGATGCCCAGCCACCGGTTGAATAGTGGTAGAGAAAAATGACTTGATGCCCAGCCACCGGTTGAATAGTGGTACAGAAAAATGTCTTGATGCCCAGCCACCGGTTGAATAGTGGTAGAGAAAAATGACTTGATGCCCAGCCACCGGTTGAATAGTGGTAGATAAAAATGTCTTGATGCTCAGCCACCGGTTGAATAGTGGTAGAGAAAAATGACTTGATGCCCAGCCACCGGTTGAATAGTGGTAGAGAAAAATGTCTTGATGCACAGCCACCGGTTGAATAGGGGTAGATAAAAATGACTTGATACCCAGCCACCGGTTGAATAGTGGTAGATAAAAATGACTTGATACCCAGCCACCAGTTGAATAGTGGTAGATAAAAATGACTTGATGCCCAGCCACAGGTTGAATAGTTTTAGAGAAAAATGTCTTGATGCCCAGCCACCGGTTGAATAGTGGTAGATAAAAATGACTTGATACCCAGCCACCGGTTGAATAGTGGTAGATAAAAATGACTTGATGCCCAGCCACCGGTTGAATAGTGGTAGAGAAAAATGTCTTGATGCCCAGCCACTGGTTGAATAGTTGTAGATAAAAATGCCTTGATGCCCAGCCACCGGTTGAATAGCGGTAGAGAAAAATGTCTTGATGCCCAGCCACCGGTTGAATAGTGGTAGATAAAAATGTCTTGATGCCCAGCCACCGGTTGAATAGTGTTAGAGAAAAATGACTTGATGCCCAGCCACCGGTTGAATAGTGGTAGAGAAAAATGTCTTGATGCCCAGCCACCGATTGAATAGTGGTAGAGAAAAATGTCTTGATGCCCAGCCACCGGTTGAATAGTGGTAGATAAAAATGACTTGATACCCAGCCACCGGTTGAATAGTGGTAGATAAAAATGACTTGATACCCAGCCACCGGTTGAATAGTGGTAGATAAAAATGACTTGATGCCCAGCCACAGGTTGAATAGTGATAGAGAAAAATGTCTTGATGCCCAGCCACCGGTTGAATAGTGGTAGATAAAAATGACTTGATACCCAGCCACCGGTTGAATAGTGGTAGATAAAAATGACTTGATGCCCAGCCACCGGTGGAATAGTGGTAGAGAAAAATGTCTTTATGCCCAGCCACTGGTTGAATAGTGGTAGAGAAAAATGTCTTGATGCCCAGCCACCGGTTGAATAGTGGTAGATAAAAATGACTTGATGCCCAGCCACAGGTTGAATAGTGTTAGAGAAAAATGTCTTGATGCCCAGCCACCGGTTGAATAGTGGTAGATAAAAATGACTTGATACCCAGCCACCGGTTGAATAGTGGTAGATAAAAATGACTTGATGTCCAGCCACCGGTTGAATAGTGGTAGAGAAAAATGTCTTGATGCCCAGCCACTGGTTGAATAGTGGTAGAGAAAAATGTCTTGATGCCCAGCCACCGGTTGAATAGTGGTAGATAAAAATGTCTTGATGCCCAGCCACCTGTTGAATAGTGGTCGATAAAAATGACTTGATACCCAGCCACCGGTTGAATAGTGGTAGATAAAAATGACTTGATGCCCAGCCACCGGTTGAATAGTGATAGATAAAAATGACTTGATGCCCAGCCACAGGTTGAATAGTGGTAGAGAAAAATGTCTTGATGCCCAGCCACCGGTTGAATAGTGGTAGAGAAAAATGTCTTGATGCCCAGCCACCGGTTGAATAGTTGTAGATAAAAATGCCTTGATACCCAGCCACCGGTTGAATAGTGGTAGATAAAAATGACTTGATGCCCAGCCACAGGTTGAATAGTGTTAGAGAAAAATGTCTTGATGCCCAGCCACCGGTTGAATGGTGGTAGATAAAAATGACTTGATACCCAGCCACCGGTTGAATAGTGGTAGATAAAAATGACTTGATGCCCAGCCACCGGTTGAATAGTGGTAGATAAAAATGACTTGATGCCCAGCCACAGGTTGAATAGTGGTAGAGAAAAATGTCTTGATGCCCAGCCACCGGTTGAATAGTGGTAGATAAAAATGACTTGATGCCCAGCCACCGGTTGAATAGTGGTAGAGAAAAATGTCTTGATGCCCAGCCACCGGTTGAATAGTGGTAGATAAAAATGACTTGATACCCAGCCACCGGTTAAATAGTGGTAGAGAAAAATGACTTTATGCCCCGCCACTGTTTGAATATTGCTAGATAAAAATGACTTGATGCCCAGCCACCGGTTGAATAGTGGTAGAGAAAAATGACTTGATGCCCAGCCACCGGTTGAATAGTGGTACAGAAAAATGTCTTGATGCCCAGCCACCGGTTGAATAGTGGTAGAGAAAAATGTCTTGATGCCCAGCCACCGGTTGAATAGTGGTAGATAAAAATGTCTTGATGCTCAGCCACCGGTTGAATAGTGGTAGAGAAAAATGACTTGATGCCCAGCCACCGGTTGAATCGTGGTAGAGAAAAATGTCTTGATGCCCAGCCACCGGTTGAATACTGGTAGATAAAAATGACTTGATACCCAGCCACCGGTTGAATAGTGGTAGATAAAAATGACTTGATACCCAGCCACCGGTTGAATAGTGGTAGATAAAAATGACTTGATGCCCAGCCACAGGTTGAATAGTGTTAGAGAAAAATGTCTTGATGCCCAGCCACCGGTTGAATAGTGGTAGATAAAAATGACTTGATGCCCAGCCACCGGTTGAATAGTGGTAGAGAAAAATGTCTTGATGCCCAGCCACCGGTTGAATAGTAATAGATAAAAATGACTTGATACCCAGCCACCGGTTAAATAGTGGTAGAGAAAAATGACTTGATGCCCCGCCACTGTTTGAATATTGCTAGATAAAAATGACTTGATGCCCAGCCACCGGTTGAATAGTGGTAGAGAAAAATGACTTGATGCCCAGCCACCGGTTGAATAGTGGTACAGAAAAATGTCTTGATGCCCAGCCACCGGTTGAATAGTGGTAGAGAAAAATGTCTTGATGCCCAGCCACCGGTTGAATAGTGGTAGATAAAAATGTCTTGATGCTCAGCCACCGGTTGAATAGTGGTAGAGAAAAATGACTTGATGCCCAGCCACCGGTTGAATCGTGGTAGAGAAAAATGTCTTGATGCCCAGCCACCGGTTGAATACTGGTAGATAAAAATGACTTGATACCCAGCCACCGGTTGAATAGTGGTAGATAAAAATGACTTGATACCCAGCCACCGGTTGAATAGTGGTAGATAAAAATGACTTGATGCCCAGCCACAGGTTGAATAGTGTTAGAGAAAAATGTCTTGATGCCCAGCCACCGGTTGAATAGTGGTAGAAAAAAATGACTTGATGCCCAGCCACCGGTTGAATAGTGGTAGAGAAAAATGTCTTGATGCCCAGCCACTGGTTGAATAGTGGTAGAGAAAAATGTCTTGATGCCCAGCCACCGGTTGAATAGTGGTAGATAAAAATGTCTTGATGCCCAGCCACCGGTTGAATAGTGGTCGATAAAAATGACTTGATACCCAGCCACCGGTTGAATAGTGGTAGATAAAAATGACTTGATGCCCAGCCACCGGTTGAATAGTGGTAGATAAAAATGACTTGATGCCCAGCCACAGGTTGAATAGTGGTAGAGAAAAATGTCTTGATGCCCAGCCACCGGTTGAATAGTGGTAGAGAAAAATGTCTTGATGCCCAGCCACCGGTTGAATAGTTGTAGATAAAAATGCCTTGATGCCCAGCCACCGGTTGAATAGTGGTAGAGAAAAATGTCTTGATGCCCAGCCACCGGTTGAATAGTGGTAGATAAAAATGTCTTGATGCCCAGCCACCGGTTGAATAGTGGTAGAGAAAAATGACTTGATGCCCAGCCACCGGTTGAATAGTGGTACAGAAAAATGTCTTGATGCCCAGCCACCGGTTGAATAGTGGTAGAGAAAAATGTCTTGATGCCCAGTCACCGGTTGAATAGTGGTAGATAAAAATGTCTTGATGCTCAGCCACCGGTTGAATAGTGGTAGAGAAAAATGACTTGATGCCCAGCCACCGGTTGAATAGTGGTAGAGAAAAATGTCTTGATGCCCAGTCACCGGTTGAATAGTGGTAGATAAAAATGACTTGATACCCAGCCACCGGTTGAATAGTGGTAGATAAAAATGACTTGATACCCAGCCACCGGTTGAATAGTGGTAGATAAAAATGACTTGATGCCCAGCCACAGGTTGAATAGTTTTAGAGAAAAATGTCTTGATGCCCAGCCACCGGTTGAATAGTGGTAGATAAAAATGACTTTATACCCAGCCACCGGTTGAATAGTGGTAGATAAAAATGACTTGATGCCCAGCCACCGGTTGAATATTGGTAGAGAAAAATGTCTTGATGCCCAGCCACTGGTTGAATAGTGGTAGAGAAAAATTTCTTGATGCCCAGCCACCGGTTGAATAGTGGTAGAGAAAAATGTCTTGATGCCCAGCCACCGGTTGTATAGTGGTCGATAAAAATGACTTGATACCCAGCCACCGGTTGAATAGTGGTAGATAAAAATGACTTGATGCCCAGCCACCGGTTGAATAGTGGTAGATAAAAATGACTTGATGCCCAGCCACAGGTTGAATAGTGGTAGAGAAAAATGTCTTGATGCCCAGCCACCGGTTGAATAGTGATAGATAAAAATGACTTGATGCCCAGCCACCGGTTGAATAGTGGTAGAGAAAAATGTCTTGATGCCCAGCCACCGGTTGAATAGTGGTAGATAAAAATGACTTGATACCCAGCCACCGGTTAAATAGTGGTAGAGAAAAATGACTTTATGCCCCGCCACTGTTTGAATATTGCTAGATAAAAATGACTTGATGCCCAGCCACCGGTTGAATAGTGGTAGAGAAAAATGACCTGATGCCGAGCCACCGATTGCCGATTGGTAGAGAAGAATGACTTGATGCCCAGCCACTGGTTGAATTGTGCTGGAGAAAAATCAATTCATACCCAGCCACCGGTTGAATAGCGGTAGAGAAAAATGACTTAAATGATTTGTTGCCCAGCCACCAAGTTGAACGGTGGGTAAATACTTGTAACTATTTTTTATATCTACCCTGTAACTTTAACTACCAATTATTTGCGAATTTTGACTAAGGAACCGAAAGTTTAGAGCACCCAGTAAGTTTTCAACTCGCTACTCAGCGAGACAAGCTTGCTAGCCCTTACAACACGTGGAAGGAGACATTTATATTTCTATCACGTTTCAGATTTATTAAAAAATAATCATTCGTTCTCTGATGAAGTCTTAATAAAGGCGAAACATTTTAGTTTCATAAACAGTTGAAATTTGTTATTCATCCTTTCATTTGATGATATAAAAATGTCACGAGATTAAAATGAATTTTAAATTGAATTTTTGTCACCTTTGACAGATTTTTAATGCATTTCTCTTTATCACCTGAATTTTCAAATCTCCTTTCACTCTTTCTAACTTTCTTTCTATCTCTATAACTCCCCGCTCTCTCACTCTCTCTCTCTCTCTCACACACATTCTATTGATCTGTCTATATTTCTACTTTTCTCTCTTTCTATCGATTTGTCTCTCCTCTTCTGCCAATCTCTCTCTCTCTCTCTCTCTCTCTCTCTCTCTCTTTCTCTAAGACCCTGCCTCTGTCTCTCTCTTTCTCTTTGCCTCTGTCTGTCTGACTTTCGTCCACTACTCTTTCCTCTTTTCTATATCAGTCACACTCTCTCTACATGTCTCTTGCTATCGATATGCATCTTCAGCTTCTCTCTCTCTCTCTCTCTCTCTCTCTCTCTCACTCTCACTCTGTGTGTGTGTGTGTGTGTGTGTGTGTGTTTTGGTCTGCCTCCCTTTCCTTATGCCTTCCACTTTTCTATATCAGTCACACTCTCTCAACATGTCTCTTGCTATCAGTTTGCATCTTCAGCATCTCTCTCTCTCTCTCTCTTTCTCTCTGTTTTGGTCTGCCTCCCTTTCCTTACGCCTTCCACTTTTCTATATCAGTCACACTCTCTCTACATGTCTCTTGCTATCTGTTTGCATCTTCAGCTTCTCTCTCTATCTCTCTTTCTCGCTCTCTCGCCACACTCTCTCTACATGTCTCTTGATATCGATATGAAACTTCAGCTTCTCTCTCTCTCCTCTCTCTCTCTCTGTTTTGGTCTGCCTCTCTTTCCTTATGCCTTCCACTTTTCTATATCTGCCACACTCTCTCTACATGTCTCTTGCTATCGGTTTGCATTTTCAGCTTCAGTCTCTCTCTCCCTCTCTCTCTGTCTCTCGATATATATATATATATATATATATATATATATATATATATATATATATATATATATATATAAAATGTCGATCTGCTTCTCTTTCCATTTATCTATATCTGTCACACTCTCTCCACGTGTCTTGCTTTCGCTATGATACTTCAGCTTCAATTCTGTGCCTGTCCTTCTCTCTCTCTCTCTCTCTCTCTCTCTCTCTCTCTCTTTCTGTCAGTCTATCTTTCCATTTTCTCTTCCTCACGTTTTTCTTTCTTTCTGCTTTTTATTCTTACCTTTCTCTCTTGATTGTCTCCATCAACTTCTCAGCCGATCTCTTTCTGTCTCATTTAATGTCATTATTTTTTGGGGTTTTTTATTTTTCTCTCCTTGGGACATTTTAGGCAGATTTCCAATTAAGCAACTCGTTTCGCCCATGTTCGTTATAAACATAATGCCGCCCACTAATTCTAGTCGCAGCTCCGTAAAACGTTACGGTCATTAGCGAAGATGGAAATCAGACTAATTACGAGCAATTAGCGACGGATTACTTGTGATCTAAATGCGTTCTGCGCTTGTCAGCAAAGCTGGAATGTTCCCAATAGTCACCCTTACAGGAAGTCAGCCTCGCGCTACCTTCCGGCCGCTAAATGAAGCGGCTGATGAGGCCAAAAACAAAACACTTATTTCCTTACTAGCTTAAAAGCCACCCTGTTGGGCAGCGTTTAAGCTAGCTCCTACGGAGGGCTCTTGATTGTGCCTTCAGCTTGTTCAGGAGTTTGAGACTCCCTAAATATTTGCATATTCTCAGCATTGGAATCTCTCCTGGTTATCGTTTGATGCGTCTGTTCATCTGCACGGAATTTCTTTTCCTCGCGGCAGATTGGCTCTTTTGACTGCAATCTGGTCCTCTGTTGGCGGAGATTTCGTTTGAGAGACATACTGCTGCCGTAAGCGATATATAACAATAAACTACAGATGAACTCAAAATTGATCGCTATGTTCAAGTTTTGATTAATATTTAAGCTTACCTTTTAAAAGTTCATCGATAATTCTTCTGTCGCCATTTAATTTAAAGACAGTTTGATATACGTATGTCCTTTCTTTCCGTACAAACAATTATCTTTATTTCATGGGTGACTTTCGTAATTACTTTCAATTATTCCAATTTTTTTTTTTTTTTTTTTTTCCAAATCAAAACTGTTATCATACAAAAAATCGTCACAAAAAATCGTCACAAAAAATCGTCACAAAAAATCGTTACAAAAAATCGTCACAAAAAATCACGAAAAATAAGTTAGGAATGTAAAATTTCAGGTGACACACTCGATAGAAATTTAGAGAGTTGTGTCCCTTTAATTGATTTTATCAAAAGAAGCTAAGAAGTCAAGATGGCGGAAGCAATCGCAATAATGAAAAATTGAGAATCCAAAGTTTTAGGATTGCGGGTCCGGATTCCGTTCGGAATGATTTTAATTTGCTCACAGAGCAGACCTGGTTCCAAAATCGCGTAATATGTTGAGCTACGGCGCCTAGGAGTAAAGTTGAAAAAAAATGTGTCAATCATTATCTTCGATCTTCCTGGTTACTTTTCTTTGGTTCTCGCTACTTAGTAATGTTTCTGTTTTCTAATTCTTTTACATTTAGTAACCACTTGTGTCTCAGTGGCTTTACTGCCTTGCTTGGGGTAAAGGTGAAATTACCAAGACATTCTACACGTAGGCAAATGCACACACGTGCAGGCGTACACGCACACATAAACACGATTTACATATACACACAAAGCACTTTCTAAACATTTTCGTCTTAGCAAATTGTTTTCTCTTTTAATTAGATCAGCATTTTTTTTTTAAATCAAAACTGTGATCAGAGTGCACTGCTCAACGATACAGACACATATTAAAAAATAAATGAACAGAAAATAATTACTGAATTACAAAAATTTAATAACGTGATTAGAAAAGTACAGTGTAA
>OZ010600.1:56749609-56789609 GCA_963932145.1 Acanthosepion lycidas | reverse complement strand
GACAATGAATGTCTCTTAATAATGATAATGAACCGTTTGAACGTTTGGTTTACTTTTGGGTGGAAATAAAGACAAAAATTGTCCCATATTTTGATATTTTTATTATTAATCTGGTCCTTGAGCTAAGCTTTCGGCTCACATGAGCCATCTTCAGAGTGCTTATATATATATATGTTGGCTTTAAAACATTCACTCGTTCAGATTTTTCTCAAAATGCATATCTACTCAGTTTCGTTTCTGAAACGTAAATAAAGCAATTTCGAAAGAATTAATGGATTTTATTTTTAATCCAGCATATTTTCATTATTTCAAACGTTATTCTTGTCAATATCTGTATTTGAGTAGACGCACCATTTGTACAGGTTTCATTGAATACGGCTAATTCCTGCAATTATGCCTCTTATTATAATTTTCTTTCATTCGGATCAGTGGTTTATTTTCTATTTTCTTAGCATGATTTTGTATAAAAACTATTCAATCAATGTGCAGAAAAGAAATTACTTGAATGAATGCAAGAAAATATTAATAAAAAGCTTAATCGCAGTTCCTAGTCAGTCGTCTTAAATGAAACCTGTATAAAATGTAATTGATTTCCTTCCCAAACTACCAGTCATATATATATATATATATATATATATATATATATATATATATATATAATTATTTATTTAAAAATATAATTCCAACACGCTACATAAGAGTTCTCATGTTTCAAAACAAGAGCCGAAAACTTCAATATAATTATATAAATTAAAACTTCAATATAATTATTTGAATTAAATTGAATTAAAGTAAGCTCTGTTTGGAGCAGAGCTTACTTTAATTCAATTTAATTCAAATAATTATATTGAAGTTTTCGGCTCTTGTTTTGAAACATGAGAACTCTTATGTAGCGTGTTGGAATCATATTTTTAAATAAATAATTATATTTATGCTCTACTTTTGTATCGGGCACTATTTTTAAAAAATAATAACAAAAATACTAAAGCACTTTGGATTATTTACCTAACGAGGTCTTTCCTATTTTCTATATATTTTCACATATATATATGTGTGTGTGTGTGTGTGTGTGTGTGTGTGTGTTTCGATGAATATGACAAAGAAAATTTAATACATTTTTTTTTCGAACATTCTTACATCTTTCTTTTTGCTGGGAGAAAGGGAATGCAAAAATTCTACGCATTGTCCAGTACTCCAACCGTTATTTATCACTTCAAACCAAGCGCGTCGCCATATTCCTTAGCAGATAGAAACCAATACTGCGTTTGCTTCCTTTTTTATGGAAGAGCGTAGATTGCTGGCAAACCGGAAGTTATCCGTGATTGGACTATAAATTGCTAAGAGGAGTCGCATTGTGTGATTCAAAATGGTGAAAATTGTAGCTGACAGATGGGGCACAAGTCGATACCAGATCACTATCGTCTGGGTCACCGTGTAGAGTGAGGGCCATGATGTTGAAAGGCAAAAAACCCTAATTAACCTCGACTAAAAACATCACTGATGATGTCTGTGCCAAAAGCATCAAACACATATTTTACGATATATATATATATATATATATATATATATATATATATATATATATATATATATATATATATATATATATATATATGTGTGTGTGTGTGTGTGTGTGTGTTAAAGTTTACTTGCCATTATATTAGGTTGGTGCAAAAATAATAACCTAATAATGTCGTTTTTTGACGTATTTTTTAACGTCGAAAACGACATTATTACGTCATTATTTTTGCACCAACCTAAGAGAACCTACTCCTGGAAATTTTGGATGGCATTATATATATATATATATGTGTGTGTGTGTAAAAATATATAGAAAATAGGAAAGAACTCGTTAGTTAAATAATCCAAAGTTCTTTAGTATTTTTGTTATTATTTAAAAAAAAAACAGTGCTCGATATATGCACCAAATATTCATCAAAAAAACTAAGGTTTTTTTCTGTTTCACTACCACTCATATATATATATATATATATATATATATATATATATATATATATATATATATATATATATATATATCTGACTATCCCAAATTGTGACTAGGGAAAATTTACCAAGAATGGTGATATATTGTCATAGCCTGGACGCAAATTTACCGTGGCTGAACTGGCGATCAAAGCACTTTCCAGACATGTTTGTCTTAATGAATTATTTTCTTTGTTAATCATTACCTATGTTAAGATTGTGGTCAGTTTCGTTACGACGAATAAACGATGCTTTTTGTGTGTTGAAATGGTGTTCAAGGGATATTTTAATGCCTGGAAACTGCCTAAATCGCTAGTTCAGCCACGGTAAATTTGCACCCAGGTTCTTACAATATACAATGTGTGAAAACGTTAACTGTACGGACTTATCTCAATGAGAATCTATCAGAAAGACCGATTGGGCGTTCCAGTGATAATGACAATATACTGCTGAAATGGCCACTACGTTCAGCTGACTTGACGCCTGGTGATTTTTTTTCTGTTACTATGTGAAAGGACACGTCTGTAACCCCTCTCTTCCCACAAGCCTAGAGAAACTTAGGCAGAGAATCACTGAGGCGCTAGGGAATGTTGCGCAAGGCATGCTACAGCGTGTTTAGCAGGAGTTGGACTACCGACTTGACGCGTGTTATGTCACAGGTGAACGGTCATTACGGCTCTTGTAAAATAAGGAGTCTTTTACTCTTTATTTGCCATTTCTTGATATTTTTAGTTTCTTTCATCGCATATTGAACATTTATGAAGCTTTGTGAATTCGGTTATAAAATCAAGATCCATTCGAATATCTTGTTCGAATTTTTATGAATAATTTATTCGACATGAAGCCTATTTAATTTCGTTTGTCTGGGAAATATACTTATTCAGATATTCCAATTTTAAATGATGTCAGTATGTAGGTGAAAGGAGTCTCTCTGAGCTTTGGTTAGCAATCCTTTTAGTGTTGGTTTCACGATAAAAAAAAGACATCAGATGGAAATGAAACTCATGATAGCTTAACCCGGCCATTACATTGCATGTGTCTGCCGAGAGGCGTGTACTGGCTGGTATTGACTGTGATCCAGAGAGGTTAAAATCCGCGATAATAACACATGAGGACTGTCGTTCGGAGTTTCCGTGGCAAGTCCTGTACACCGTTACTTTTTTTATCGACTATCCAAAAAGTGTGGATGGTCCGACACAAGCCTTCACCACTTGAAACAAATCATTGTGTTGGTTTTCTGATAACTACATCTAATTAGTTCCACACATAACCGGCTACTGCGAAAAACTACGAAACAACAACAATTTCATCTTGGCACATGGAAAGTACGCACTCTCCAGGAAAAAAAAACAAAAAAACTCAGCACCAGAAAGAAAAAATAGCTCTGGTCGTATTGGAGCTAAAGAAGTACAGCATTGATATAGTTGCACTGAATAGTAAACCATCAGTCGACTACATGAAACAAGAAAGCAAAATGAGACAGCTAACAGTGTCCCTGTTGCACTTGGATACAATAAATTCTCCTGTACTGTTTGTGGTCTTTTGTGCAATTCTCGGGTCGGTCTCAAAAGTCGTACCCGTCATAGGGATGCAGATAATTAATTCGTGATCGTCGGAACCTCATACGTCGAACTCGACGGGAGGGTCCATTATATATATATATATATATATATATATATATATATATATATATATATATATATATATATATATATATATATATATATATATATATATATATATATATATATATATATATATATATATATATATATATATATATATATAGTCTTGAGTTGGATATACGACGGTTGCATGTAAATGCTTCCCCATTTTATCTAACGTATTTCATTTTCTATTTACGCCCAGTGGTTATAACGTTAGCGTTCCGATCAGGAGATCCAGGTTCGAATCCAACCATAGTCGATTTATCAAGGACATTATTTTTTTAATAACATTGCCAACGTTCGAGAAATGCTTCAAAACCATACCACGGGTTGACCCAAACATTTTGAGTGAAATTGAGTAGAGGGATCTGCTCGGAACCCGTCGATGACATCAAGTCGCAATCATCGTGGCCGAGTTTTTGAACGCACCGGCCTTGTTCAGTTACTAATTACACCAGATTAGTCACCCTCTCTCAAAATCTGTAAGTAATGTCCACTCAGCATAGTTGCAAACTAAACAACGGATTGGCTCTGTGGGTCTTGAAGAAAAACAAATATGCCGGATCAGGTGTCTTCAACAGGGATTAGCTAGCCACCTTAGCAGATTGTCATGCTCGGAATCGAGCAGTTAGAAATTTAGTTCACATTCTGCCGATTTTTTTACCAGTTGGTGGGTTCTGGAATACAACCCCTCACCGCCGACGGGTACCAAACGACAACTGTATGCTATAAATTTGATGTTGTATATTCAAATATGGCTGAAGCAATCAAGTTGTCTTAATCGATAGCCTCAGTCCCTAAACAAGGAAGAGACTTTTGTATTTAGAAATCGTTCATTAGTACCGGAAAGCGAAGAGGTCATGTGTGCGTAACCACAATCGATCCGGTCTACGCCAGTCGAAAAACATCAAATGCTGGCATCCGGTCTCGGCGCAGTGATTACGGCTCTTGTAAAACAAGGAGTCTTTTACTCTTTATTTGTCATTTCTTGATATTTCTTCCCTTTTTAGTTTCTTTCATTGTTAGCAAATCTCTCTCTTTCTCTTTCTCTCTCTTTCTCTTCCCCCCCCCCCGAGCGAAAAACCAAAATTGTATTAAAAAACGACCTACAGCCTGTTGTTAACAGGGAGAAAGAATGGCTTGTTAATTTTATCGTCTCCAAAACAAAACTGCTCTCTGTCAACCATGTGTGAGACTCCTTTCTACTTTCCATGAGCATGGCTGATGCTAACCTCCAAAGAGTGACTAGTTGCGACTTCTGAGGCTAACATTCTCGGTCGACGTGAAATGGAAAGACTATATTGAATCCATTGCTAAATGTGCTGCTGAGAAAGTTGGTTCACTGTGTCGTGCTAGACAGCTTTTCTCTCGAGTGTCCAACCAACAAAACCTATAAGTCCACCATTCGTTCATGCTTAGAATATTGCTGCCACATAGGGTATGTTGCTCTTGGAGATTTCTTGATAAAATCCAA
This sequence comes from Acanthosepion lycidas, assembly GCA_963932145.1. Lineage (NCBI taxonomy): Eukaryota > Metazoa > Mollusca > Cephalopoda > Sepiida > Sepiidae > Acanthosepion > Acanthosepion lycidas. The sequence goes on along the minus strand of OZ010600.1, from coordinate 56,784,482 downwards.
AGAAGAACCAGCAATATTGCTTCAGTCACTTCCCCAGCGTCGTAAATTTGCTTACCTGTGCCTTTTATCGATAAGCACTTTCATGGGGATTGTTCCGGTGAGCTCTTCGCTATGGTACCTGGACTTCACGAATATAAGCGGTGCACTAGACAGGCGATGAGATACCGAGACTGTATAAATTTAAGCGCAATACTAGACCGGCGGAGAGATCACATCAATTTAAAGTTGAGCTAGCTAGATGTAGCCGTAAGTTCTATGCTAACAGTTTCTTCTCTCGCACTTCTCGCTTATGGAACTCTTTTCCCTTTTCAAACTTTCCATTTAACTTTTATTTTCAAAAATTTAAATGCAGTGTCAATCGTTATTTGCTATCCTTACTTTTCTATTGCTCTTGCTCGTTAGTAATGTTTCTGTTTTTTAATTCTTCCAAACCTAGTAACTGTTTGTGTCTTAGTGGCATCACTACCTTGCTTGGGGTAAATCTGATTTTTAAAACTTGACGAATAAAAACATTAGGCAGCATATAATTTACATACAAAGAAATAATCATACATAGAATCAATCAGAAATATTAATGCGATTAATGCTGACATCCGTCACGAGAAACACAATATATGCATTAAAATACTGTTAATCCATAGAGTGAAGTGATCCTCATCGAAACCATTGATGTCTGTAGTTTTCAGTTTATTTGATGTTAAAATGCTAGTACTTACGAATAGTCCTCTATTCATCATCAGGCATGTGTTTTTTTCCTTATAAAATCAAAAACTTGAAGACGAAATACTTGTTTGTCGACCGAAAGATGTTTTTTGAATGTCTGCTATTAATGACGTTTAGGAACAATTTCGGAACGTGCAAAGACGCAACGCTAAGTTTTTCAAAATTTTAAGTGAGAATTTTATTTAAATATTTCTTGTGATGTGTTAAATCCACGAATTCTATTTTACAAGTGTATTCAGTTTATATGGCATGAACTAAGCATATAGTTCAATAATGTATTGTAATGGTGACATCCGTCAAATAATAATAAAATTTTTGATTTTATAGGGAAAAAAACACATGCCTGATGATGAATAGAGGACTATATAAATAGTATAATAAAAAAAAAAAATTCGGTCTACACATATTTCGTCTTAGTGTTTGCCTATGCCTGGAAAAATTGCGCCCCGAAGATGACAAACTGAAATTGTTCAAAATGGACATTGAAGTCAACAACCCGCGTCGACAGTCTGTTTCATGCTTATACAGAATCCTCAAGCCATGTATTTTTGCTCTATTTATATATACAGGTCAGAGATGAATTATGGGTAGGTCTATTGTATTGTTCTAATGGTTATTTTTCTAGGGGATATTGAGTGGAAATAATTGTGGATCAAGATGCAGTTTTTTGGTTATTTATAGTGTTGTTTATTATTATTTATTTATTTATTATTCATTATTTTATTGTCGGTTGTTATCATTACGTTTATTTTTATTTATGTGTGCATTTGTAGATTTGTTAATTTGTTTAATTACTTTATTCATTTGTTTGGATAAATTTAGTTTATTTATTTTTGTTTATTTATTTATTTTATATTCTCATTCATTTATTTTTGTTTCTTCTTGTTCGTTTTTAGTTTTCAATTTTTAAATAACGTGATAAAAATTTGTTTTCTTGTCTGGATTTTGATCCTAACCCTGCAAACTCTGTCTTGAGGCAAATGAAAGAAAATAAGTGATTTTCAAAAAAAAAAGCCATTAATATTTATTCTGTAACTTTATCAATCTTAGTTCATGTCGAAAGTTTTAAAAATATTTTCCTTGTTTTTTTTGGCGCACAATTTTGGCTACAACTTGCGAAACGTGAGACGCCTTTCCTCCTCCTCAACCTATAACTCTCTTCATCTATGTTTACAATCTCACTCTCTCACTAGTGATAACAGACCTGTCTAACGTTTTTACACCGGTCAAAATTTTAAATTTATGTTTATTATCATAAAATGTTTCGCACGCCGTGGAATCAGAAATGGATCGTTTTTTTGCTAACAGTATGAGTCCCACCAAAAAAGTCACCGTCTACAAAAACATCTGTCGGTGAGTAATTCTCATTTCTTTGTTTATTCCTCGATTCCTTGATGAAGGACACACGCGTGTCCGAAAATTCCGAACTTAAAACCTTTGTTTCTGTGTTTCATTTCTGTCATATGGCTAATAATTAATATTTAATAAATGTTTATCGTGCTGATTATATTGGTAACTTTTCGTTTGTCGCCTCCCTCTGTCTTTTTTACAAATACTTTCATGATAACAGCTCCGAGGAGCTGCTTTCGCTGGTTCCCAGACTTCATGAATTTAAGCGTTCTTCTAGGCTGGCATTTCGCTAACACCATTTCACTGTCGAAACTATTAAATGTACCCGTCTCTTCTACTCCAATAGATTCATGTCATGCACCTCTGGCCTGTGGAACTCCCTCCCCTCTTACTGTTTCCCTGATAGCTATAATCTTCAACTATTCAAATGAAACGTCAATCGACGCCTCCAGATGCCTTGATCTATCCACTATATTTCTCTTTATCTTTTCCTCTATCACTCCTATTTGCTCTCGCTCCAACTCTCTGTAACCCCTTGCGTGCTAGTGGCTTCCCCACTTGCTTGGGGTGAAACGCTTTCAAAAAAAATGTAACCTATCTATTTTACACACACACACACACACACACACACATATATATATATATATATATATATATATATATATATATATATATATATATATAATGCGAAACGTACGTCTCTTCTTCGATGCCGTTTGTATATATATATACAAATAAAGATGTTAGCAACAAACTCCTCGAATGGTCCATCTGCACAAGTGAACTGAAACAGATCCTGATATTTCTGGGGTTGACTTATTCAGTTCTCTGAATTTGATTAGGGTTCCTTCCCACAATGGTAACCTTTGTTGAAAGCTTGACTACGTGATTCCATATAACAAGTTGGTAATGCTAATTAGCTGATTTATATTCTACCGCTTATCAGTCCTTTGCGGGTGATTTCGAGCCAAAAAATATGTTTCGATTTTAGGAATTTTTGTTACAGATAATAATGGTTTAATGATACAAGTCTTACTAATTAACCCATAGCTGGGGAGAAAAGGTGGATTCATACCTTTCCCACTGGTATTTGCGCTTAAGTGAATATAACGAACCCAACAAGAATTGGAACTCGGCTCTCTGATTAACAATAGACATCATATACTACACATCCCGCATATCCACAGCACCTGGTGTCATCTATCTTGGTACTGATCAGGCTCCACGTTGCTTAACTTCGAGGATCGTATGGCAGCCGGGGTTTCGACGTGATGTGATTGTAAGCCGAGAGTTAAGAGTCTAATCTTCTAGTTTGGCAATGTAGAAATATATGAGCCCTGTAGAATATCATTAGGAAGAACAATTTATTCAAATAACAAATTTCCCTCGTTATCCAAAAAAAAATTTTTTTTTTGTTTTGTTTTTTCGATGGAACATTTCGTTACCGTAAAACGGAGAAACATATACCACTAATTTATACAAGGAAGACATTTTTGCGTAATACACTCACTATAAAAATACTTGTGAAAGATTTTCGCTACGATTAAGAATGTTGCAATTATAATAGAAAAGAATGATTTTAATTTCGAAAAACTGCAAACGTTTCGGACAGGTTTCTCCAGGATGTTTTAATAAATTTATGAAGAATTGTATTATAGAAAGACTGCGTAAAGCTAAACAGCCAAACATCAGTTAAATCAAACCATGACCTCTGATATCAATGCAGACTGATAAAGGATTTTTTTTTTGGGGGGGGGGGTTACAATATAAATTAATAGTAATTTCTTCTTCACTGTACGAAACTGCCGTATAGCGAGGGAAGCCAGTATTATACCTTAAAGAATCTATACCTGTTCCTCGTTGTCCGAAAACAACGGGGTTTTTTTTCGATGAAACATTTCGTAAGCGTAAATCGGATAAACATATGTTATATACCGTACCTACGAGCACTAATCGGTATGCCCCAATCCTCATAAATACATTGGACACTATTGTAAGTGGGGGTAATATGCTGTTTAAGTAGTCCACCACTAGCTGTGGTTTACCTAGTTCATGCGCTGGCGAGTATTGTATTTTGTTGATGTTATAAAGATTACCATTTCATTTCCAACCTGGGCTTTGGTTATTCCTCATTCAGTTACCTTTTCTAGGTTACAACAATATATATATATATATATATATATATATATATATATATATATATATATATATATGTATGTATGTATGTGTGTGTGTCTGTGTGTCTGTGTGTATGTGTGTTATATAACGTACCTACGAACACTAATAGGTATGTCCCAATCCTCATAAATACATTGGACACTAATGTAAGTGGGGATCATATGCGGTCTAAGTAATGCATCACCAGCAGTGGTTTACCTACTTCACGCCGCTGGCGAGTATTGTATTTTGTTGATGTTATAAAGATTACCATTTCATTTCCAGCCTGGGTTTTGGTTATTCCTCGTTCGGTTACCTTTTCTAGGTTAATATATATATATACATATATATAGCAATATATATATATACATATATATATATATATATATATGTGTGTGTGTGTGTGTTATATACCGTACATACGAACACTAATCGATATGCCCCAATCCTCATCAATACATTGGACACTATTGTAAGTGGGGGTAATATGGTGTCTAAGTAGTCCACCATTAGCAGTGGTTTACCTACTTCATGCCGCTGGCGAGTATTGTATTTTGTTGATTTTCTTAAGATTACCGTTTTATTTTCATCCTTCGTTTTGGTTATTCCCCATTCGATACCCTTTTCTAGGTGACAACAATATATATGCAACCCGAGAATTCAAACGCCAACATCACAGTAAGTTGACTGAAATGTTGCAGTCAAATACTATGTGACGTAAAGAAACGGTCGATAATCGACGGAAACCCTCATTAATGTAGGTTTTCCGTACAAATGAAAGCTATGTGGCGTAAAGTTAACTTTCGAAAAGAGTGAGAAGGCCATATTAATGTATGCTTTTCGTAAAAACGGAATGTCGTAAAGCAAATTTCAAAAACGGTGGAGACCCGTATTAATGTTGGTCTTTTGTAAAAACGAAGTGGAATAAAGCAATTTTTCGAAAAGCAGGGGAACCTCTTATAGATGTAGGTTGTTCGTAAAAGCGAAATAGCGTAAAAGGCACTTTTGAAAAGAAAATGAGCAACACTTATTAATGTAGGATTTTCGTAAAATCGAAGTGAAAAAAACGGGAAAAATCCGTATTTACGTACTTTGTTCGTAAAAACGAAAGGGCGTAAAGCAAACTTTCGAAAACTAGAGAAAACCATATTAATTTTGATCTTTCGCAATAGTGAAGTGACGTAAAATTGATTTGATTTGTTTAATGGCATATCAACTCGTTATGGGTCATTTAATGCCGAAATTTGATTTTCTTTGGAGTTTTGAATTAATAAAAATAGGATATATGTTATTCTGCTTTCACAGTTGAATACATGGTAGATGATACTCAGCTTTTGCGAACATAATTACTCGATGCGGTGATATATTTGTTTTATGTTGTAGTTTTGTTGAGTTATATTTTGTAATACAGTTTGATTTTTAAATCATTATAGGATATTATATGTATTAAGGTCATGAAAAAGTTCTTTATGTTGGCTGTTTGGTTGATTTTGTTTAGCGGCATATCAACATCACTATGGGTTATTTAATTCCGAAATCTAAATATTTTGAACACAATTTTATGGCTTCAGCTACAGATAAACGGCATTGTTCATCATTTTGCCATAAAATGTAATTCTGCTTTAAAATCCATTGTTGGTAATTTTACTATAATTATGTATTGTTGGTAATTTTTATATGAAAATGCATTGCTGATATTTTTACTGTAGAAATGTATTTTTATATTATCATGGTGTTTTTTACTTAGGTCTTCACTATTTGTCCATAGCTGGGACCCTAACAGGTGCTACCACCCCGAGTCAGAGTGAACCTGAGAACATCAACAATTAAGAGTTGGGAATATCTGTATCAGAATGAGAGCAGCATATCTCCGTGGAGTGAATAAATGATTTCAGTCGATATTCCCAGAGGTTCATCGAACTCAAAAGGCACCTAGAAAAGGTCGGAGAGTACGTTGGCTGAAATGTTGTAGTCAATATAACAAAGATTTCGAAATTGATTCGAGTGGATGAATGTATGATGGTAAAAACGTTTCATCACCTGAATTCAAACTAAAAAACAAATCTAAACAAATGGGGCACCTTGTGCGCATCGAACTTACTAGAGCAATGAATTTGCGTGAAAGACGAGCCTCTTAACCTTCGCGCCAAAATAAACGCCAACATCTCATTTTCAATTGCCGCTCTAACTAGCTTGCTTTTCTATTTATATCGCCCTCGCTATTTAGCTATCTGGATATCTTTCTTTTGTTATTTTGTAGTTTATGACAATCAAAAGTGAAAGTGAAAGTGAAAGTAGAAGTAGCTTTCTGGTCGTGTAGCAGCTGCAAGTAAGAACTACTTATTCCAAGTTCCAATAACCCATGACAGCTGGCAGAATACGTACGGAAATTAATAGACTCTAATACCACCTTGTCCAGGAAATATCGTTTTATCGAAGACGATGAATAGTCTAACAAAGGCGTATTCGAGTTTGTTTCATCGATAAGCCATTTCAAGAAACAGTATAATGTAAGATGCATGGTGTGATAATTATACACCAGTGTAATAATCTATCGCTGGTGTATAATTGTTATGGGACCTACCTTTATGGACTAAATGGACTCGTCCTATTACTATATATACGGGGAGATTATGCCTCTCAAGAGAGCTGTCTCCGGTCCGTTTAGGATCAAAGTGTAGTATCTGTGCTTTGTGAGCATCCGGGCTGGCTTCTGTCGAACTCTCTAATGCAGAGAGGAACTCAGGCGAAGCTTTGCCGAAGGGCAAGGTTGCGTTCGGGGAGGTAGACAGGACCTGAACCTGTCTAGGCGGGTTCAAAGGTCATATTTTTGGCCGAGCCTACGGGCTCGCGGGCTACCCACATTAAACCGGCCTTGTACCACATTCGATCCTCGTGGGTGGATTGATAAATACCAGCTATCTACAGTTGACCCGTAATCTCTGACTGCACGACTTCTGTGGACGACTTCTGTCGAACTCTCTGCTTGGCAGAGGGGAACCCGGACGAAGCTTTGGCAAAGTTTCGTCCGGAAAGGTAGACAGGAAAGGTAGACAGGACCTGAACCCGTCTAGGCGGGTTGAAAGTGAATATTTTTGCCGAGCCTACGGGCTCGGAGAAACCCACGTTAAACTCGGCCTTGTGCCACATACATTCCTCTTGGGGAGGACTGTTAAATATTGATGTCTATTGTTGACCTCTCGAACTCTCTGCCTTCGGGCGGAGAGGAACCCGGACGAGGCTCCGCCGAAGGGCAGAGTCTCGTTCGGGGAGGTTGACTGCCCCTGAATCCGTTTATGCGGGTTCAAAGAGGGATTATTTTTTGGCTACGGGCTCGGAGATTCTACGTTAAACCGGCCTTGTGCCACATGTAACCTTCGTAAGGGATAACTAAATATCGCTGTCTGCAGTTGACGAGTTGACTACTGTACTTTGCCGTCAGTCGGACGTGGAACACTTTTGTATTCGTTCTTTTAGTTTAATAATATGTTTTCACTAAATTGCTGAATTGGAGTTTTCTTTCAGACCTCTTCTGGGTCCACAACCTCGTTGTGCGCAGAATACAAAATGTATCACAACTCATATTGAAGAAATTGCTAGGTCTGCTGCAAGTAAATTTGGTTCTCTGTGTCGTACCAGAGAATTTTTCTCACCATGATTCATTTTGCACATTTATAAATCTACCATTTATCCATGCATTGAATATCTCTGCTATAGTGATTTTCCAAGCGTAGGTTGGATGGGGCACAAGGCCGAAAGTAAGGGGCACCCAGTGAGGATTGAACTCACTACTCAGTCGTAATTGTTCTAGCGAGAAAGCTTGCTAGCCATTACACCACCTCGAGGTGCCCAATAAATATCTCTTCTATATCTGGTCCGGCGTTTCCGCTGTATACTGGGTAACAGCAAAATTGTCCAATTGTTAGATTAAGCTTTGAATCCTTGTATCTTAGACATGATTAAAGATATCTTACTGGAATTCTCCGAGGTTTTATGACATTATTGAACCCTAATTTGAGCAATGAAAATATATAATTACTCTCCAAGCTTAACAGAAGAACCGTGATGAAATCGATCATAAATGAAAATGATATTTTCATCATTAATTAATTATAACTAAGCATCGGAAGCGCGTGAAGGATTGATATAAAGCTCATATATATATATATATATATATATATATATATATATATATATATATATATATATATATATATATATATTATTCCAGGATCATTTTCCAAGTTATTCAAGATGATCTTTTCCCTCTAACTTTCTCTCTCTTGGAGTAAAAATGTGCTGCATAGGTTTCACGTACGATTTCATTTTTCAGGTCTTTTTTCGCTGCTCTTTGAACTGTCATAGCTGAAACTCCTCTCTCACGTGCCAAATGTCTTACGAATTGAGTTGGATCTTTTCCAGTTGATCACTTTAGCTCTAAATTGAACATGATGATGCCTCTTGCTGTTGCAACCTCCTGATCGGGTTTTCCTCTCTACTGTTCCCTCTTTTTTTAATCTTATTCACCGTTCTCTTGATGGTTCTTGAAAGAACTTTGAAGATAGAAGCCAGATTATGAATGTTGGTGCCATTACTGAAGACCTGAATGATCTTTTTCTTCTCTCCATTGCTCACTTTGGGAAAACATAGTGTGGCTGACACAAAACGATTTTAACCTGTTCTTTTTCTAACTGAATAACTCAAATGGGTTTTCAGTGATTCTTACAACAAATGTCATCAAGACGGCTAAATGTCTTATCTAAAGACCTGGAAAAAGAAATTGAATAAGTGTTGTGGCCTTGTTAGGGTCAGAAATAAAGACTTAAAGAGGGGAATTGAGTTAAACAAATATATTAATAGAATCAGTAATACAAACATATACAAACGAGAGTATTACAGCTAGAATGTTCTGTACGACTGTCAGAGCTGACCGCTGGAAATTTCCTTCTACCAAAAGGCAGTACCTGCTACTATTTATAGTTGGTAGAGTCCATGCGTGCGTGGGTAAATTACCATAACAATTATTTTTTTTTTAGATATTAAGCATTGTGTGGGATAGACAATTATGCTGTAACGCGATTTGGACAATTTTGCTGTTACAGAAAGTATATCGAGTTGTTCGAAAAATTCCGAAGAAGAGTTTGTAATTTTATCGGTCCTGACCTGGCATCTCAGTATCAGTCAATTTCTTATCGATGTGATATGCTTCCTTCTGTCTTTTTTAGAAATATTTTCATGGCAATTATTCTAATGAGCTTTCATCTTTAGTACCTTGACCGCGTAAATTTAAGTGTATTGCTAGATTAGCAACTAGGTTTCATCATTTCACTGTTCAAATAGCTTTCTTGCCTGTGGAACTCTTTTCCAGTTTCTTGCTTTCCTCCCACTTAAAATCTTTAATGATAGTAATATCAACCACTATTTTCTGTCTACTTGACATCTGTTCTTTTATTGTCCTTTCTCTTCACTAATGACATCTCATTTTCTTTCACTCCCAATAACCCTTTAGGGATGTTATTGCCTTGCTTGGGTTGAAATGATTTTTAAAAAATCTCCTTTCTCTCTATTTTGTGTACCTCTTTTCTGTGTTCATTTACTTATCACTTTTTTTTTTGTTATTTTATTTTTCTTTGTTTTTATTTCCTAACTTATCTTTTATTTCATGATGTCTATATCATGAAGCGGTATATGGTTACATTGAATCAATTGCTAGGGCTGCTGCTTGGAAAGTTGGTTCACTGTGCCATGCCAGACAATATTTCTCACCAGAGTCCATTTTGCACATTTATAAATCCATACATTGAATATTGCTACCATATGTGGTTTGGAACTCCTGCTATATATCTCAAGATTCTTGACAAAATCCAAAGAAGGATCTGTAATGTTAGCAGACCTGACCTGGCATCTTGATTTCACTCACTTTCCATTTACTGTGACATGGCTTCCCTGTGTCTTTTCTATAAACATTTTCATGGCAATTGTTCTGATGAGCTTTCTCTCTTGGTACCTTGACTGCATAAATTTAAGTGTATTACTAGATTAGCAACTAGGTTTCATCATTTCACTGTTCAAATAGCTAGATGTAGCTGTAAGTTCTGTTCCAATAGCTTCTTTTCTTGCATTTCTTGCCTGTGGAACTCTTTTCCAGTTTTTTGCTTCCCTCCCACTTAAAATCTTTAATGATAGTAATATCAACCACTATTTTCTGTCTACTTGACATCTGTTCGTTTATTGTCCTTTCTCTTCACTAATGACATCTCATTTTCTTTCACTCCCAATAACCACTTGCATCTTAGGGATGTTATTGCCTTACTTGGATTAAAATATTTTTTTAAAAATCTCCTTTCTCGCTATTTTGCGTACCTATATTTCTGCCATATCTAGTCTGTTCCGGCTATATATTTCAAGATTCTTGACAAAATCCAAAGAAAAGTCTATTTTTTAATAGGTTCTAATCTGGCATCTCAACTTCACGCTATCTTTTTTTCTAAATATTTTCATGGATATTGTTTTAATCAGCTTCCTTCCTTGGTACCTTGACCGCACGAATTCAAGCGTACTACTAGATTGGCAGTTAGGTTTCATAGTTTTATTGTTGAAATGTAGATGTAACCGTAAGTTCTATTCTAATAGTTTCTTCTCTCACACTTCTCGCCTCTGGAACTCTCTTCCGGTTTCTTGATTCCCTGACACCTACGGTCTTCCGAGGTTTAAATGCAAAGCCAATCGACATCTTCTGTCTTCCTGTTCTTCTGTTGTGCTTTCTCATCACTTAAGTCTTCTCATTCTCTTTCACTCTCGGTAACCCATGACGTCTTACTGGCAATATCGTTAAGTTTTTAACGAAAAACTCGCTGTTCTGTGTATAGTTCTTGCTTTATTTGGAACTACAGTAGAGACAAAAACAAATGTCAAGCAAGGGAGGTTTCCTGATTTCAAATCGTCTGACTATTATGGGCTGCAGAGGACCTTGAGACAAAGCAGGCCTCTTCTTTTATATGCCGGACGTTGAAAAGCATTGCACTCAACAACTTCCTGTCTTTAGTGATCTGACACCTGTCTCTTTCCTTTTCCTTATAACCTTTGTTCTGGCATTCATCCACTCAAATTCAGTTAACATTGAATGATTCTCTTTGCTTCTTTAATTGCTGGCATAACATCCTGTGATTTTTCACGTCTATCCTCATTGGGTCATACATGTTTCAACCGTCTCTTTCTCATTGTATGTATCAATTTCCATGTGTTTTCTCTTTTCCTTAAAGCGCTTTCTTTCTTTGTATCTATCATTTTATTTTATCTATCTATCTATCTATCTATCTCTCTCTCTCTCTCTCTCTCTCTCTATATATATATATATATATATATATATATATATATATATATATATATATATATATATATACATATATATATATATTAGAACTGGTATAAAATGTATGGATTTAGCTGAGTTATGAATTAAACTTTTCAAAAGCTAATGTGATTTCATTATTTTTTATTTATTTATTTTTTTAAATTTATTTATTCTTTATTTATTTTGTAAGTGTTGTGGTAGGATCCACCTAATTTGCATAGTGGAGTACCGACCATATAAATATGGTTGGTACCGGGAAGGAATCGGAAGAGATTCAACCAGAGACTCTGCCCGACTGCGACTCAGTCGACACATTCTCCAGGAACAGTCTTCCCAGGAATATACAAAAGACTATATGTAAATATTGTGTACACTTTCTTGTTTCAATACATTTTGTTCTAAGTACATTTTGTGTTGCATTATTATCCCATGCATTAGTCAAGTTTCAAAAGTAAGCTTCCGTTAAATTCCGTTAAAATGTAACAACATTTAGATTTATTTGTCAGGAACATATTCATCAGTCTCAGAAAGTAATTTCCTTATTTCTTGTAAAAAGAATCTGGAATACCAGACCAAAAGCAAATCTATTCCAACATCGTGACAAACGTGAAATATTACGAAATTCATGCATTCATTTTTTTCAAAAAGCAATGTTGAATTTATTGCCAACTGAATAAAACTCCATTGAAATGTCAAAACTAGTTAAAAGAAATATTTGTCAGGGACGTCTTCATCCGCATTATGACTGAAAAAATAGAATTAATTATTTTATTCCTGTATCAAAAAATATACGAATCTGACTGAAAGAAAGGTATTCCAGATTTAACACATGAGAAAAGTAAACTGAACATAGCTGTGTTAGATGAAGTTTCGCCTAGGACTGCAATTTACTACAAAACCATAGCGTCCTGGGAATGGCGGTAAACTACATCCGGTAGCAAGGCCTCTGATCGGGAGATTGGAAGGTTTGAGAAGCACGGAATCACCTCTTAACTGCTGTTGTGCCTTGGTCCACTCTAAACCGAGATGTTAGTATGTGTTAGGGTCCCAGCTATGGTTAAATAGTGAACCCCTAAATAAAAATCAAAGGCACATTTTTATAATAAAATGACCAATAATACTTTTTCTTTTATCGTAAAATGACAATCAATGCAACACTAAAAAATATAAAAATACATTTTCATAATAAAATTACAAACAATACCTTTTATCATCTACAAACTATCTGTCTATAAAAATATACCTTTACCCTGAGAATATAAAATTATGCACAAAATATATGTAGTTGAAAGCATAAAAATGCGTGAAATATTTAGATTTCGGTATTAAATAACGCATAAAGGTTGGTATCCCGCTAAATAAATCAAACAATCTAAACAGAAACAGTGACTTAGCTACCCTGTGATTTTTCTATAGATACTTTCATGGTAATTGTTCTGATGAACCTTCTGCTATAGTCCCGCGTTGATTTCGGCCAGTGAACTGATGTTTCTGCCATATTTAATCATTGTTTTATTACTAATCTTATTTTCTTTAGTTTCTTGTAAATAGTTTTTTGTATTCATATTGTAAATACTCATTGGGGTTAGTTTTTTAGAATTGTTGTTTTATTCCCCTCCTCCATCACAGACAATGAATTCTAAATATGGGTACTAGTTCGTATTTTCATAAGAGACAATGTGGCATTATGGTGGTTGTAGTAAGAAAATTACGTATAAATGTGTTGTTTTGGTGTAAGGAATATTGTTTCGTACGATTGAGTCAGTGTTTGCGGCTAGCTAAGTTATAGTTAAGACAGAAGAAGACCGTCCTTTCCCCAATCCCCTTTTCGGCCATGTGCCACCTTTCTGTATTAAACAGAATAAATATCACTTTCTGCTATGGTACCTCGACTTTATGTATTTAAGCGCAGTACTAGATTGGCAGCTAGGTCTCATCATTTTGCAGCATCTGTATGTCAGAGATTTGTGTATCTTTAAGTAACACGCTCGAATACAGGACCCATTAACGGCGCCCATGTGAACTATGATAAAAATATAAACAGATGGATATTAATAATTGTATATAATTATATGTCGAGGCTCTCTGAGACATGAAAATGATTTCAAAAGAAATGCAAGGGCAAAAAAGGAGAGAAAGGATGCTCTAGTTAGACATAAGCTGAGTTGATGATATGCCTTGACTTGTGATCGACTTGTAGAAAACTTGTTTGAACTGCGCTTATTTTAATAATCATCAACATAAGTTATGTACTCTATTCAGAACATGGAGGATCATGGCTCTCCATAATGTCCTGTCACGTGTAGTTGTAAGTAATATTTGACTTCTTAGTATCCATCATGTCCTTACTATATGGTCCATTCACAGAGCTTCATTAAGTTACTTACTCGCTGTTTCCCTTTGTCTCTGTTGGCATCAGCATTCTTGTTCTTCCTTTATACGCCGTGTCTCCTTAGGACGCTGACAACTATAGCTCTCCACAACGTCTTATCCCTGGTAGCTCTCAGCAATTTTAATGTTCTTCTCTATTTTATTTAAGCGCAGTATTAGATTGGCGGCAAGGCCTCATCATTTTACATTTGAAATGGCTAAATGTAACCGTAAGTTCTATGTGAACAGTTTCTTCTCTCGCATTTTCTGCTTGTGGAACTCTCTTCTGGCTTTTTACCTTCCAGTCAACTTTGATCTTTAAAAATGTAAATTCAACCGTCAATTGTTACTTCTGTCTTCTTAATTCTCGTTCTTTTATTGTTCGCTCTCTTTAATAGTGTTTTTTTTATATATATTCTCTCATACTCAGTAAGACCTTGCATCTTAGTGGCCTTATTATCTTGCTTGGAATGAAATGATAAAAAAAATGATTGTATAGCATGACACGGTAAACCGACTTTTTTGTGGGACTCTCTTCCGGCAGTTAATTTTGAGCTTCAAAATTTTAAATGCCATATCAGTCGTTTTTTTATTTTTATTTTTATTCTTGTTCTTTTATCATCTTCTCTCCTTAATAGTATTTTTCTAATATTCTTTAACACTCAGTAACCCCTTGCGTCCTAGTGGCTTTATTGTCTTGCCTGGGGTGACCTAAAACTCGGGTCTTATTCTTAAACAGCCCCGTCAGATCGACACTTTCGTATGGATGACATGCATGGTGCCAAACACGTACAGAAATATCTAAACTGTCAGTTGTATATAACCGCTTTCTCAGATCAACGTTTAAAAATGGTTTCGAGCGAAGAGCCTGTAGCTCTCAGCGAAGATCATCCTTCTTTAAAACTTGCGGACTGGCGCTACATAATCACGCACAAAGAACTTCATCCAATAAAATAAACGACATCAATTGAGGACTTTCAACAACAACTAAAATTGATAGCGCCACACGGGAATAACCCACTTGTACATGCTAAACAACGAAGATCAATGAGTATGCAGAGCATGTGAAACGGCATACACTATTAAACATATATTAATCGACGTGTTCAGACCTTGCTCTCTCAAGACGAAAATGCTACGTTTTGGAGAAAGCAAAAGTGTATGACATAATATCATTTCTTAAAAAATAAAATATGGTGCCAAACACGTACACAAATATTTTTATATTTTGGTGCAAAAATAATGACGTAATAATGTCGTTTTTGACGTTAAAAAATACGTCAAAAAACGACATTATTACGTCATTATTTTTGCACCAACCTAATAGAAATTTCAATAGAATCAGTTTCTCCCCAAACTGTATATCTAAAAAGAATACATCACTGAAACCACTCTCCCGACAAAAAAACATTCTTTGCAAAAATACGTCAATGAAACTAGATTTACAAATGGATACCTTACAGAGAATACATATTCTATTAATACAAATCTACTGTCAAAATATTGTCGGCATTAAATAACCCATTGAGGTTGATAAACTGTAAAACAAACTAAAATCGATAGCATATGTGTTGTATAAGAGGAAGTGTTGTTACCGACATTGTGGTTTATTAAATAGATCACGTGATCATAAAGGAAGGGAATAAATAGAAAATGAGTGTTGTTGTTGTGTCTGAATAAGTGTGTGGTTGAGTAAGTGTTTGGAAGGAATGATTTTTTTTTTATATTATTAAAGACCCGCATTGATTTCGTCCAGCAAACTGACGTCTCTGCCCCATTTAGGGATTAGAGGTGGGTTATTACTAACATTATTTTGTTTAGTTTCTTGTAAATAGTTATTGTTTTCATATTGTGGTTTGTTTTAAATTGTTTTATTATTCCCCTCTCCCCACAGAATGAATTGTACATAAGGGAAATAGTTAGGACTTTCATGGAGACAATGAGGTATTATGGTGACTGTAGTAAGAAAAGGGAGAAAAGAATGCGTTGTTGTGGTGTAAGGAGTATTTTTGTATGTTTTGGTCAGTGTCTGTGACTAGTTAAGTTTAATGTTAAGACAGAAGAAAACCGTCCTTTTCCCTATTCTCCATTTTGACCTTATGCCACATTTCTATACATAGTAAAATAAATATCACTATTTCTTCTATATCACTATACGGTTTACTGTTCACTCTTCTTTTCTATCCACTATTGCAATACATTCACTCTCTCTACTCTTACTACTATACGGATTACGATTCTCTTCTGATCATTAAAGTAATACTAGTGTAGATATAATTGGAAGCCGATATTATTAGTACCGGCGTCTACGAAGTTACGAAGTCTCGAGCATTTTGGGAAGTGATAACAAGTTTTCGCTTGACATAGCAAAAATGACAAACAAAGCCGTCCAACATCAGAAAACTTATTCACCGTTCTTTTAATGGTTCTTGAATGTACTTTGAAGCTGGAAGCCGGAGTATGAATATAGCTACCATTACTGACGGCCTGAATGATCTTTTTCCTCTCACCATTACTCAGTTGGGAAGACATAGTGGGGCTGACACAAAACGATGTAAATATTGGGTGTAACATCAAAATTGTCCAACTCTTGTAACAGCAAAATTGTTCAATTGTTAGATTAAGACTTGAACCGTTGTATCTTAGAAATGATTAAAGAATATCTTACTGGAATTCTCATAGTGTTTTTTTTTTATTTAAAACTATTGAACTCTACTTTGAACAATAAGAATGTATTTAGCTCTAAGTTGAAATGATTATCCCTCTTGATGTTATAACATCCTGATCCAGTTTTCCTCTCTACTGTTCCCTCTTTTTCAAACATTGTTGTATAAGAGTTGCCGACACTGTGGTTTGAAACTAGATCGCCGGTGAGTAACATTGGTTAAGTAGATTACGTGATCATAAATGAAGTGAATAAATAGGAAGTAGCATGATGAATATATGATCACTGTACACTCTTCTTGTCTTATCCACCATTGCTATACATTCACTCTCTCTACTCTTACTACTATACGGATTACGATTCTCTTTGATCATTATACTATTTGGCGATTACTACTTGAACAAGTATTACTACTGCAAAAGTGACATGCAAAGCCGTCCAACATCACAAAAGTGGCGACGATGATTCGCAAAGAATCATAAAAGTGGCGATTCGCAAGAAATCATAAAAATATGTATCTTTAATGGAAAATAATGACATCTTCAGGATATTGACATTCCACGCTATTTTTTTAAAAAAAATTAACAGGGAACCTCCATCAACGCTGGGAAGAGCGATAACAAGCTACTGGACTCGAGATGCCTATTTAACTTAAAAATTGTTTCGTTAGAAACGTTTTACAAATTTTAACCGACAGTGGCATTGGCTGCTCGCTCAACAATGTCGAATGTTTCCTTATAAAGAAAATATTAAATTGCAAGGAAATCTAAATACCCCTGGTAAAGGTATCGATCCACCTGCAAAGGGTTAATTAGCCGCAAAAAAATCAATCAATCAATCAATCTTATTCGTCTTTGAAGTACCGTCCTGGCAGGCCCATCGAGTGTGTAGTATTCAGTTGAATGTTAAACATTCGGCGGAGGGACACTAGAAGCCGAGTCCCGTTAACTTACTGTTTTCTTCTCACTCCCACCCCAACCCGGCTATGCTTCTTTTTCTTTTTTCGTTATTTATACGAAATTTTGCTTCGATTCTATTTCTATCCTTGATATATCTGATTGATTTTTTTATTGCATGTGTTTGCTCTCTGATGATCTGTGTTCAAACCCCAGTGACGGCAGCGACACTTTATTCCTATATAACATAATTATAAAATTCTAATTTATTTTTCCCGGGTAAAACCGACAAGTCTTACTAACAGTTCTTTAAAAAAATGAATGGAATATTGAATTTAAAAAAAAAGGAGAGACGCGATACAAAGAAAAGAAAAGGAAAAAAAAAACACATTTTTTTCCCTTGAAGTCTTCTATCAGCCACAACAGAAACAGGTGACCTTTCAAAAAACTGCACGCACCTCTGAATTTCATTATGCCTGTCTTCAACGATGCGTGTGCTTTTCCGCGCATTATAGAGGGGTACATAAGATGGATGCATATGATGCGTGCATATATATGTGTTAATGAATTCATGCATTTTGCATGATACATGAATACGATTAACACGTTAAATATATAAGTCTACCATTCATTGATGCTTAGCATAATGGTGCCGCATAAGGTCCGGTGCTCCCGCTATTTATCTAGAGTCCCTTGATAGAATCCAAAGAAAAATTAATAATATTACTGGCCCGGGACACTGGTCAGTTTCCCGTCGCCGTAAAGTTCCCTCCCTGTGCCTTTTCTATAAATACTTTCATGGTAATTGTTCGGAAGAGTATTTTGCTTTGGTGCTAAGACTTTTTGAATTTAAGCGCAGTACTAGAGTTCTCATCATTTTACACTTAAGGTGGCTAGATGTTACCGTAAGTTCTATGCTAGAAGATTCTTCTCTCGCACTTCTCGCTTGTAGAACTCTTTTCCAGCTCCATGCTCTCCAGTCAACTTTAATCGGTAAAAAAAGATTTAAATGTTTATGTCAATCGCTATCTATTGTTTTCATGATTACTCTTCTTTTAACTCGCTCATGTTTCTGCTTCTAATTCTTCCACGCCCAGCAACTCCTTGTGCCTTAGTTGCTTTACTGATTTGCTTGGGGTGAACTCGATTTAAAAAAAAAAAAAGTTGCTCAGAAATGGCTTTTATGTTTACTATGTTTCTTTCATTCTTAAATTATTATTTGAAAATAGTATATATTAGGTTGGTGCAAAAATAACGTCGTTTTCTCACATATTTTACTATGTGAAAAAACGACATTTTTCCGGAGCTTTTGAATCGTTTCAGTTAGTGTCAAATGTAAGAATTATATAGAGAAAGTTTCAATCTCCTATATTGAGCACTCTTTACCCATGATTTATTGTTTTATGTGCTGTGTCCTTTCAGGACGTAGGCGATCATGGCCCTCCACTTTCCCTTATCCTTTGTGGCTCTCAACAGGTTTTGTGTTTCTGCCAACTACCCCAAACCAATAATAATTTTTAATAAAAACAAAATTACTAAAGGACTTTAGATTTTTAACCTAACGCTTCTTTCCTATTTTTCTATATTTTCATATATATATATATATATATATATATATATATATGTCATTCGTAGACAGTACTGTTTCGCTGTATTACAGCTCTTCAGTACGAATAGACATCCGAATGCTTCAAACCTGGATTGACATCCAACTGATTTGGTGTCAGTCAGTGTCTCTACCACTGAGCTATATTCACTCGGCAGAATGAGTCAGCCAAATCCAGCGTACTGTTTTTACAAATGTAAACAAACGTCCATCAACCGTAGCGCTCCATTCATTTTTTTCTGAAAAGCTTCGCATTAACGCAGGTGGTTGTTGTTTTCATTCAACAGTGCTCAATTGAAAATATATTTTCAAGAGCTAAATTATGTCATTCGCTGACAGTACTGTTTCGCTGTATCACAGCTCTTCAGTGTGACTAGACATCCGAATGCCTCAATATATAAAGAGAGATATTATAGTGTTTTCCTGTTGTTTTACTCATTTATTTATCCTGTAGCGTTATATAATTGCATATTGTCCGAGTTCTCAAGAGTCGCTACAAGATGACGTCAACAATACTAATTCTTTTTGAGCCAAAATATATCGTGTATTTCAAAATGCTTCTGTCAACATATTTTAAGTTGGGTTGGACTAATGAATAGAACAAAACGAATAGAAAATGATTCATTAACCAAGAATATATTGTATGTTTAGTAATATTACGTATATGAATGTAAACAAAAAGTCAAAAGTGCATTAGCGTATCTCACCTGTTCTCGCGGAACCCTTCTTGTTCTTGTAACGACATTCACCCGAGGTGGGTTGAGCTGGCTCCAATATTGGAGTTTCATGGGAATTTGGAATTCACAAGCAGTCCCCAAACACGCGTGTATAGCACATGAGATTTGATTATAGTGGTGAAGGTCACGTGCAGGACCATCCACACTTTTTGAAGGGCCGATCACAGAGACCTATATGCCACAAGTTCCCCAAACGACCCTCCGCAGGTTTTGAATTCAGAGTTTTCCTTCTAGACCAGTTGCCATCCAAGGCTAGTGTTGTGGATTCCGAGATCAAATTCGATCTCCAATGAATGACAAACGCAGGAATCAAATATAAGAAATAAAATGTATTTACACAATAATAAAATGGGTAATACTGTTAGTAAATCCAGGAACGCGGTTAGTAGCAATAACGTATAGATATATACAGTCTATAAGTATGGCTTCCTTCGAGTCTACGTGCTTGTAACTGACTTCTACAAGCGGTTACCTCACACTATTACTCTATCTTCAACTCAATCACAATCTCAGTCTTCTTACTATCAATCTCTGTATATTGACTCAGGGTAATTAACAGCACCAGTCCAAATACATACTGGTCGAGTCCACTTGTATGAAAAGGGGGTCCTGCTATTTACCCATTGCTGGAGGGAGAAGAAAAGGATTCACACCTTTCCCAAGGGTATTAGCACGTATGTGAATGTAATTGATTCGATTGGAATTCGAACTCGGCTCTCCAATTCCTCAATCCAAGCCGCTATCCATTACTCCACCGTGCTTCCTCTCGCGGAACCCTGGGGACTTTTTGCGAAACCTTAGGGTTCCGGGAAACCCAGGTCGAGAAACCCTGCTCTAGACTCTAAACTAATGTTAAACATGACCTATATACTTGTAAATATAAATCTGATCAATGCTTACATTATATGAAACTTCATCAAAATTTATCTACGGACTCAATTATAAAACCGACCTATGTTTACGTGGAGATTTAAGAATAAAACCCGCCAATGTTTGCATCCATATCGATGTTGCTTTATCACCCTCCCTATCTTCTCTGGTTCTCGAGGCCGGTGTGTCCAAATAAATATCGTTCAACTTTCTTTTTCTACCCTGTCAGAGGGATCTTGCATCCACCGATAGCATGCTGTGCAAGGGAGATGAGACTCCTCCTCTGAGTGTAGGCTTATAAAGACTCAAGTACAGACTCGACTGTTTACATATAGACTCAAGCATACACCTGACTAATGCTTTCTTGTAAATTTCAGCATAAACTCGACCAAAGTTTGCCCAGAAACTCAGCTATGAACACAACCAAAATTTGCTAATAAATTCAAGTCTAAAAACCACAAGTGTTTACCTCTAGACCAGCGTTTTTCAACTTTTTTAGCCTTGCGTAACCCTTAAAATAAATTATATGTCTCAAGGAACCCCTGCGCAAAAACAAAATTATATATCATATCTTTATCATTTTATTTTCATCGTAGATCACGTGGTAAATATCATAGTATATATTTTTGAATAACTGGTTTAAGGAAAAATTAATATTTCTTTGTTGAATTTTTCGGTAATGCTAAATAAAATTCATACTGTTCCTTTATGATACTTCACCAGGGAGCTTCGATTCACACAAAAAGAATTCTAAACTCAAAAGTAAAAAATAAACATAAGTAACCAATATCATCTGCCTGTAATATAAATGTAAACAGAACGAAAACAGATAATTGCTGCATCAGTATTTTTAAAAAAAATTTTATCCTTTACTGGCAATGTTGAAAAGACATAAGACAAAATGTCCTTTGAACCAAAAAATGGGCTAAGAAAATGAATCAAGAACCAAGAATATATTGTGTGTGTTTAGTAATACAGGGTGCTCCAAAAAAAACGGGAATTTTTGAAGTGCGTATTGCCAGACATGAGCAAGTGGCAACACTGCGAGACAGTAAACATTTCGCCATTTAGAATTCAAGATGAAATTCACAGTATCCCAGCTGAGATGTTGCAGTAGTCAATAAGGAATCTCAACAGCAGATTTCAACAATGCATTCGTACAGGAGGATGCCATCTACAGGGCGTAATTTTAAAAAAATGAAAATTCCATCAATGTTTCTTAAATGGCATGTTTTAAGGTTTCAATTACTATGAATAAAATATTTTTCTTTCATCACTCTTCGTTTTATTGGATTGTTAAAAAGTTCCCATTTTTTTGGGGTCAGCCTATATTACATATATGAAATTAAATTAAAAGTCAAAAGTGCATTAGCTTATTGTTGAGGGGTCCACCCCTTTTTACACAAATGGACTCATCCAGTATATACGTATACTACTGCTACGGGAAGACACGATAAGAACAGAGCAAGACCGAAGAGTCGAGTCGAGTCCAGAGAGACAGAGTAAAAGGTTGTAAGTAACCGGAAGAGTGAGGGTGAGATAACAGCGTTGTAGGAGTCACAGTGAGCGAGCACGTAGACTCAGTAAGAAGTCATACAGCGATACTTCAATACCAAAGACTGTATATATATATTTTGCTACTAACCCGTATTCCTGGAACTACTAACCTGCTTTACCAGTTTGTATTATTACGTTAATACATTATTTTCTTATATTCATTCCTGGCGTTTGTTATTTATTGGTACCGGATTTCATCCCGGGATCCACAACACTTATCTCACCTGTTCTGGCGGAACCCTTGGGGACCTTTTACGAAACCTTAGGTTCCGGGAAACCCTGGTTGAGAAACACTGCTCTACACTCTAAACTAATGTTAAAAATCACCTGTATACTTGTAAATATAAACCTGATCAATGCTTACATTATATAAAACTATCAAAGTTTATCTACAAACTCAACTATAAGGAAAACAGTCGAACTAAGAATTTAATATTTTCATTATTCGGACTTCTTTTTTTCTTTTTATGTGCTATGTCTTTTCAAGACGTAGGCGATCAAGGCTCTCCACCTCCCTCTATCCCTTGCAACATGGCTAAATAGTAAATATTGATACTGAAGAGTGTGTCAAGCGGAGATTTTTTTTAAGTAATACATCGCAAGTTAACTGCCGCTTATTAACCTTTACACTTCCATATGAAATAGTGGAAAAATAATTAGACAAGTTCAAATTTCACGCTTCCATCTTTCTCACGCTTTAAGGTGTCGGAGGGGATTATAATGTTCTCCACAGTTTCCCTGTCGTAGCTACTTCTGCCACCTCCCCCAGGCCACGTTCTGTCATACACTTGTTTAAGTCCGCTATGTCCTGCGTTGTTTTCCCTTGTCTCTCTTTCCCTCTATTCGACCCGTGAGTATCAGATTCTCTAGGCCCTCCTTCCTCATTACGTGTCCCAGAAACTTCAGCTGCGTCTTCCTGATATTAAGTATAAGCTTCCTCCTTGTTTGCATCCTCTCGAAGAACTCATCGTTGCTCACACGCTCAGTCCATGATATCCTTAGCATCCTTCTGTAGAACCACATCTCTGTCGCCTCGAGTCTCTTCTTCATCTTTGAGGAAATCGTCCACCGTTCGCTGCCGTAAAGAAGGACAGATGTCACCTAACAGCTGAATAGTATTTTCTTTGTTACCAATGAAATCCTCCTGTCTCGCAATACTCTATCCAGCTTTTGGAATGCGTCCTTGGCCATCCCAATACGTCTACGGATCTCAGTGTCTCACTTACCGTCCTCTCTCAAAGCGCTTTCCAGATATTTAAACTTCCGCGTCTGCTTGATTCTAGTGTTCTCGACCTGCATATCGTATTTCGGGCTCATCCTTTTACTGATGAATATGCATTCTGTTTTCTTGTAGTTTATGCTTAGTCCCTTCTTCACACTCTCTATCACTACCTTCTGTAGGAGACTTTGTCATTTCTTTTCCTTCTCTGCTATCAGTACTGTGCCATCTGCGTATCTTATGCTGTTAAGATTGTGACCGCCACTACTAATTCCCGGTAGGGTTTGCAATTCCCTCGGAATTGCCTCGCTGTATAGGTTGAATAGCTCGGGCGGGAAGACGCATCCTTGCCTTACGCCCCTTTCTATTTTTGTATATTCGCTGAACTCGTTCTCTATGCGCATACATGCTGTTTGCTGACAGTATATGTTCTTGATTATTCGAATATCTTTCCCGAATGTATCAAGGTTGCTGAGCAGTTCCAGCAGATTATTTTGGCGTTCTTTCACGAAGGCCTTCGCGTATTCTATGAGACATAGGTATACGTCCTTCTGCATCTGTATCGCTCTTTCTGATAACATTCTGATCATGAATACCGCGTTTCTTCTTCCGGTGTCTTTAACGAACCCGCACTGTTCGTGTCCTATCTCTGGCCTGATTCTGCTGCGCGCTCTATTCATCAGAATTCGGGCGATGATTCTTGTCACGTGGCTCATTAGGCTTATCCTCCTATTTGCTTTTGTGACTGCAGCAGAAACAAAAGCGAAACGGCGGTGAATGCAGTCAAGCATGACAGCAGCAGAAGCAGAAGCAGCAGCAGCAGAAGTAGCAGCAGAAGCAGCAGAAGCAGAAGCAGCAGCAGAAGCAGCAGCAGAAGCAAAAGCAGAAGCAGCAGAAGCAGCAGCAGCAGAAGCAGAAGCAGTAGCAGAAGCAGCAGAAGCAGCAGCAGCAGAAGCAGCAGCAGCAGAAACAGCAGCAGCAGAAGCAGCAGCAGAAGCAGCAGAAGCAGCAACAGCAGAAGCAGCAGCAGCAGAAGCAGCAGCAGAAACAGCAGCAGAAGCAGCAGCAGCAGAAGCAGCTACAGACAGGATAGAAGAACATTAGGTTAAAGATGTCAAGTTTTAAGTTCAGAATTGTCCTACGACCTAGTGGATTAAGACGTTTGCTCGAAACTTTGGTGACGTCTTAATTGTGAGTTCGATCCCTGGGCCGGGTATTATTACAGACTTAGACACAGAAACAGAGCGAACAATGACATTATAACCAATGTGTGTGTTGTTTGAATTATTATTAGAGAGACGTTCTTTAAGTTGGAATTCATAGACAGCATTGATATGTTATAGTGAACTATGCAGCAATAAAAATGGTCAGCGGAATGAAAACACAATCTCTACCCCTGAATATTAGATTAAGGATTCAATTTAAAATTCCCTGAAATTTACCCGGATCTACCGACACCCGAAGAATCACGGAGAGCACAATGTCCAGAACGTTGTTTTAATAACAATAAAGATGAGGACATTAGTCTAAATGCAAATAATGATAATTCTTCATCCCAGAAATTCAGACAATAGTTTATTCTTTATTGATTACGAACAAAACGATGAGAACGGGTTGGAGAGTAATCGAATATGAAACCTTGCAAAAACCTTAAACTGTTTCTTTAAATCTTATATACGCTCAGCAGTCATGCTCGTTGGGACTTTAATAATATATATATATATATATATATATATATATATATATATATATATATGTATGTATGTATGTATGTATGTATGTATGTATAGTATAGGTAATCGATCCGTTGGTATATAATCAGGGTGGATCCTAGTAATATCAATTATTAAAACTGATCCCCAGACAGATCGATGTTCTTATTTTAACAGAGCATAATATATATTTTTTACGGGAAAAAAACAAAATTGTTGAGTTAATACTGAGGTAATTTTTGTTTTTTTTTTGCTGTAAAATGAATACATATATACCAGCAAGCAGAATTTTTTTCTCCTGATGATGGCCATGTTGGCTGAAACTAGTCGAGGAATCTAAATGAAATAATAATAAAAACGAAAGAATATTAATATACAACCCAGTGCGTCTGAAGATTTTAATTTTTTAATATTTTTTATTGTTCAATATATATATATATATATATATATATATATATATATATATATATATATATATATATAAAAGTGAACATAGAAGTCAACACTTAGAGGCGACAGTCTGTTTCATGCTATATGCAATCGTCAGGCCACATATGCTGTTATTATATAAAATAACAGCATATGTGGCCTGACGATTGCATATAGCATGAAACAGACTGTCGCCTCTAAGTGTTGACTTCTATGTTCACTTTTATATTTACACACGCTCTATCTCTGATACTGAGCACTTTATTCCATAAATATAGCACATCTTAAGACTATATTTCTTTATATATATATATATATATATGGTGACTCCAAAAATTTGCCATCATTTCGCAGGTCAAGCATCAGAGCTGCGACCAAATAATTTTGGCAATTCTTGTTGAAATAACCTCAAATTTTCACAGCAACAGATCAAGATTTCATACTTAATTTTTTATTTTTGTTCTGCTTTCAGGTTCAGCCATACCGTTCACTTCCAAAGAAAAGTCATTTTGCGTCTTGGAATCTGATCGCACACAGTGACCCAAGACTGTGCAGCGTGCCATCAATACAACATTTGGAAAAACTTCACCAAATGGCAAACAAATTTGGAGGAATGCTGCTTATGCAGGGCTAAAGGATCTGGTAGACCATCATCAACATCAGCGTGTTTGGCAAGAGCCTAACTACCGAATTGACGTGTGTCGTGTCACAGGCGGTGCATATATTGAACGCTTATGAAAAGGGTCCCATAATAAACTTATGATGTTCAACACCTAAACTGTTCAATTTCATTGAACTAGACGTAGTAGTTTTCAAGATAATTGCTTTTAAAATGATGTCAAATTTTTGGGACACCCTGTATATGGAATCACTGCAAATGTTTGTGTCTGATTTTCATTGCTAATATAAAATACTTGTTGAGGGCGGGGAGGGGTGGCCGTTGACCCCCCCACACACACCATTTCGACTGTCGGACATAAGGTAAGCCGAACATTCTGTTACCATCACGAGGAAGAAAACAGTCAACCACTTGCTGGCCCGTGTGAGTATTGTTTCGCTCTAGCAGAAAACCATTTGCATTTTTCTTAGTTTTTTTTTGTTTTTTTCCTTCGTTCTTAAATTTATCTATTTTTTCTCTACCCCCCACTCAAAGTCATTTTGTCCCAATGATTCTCCCTTATTTGATAGTTTAGTAAGAAATCCCGGTTCTAAAGAAAAAAAAACAAAAAAAAAACATGAAAAATGGAAAATTGAATGTCTTTGGCTAGATGCGAGAATGTGTCTCGTCAGTATTCTAATGATGTTGTGACAGTATCTTTTTGTTTGATATATTGTCTGAATTTGGAGTTGTTCTAGCTGCATCTTTCTCCTGTTCTGACCTTATTGAAAGCATATCTCCCCAGCCCAGTACTTGGTGAGGGCGAACAGGAGAAAGACGTTTGTTTAGGTGTCAATTTCTGGTGTGTTGTTGATTGAAACCTTTCATCGTCCATTTATGAGTCAGACTTTGTTGAATGTTGACGTTTTGTCCATAAATGAATGCCTCAAATATAAAGAATAAAAAATTGCACTTTCGCCTATATGATATTCGATGAATTTCAAAAAGGAGGAAGCATCAGAACTGCGACCAAATTTGGATCGTGCTTCGGATCTTCTGACGGTCAAAAATTGGTCTGAAAGATTTCGTTGGATTAAAATTATCCAACGAAATCTAAATGATCAACCAGGATCCAAGCGACCTCCCGACGTCGATGAAGAAATTGTGGATAATAAACCGAAAATTTCGATGGAAGAGACTGCTAAAAGTTTGAAAAGCGAAATCTCAGCTGCCTTTCGCCATTTCAAGAGACTTATGCTCAAGAAAAACAGTCGATTTTTGGCAAGTCAAAAAGCTGTCATTTTCCGCCACGACAACGCAAGACCCCTTGATGCAAAACAGACCTTGCAGAAGCTTAAAGAGTTGAAATGGGAAAACCCTCCAGCACCTACCGTATTCTCTTGAATTGGATCCTTTCAATATCGATATCTCAACTGACTTTTGCTATTTGAAAAAACCTGTGTTCGTTTCCAAACTCGATACTTGCGTGCCACATTCTCTGATGGAACAGAACAAGTTGTGGTGATTTCTTTGCTGTTACACCTCGAAAAGAAGCCGTTCTTGGACAGAATCGCAAATGGATCGTTTACGATGATGTTCGTCGCAAATGAATCTGGAAAAGATTTTGTGAATATTCAGAAGCCGTGGCTATAGCGAACTTTCATCGAATTAAGCGTTGCTGTCCGTTTGTTTGGATTCGAGGCGGGGGCAGTTCACTTTAAGTTCCTTCCAGCCAGCGAAACAATAACTTCAAAAAATGCAACCAATTCACCAATCTCAATATTCAAGAAAAACAGCCGATTTTGACAAATTGAAAAGGTGTCATTTTGCACCACGACAACGCAAGACCCCGTGCTGCAAAACAGACCTTGCAGAAGCTTAGAGTTAAAATGGGAAACCCCTTACACAGCTACCTTATACTCCTTCTTTGGATTTTCGTTTGTTCCTGTCTCTACAGAACATTTCAAAATGACAAAAAAAAATTGATTTTGCACAGTAAGTCGAAAAGTAACTCACGACCTTCTTCCGATAAAAATACGAAAATAACATCAACAAACTTGTAGAATGATTGGAGAGATTTTGTTTTTAATTTTCTAATCGGGGACGAATTATTTCAATGCTCTGATATACAGTGTGATTGAAAAAGTAACTCCCTATTTTATGTATGAGTGGCCAGCCAGGTCTCCTGACTTAGCACCTTATGCCTTTTTACTTTGTGTTTGGTTAAAAAAAAACCTGAAGGGCGAATACAAGAAGTTATGTCTTTCATACCACAAGAGTTCTTGGTAAAATCAGTTGACGCGATTCCTAAAATCTGGTGCCCTAATCGAATTTTAAATAAAACCCCATGCTTTCTTCTCATATCCATTTCCTTTAAAATTATAGCTAATAAATAAATTATATTTTAAAAGAGGGAGTTACTTTTCAATCACTGTGTATACAATATGCGTATAGGTAACCTATAAGAAACACAATTATTACTGTTCGTATTGGTCTCCATAGAAAAGATATTATATGGTGGATATTTTCTAAAGATATTTATTCTAGCTTCAAAGAAACATGAACCGAAGAAAGCCATCTAGGCTATTATATTAGATTTGACTGGAATGTAATTGGTTTCATCCGTTTAATAATGGTTATAAGAAACAATAAATGGCGGAGGATCAAGGCTTCTTTTTATTCTGAGGGTGTCCGCTCGTAAACCTGAAAAATAGATTTAAATGTATAAAAAGTTGTTTTCTTTCTGTGCGATTCCAAATATTCGTTAAAACATATGAACAAACATGATTCTAAAATTCCCAAACCTTAATAAAAAAAAAAAATTCAGGTTTATCGTCAAAAAAATTTATTTTATTATTAAGAGGAAAAACCATAGAAATTTTTGATTGCAATATTTCTCGAAATTTTGGTTAAAAAATCTTGTACCATAAATTAGTATGTGAAATTTTAACGTCTTTTGCGGTACAATACACACTGATTTGGAATCCTTTCAAAATTCAGATAATTGTCTGATTTTAATGAAACTTTCACAAAGGAATTTAATTTTTTTAAATTTTTTTTTTTCTTTTTTCAGAAAATTTTGATTAAAACTTTGTTTTACATGCCTTGACCCCCACTCATTTAATTTTATAAAATTTCGAGAAATTTTTTTTTTGTAGTGATTAATGTTGATATTAGTTACAAGGACAAGTCCTCGGAAAATTTAAATCATCAATTTTTTTTGTCAAAACAGGACCCCTAGTCACAGAAAATTTACTCTGAAAATAAAACAAAAGCAATAAAAATTGCAATAAAACTGAATTATTTTAAGAAAAAATATTTTCGACAAACATTGAATTTTTTACATTAATTGTTTTCACTTTTTATATTTTAATTAGAATAATTTATAAACTTTTAAATCTTCTAAAATTCTGTATTAATTTGTAGTGGTCAAGTGATATTGTTATTAAATTACGACTGTATTTACTAGTCACTAGCAGCATGGCCCGACGTTGCCCGTGCTTGATTCAAAAATCGTACGAGTCATACAGCAATCGCTATCACTTGATTAAAATATTTTTGCCTTTCCTTGCCTTTAAAGGAATGCCCTTTGCCGTGCTGATGTTACTACATGCTTTACTTCTTGCCAATCTCACACTACAAATTTTTTCGAAGCTCTATACTAAACATTAGATCTGTTACGAAAAAAGAACTAAACAAAATGAACACAAAACGATCAGCTTTAAAAAAGGACTCGTAACTGGAAAAACCGAATGAAAAAAGAATGTTAACAACAAATACTTTTTCACACCCAACCCAGTTCTGCGGAAATCAGAATCAACGTTGAGTTTAAGCAATCGAATGAGCCAATTGGAGTAAAGTGCCATGCAGATTTAAATTTTCCCCACTTGTGACGAATGTGGCTATCGATTTTTTTGCATTCGTGTCAGTCAGCTGTTGGCTCTCACGCTGGCCAATAGTATCTTCCTGCCTATTCGTGGCAGCCAGCTACATGCTCTCACTCTCACTCTGGCCAGTAGAAAATGGTCGCAAACTACATGAAAACTGCCGTAGAAGCATGAAAAAAATCTATTATTAACACTATCGATGGGAGTTGGAAAATGCAAAGTCGGTCTTGGCCTCTCTGCTAACTTGGAGCATGTGCATGTAAATTTTGGTGCAAATCCGTCGAAAATTGCGGCCGTGCATTCGTTACACACACACACACACACATCCTGCCTTTTATAGATAGAGATAAATAGAAAGCTATGGTGATCCAGATATTTCGAGGTGCACCGATACATAGTGGTATCATCTGGTTATATATTTACTCATGAGCTGAATATGTTCTTAGGCAGAGCCTTAATATAAATAGTCCTGGGTATAACGATAAACTACATCCGGCAGCAATGCCTCTGATCGGGCTATTTGATGTTTTAAGGAACGTGAAACCACCTCTTAATTGCATGTTGTTCCCAGGTCCACTCGATGTGATATCACCTGTTAGGATCCTAGCTATGGGAAAATAGTAAACCCTCAAACAAAAACAAAACTCTATAAAATTATAAAAAATACATTTTCATAGTAAAAAAAAATTGCCAACAATGCATATTTATAGTAAAATTACCAACAATAAATTTTATAGCAAAATGATCAACAACACATTTTATCTGTAGCTAAAAACATATAATTGCTTTCGAAATATATTTAGAAGAAACTATAAAATTGTTCAAAATATTTAGTTTTCGACATTAAATAACCCATAGAGGTGTTGATATGCCTCTAAACAAAATCAACCAAACAAACCAACATGAAACAACTCTTTCATGACATCAATCTGTATAACATTCTACAATTTCTTAAAAAATCAAAATGTATTTCAAAATATAACTTTAACAAAGCTTCAACATAAAATACACATATCACCGCCTCTAGTAATTATGTCCACACAAACGTGTCTATACACGAAAGCTAAGTATCATCTACCATGTATTCAACTGTGAAAGCAGAATAACGTACAGGGTATGAGGAATAAATTGTCGCCATTTTAATTTATTATTTCGGGCATGCGCGTTGTTTGTTTCTTGATTTTGTCGACTGTTCGGTATAGTAAGGTTAGTTGGGTACCGTCTGTGAGAAAAAGAGCACCATGATGAAATTCACTCCGCCAGAAAGAACGGCTTGGCATTCGTGTCGAATGCCTCAATACGAATATTTCAGAGTGTTTCTGTGTCAATCTCAGGACAATGCAGAGGATTCGGAAAGAGTTGGGTGATATATCCAGTCAACATCATGGAGTTTGGAGTGATTACTAGTGATGGCGACGTTATGCCTCCATTTATCAAGTCAACACAGAGGCATACATAAAGTGCCTTGAAAAGGTGGTGCTGGTCTGGGTCAAGAGGGTGGCTACTGGAAGATCCTATGTCTGGCAACAGAACTCTGCACCATACCACACAAGCAGGAGAACCCATTCATGACTGTCAGAAAATTTCTGCAACTACATCACCTCTTATATCTGGACACCTAACTCCCCAGACTGCAACCCCCTTGATTATTGTGTGGGGCACAGTTTAGCGAGTGACAAACAAAACTCCTTGTAACACCCAAGATGAACTGAAGGCAAGGATTATGGCAGTATTCACCAACTTAAACAAGGAGACTGTCCAGAAAAGTTGCAGGAGATTCCGAAGTCGTCTGGAGGCCGTGATTGAAGCCAATGGCGATTTTATTGAATAGATTTACTCTTTCGTATTTCAAGATATTTTTTGTGCAATTTTGTTAAATATAGCAATTTTCCAAGCGTAGCTCGGATGTGGCACAAGGCCGAAAGTATGGGGCAACAGTGAGGATCGAACTCACTACTCAGTCGTAATTGTTCTAGCGAGACAAGCTTGCTAACCATTACACCACCTCCAATTTTGCCCAATTTTGTTAAAAATAACTGTTAAAATAAGATGTCAATGTTATTTTCAATTTTTGTGTAATGTAGACGATAATTTATCCATTGTACCATGTATATCATATTTTTATTACTTCAAAGCTCCGAAGAATATTACATTTCACCATTAAATGACCCATAAGGTGTTGATATGCCATTAAACCAGCAAATCAGTCAGTCTTAATATAGAGCAGAAAACGTTTCGATTTTATGGTGAAAAGTCACTCGGAAACGGAAATTGTTACACATTACGTAATAAATACTGCGCCTCAAGAGAAGGCAGGGAGTTCAGCCCGAAGTCGGGCGACCGGCTGATTGGTTGAACTCTCTACCTTCGGGCGGGGAGGAACCCGAACGAGGCTACGCCGAAGGGCGGAGTCTCTTTCGCGGAGGTAAACCGAACCTGAACCCGTTTATACGGGTTCAATGGGCATATTTTTGACCGAGCCCACGGGCTTGAAGATCCCACGTTAAATCGGCCTTGTGCCACATGATGCCCTCGTGGTAGTGAAAGAAAGAAAGAAAGAAAGAAAGAAAGAAAGAAAGAAATTAAAATACTCTCAAGGATAGATCTTTTAATTTCTTTTTTAAGGACGTTTGTGTCCAGGTCTCTGCACAACGTCCTGCCTTTTGTCGGGGCAAGTAAATATTGCCGCTTTACCACGCCTTTTGGTCCTGTTAAGTAGGTTACACAGTGTCCTATCTTACGTCTTTCTTTTAATAAGTCCCTGTGAGTGCCAAATTTTCGAATCTCTCTTTGCCCATCATGTCTCTTAGAAGTGTAACGTGTCTCCCTCTGATTGATAGTAGCAACTTCCTTCTATGTCGATACAGATAAATAGAACGTGAAAACTTAGAGACTGAGATAGATAGATAGATAGATAGATAGATAGATAGATAGATAGATAGGACCAGATTGAGGTATACAAACAGATAGATAGATAGATATGAACAGACTGAGATGGATAATGAGCAGACTGAAATAGATAGATAGATAGATAGATAGATAGATAGATAGATAGATAGATAGATATGAAAACAATACATTTAGAGAGATAGTACTTTTTCCAGGATTTAAAATATAAATTTATTTTAATGAAAACGAATTGATGTTAATCGACGTAAATAAAGAGACGAGACCATAAACGGAGGATAAATTTTTCTTCTTCTTCTTCTTCTTCTTCTTCTTCTTCTTCTTCTTCTCCTCCGACTCCTCCTCCTTCATTTTCTTCTCCTCCTCCTCCCTACCTATTCCTCCTCCTCCTCCTTCTTCTTCTTCGTCACCTTTTCTCTTCCTCCTCCTCCTCCTCCTTTTTCTTCTTCTTTACAAGATTGTCGAGTACGTGTCGACCAAGTCTGCACTGGCGAACCCACTTTTGTGAATGTAGCCGACATCGCTTTTTTAAGGCGCCGTCATTGCAAACAAATACAAAATCCCGTTCTTTAACGAGACCGGTAAAACCACGAAGAGAAGCGAGAATATTTACCACCACCCCACCCCCACCTCAACCCCCACCATCTGCACCCATTAATTCGCACGCTTTCATGCCTGTCACCCCTACACCTTCCACCAACGCCGTTATTTCTAGCTCGTTGCCGGAAAAAGTACTGTCATCCGCAAAAGCACCTTACTACTTTCTAAATACTAAATACACCATTCTAAATGTCTGCTTGTAACTTTGCCGCTGTCTTGATATATGTAGTCTTACGATTGTATGACTGGGAGATTTTACTAAAGACTAATTCAAGCCTTAAGAGCCACTCATGGTAGAGGTTTACTGAATGAGGCGGGTGATGTGAATATAAGTTGAGTTAGATGGAAGTGAAGGTTATGGGGATAACTAGGGGAGATAACGATTAATTTGGTTGATTTTGTTTAGCGGCATATCAACCACTATGGGTTATTTAATGTTGAAATGTAAATAATTTGTAAAATTTTATGGGTTTAACTTAATATATCTCGAACGCGCTTGTATGCTTTCAACTGCAGATAAAATGTATTTTTATTAATTTTACTTTAAATAGGTATTATTGCTATTTTTTTACATAAAAATATATGATGGTATTTTTACCAAAAAAAGTCTTTTATATTTTCATGGTGATTTGTTTTTCACTATTCGTCCATAGCTGGGTCACTGTGGACCCAAGGAACAAAAGCAATTAAGAGGTGGCTTCGCGCTCCTCAAAACCCCCAGTCTCCCGACCAGAGGGTCTTACTGTCGGATGTAGTTTATCGTCATACCTCGGACTGATAGCTATTGACTTCAAAAGGCTAAGGCAGTAGTGTTCAGACAAGCACCCATACGGGGATTTTTGCTACAAAGTAGTAATTCTGAGCAAAAAAAAGGGTGTCTGATAGTGATATTCTCCTTACAAATGAAATAAGCCGAAAACGTTCGTAATTCGTCTCTGTAGACATAGCATGTCAAGTTCTCGCTATGAAGGTTTGAATATATCCATATCCACTTAGGTGAAACCTGAGTAGGTTTGTCTGGCTCACTAGGCTTGACTAGGTCTGCTCTACGGTTGCATTGAGCTTTTTTGTTTGTTAGTTGTTTACTAGTGTCGGGGTTTTTTCTTTGGGTTTTAAACCTGTATATGTGCGATTTTTTCGACAGACTTTCATGTTCCTGGCTCTTTCGCTTTTTAAAACCTTTTCTTCATTCGAGATTGATTTGATTATTGGCAAATCAAAAATTCGAAGGTTTTT